>CM046428.1:43294415-44494415 GCA_025506505.1 Flaveria sonorensis
GGGAAAGCTGAGGATAAGGGGAAGAATGAGAAGAAGAAATCAGGAAAGTCACTGAAAGGACTGATGATCTAAAGAGGAACCATCTAACCCAAAGGTGGTAATTCATAATGATGTCATCGAGGATGAGTCAGAGAAGGAGACTGTGAAGGGGTGCAATTATGGGGCGTTTCAAAGGTGCAATCCCCCGACCTTCGACGGTAACGGTAATGCTACTGCCGCTCACCGTTGGGTTCAGGAGATGGAAGCAGTCCTGGACATCAGTGAGTGTCGGGAAGATCAAAATGTGAAGTTTGCCTCCCATTCTTTCTTAGACTCGGCACTATGCTGGTGGGACAACTTTGTCCAAGCCGACGGAAAGTGATCGATAGCAAAAATGAAGTGGTCGGAATTGAAGGAGTTGGTGCTGGAAGAGTACTGTCCACATCGAGAGTTGGACAAAATTGAGAAGAAATTATTGTATTGGAGGCCAGGAATATGACTAATCAAGAGTACACCTCCAAGTTTAACGAACTTGTAAGACTTGTGCCAGATATGGTAATGTATGTATCCAAGAAGATCAAAATATACATGCAAGGCTTGCCAGTGGATATTAGGAGGAACATGATCGCCGCTAGACCGAGCACGTTTAGGTCGGTGGTGGATTTAGCGAGAAAGTTGTATGATGAGAGGGAACTGGTGCCAGTTTCAAAAAAGACTGAGAAGTGAAACTGGAATAGGAATGGGAGTGTGAAGAGGTTTAGGAACAAAACTATGGGATTGGGGAAAACATGATGAGGGTTCCCGACTGTTGCACTAAACCGAGGAAGGGGAATGACCGAAAGGAATGTAAGTAGTGTGGAAGGGGAATCACCGAAAGGATGTAAGAAGTATGGAAAGAGTCATGTGGGTGAATGTAGAGTGGGAACGAATAGGTGCTTCAAATGTGGGGGCGAGGGCCATTATGCTAAGGAGTGTAGGATACCGAGATGTTACTAATACAGTGAGATAGGCCACTTGGGCCGATAATTGCAAGAAGGGTGGAGCAGGAAGCTCGGGAATCAAGGTGATGGGGGAGAAAGGGAAGAGTGACGGCACCAAGGCGAAGGCAAAGGCATTCAACATGAATAGGGAGGAAGCCAGAGTGGACCCTGAAGTAGTTTCAGGTACGTTTCTGGTAAACCAATTGTATGCTTCTATGCTCTTCGATTCAGATGCTAGTAGGAGCTTTGTATCTATTGCCTTTTCTCGTTTGATGCATGGTAAGAGTAGGAAGATAGATTTTCCCTTCCATGTTGAGACTGCGGTAGGAAAGTCTACCAAAGTGACCGATATGATTGACGATTTTCTCATAGAGTTGGACGGTCATAGGTTTCCTGCTAGATTGTAGTGATGGCCCTAGGAGGTTTTGATGTGGTGTTAGGAATGGAATGGTTGGCGATATAAGAAACGAATATCGTGTGTCAAAATAAGATGATTAGTCTGATTATGCCTGACGGCAGTTTAGTTACGGTCCACGGAGACAAGGAATGTGTCATTCCGCGAATGATATCTATGATAACTGCAGAAAATTTTATGAGGAGAGGGTGTGGTGCTTACCTGGCTTATGTGAAGGATGTGGATGCGACCGTGCTTTAACTATCAGAAGTGCCGGTGGTATGTGTTTTTCCAGATGTGTTTCCGAAAGATTTGCCAGGGGTTCCACCTGATAGAGAAATCGAATTTCGGATTGACTTGATACAAGGAGCGTAACCCGTCGCCAAGGTACCATACCGGTTGGCTCCATCCAAGCTCAAGCAACTGATGTCGTAATTGTAAGATCTTTTGGATAAGGGCTTTATTCGACCAAGCATTTCTCCAAGGGGTGCTCCGGTTTTATTCGTGAAGAAGAAGGACGGTAGTATGAGGATGTGCATCGACTACCGTGAGCTGAACAAATTGATTGTGAAGAACCGGTATTCGTTACCGAGGATTGACGACTTGTTCGATCAGCTCCAGGGTGCCAGTTGGTTCTCGAGGATAAACCTTCGATCGGGTTATCATCAACTGAAGGTAAAGGAGCAGGATATCCCTGAGACAGCCTTTCGCACGCGTTATGGACACTACAAGTTTCTCGTTATGTCTTTTGATTTAACCAACGCGCCAGCTGCCTTTATGGACCTTATGAATCGGGTATGTCGACCGATGTTAGACAGATCGGTGATCGTATTCATTGATGATATTCTGATATACTCCAAGAGCGAAGAGGAGCATGCTTGCCATCTCAAGGAAGTTTGTAGACACTTAGGAGCAAGAAGTTGTACACAAAGTTCTCTAAGTATGCATTTTGGCTACGAGAGGTCCAATTTCTTGGTCATGTGATTAATCCTAAAGGAATAATGGTGGACCCTACAAAAGTCAAAGCCGTAATGCAATGGGAATCCCCAAGAACGCCATTCGAGATCCGTAGTTTCCTGGGTTTGGTAGGTTACTATAGAAGGTTTATTCAATACTTCTCTAAGGTGGCGTCCCCATTGACTAAGCTGACTCGAAAGGATGTGAAGTTTGAATGGGGTTTAGAACAGGAGGGTGCCTTTCAAAAGTTGAAGATGAGGTTAACCCAAGCCCCATTCTTGATGCTTCCTGAAGGGAATGATGATTTGGTTGTATATTCAGATGCTTCGCAATCACGCTTAGGTCGCGTGTTGATGTAACGAGGGAAGGTTATAGCCTATACGTCTCGGCAGTTGAAAATCCATAAGGTTAACTACCCCACTCATGATTTGGAGTTGGCGGTTGTGGTCTTTGTGTTGAGGATTTGGAGGCACTACTTGTATGGGACGAAGTGTACCATCTTCACAGAACACAAAAGCCTAAAGTATTTCTTCGAGCAAAAGGATCTTTACATGAGGCAAAGGAGGTGGTTAGAGCTGATCAAGGACTATGACTGCGAGATTCACTATCATCCGGGCAAGGTGAACGTGGTTGCTGATGACCTCAGTCGAAAGGAACGACCTGAACTGATTCGGTGAATGCTTGTCAGCTGGTTGTGATGCCCAATATCATGGGTCAGATCCGCAAGTTTCAAGATGAGGTACTGAAGGATGAGAGGATCAACTCTAAGCGGATGAAGGGATAGATATCAGATTTAGGGGAGAACACTCTTGGTGTTAGAATCCGATTCGGGAGGATATGGATTCTTCACTACGAGGATCTGAGGGGAAGGATTATGGATGAAGCCCACAAAACTTGGTATTCTATTTATCCTAGTACTACAAAGATGTATCATGCCTGAAGAAGGATTATTGGTGGCCGGGGATGAAGCGTGACGTGGTGGACTATATGAGTAAGTGCCGCTTTTTTGAAAGTGAAGGCCAGACATCAGAAATCATACAAGAAGTTCTAACCTTTGGATATACCAGAATGGAAATAGGAACACATCACAATGGACTTCATCATGAATTGCCCCATACGACGAGAGGATGTTATACCATTTGGGTGATCGTAGACCGCTTGATAAAAAGTGCCCACTTTTTGCCAATCCGAGAGACTTACTCATCGGAAAGGTTGGCGGGTCTGTTCATCAAGGAGATTGTAACTCGTCATGGTGTGCCGGTATCCATTGTTTATGATAGGGACACTCGGTTCACATCCAAGTTTTCGAAGAAATTCCACGATGCAATGGGAACGAGATTACACATTAGCATAGCTTACCACCCTCAAACAAATGATCAATCAAAAAGAACCATTCATTCTCTGGAGGACATGCTCCGGGCATGCATTATTGTGATCGGTGGAAGTTAGGATGAGCACCTATCGTTGGCAGAGTTCTCTTACAACAACATCTATCACGCAAGTATAGGCATGCCACCATAAATGTTGTACGGGAGACGGTGTCGAACCCCGGTATGTCGGGGTGATATTGGACAAAAGGAGTTGGGAAGTATTGAGATCATCGAGGCCATGACAGAAAAGTTGGAAAAGATCAAGGCCTTTATGAGAGTAGCAAAAGATCGGCAGAAGTCCTACGCTGATAAGAGAAGAAGGCCGATTGAGTTCCAAGTAATAGATAAGGTGATCTTGAAAGTCTCTCCATGGAAAGGAATCATTCGTTTTCGAAAAAGAGGGAAATTGAGCCCAAGGTACATCGGGCCATTCAAAATCATTGCCAGAGTTGGTGAGGTGGCTTATAAGTTAGAGCTACCCATGAGTTAAGTGGAATACATCTGACATTCTATGTGTCTCATCTGAGAAAATGTTTGGCAGACGATGATGCAATCGTGCCACTTGAAGATATCGAAGTGGATGAACGGCTGAATTACATGGAATAGTCGGTGAGCCATATTTATAAAAAAAAGAAGCGCCTAAGAAATAAAGTGGTTCCATTGGTACGAGTACAATGGAAACACAGAAAACGGTCAGAGTCTACATGGGAGACTAAGAAGGATATGAGGCAAGATTATCCATAACTATTTGAGGACTGACCGGTTTTGAGGACAAATCTAATTAAGGGGTGTGGTCTTGTAACACCCCAAAGTTACCAAAAAAAAGTAAAGGAGAAAACGGGCTATTTATTTAAAAGCAAGGGGTAAAAGTGTAAAAGGGCCGAACCAGCCTAAAATGGGGTTTAAAAGAGAGATGGCCGCCCATACTCTCTCTACCATGCACTCAAACTTTCGGCTAGAGAGAGAGAAAAAGCTCCCACCGGTTTATAGAGTGAGAAAGTGGAAGAATTCTACAAGAAGGTAAGATTTTCATGGTGATTGTTCTTGGTTTTAGTCGGGTTTAAGCTTCTAGATGGGTTTCTATGTGTTTAGTTTGTTTGTTTACATGTCTATGGGTGTTAGAATTCCAGGTTGCTCTCGGGTTGGTAGTGGTTTGCTCGAAAGCTGGTTAAGGTGAGTTCTAGATCCCTTCTTTTACATGTTTTCTACTTGTTTGGGGCTGATATGTGTATTAAAACGATGTTTCTTAGCAAAACTATGTTTTCCATGATAAAGATGACTTTTTATGGATGATGTATGTTTTTTCATGATATTTGTGATGATTAATGGGTGTGCTAGGTGTGAATCTGATAGATCTATGCTAAGTATACATTTAAAGGTGTTTTATGGAACTAGAGTTCACATAAGCAGGACATAAGTGTTTTGTTGTGGGCTTTGGATGTCCGTTGTGGAAACTTGGAAAGGTTTTAATGTTGTTCGCTGTGGACATTAACTATCAGCTGTGGACACTTAAGTATTCTAGACTGTTCGCTGTGGACACCTAAGTATTCATGAATGTCTATTGTGGGCACTTAAATGTTTAATTCATCTGCTGTGGACTTTGATCGTCCGCTGTAGACTTTGGCTGTCCGCTGTGGACATTAACTGTCCGCTGTGGTCTCATATGTGATTAATTCATCCGCTGTGGACTTTGGTCGACCGCTGTAGACTTTAGCTGTCTGCTATGGACTTTGGCTGTCCGCTGTGGACCTTGGCTATCCGCTGTGGACACATAATGTTTAAGTCATCCGTTGTGGACCTTAACCATGCATTGTTTACACTTAGGTTTTAACCTGAAATTTTGGAAATAGAGTTTAAGTAATTAGTACTTAAGTTTTAATGGATGATATGGTTGTTTCATGTTCCTTTGTATGTTATGATCTTGTTATGCGCTACTATTATGAATAATTATTACCATTTCATGTTATGTGATTATAAGACAATGGATATCTTATAAGTATTATTCATAATCAAGTGGACATAAAGGAATAAAAGAAAGACAGTGAAACCTAATGAATGTTACTCCCGGGCCCTTATGATAAATGAAAAGCCTTGCAAGCAAAATGAATAGAGGTGCACGACCATGTTGTGGTTAGCTCAACCGATGTGCGGCTGTTTCAGCCCATGAGGATGAACATCTAGGGTCTAATCCTTGTGATTGACCAATGAATGAACGAATGGGACCTGTATTCATGAGCAGGCTTCGTGTATAGCAGTGTGGGTCAACTTTAAGGGGTTAGCTACCATGATAAACGTGTATCAGCAGGGGTTCGGCATTTGTTGCCAACCATATGATGTAGGCTCTTGCTTTGTGCAATTCTAGTTAATTAAAGAGAAAGATAATGAAAGAAAGAAAGATAATGAATGTCTTAACGAATGTTATCAGTCAATTTGACTGTTATATATAATGATGGGTGATCACTAAAGGAAGTTTACAAAATGTATATTTTTATATATTAATAAAACTTGAGCTCACACAGAACGCTGACTTTATATGTATATCAGTTGGCAGGTAATGAGGTTACTTGGCAAATAAAGACCGACATCCATGTTTTTACAGAAATAATATTTTTGTCTTGTAATACAACAGAGATATCTTTTTGTACTTAATGACAATGATGTATTTCTTGGTAAAACTTATACTAATGCAATGAAATGGATTTGTTAAATTATTCCGCTCAATGCTTTCATAATTGAATGAATTTTAATATGTATTGTGCTATGAATGAACAACTGTGAGATTTCCCGGGATCGGGGCCTTACAATAAGTGTCGTTTTTTTGTATATTATTGTTTATTATTTAGATATGTTGTTTATATATAATAATTTAATTGATTCATTGATGACTTACCTATATAATATATTAGATTATACATATATAATATCTATTATATAGTTTTTTCTAGTTTACTCGTGTGATACATGAATATCTACCCTAGTTATGTAATAATACAAAACTGAAAATATCATAACAAGAAAATGACACCGTGTCAACAAAGGCTATAGCACGTGTTGTCCACAAGTGCTATGATATAGTTACGACAAGTCATTGGTACGGAGTTTCCCATACCTGTGACCAGTCATATCAGATGGCCTCGACGTAATTTCATCGCTATAAAGGTGATAGGATGTGGAAAAATTAAGCGTGATTTTGAGAGCTTGTGGGAACGACATGTTATGAGTAAAGTTAATTGTTTTTGTTTTTTCTTACGCCTCATTAAATGAAATTACAAACTATGTGATGGTGAAGTTAATTAACACTACTTCCGTTGAATTTGAGCAATTTAACAAAGATTCTAAATATTTGAACACTTTTAATATTTTA
The DNA here is from genome assembly GCA_025506505.1 of Flaveria sonorensis. NCBI lineage: Eukaryota > Viridiplantae > Streptophyta > Magnoliopsida > Asterales > Asteraceae > Flaveria > Flaveria sonorensis. The sequence continues at coordinate 43,301,460 of CM046428.1, forward strand.
TGTTTATTTGTATTAGAATCGAAATTAGTTGTATGATATTTTCTAAATATTGTAGATACTAGAAGAGTGCCCGCGCAATGCGGCGGGGCGATATATTACATCCGACACGTTTTTCTAATTTTTGTTATTTTTGTAGTAATTTTACAAAAGTCTATTATACTTTTCTAAGCTAAAATTTAAAAAACCAAATAAATGAGTTTTGAATGACGACTTCTACATTATCCATTAACTTATTGTACCTCACAAATATAGATCGGTTTAGCAAAAAATTACATCAAAATGTTTAAAAAATACACAGGTTGTAATTGTAGTCTCAAAAAGTTTTTAAACATGATAGATTAAATATATAACTGAAATCATAAAACAAATTAAGATTTTTGGTTTATGGGTTGATAATGTAAAATTTTATGTAAGTTACAGTAAGTGTAAGGTTATTATGTAACTAACTGTAAGGGGTAATCTGTAAATATGTTAAAAATACTATTTTACCCTCAAAAGTTGTTGTATCTTATGCATTGAGTAAAATAATTGATTTTTGGTATCTAAAATACCCATCTCATATGCTTTATGTATAGTATAGATTTTTACGGCATCGGTTAGTATAAAGGTTTAAAGATGTTTTTTATTCACTATTACCTCATAATATAAACTTCATTTAATAGAAAGAAAATAACTTCACTTATTAGTAATTCAAATTTGTTACATATTTACGTAAGTGTTAGCATAAATATTTAAATTTATTTTTTTATTCAATATTACCTTCTAATTTTAACTTTATTTAATAGAAAGAAAATAAATTCACTTTAGTAATTCAAATTTGTTAAACTTTTACGGCAGCGACTAGTATAAAGGTTTAAAGATGTTTTTTCATTCACTATTAGCTCATAATTTAAACTTCATTTAATAGAAAGAAAATAACTTCACTTATTAGTAATTCAAATTTGTTAAAATTTTACGTAAGTGTTAGTATAAAGGTTTAAAGTTGTTTTTTTATTCAATATTACCTCATAATTTAAACTTTATTTAATAAAAAGAAAATAACTTCACTTATTAGTAACCAAAATGCTTATATGTTCCAACTAATAATTGGTTTAAATGCCTAAAATGATGGATAGGGTTGAATTATTGGTTCTTAAATTCCTAAAATAATGCAAATTTAAATATCAAATAGTTTAAATTTGTTAAACTTTTATGTAAGTGTTTTAGAGTGTAGGGTTATGATTTAACTAATTGTAAGGGGGTAATCCGTACATAATGATATAATTACTATTTTACCCTTAAAAATGTTTATACCTTATGCATTAAGTAAAGTATGTGTTCTTAATTTTAGGGTATCTTAAAATACCCATTCTAAATGCTTTATATATAGTATAGATGTGAATAGTCCGAAAATAATTTGGTAAAAAAACAAAATAACAATTCCGTATCACATATAGATATGATATGACATTGTCATATTGAGTGGCGTGGAGCCGGGCCCAAGCAGTGTTTGGTATGGTAGGAGCTCTATAACAATTACAAGTCGTCGAGATATAGGCCAGATAATAGTTAAATAAAGTTTTGTAGTTTAATTTATGACATAGACACGTTATCATTATAGAGCTAAAAATAATTAGATAACGTTTTTTTTAATCTATACATCTATTTAACAAAAAATATATGACACGATATGTTGTCGGGATTGGAGCAACTATAGAGAGGAGACGACATTAAACACCTATTAGTACGAGTTTATGGGAATGAAATCTATAGCAACGACATGTTAATTGTCATAGGCTTTTACACGCTATAGCGACGACAAATGAATTTATCTTAATCTTTTTTTAATATCTATTAGTTTATTTGGTTTATTTTTTAGAAGGCCGCGATAGAAAGTGACGAGGACCTGAAGACGCGTGTCTGAACTATAAATTGTGATTGAGCGTGTATGGGATTATTTAGGTTGACATGGGATGACATGCCAACCTGTTTATTCGACCTCTAACCCATAAACCCACTTTCTAGAACCACCTACTCAGTCAAATACATGATAAGATAAATAGGTTAACAAGCCGTATTCGGTTTACATGAATTTAAGTTCGATTGACAAATTAACCCGTCACGATTGACACTCCTAAAGTTATATCATTATATTTAAATAATAATAATATAATAATAATAATAATAATAATAATATAATAATAATAATAATAATAATAATAATAATAATTATTATTATATATTATATTATTATATTATTATTATTATTATTATTATTATTATTATTATTATTATTATTATTATTATTATTATTATTATTTGCTGCTGATGCTGCTATATAATATTACCAGCGGTGATGTAACCGCTGTATATTAATCATAAATCATAACCGTCGGATCATCCTCAAATACAATCCTGACCCTTTAAACTCAACAGTTTTAGCGGTTGTAGGGGGTTTTAGGTGGTTTCTAAGCCTGTGATTTTTTAGGGGAAGTTAGTAGACTAGCTGGATATTAGCAGGTTGTGAAACATGGGGTTGCAGTTATCCTCGTAACCGCAAGCTGTCTTCTATAAAAGCAGGCCTTACCTGCTGTGTTGCTCTTTTATTTTTTGTACCTGGATCAATTGCAAGTTGTCATCTATAAAAGCAGGCCTTACCTGCTGTGTTGCTCTTGCATTTTTTGTACCTGGATCAAATGAAAGACGAAGTTTCAATGGAAAGATCCTTCGCAGCTTCATCTTAAGTCCAAAGTCCTGCGGTAAGAAGTGTAATTAGCATAAAACAATTTAACTTTTGTACATCATGCTGCTGTAATATGTTGTTTTATTGCGGTATATAAAATCAATATGAAATCATTATAGTGTATATTGTTAATGGCATTTTTATGTCCTTTGAATCAGTGCAGTTTCTACAGTTGCTGGATAATTATGATATTGTCCTGGCATACCTAGAGTCTTATATATTTGTGTTTTATGAGGTTGTTTATTGGATGCTCTTCTCCTTCTTTAAGGTTGGTGTTGAATGGCTGGTTCCAGCAGGGCTGCAGCCTGAAGGAACTATCGATCTGTTTAGGCTCTATATGGAAGTATATAAACGGGGTGGGTACGAAAAGGTTTTGGGAAATAACTTATGGTCTGATACTGTACAAGCCATGGCATGTAATTTCTGCGGATCCATCAATGTCCAAATTATATACCATCGCTACCTTGTTATGATCGAGTGGTACTACAATGCAAACAAGTGTAGGTGCTCCAAAGCCAGCCGTACTATTCAACTCAGTGAAGATCAGTCCCATCGGTCCACCAAAAGAAAAAAACTTTTTACTGGGTCTACAGCTAAAGAGGAAATATAATAGGACAGCCGAAAAATGTTTGTGTTTCTTTGATGTTTAGTTTCTTACTTGATTTTCCGTATGGTTTGATCATAGTATTTATGTATCACACAGGAAGCCTTTAAATATAAGTATGTGCTATTTGTTTTGATTATGTTTCGTTGATTTAAATGTTTGTTGTTTTACTTAAACTTTTTTTTTGGGTTATTCGTATTATAAAATGGAAGGATTGGCATAAAAAACAAATTTTCTTGTGAAACGTACATCCAAAGGTGTATGAGCCCAAGAATTGAGAATTTAATATATGCTGAAAATATTATGTTTTGGGTATTTTCATGTTTGATCTTTGGAAATTACCATTTAAATTTTATATCTTACCATGGCTAGAGTAAACAGACACCAATTAACACCTTCAAGCAGAAAAAATATAATTTTTGGACTTAACACCTATAAATGGATTAGTAATTAAGAATAAAAGAAAAAAACGATATAAAAAGTATTTCACACAATAAAAATCCCTTTTAATGTTTGTAATTGGTATTCTATGCTTTCATGATATCTGCAATGAAATGTCGCCATTTAATGAGTGTGGTATATAGCAAACACATCAAGCTTGTAATATTCATTATAAATGAAAATTTGTCTTGTGATGATATTATTCTAGCGTTACCCTTGCTGTTTATTTTTCTATTTCATTGAGAATTTACCTTCTCATTACTCAAGTTTTCATTAACAATCGCTGCAACAATATTGATTAGTAGTCTTTTGTGCTCCCTTACCCAAAATGAAATGGTTACTTTGCATAATCTGAAATATGTTAAGAAAGTCTAACCTGCATAGATATAGGCATTTATCAATGCATTTTTATTTTAATATAGATGTTTTAAGTGGAGTGTTGCTAACATAAAATACTTATTTTTAATAAGTAACACGCATTTGTAATATTTTACATGGACTCGATTTTATATAAATTCAATAAAAAAAATTTCAGCGATTTTTCCTATGATTTAAATCAGCCTTATTTTATGAATGTCACCCCACTAACTCAGAAACTGTCTGGCCGTTTAAACATGTAGTTTAAACACACAGTTCAAACAAAAGCTGATTGGTCAATAATTCCTCTCATTTTGGCAAAAAAAAAACTTAGTGGGCTGAACAGTTGCATTCTATTCTGCCTATATAAGGGCAGAGTAGTGCATCTGGGAAAAAAGTTTCAACCCTTTTCTGATATTCCAAGATGGACAACAAATCCAGCAAAGTCTCCGTTCGAGAGGAAAATGTAAGTTATTATCAAAATATCAAAAGTTTGATCAATTTTGTACAGATTTCGTGTCTTTATGTTTTCTGTTTTTGGCCCTTCTAATGGAAGCATTTGTTTAATGACAGCACACTATGATAAATGTTTGGAGGTTCTTAGCTACACACAATATCTTAGGGCCTATGTGTCATAGCTTTCTCGTGAATTTGGTGTTGAGGTGATTTGTTTTAGTTTATGCATATACAATAGTTCATGTTTTTTTTTATCAGGATTCCCAGGCAGAAAAAAAAGGGCTGCAAATCTATCAATTGGAAGTGGGATGAGGTTGTAGAGATTGTCAGTTCAGATGACACACCTGATGCAACCCCAACAAGGGCTGATAGCGACAAACAAAGCTGTGATGTTAACAGCTATAAGTGTAACACCCGGAAAGTTATAAAAAAAGAAAAGAATAGAAAAGAAAGGAGAAGTATAAAAAAAGAAAGGTGAAATAACCCAAGTTAAGGGGTTAAAGTTATGCAAGAGGCAAACTTTGTTATAATTATGTTTAAAAGGTGGGCATGGACGCCCACACCCCTGCTCCACCCAACTACTTCGACTGCAGAAAGAAAAAGAACAGAGTTTTCCATCGGTTTTTAGAGAGAAGAAGAAGAAGATCGACCTGAAGGTAAGTTCTTTTGTGTGTTTGTTAGGTTTCAGCTGAATTTTCAGCTTGTGGACCGAGTCTTATGTGTTCCTCTGTGTTCGGTTGGGTGTTTTTGGTGTGTTTAGGTGTTTGAACTCCAAGTGCTCTTGAGTTTGGAGGAGTTTTACTCGAAGGCTGCTGTAGGTGAGTTCTAGATCCCCGATTTTTCTGTTTTAAACTTGCTTTGGGGCTGAAATGCATATAAATTATCATTTTACAACTCTCAGTGTTTTGAAACCGTATGTTAACCCATGTTTTTCGTGGGTGTGTATTTGTGAATGTTTGACTGAATATTGTGGTTGTATGCTTGTTCTATGTGCTTAGTATGCTAGATTTGGGCTAAGAATACGTTAGGATGATGAATGAGGACTGGAATTAGTATAAGTTAGAACTGGTAACTGCCCATACGCCTAACATTTTTGCCCATGCGCCTAACACTTGCCCGTGCGCCTGTATAGTACCCATGCGCCTAAGTTTTTACCCATGCGCACAAACTGCCCATGCGCCCAAGTACCCATGCGCCTGCATAGTACTCATGCGCCTGCATAGTACCCAAGCGCCTAAGTTTCCCCATGCTCCTAAGTTTTCCCATCCGCCCAACTGTCTGTGCGCCTATATAGTGCCCATGCGCCCACATAGTGCTCATGCGCCTAAACTGACTTAGGATATTTCTGAAATTTTGGGAAATAGAAATTAATGATTAAGCTCTGAAATGTTTTGGTGGTTTATGTTGTTCATGTTATGCATGTTTGTGGTCTGTTATTGATGTTCCTTATTACGTATTATTACGTGACTTTACATGGTGTGTTAATGCTCTTATACGCATGTATGAAAAAGTGCGAAATGAACGATTATGAAAGATAATATTGACATTATCAAGATGTTTGTATGTTGTGTGATCATGAACGAAAGTAAAGGAAAGGTTTTTACTAATGGTAAAGTATTTAGTTATTTAAAACTAGAATTCACTCAGCAACGCTGACTTTTTATGCATTTTCAGTTGGCAGGTAATGTTGTTGTTGAGGATGGCACGGAGAGTAAAGCTACTTGGCGGGCAAAGACAGGCATCCATTTCATGAACGATAATGATGTTGTTTTGTAATACAACTAAGTGATATTTTGTAATCTTTTAAACGACGATGTATTACTTAGCAAATGTATTTATTAAAGCATGAAATGGTTTTTGATGAATTATTCCGCTGCAATATTTTATTTACTTAATAAATCTTAATATGTTTTGATAAAAAATGAGGTTGTGATTGACCAACTGTGGGGTTCTCGGGAACGAGGCCTTACAAGTTGGTATCAGAGCCAAAGTTTAAGAGAAATGGGTAAATATTTTCAAAATCTAAACTTAAACTGAGAATGTGACCGAATGGAGGGATGCCAGCCCAAGTAGCTACGTGCCATCACGTAATTTACTTTCTTAAGGTTAACCGGTATTATGTGCGTGTGCTATCTGATCTACGTGCTCTTAGTAGATTTGGATACTGATGTAGTCAGGATAGGAAATGCTTGGGGGATGAAGAGTAAAGTAAGTGGCTAATCACAACTGGCCACTGTAATTAGTGACTTACTATACTTGACATAAACTGAGCTATTACCTTGAGTGACCGTGTTGGTGTTTGAATCTTATAGTGTTTAGAGGATGGCGGGTGGTAGATCTTTAAAGGCTTCTCGAGGAGGTGTACAGGGTGGTCATGGTGCTGGACCACGTGTCACAAGAAACAAGGCTAAGGCTGCTGAGACGGCTCCTGCAGAGCCCGAGCTTCATCACTAGGAAGGAGGTGATGAGAGTGCTAATCTGAGAGCCTCTGTGAAAGAGGCAGTTGTGGAGGAAGTTCATCAGGTCATGCAGACGATCCTGCCATCTATGGTGTCCGAGGTTATTCGTGCTGTGAGGAAGGATGAAAAGAAAGAGAAGGAGGAGAGGAGGAGAACCGTTGGGAGAGGTTCAGGTGAAGGGGAGCAACCAGAAACTAAGATGGTTGTCTCCAGTGACGAAGAGGAAGAGGAAGTGGTGCAGGAAACTGCCAAGGGGTGTAGTTACGGGGCATTTTAAAGATGCAAGCCCCCGACTTTTGATGGTAACGGGAATACTGCTGCTGCTCACCGATGGGTGAGGGAGATGGAGGCTGTGTTAGACATCAGCGAATGTAGGGAGGATCAAAAGGTGAAGTTTGCTACCCACTCATTCGTGAACTCGGCCTTGTGCTGGTGGGAAAATATTATCCAGGCCGAGGGTAGCAGGGCGATTGGGAGAATGAGGTGGAGTGAGTTAAAGAAGATGGTGATCAAGTAGTTTTGTCCTCACAGGGAGCTTGACAAGATTGAGAGAGAGTTCTTACAGCTGAAGGCGAAAACCATGACACACCAACAGTATACTACTAAGTTCAATGAGATGGCAAGGTTGGTGCCAGATCAGGTGACGCCGGTGTCAAGGAAGATCAAGAGGTACATTCAGGGTTTGCCGGCAGATATCCGCAGGCACATGATCGCCGCCCGCCCGAGTACTTTTAGGTCGGTGGTTGATCTGGCAGGGAGGTTGTATGATGAGAGAGAGGTGGCAATGGTAACGGTGAGTAAGAAGGGTGGGGAGGACAGGAACTGGAATGAGAAGTGGTTTGGTCATGGTGGTTTCACTCCAAATAACAAGAGGGCAAGGGTGGATGATCGAAGGGTAGAAACATCTGGTACGGTAATGAAGAGGTGCGGTAAGTGCAGGAAGGAACATTCAGGGGAGTGTAAGTAGGGACTGAATCTCTGCTTCAAGTGTGGGAAGCCCGGTCATATGGCAAAAGAGTGTGGGGTTGTAAGATTTTATAACTATGGTGAAGAGGGCCATCTGAGCAGGGATTGTAAGAGGCCAAGGGCCGAGAGCTCCGGGGTGAAGAAAGGGGTTGAAAAGGAGGGACCGAAGGCAAAAGCCAGAGCATTCACGATGACCCGGAAGGAGGCTAGGGTGAACCCCGATGTCGTGTCAGGTACGTTCCTAGTAAACCAAATTTGTGCCTCTGTATTATTTGATTCTGGTACTAGTAAGAGTTTTATTTCTGCTGCCTTCTATGCTAAGTTGCCTGTTAGGAGTAGAAAGATTGATGAGCCCTTCGATGTAGAAACTGCCATTGGTAAGTCTACCAGGATTTCTATCTGATCGAGAATTGTCACATAGAGTTGGAAGGCCATAGGTTCTCTGCTAAATTATTCGTGATATCGCTAGGCGGATTCGATGTGGTTCTAGGGATGGATTGGTTAGCAGCCTATTAGGCAAATATTATGTGTCGCAAGAAGATGATCCGATTGATTGTGCCTGATGGGAGTTCGGTGATGATCTACGGTGATTGAGTTACTACGGTTCCGAATGTGATTTCGATGGTGGTGGCAGAGAAGTGCATGATACGTGGATGTAGTGCCTACCTGGCTTACGTGAAGGATGTGGATGCGCCAGTACCATAATTATCCGACGTACCAGTTGTGTGTGGCTTTCCAGACGTTTTCCCAGAAGATTTACCAGGTGTGCCACCGGACCGCGAGATCGAGTTCCAGATCGACTTGATACCTGGTGCTCAACCTGTTGCCAAGGCACCGTATTGATTGGCCCTGTCTGAGATGAAGGAACTGATGGTTCAGTTGCAAGAGTTGTTGGACAAAGGGTTCATTCGACCGAGTATTGATCGATGTCGAAGTATCAATCAAATAAGATGTTAAAATGTGTGTTCCTATTCACCTTAAACTAGTTAGGGTAAGTAGGGTTGTCGATCCTCGTGGAATTAGTGGTCGGTGTATTGTACTTTAATTTATAAAATACTAATTAATTAAATTAACAAATTACTTAACTATTGCCCCTGGGCTGTGAAAATTGGATTTTTGGAATAATTAATAAATAAACTAAGAAAACAACTTGGAAAGAATCAAACTTGATTATGAAAACGATTATAAGAGAAAGTAATCCACTTCGGTTCTAGGTTTGGTTTTCAGCAATTGTTTAGTTTAACTTCATGGAAAATCCTTAATAGGGACTCTATACGTGCGATGATTAAGTGATATCGATAATCAGGACTTAATGGGTCTTGATACACAATGCCAATTCAATTAGAAACCAAAACTTGCAATTATATAATTTCCGGAAGATTAAATGATATTCAAATAAAAGTTTACCAACGTCGTTGTTTAAATAATCAAAACACAAGTTAAACTCATAAAAGAACTTAACGGGTTCTAAAGTTTAATCCCAACAAAGTTAAACAAAAACAAAAACCTAATCACACAAAACCTAATACCCGAAGTCGATCACGAGAGGATTAGCCGCTCATCGTTTTTGAATGATCTTCAAAACCGTTGTTGATTTGCATTCTGGATGATTGAATCTTGTTTTGAGAGTTGGAATGGTGAAAAATTGATCTCAGAACGCCCAAAATTCGTCTCTAAACGTTCTAGTTGAATGGGAATCAAGTGGTGGCTAAAACCTAAATAAAACGCGTATTTAAGGGTTTTTGAAAAGGGTCCTGGCGTAGGCTACGCCAGCCAGCGTAGCCTACGGTGGGGTGTATTCTGCTGATTTTTTACTTGAGCTAGCGTAGCCTACGGTGGCTATAGTAGGCTACGGTGAAAGCCTTTCTGCTGCACTTTGAAACTTCGTTTCTTGACCCCTCCAATGACTTGTTTTATCATGTAAGCTTCCAATTTCTTGTTTTTCCTACAAAATCACTTCCACTCATAGTCAACCTATTCAACTCAATCACATGCATATAAACGAATAATCATACGTAATATTTAACGTTTAAACACTTAAAATCTCATTCCAACGCACACACATCACATCCCCACACTTAAGCTTTGCTTGCCCTCAAGCAAATCTAATTCAAAACATTTAACAACATTATAAACCAAAATCCCTTGCACGCCTTAGCGATAGTCCAAAGTCATGCCCATTCCAGAATTGCAATAATCATATTTGGCTAGCAAGTAAAGGATGTTACATTTAATTCAAAATAGAATCCGACTAATTAAACCTAACAAGCTTCCGGCTTTTATTGTCATGCAACACACCCCTCACCATTTGTCACTCATCAGTTTATTTCTGGATCGGTGAAAATTGCACCAATATATCACTCAAAAGGTCCACATATAAAACTTTGTTATCATATGCTTGGGTGACAATCAAACTTCCACGATAATAAATTGACAATGCACACATCAAAAGGACTTACGGGTTTTGGGCTTAGGTTAAGGTAGGAATGATTGGCTGTGAGTGTGGCTAAAATATAAATTAAGGCAATACCAACTGTTGACATCCTTATTGACATAACTATTATTCAAACAAAGCAAACACATGGGTGCATATTTAACCCATAACCAACAATTTGCATTATTCTTTTCTCTCCTCTTTTTTTTTTCTTTTTAATTTTTTTTTTAAATTTTTATTATTTATCTTTTTTTTTATTTTTTATCTTTAGCATAAATCAAATACTGCAGCTAATATGAATGTTCAACAGTGGTAACTGAGTCACATTGGGTAAATTTTGATTTGGGTTTTAATGATATGGGTTTGTCAAAATGAACAGTTAAAGCTCGAAAGTGGCTACTAAGGGAAATTTTAGGTAAACTGGTGCATCACAAGAAATGGTGTTAAAAGAGAAGGAATCCTAGATTGCCTCTATCATCTATGTGCATTTATCAAATTCACCGTCTTGGTATGTATCAAATCACACAAGTTCTAAAACAAAGAATCATATGGCCTACACTCAACAATTGAAACACTTTTTATGTGAACTAACAATCTAGTAAGCTTCAAAATCTCACCAAGTAGGAATTAGGGTTGCTGGCGTATGCATGCTTTTATTACACCATTAGCCTGTTAACCCTAACTAGACAGTTCTTAATTTTTTGTAAAACCTTGCTAACATAATTATTTTTGCTATCGTAGAATTAGACCATGACTAAGGACCCTTACATCAAACATGGCAAGAATCAATTGATGTGCTTGTCATTTTCATGTTTGATTGGATTGCTTAAAAACAATAAAAATTTTCCAAATTTTCCCTCATCCCCACACTTGAGATACATTGTCCCCAATGTATGGTATTTAAGTTAAGTGTGTGAGTTTTTTTTTTCTTCTTTGAAAATCAATTTATTCAATTAATCAACACAAACGACTTTTCCAACCCGAACCGACCCAGACACAAACGTAACGATTATCAAAATAAACTACTTAAATAGACATATCAAACAAAAAACATAAAAATTAAATTCGGGTTGCCTCCCGATTAGCGCTAAGTTTTAGGTCTTCAGCCAGACCGTACCTGCGACCACTCATGGTGGTCGAGTAGGATGCTTGACTCCAGTATTCTTCAAATGATCTAGCAGTTCTTCAACTAGATCGCATTGTGGCCCAAACATTAATGCCTCAACTCTGTCTTTTATAGGATCAAGTGGATCGCCAACTTTTTTCTTCATTTTAGGTTTCACATCTTTTGTTTCCAACTTCATAATTGGCTCTTTCTTTTCTTTTAAATCCACCAATTCCTTCAACTCCACATGCTTATCCCTATCATACTCAAAATCATTCTTAAAAGTGGTGTTCATGCTTACATGTGAAGTATAAGTAGGAACACACACGTTAGTCATATCTGCCACAAAAACTTTATGATTAACAAAATAATTAATCGACTTGGAAAATACATTAAAACGTAACTTACGAGTTTCGTAAGTCATGTCAATTGTTCCATCCCGACAATTGATTTGAGCATTCGCAGTTGCTAAAAATGGTCGACCCAATATGACATTTGGTTGCTCATTCGTTCTCACTGGTGCAAAATCAAGCACCATAAAGTCCACAGGGTAGTAAAATTCTCCCAACTTGATTATAACATTCTTTACCATCCCCCGAGGACATTTTTGAGTCAAGTCAGCTAACATCATAGTGGTGTCAACTTTCTCTAAAGGACCGAAGTCATACTGATCATATAACATACCTGGCAAGATACTAACAGCTGCTCCATAATCCAAAAGTGCTCTTTTTATCTTCAACTTCCCCACTTTTATTGGAATGATGGGTGCTCCTGGGTCACTCTCTTCCACTGTATCGGCTCTCTCTTTCTTATCTGTAACTTGTTGTGAAAAAGAAGTAAAGTCATTATCAATAATTTTAGAGTCAGGAAGGATACTAACCGAATTGATGTGAACAGTTCTCATGTTTTGTGTGTTGGTTCCTTGATGTTGAGGATTGACCGTGGTATCACTCGGTAGCTTTCCATGGTTCCTTTTAATTTGAGCGACATCCTCTGCAAGTTGACCCACTTGTTTATTTAAGGCTTCATAAGCCTTGTCCCTAATTTCATTTTCTCTCTTGTTGTCTTTCATATTCTCTTTCATCATGTTCATCAAAGCATCCAACTTTGCATTTGTAGACTCTTCACCACAAAGTTGTCCCGATTGAGAATTACTTTGATAGTTGCGTGATGAACTACCTTGTTGATCCCTATGATTGTAGTTTCCTTGAGAATATGAAGTTCTTTGATAACCACTTTGATTATAATTCCCTTGTTCTCGGTTCTGATAAGCTTGACCACCTTGATTATTACCTTGAAAATTAGGGTTCATCTGGTTTGAAGCATTTCCATACTGAAAGTTAGGATGATTTCTCAATTCGGGATGATAAGTATTGGAATTCATATCGAATTGCTTTCGATCTCCGTAAACTTGATTAACTTCCTCTTTTCTTTCCATCACCAACTGACATGCATCAACATTATGACCTAACTCACCACATTCTTCACACACATCGTATCCTACAGTTGCAACCTCCTTTGTACCCGTTCGCCCTAACCTTGCCAATTGTCTTTCCAATGCTGCAATCCGCTCCTTAGTCTCATAGTCAACCGTGGTTGATCGTACCGAATTAGGTTTAGATCGTCTACTGGCAGAGGCTTGCGCCTTGGAGTTTCTACACATTCTTTCTAAAAATTCCCAGTCTGCATCTTCATGATTAGAAAGGAATGTGCCATTGCTTGTAGAATATAAATATTTTCTTTCCTCAGTCGTCAATCCATCCGAGAAAGCCTTTATCAACTCCCAACGTTCAATTCCATGGTGTGGACACATGCGAATAAGTTCCTTAAACCTCGTGAATGCTTCATGAAATTGTTCCCCTGCTTGTTGTTGGAAAGATCGAATAGCCTCTCTTGCGTCACTGGTCTTACCCATAGAGTAATATTCATCTAAAAATATTTGTTGCATTTCTTGCCATGTGTGAATACTATTGTCAGGCAAGGTAAGGAACCATTGCTTAGCTCTGTCTTTCAAAGTGAATTGGAACAATCGCAACCTCACTTCATCTTGTGTGAAGTGATTCCCACCAATAGTGCTACATACTGCATCAAATTCAGCAAGATGCACATATGGTTCTTCTGTTGCAGTACCTCTAAATGCAGGAAGAATAGTGAGATAATGAGGGCGTACATCAAAAGCTCTTCCTCTACGATTTGGAGGTGCGATGGGATTTGGATATTCAGAAATAGCCGGTCTAAAATGGCTATCCACACCTTGTACTTGAGCTCTTTGAGGTCTTCTTGGCTGATTGACGTTATTATTTACCCTACCCCTTTGTTGGTTGATAGGTGGTGCATTCCACCCATATTGATCATTCCCCTAATTGTTATTTCCGTTTTGTCCATCACCTCCACCAAAATTTCCATTCCAAGCATCATAATTTGCACCGTTATAGGGTTCTTCATTGTTATCCCATTCATCTTCATAATTCTCATCACCCGTGTGAACACTATGCATGCTTACATGATCAAAGTCGTCTCCTTGATTGAGGTTATTTTGATTCATATTATTGTTGGGTGGTGGTTGATTTAGGTTGTTGTTACGGTTGTTATTTGGTGGTGGGGGTGGATTTGGGTTTTGGTGTTGGTTATTGGGAGGAGGGTTTGGATTTTGAGGTGGTTGGTTGTTTGTATTATCCATGTTAGTTGAATCAGACAAACTATCAGCTGCTTGATCAATGGCTTGTGAAATTGATGTAGTTGGTAACCCTGATCGATGCTAGACACGATTATACCTTGCTGATTTCTCTATCTCTGGATCAAACACTAGCGGTGATTTCCTGCCCGAATATCGAGTATGCATACAATCTGTCACCTGCACACTTAAACTACCAAGCGTAACACGAAAATAAAAACATTTAAAATAAAACAAGTAACAAAAAGATTTTTTTTTTCTTATAAAACAAATAAAATAACAAAACACCAAGCGCACCGATTCCCCGGCAACGGCGCCAAAATTTGATTGATGTCGAAGTATCAATCAAATAAGATGTTAAAATGTGTGTTCCTATTCACCTTAAACTAGTTAGGGTAAGTAGGGTTGTCGATCCTCGTGGAATTAGTGGTCGGTGTATTGTACTTTAATTTATAAAATACTAATTAATTAAATTAACAAATTACTTAACTATTGCCCCTGGGCTGTGAAAATTGGATTTTTGGAATAATTAATAAATAAACTAAGAAAACAACTTGGAAAGAATCAAACTTGATTATGAAAACGATTATAAGAGAAAGTAATCCACTTCGGTTCTAGGTTTGGTTTTCAGCAATTGTTTAGTTTAACTTCATGGAAAATCCTTAATAGGGACTCTATACGTGCGATGATTAAGTGATATCGATAATCAGGACTTAATGGGTCTTGATACACAATGCCAATTCAATTAGAAACCAAAACTTGCAATCATATAATTTTCGGAAGATTAAATGATATTCAAATAAAAGTTTACCAACGTCGTTGTTTAAATAATCAAAACACAAGTTAAACTCATAAAAGAACTTAACGGGTTCTAAAGTTTAATCCCAACAAAGTTAAACAAAAACAAAAACCTAATACCCGAAGTCGATCACGAGAGGATTAGCCGCTCAACGTTCTTGAATGATCTTCAAAACCGTTGTTGATTTGCATTCTGGATGATTGAATCTTGTTTTTGAGAGTTGGAATGGTGAAAAATTGATCTCAGAACGCCCAAAATTCGTCTCTAAACGTTCTAGGTCAAATGGGAATCAAGTGGTGGCTAAAACCTAAATAAAATGCGTATTTAAGGGTTTTTGAAAAGGGTCCTGGCGTAGGCTACGCCAGACAGCGTAGCCTACGGTGGGGTGTATTCTGCTGATTTTTTACTTGAGCTGGCGTAGCCTACGGTGGATACAGTAGGCTACGGTGGAAGCCTTTCTGCTGCACTTTGAAACTTCGTTTCTTGACCCCTCCAATGACTTTTTTTATCATGTAAGCTTCCAAATTCCTTGTTTTTCCTACAAAATCACTTCCAACTCATAGTCAACCTATTCAACTCAATCACATGCATATAAACGAATAATCATACGTAATATTTAACGTTTAAGCACTTAAAATCTCATTCCAACGCACACACATCAAGTATCTCTCCCTGGGTGCTCAGGTCTTGTTTGTAAAGAAGAAGGACGGCAGTATGAGGATGTGTATTGACTACCGTGAGTTGAACAAGCTAACGGTGAAGAGCCGGTATCCGCTATCGAGGATTGATGACTTGTTTGATCAGCTCCAAGTTGCCAGTTGGTTCTCGAGGATAGATCTCCAATCTGGTTACCATTAGTTGAAGGTGAAGGAGCAGGATATACCTAAACAACTTTTCGCACACGTTATGGACACTACGAGTTCTTGTTATGTCTTTTGGTCTAACTAAAGAGCCAGCTGCCTTTATGGATTTGATGAATCAGATGTGTCGGTCGATGTTGGATAAATCAGTGATTGTGTTTATCGATGATATCCTGATTTATTTGAAGAGTGAAGAAGAGCATGCTGGTCACACTCGCGAGGTATTGCAGATGCTTAGAAGAGAGAAGCTGTATGCTAAATTCTTTAAGTGTGCATTCTGGTTGTGCGAGGTTTAGTTTTTAGGTCATGTGGTTAATTCTAAAGGGATTATGGTGGACCCAGCAAAGGTGGAGGCGGTGATGCAATGGAAGACTCCAAAGATGCCATCTGAGATCCATAGTTTCTTGGGTTTGGTGGGCTATTACAGAATATTTATCCAAGACTTTTCCAAGATAGCCTCACCATTGACCAAGTTGACCCGTAAGGAGGTGAAAGTTGTATGGGGTCTGGAACAGGAGAATGCTTTTGAGGAGTTAAAGACAAGGTTAACTCAAGCTCCTGTCTTAACGTTACCTGAAGGGAGTGAAGACTTAGTGGTCTATTCAGGTGCTTCTTATTCAGGATTGGGTTACGTGCTGATGCAACGGGGAAGGGTTATAGCCTATGCGTCCCGACAGTTGAAAATCCATGAGGCTAATTACCCTACTCATGACTTGGAGCAGCGGCTGTGGTCTTTGCATTGAAGATTTGGAGGCACTATTTGTATGGGATGAAGTGCACTATCTTCACTGACCATAAGAGCTTGAAATACTTCTTTAAGCAGAAGGACCTCAATATGAGGCAAACGAGGTGGTTAGAGTTGATCAAGGATTATGATTGTGAGATCCACTACCATCCAGGCCAGGCCAACGTAGTGGCGGATGCCCTTAGCCGAAAGGAGAGACCCGATCCAATCCGGGTGAAAGCTTACCAGTTGGTGATGATCTCTGATGTGATGACATAGATCAAGGAATTTCAAGTTAAGGCGCTGAAGGAAGACCAAATCAACTCCGAAAGAATGAAAGGTCTAGTCTCGGAGTTGGGTGAGAACACTCTCGGAGTTAGAACCCGCTTCGGGCGGATGTGGATCCCTTGTTATGGAGACCTACGGGGGCAAATCATGGATGAAGCTCATAAGACTCGATACCTAATTCATCCTGGTGCTAAAAAGATGTATCATGATATGAAGAAAGATTAGTGGTGGCCGGGTATGAAGCGTGATGTAGCGGAGTATGTGAGTAAGTGCCTTACTTGCTTGCAAGTGAAGGTGGATCATCAGAAGCCATACAGGAAGATCCAACCTTTGGATATACCTGAGTGGAAATAGGAGCACATCACCATGGACTTTATTACGAAGTTACCACGTACGGCAAGGGGGTACGATGCTATATGGGTGATAGTTGACCGTTTGACGAAGAGTGCTCACTTTCTATCGATCCGCAAGACATATTCATCTGAGAGGTTGGTGGACCTGTTCATTAAAGAGATTGTGACTCTTCATGGTGTACCGGTGTCTATCATGTCTGAACATGGCACTCGGTTTACATCCAAGTTTTGGAAGAGATTTCATGACGCAATGGGGACGAGGTTGCACATCAGTACGGCTTATCATCCTCAGATGGATGGTCAGTCAGAGAGAACTGTACAAACGCTTGAGGATATGCTCCGAGCATGCGTCATTGATTTCGAAGGAAGTTGGGACGAACACTTACCGTTAGCTGAATTCTCATACAACAATAGTTATCATGTCAGCATTGGTATGCCACCATATGAGATGCTATACGGTAGGAAGTGTAGAACGCTCATATGTTAGGGTGACATCAGACAAAAGGAGTTGGGGAGCATTGAAGTGATCGATCCTACGACTGAAAAGTTGGAGAAGATCAAGACCTTTATGAAGGCGGCAAAAGATAGGCAAAAGTCGTATGCTGACAAGAGGCGTAGACCGATTGAATTCAAGGTGGGTAATAAAGTTATGCTAAAGGTTTCACCTTGGAAGGGGATTATTCATTTAGAAAGTGGGGTAAGCTGAGCCCGAGGTATATAGGACCTTTCCAAATTATTGCTCGAGTAAGAGAGGTGGCCTATAGGTTGGAGCTACCCGATGAGTTAAGTGAGATTCATCCAACATCCCATGTATCTCATCTGAGAAAGTGCTTAGCCCACAAGGGTATGATTGTTCCACTGGAGGATATTAAGGTAGATGAACAGCTCAATTATGTGGAGCAACAGGTGGCCATCATTGACAGAAAAGAGAAAAGGCTGCGGAATAAAGTGGTTCCACTGGTGCGAGTACAGTGGAGGCACAATAAGGGATCTGGGCCTACGTGGGAGACCGAGGAAGAGATGAGACAGTATTATCCATAACTGTTCAAGGAGTGACAGGTTTCGGGGATGAAACCTATATAAAGGGGGTGGACTTGTAACACCCGGAAAGTTACAAAAAAAAAGAGAAAAGAAAAAGAAAAGAAAAGAGAAGTGTAAAAATAGAAAGGTGAAATAACCCAAGTTAAGGGGTTAAAGTTGTGCAAGAGGCAAACTTTATTATAATTATGTTTAAAAGGTGGGCATGGCCGCCCACTCCCCTGCTCACCAACTGCTTCGACTACAGAAAAGAAAAAGAACAGAGTTTCCATCGGAATTAGAGAGAGGAAGAAGAAGGTCAACTTGAAGGTTAGTTTTTCGTGTGTTTTGTTCGGTTTCAGCTGAATTTTCAGCTTTTGGACCGAGTCTTATGTGTTCCTCTGTGTTTGGTTGGGTGTTTTTGGTGTGTTTAGGTGTTTGAACTCCAAGTGCTCTCTAGTTTGGAGGAGTTTTACTCGAAGGCTGCTGTAGGTGAGTTCTAGATCCCCGATTTTTCTGTTTTAAACTTGTTTTGGGGCTAAAATACATATAAATTATCATTTTAAAACTCTCAGTGTTTTGAAACCATATGTTATCCCTTGTTTTATGTGTGTGTGTGTGTGTGTTTGTGAATGTTTTGACTGAATATTGTGGTTGTATGCTTGTTCTAAGTGCTTAGTATGCTAGATTTGGGCTAAGAATACGTTAGGATGATGAATGGGGACTGAAATTAGTATAAGTTAGAACTGGTAACTGCCCATGCGCCTAACATTTTTGCCCATGCGCCTAACACTTGCCCGTGCGCCTAAGTTTTTGCCAATGCGCCTAAGTTTTTGCCCATCCACCCAACTGCCCATGCGCCTGCATAGTACTCATGTGCTTGCATAGTACCCATGCGCCTGCATAGTACCCATGCACCTAAGTTTTTCCCATGCACCTAAGTGTTGCCATGCGCCCAACTGCCCGTGCGCCTGCATAGTGCCCATGCGCCTGCATAGTGCTTATGCGCCTCAACTGACTTAGGAGTTTTCTAAAATTTTGGGAAATAAAAATTAATGATTGAGCTCTAGAATGTTTTGGTGGGTTATGTTTGTTCATGTTATGCATGTTTGTGGCCTGTTATTGATGTTCCTTATTACGTATTATTACGTGGCTTTACGTGGTGTGTTAATGCTCTTATACGTAAAGGATTATCATAAAAGAAGTGAAAGATTAAAGATAATGAAAAGTGGAACATAACGAATGAATGAACGTCTTGAAAGTAAATTTAAAGAGGTTCACAACTCATTGAAGAGTTGTTAGCTCAATTGCGTGCGATGTAACATGCGAGCTTGGCTAACCCATGAGGGTATACACACAGGGGGTTCAGTCTTGGTGACTGATCCGTACATGCGATTGTCGCTTAACCCCAAGACTGAGGTGGCTTTGTGCCTAATGATGGGGTATAGGTTATGATAGGATCTAGATAGAAGTGAAAGATAATGAAAAAGTGCGAAACGAACGATTATGAACGATGATAAAAGATAATAATGATATTATCAAGATGTATGTACGTTGTGTGATCACGAACGAAAGTAAAGAAAATGTTTTTACTAAAGGTAAAGTTTTTATTATTTAAAACTAGAACTCACTTAGCAACACTGACTTTTTATGCATTTTCATTTGGCAGGTAGCTTGTTGCTGAGAATGGCACGATGGTGAAGCTACTTGGCAGGAAGAAACTGGCATCCATTTCATGCACGATAATGATGTTGTTTTGGAATACAACTAAGTGATATTTTGTAATCTTTTAAACGACAATGTATTACTTGGCAAATGTATTTATTAAAGCATGAAATGGTTTTTGATGAATTATTCTGCCGCAATGTTTTATTTACTCAATAAATCTTAGTATGTTTTGATATAAATGAGGTTGTGATTGACCAACTGTGGGGTTCCTGGGAACGGGGCCTTACAATAAGTTTGACCCTTCCGATGATGACTCAGGTGATACATCAGACTCCCTCCAAACTTTCAACAAAAACCTAAAGGTTCCAATGGTATTGGTTTTCAACCGCAACCGTCCTAGGTCTGTTTTGGGGTTATATTCTATTTGCTTTATGTTGTTATGTTTGTGAAAGGCTTTATTATCTTTTAAGTTATATTAGTTCTATCCTTTTTGATAGAAATTGGTTAGTCATGTTTTATCGGGATGTTTCACTATGTATGTTGTATTGTGTGTTTTACGTTTAGTAATCGTGTGGTGTTGTTTCTCTATTTTGTGTTTTTGTATTAAAGTTTAAATATTTGTCCTTTAGAATGTCGCATAACAAATACATATCTGATATGCAACCAATTGTAATATGGGAAGGAATACTTATTCAAAAAATATTCTAATAGTTACATACTTCATTTATTGTGAATAAGTCACACTAATGTTCGTTATATCACATGTAATGAAAATTATTAAATATATGTGGAACTATATGGTAGCTTTAAAGTTTTGACTTTCATATGATAATTCAAAGACACGGTAGTAGGACACATTAAGGTGAAGAAAGTTATATTTGTTAATAGTAGTCGTATGTTACTTTTAGATTATAAAAAATTATCAATAAGATAAAAGGTATAATTATTTCCATAGCATTGCTTCTATCGTAACGCGCTTATTTGAATAATTAAGACTCATGTTGGATATATTTCATTTAATGCAAGTATTAAATATTTTTGGAATCCATATAGTGGAATTTGATTATTTTATATAAATAAACTAATGTTCAATATATTTTAGTAGTGTCATTATACAAAGCGTGTGAGTCAATCAGGAATCAAGTCGAGTGTGAGGTACGTAATTCTTAATATTACTCCATTTTATATTAAGTGTTTGGTAATGAAATGAGATAATGCACACATGCATGGTACGACAAGTCATAAGGACAAGGCATGTAGCATTGTATTGCCATTATGGTTAACGATCAGTTGTATATTATTAAATTATAAAGATTTACCTTTATCTTTCTAAGTGTCTCTGTTCACCTGTCATCAATGCAGGTGCTGTCATGTTGCGTGTAATATGCACGGACCGTAGGAAATAAGTAAATACGTTAGATATTCAACATAGATCAATCCCACTAACATTCAAATGCCACAACTTAATAACACTTTAACAAGGCCAGACCCTAATAATAAATCAAAACATCTGAGTGCATTCATGCTAATTAAACCCAAGTATGATTATTTTTTTTTTTGTAGTTCTATTGACTAATTTACGTGTTTTATTTCTAGATGGGGCTTTGTAGGTGATGCGTGTGAAAATTATATATATTTTAATAAAGGTTTTTTATTGCACAGATTCAGTTTTAATTTATTATTACTAATACTAAACTACACACACAAAGAGCAAGTGTACATGTCGTGTGGTAATATAGTGATTGTAAGAACTGAGTATCAATCCGTGGACACATCGAGCCTACTCAACAACCTTAATGATTGACTATCGGATTAGATTTTTGTTTTGAGAAAATGATAAATTGTATTGATGTAATTAAGATTTTTAGGATTTAGAAACAATAATTAAAACAAAGTAAAAATAAAATTAAAACTTTTGGATTTAAACCAGGGAATAAAGGCTATCATGCTAATTAGATTACACTTATATAACTATGATGAATTGGTGGTGTGATTAAAGATATTGATTAAAGTAATTATGTTAATGTTTATAAATGTGAGCCGACGTGATTTCTCGTCTATCCGCTCCATAGTGACTAGGACTTCATCAGGATGAGACTTACTGAATAAATCAAAGCCACTAGTAATGTAGGTAAATCTCCTGTAACCTTTTGACATACGATTTCTGAAAACATAACTTAATGTTAAAAAGAGAGTTGATCAGGTTCCTTCTTAACATACCATTAATTTTAGAAAATCATAACAATTACTGTAGATTTCTTAGACTAATAAAAGGGAACCCCCAAATGATCAGAAAGTTAAGGTGATATGTAAGGCCCCGTTCTTGGAACGCTTACAGCTGGTCAATCATTGCACACAAAGCATAAAACATACATTAACTTTACTAAAATATTGCAGCGAAATTCTTTTAAACAAACCATTTCATATATATATATATATAATTGCTTTTGTAAAATAATACATCATTGACAGATTACAAAATATTACTCGTTGCATTATATCACAAAAACATTATAATCTAAACAACGAATGCCATCCAAAAATGCCAAGTAGCTGCCCCGTGCCACCCTCAGCAACATTACCTGCCAACTGGAAACACATAAAAGTCAGCGTTGCTGAGTGAGTTTTAGTTTTATAAAATAAAATACCTTTCTTTCGTTTAAAACCATTCTTTCTTTACTTTCACATGTGATAATGCATCATACGTACATATAAATAATAATTTATTATTATCTTTCATCATCATACGTTAACTTTCGTTCATTCATCATCGTACGTCATCTTTATCATTCGTTATCTTTCTTACCGTACCTTACGTACATTCATTAACTTCCGATGACATGTACTGTACCCCGAACATTGTGCACGAAGCTGGTTACTGGGCTTGAGGTCTATCATAGACCTCGAACATTATGCACGAAGCTGACTTCAGTACCTAGGGCAAGTACACTCATCGTTATCATTCATCTTTCATTCCGTACCAATGCCATGTGCTATATCCTGAACATTGTGCACGAAGCTGGTTGCTGGTCCTGAGGTCTATCATAGACCTCGAACATTATGCACGAAGCTGACACTTTACATTTTCCCCAAAATTTCAAGTCAAAGCCTACACTTTACATTTTCCCCCGGGAACATCCCATGTCAAAGCCTACACTTTACATTTTCCCCAAAATTTCAAAAAATATTCTAAGGCATAGGCGCATGAGCACTATGCAGGCGCATGGCCTTTCAGGCGCATGGGAACACTTAGGCGTATGGGAAAGGTTCTGGGTGCATGGGCACTATCGAGGCGCATGACCCAACACTTAGTCATTTTTAGGCATTTCTAGACGCATGGGCACTATGCAGATGCATGAGTGCCCGGGCGCATGGGCAGTTTTGGGCGCATGGAACACTTAGTCAAATCTCAGCCTTTTCTAGGCACATGGCCACTATTGGGGCGCATGGGCATTGGGCGCATGGGGCAACACTTAAGCAAATTCAACCGTTGGGCGCATGGGCCAAATCCAGGTGCATGGGCAACCAACACATACTAATAACATCATAATCAGTCCCCATTCATCAATTCATCATGTTCTAATTTTGTTCTAGCATTCTAAGCATCATAACATGAACATGGCACAATCATAACATCATAAATCACCCAAATCATAACCCACCCACATTCACACATACACATACTTACGGGTACAAAACCCATTTTCATAAAAACATACATACATGCATTTCCAGCCCCAAAATTAGTTAAAACAAGTAAAAAGGGGGGGGGGGGTTCTAGAACTCACCTTTGATAATCTTCGAGTATGACTTCCTTCAAACCCGTTTGCACTATGAGTTCAACCACCTAGAAATCCACCAAAAACACACACCCGAACACAACAAACACACATAAGCATACAAACGAGGCATAGGCCGGCCAAGAACAACTTAAAACCAAGAATTCTTCCCTTGAATTCGAATTCTTCTTCTTCCTTCTTCACAATCCGAGAGCTCTCTGCTTTCTCTCTCTAAAACCGACTTGAAAAAGAAAATATGCAGAGAGGTGTGGGCGGCCATCACCTTTTTGCACCCACTTTTATTCTTTTTGTCCTTTTGACACATTTAGCCCCTCAACTTGGGTTAAATTGTGTTTCTTCCTTTTTCTGCACATTTATTCTTTCTTTCTCGTCTTTTAAAAAAAATATACGGGTGTTACAAGTCCACCCCCCTTATATAGGTTTCGTCCCCGAAACCTGTTATTCCTCAAACATATGTGGGTAATGCTGCCTCATCTCTTCTTCAGTCTCCCATGTAGACTCGGATCCCTTCCTGTGCTTCCACTGTACACGCACAAGGGGAACCACTTTATTTCTTAACCTTTTCTCCTTGCGGTCAAAGATTGCCACTGGTTGCTCCACATAATTGAGCCTTTCATCAACTTCAATATCCTCCAGTGGTGCAACCATATCCTCGTCAGCTTATCGCTTCCGCAGATGAGATACATGGAATGTCGGGTGAATTCCACTTAACTCATCGGGTAACTCTAACTTATAGGCCACCTCTCCTACTCTAGCAATAATTCGAAAAGGCCCTATGTATCTCTGGCTCAACTTGCCCCGCTTCCTGAACCAAATGATACCTTTCCAAGGTGAGACTTTCAACATAACTCTATCGCCCACCTGGAACTCAATTGGTCTACGTCTCTTATCGGCATACGACTTCTACCTATCTTTGGTTGCCTTCATAAAGGCTTTGATCTTTTCGAGCTTCTCAGTTGTAGCCTCAATCACCTCAATACTTCCCAACTCCTTCTGACCAATATCACCCCAACAAACGGGTGTTCTACATCTCCTACCGTATAGCATCTCATAAGGGGGCATACCAATACTGGCATAATAACTGTTATTATATAAGAGCTCAACTAGCGGTAAGTGGTCATCCCAACTTCCTCCAAAGTCAATGATGCATGCCTGAAGCATATCTTCTAGCATCTGAATAGTCCTTTCCGACTGACCATCCGTTTGAGGATGATAAGCCGTGCTAATGTGTATCCTCATCCCCATCGCATCATGGAACTTCTTCCAAAATTTAGATGTAAACCGAGTGTCACGATCAGAAATAATAGACACCGGCACACCATGACGAGTTACAATCTCTTTGATGAATAGATCCGCTAATCTTTCAGAGGAGTACGTCTCACGGATTGGTAGAAAGTGGGCACTCTTTGTTAAACGATCAACTATCACCCATATGGCATCATACCCTCTCACGGTATGCGGTAACTTCGTGATAAAGTCCATGGTGATATGCTCCCACTTTCACTCCTGTATATCCAACGGTTGGATCTTCCCGTACGGCTTCTGATGCTCGGCCTTCACTTGCAAGCAAGTAAGACACTTTCTCACATACTCCGCTACATCACGCTTCATACCCGGCCACCAATAATCTTTCTTCATATCTTGATACATCTTTGTAGCACTGAGATGAATAGAGTATCGACTCTTATGAGCTTCATCCATAATCCTCCCACGTAAATCCCTATAACAAGGGATCCATATCCGTCCGAATCGGGTTCTAACACCAAGAGTGTTTTCACCCAACTCCGCAACCATACCTCTCATCCTTTCGGAGTTAAGATGATCTTCTTCCAATGCCTCGTCTTGAAACTCCTTAACCTGCTTCTTCACATCAGAGGTCATAATAAAATGATAAGCCTTCACCTGAATCGGCTCGGGTCTCTCCTTTCGGCTAAGGGCATCCGCTACTATGTTGGCCTTGCCCGGATGGTAATGGATCTTGCAATCATAATCCTTTATGAGCTCCAACCATTGCCTCTGCCTCATGTTCAGATCCTTCTGCTCGAAGAAGTACTTCAAGCTCTTGTGGTTAGTGAAGATCGTGCACTTTGTTCCATATAGGTAGTGCCTCCAAATCTTTAGTGCAAAGACCACGACTGCTAGCTCCAAGTCATGATTAGGATAATTGACCTCATGAACTTTCAATTGTCGAGACGCGTATGCTATCACCTTTCCTTGCTGCATCAACACGCAACCGAACCCCGAGTAAGAAGCATTCGAATAGACCACTAAGTCCTTGCTTCCTTCGGGTAATGATAAACTGGAGCTTGAGTCAACCTTGCCTTTAACTCCTCAAAAGCACTCTCTTGAGCTTGACCCCATACAAACTTCACATCCTTGCGGGTCAACTTAGTCAACGGAGAAGCTATCTTAGAGAAGTCTTGAATGAATCTCCTATAATATCCTGCCAACCCTAAGAAACTACGAATCTCGGATGGCGTCTTTGGAGACTTCCATTGCATCACCGCTTCCACCTTTGCTGGGTCCACCATGATCCCTTCTTGATTCACCACATGACCCAAAAACTGAACTTCACGCAACCAGAACGCGCACTTGGAGAACTTGGCATACAACTTCTCTTTTCTTAACGTCTCTAACACTTCCCAAATGTGACCGGCATGCTCCGCCTCATTCTTCGAATAAATCAGGATATCATCAATAAACATAATCACTGATTTATCCAACATCGGCCGACACAATCTATTCATAAAGTCCATAAAAGCAGCTGGCGCGTTGGTCAAACCAAAAGACATAACGAGAAACTTGTAGTGTCCATAACGCGTGCAAAATGCTGTTTTAGGAATATCTTTGTCCTTCACCTTCAGCTGATGGTAGCCAGATCAAAGATCTATTCTCGAGAACCAACTGGCACCTTGGAGCTGATCAAACAAGTCATCAATTCTCGGTAATGGATACCAATTCTTCACCGTCAACTTATTCAACTCACGGTAGTCAATACACATCCTCATACTACCGTCCTTCTTCTTCATGAACAAGACCGGAGCACCCCATGGAGAGATACTCGGTCTAATGAACCCTTTATCAAGCAACTCTTGCAGTTGCTCCATCAGTTCCTTCATCTTGGTCGCAGCCAACCGATACGGTGCCTTAACAATAGGTTGAGAACCGGGTATCAAGTCAATCTGGAACTCAATCTCACGGTCCGGTGGCACACCTGGTAAATCTTCGGGAAACACATCTGGGAACTCACACACAACCGGTACATCCAGTGAAATGTTGTTTTAGGAATATCTTTGTCCTTCACCTTCAGCTGATGGTAGCCAGATCGAAGATCTATTCTCGAGAACCAACTGGCACCTTGGAGCTGATCAAACAAGTCATCAATTCTCGGTTATGGATACCAATTCTTCACCGTCAACTTATTCAACTCACGGTAGTCAATACACATCCTCATACTACCGTCCTTCTTCTTCACGAACAAGATCGGATCACCCCATGGAGAGATACTTGGTCTAATGATCCCTTTATCAAGCAACTCTTGCAGTTGCTTCATCAGTTCCTTCATCTCGGTAGGAGCCAACCGATACGGTGCCTTAGCAACAGGTTGAGCATCGGGTATCAAGTCAATCTGGAACTCAATCTCACGGTCCGGCGACACACCTGGTAAATCTTCGGGAAACACATCTGGGAACTCACACACAACCGGTACATCCGACAGTTATGGTGTTGGCATATCTAAATCCTTCACGTAGGCCAAGTAGGCACTACATCCATGCCTTATGCACTTTCCCGCCACCGCCATCGAAATCACCTTCGGGATAGTCGTAACTCGATCACCGTAGATCGTCACCAAACTCCCGTCGGGTGCTGTCAGTCGAATCATCTTCTTACGACATATGATATTCCCCTCGTAGTCCGCCAACCAATCCATTCCTAGGACTACGTCAAATCCGCCTAAGGTCATCACGAATAGTCTAACAGGAAATTTATGACCCTCTAATTCTATATCGCAGTCTTCTATCAGGTCAACAATCCTGGTAGACTTACCTATGGCAGTTTCTACATCGAAGGGCTCATCAACACCTCTACTACTAACAGGCAACTTAGCACAGAAAGCAGCAGAAATAAAACTCTTACTAGCACCTGAATCAAATAACACAGAAGCAAGAGTTTGGTTTACTAGAAACGTACCTGACACGACATCAGGGTTCGTCCTAGCCTCCTCCTGAGTCATCGTGAATGCCCTGGCGCTCGTCCACTGCCCCTCGGTCCCGGTCTTCTTCCCTGCCCCGGAACTCTCAGCCCTTGGCTTCTTGCATTCTCAACTCATGTGGCCCTTTCCACCACAGTTAAAACACCTTGCCACCTTGCACTCTCTTGCCATATGGCCAGGCTCCCTACACTTGAAGCACACATTCAATCCCCACCTACACTCCCCGGTGTGCTCCTTCCCATACTTGCCATACCTCTTCGACCCCGCACCGGATGTGACCACATGCCGGTCATCCACCCGTGCATTCTTGTTGTTTGCCGGGGCACCACCCCGACCAAACCTCTTCCCATTCCAGTTTCGGCCACTACCGCCTTTCTTGCTCACCTCAGCCTCCATCACTTCCCTCTCGTAGTACAGCCTTCCCGCCAGATCGACCACCGACCTAAACGTACTTGGCCGAGCAGCGATCATATGCCTGCGAATATCCGCCGGCAAGCCCTGAATATACCTCTTGATCTTTCGAGACAGAGGTGTCACCTGATCCGGCACCAACCGTGCCATCTCATTGAATTTGGTGGTATACTGCTGATGTGTCATGGTTCCCGCCTCCAGCTGCAGGAACTCCCTCTCAACCTTGTCGAGCTCCCTATGAGGACAGAACTCCTCGATCAACAGCTTCTTCAACTCTGGCCACCTCATTCTTTCAATTGCCCTACTACCCTCGGCTTGGACGATATTGTCCCACTAGCACAGAGCCGAGTCCACAAATGAATGAGTGGCAAACTTCACCTTCTGATCCTCCCGGCACTCACTGATATCAAGTACAACTTCCATCTCTCTCACCCACCAGTGAGCAGCAGCAGCAGTGCCATTGCCATCGAAAGTCGGGGGCTTGCATCTTTGAAATGCCCTATAGTTACAGCCTCGTGCTGCCTCTGGCACAGGCTCTTCTTCTTCTTCCTCATCAGTAGAGATAACCGTCTCAGTCTCCGGTTGCTCTTTCCCTCCCGAGGACCTTTTCCTCTCTTTCCTTTCTCCTTCTCTCATAGCCTTTATCACTTCGGTCACCACAGACGATAAGATCGTCTGCAAGACCTGATGAACCTCCTCTACAATAGCCTCTTTCACCGAGGCCCTTAAGTTAGCACTCTCGTCACCGCCCTCCGGATGAGGGGTCTCGGGCTCTTCATGAGCCACCTCTTCATCTCGAGGCCTTCCTCTTATGACCCGCGGTCCAGCACCACGTCCACCACGACCTCCATCTCTAGAAGCCTTTTAAGATCTACCACCGACCATCCTCTAAACACGCTATAAGATTCAAACACTAACACGGTCATTCCAGGTAATAGCTCAGTTTATGTCAAGTATAGTAAGTCCCTAATTACAGTGGCCAGTTGTGATTAGTCACTTACTTTACTCTTCATACCCCAAGCATTTCCTATCCTGACTACATCAGTATCTAAATCTACTAAGAAGCACATACATCACATAACATGCGCACATAATACCGGTTAACATCAAGAAAATACCTGATGTCACGTAGCTACTCGGACTGGCATCCCTTACCTTTGTCCCATTTTCAGTTTAAGTTTAGGTTTCTTTTGAAAATTTTAACCCGTTTCACTTAAACTTTGGCTCTGATACCAACTTGTAAGGCCTCGTTCCCGGAACGCTTATAACTGGTCAATCATTGCACACAAATCATAAAACATACATTAACTTTACTAAAATATTGCAGCAGAATTCTTTTAAACAAACCATTTCATATATATATAATTGCTTTTGTAAAATAATACATCGTTGACAGATTACAAAATATTACTCGTTGCATTACATCACAAAAACATTATAATTTAAACAACGAATGCCATCCAAAAATGCCAAGTAGCTGCCCCGTGCCACCCTCAGCAACATTACCTACCAACTGGAAACACATAAAAGTCAGCGTTGCTGAGTGAGTTCTAGTTTTATAAAATAAAATACTTTTCTTTCGTTTAAAACCATTCTTTCTTTACTTTCACATGTGATCATGCATCATACGTACACATAGATAATAATTTATTATTATCTTTCATCATCATACGTTAACTTTCATTCATTCATCATCATACGTCCTCTTTATCATTCGTTATCTTTCTTACCGTACCTTACGTACATTCATTAACTTCCGATGACATGTACTGTACCCCGAACATTGTGCACGAAGCTATTTACTGGGCCTGAGGTCTATCATAGACCTCGAACATTATGCACGAAGCTGACTCCAGTACCTAGGGCAAGTACACTCATCGTTATCATTCATCTTTCACTCCGGACCAATGCCATGTGCTATACCCCGAACATTGTGCACGAAGCTGGTTACTGGGCCTGAGGTCTATCATAGACCTCGAACATTATGCACGAAGCTAACTCCAGTACCTAGGGCAAGCGGCAAGGGTCCCATACATATGGTCAATCACAAAGATTAGACCCCAGTGTGCATCCTTCCGGGGTAGCTAACCCGCACACAGTTGAGCTAACACCCTTTATTGGGTGTGAACCTCCATACATTGCTTGCAAGACTTTTCATTACTTCTTCATTCATTCATTAATGCATGCATATATTCATTCTTTACGTTCCTCTTTCCATTATCTTCCACTTTACATTACATAATACTTTCCATTTACTTTCATACTCATACTACGTAAAGCCACGAAAAATAAACATACATAACAAGGAACATAACATAACATAACCATACCATACATAGCATCATCATCACATCACATATGACATCATAAAGTCAACTTACATTACCCCCCGGAACATCCCAAGTCAAAGCCTACACTTTACATTTTCCCCAAAATTTCAGAAAATATTCTAAGGCATAGGCGCATGAGCACTATGCAGGCGCGTGGCTTTTCAGGCGCATGGGAACACTTAGGCGCATGGGAAAGGTTCTGGGCGCATGGACACTATCGGGGCGCATGACCCAACACTTAATCATTTTCAGGCATTTCTAGGCGTATGGGCACTTTGCAGACGCATGAGTGCCTAGGCGCATGGGCAGTTTTGGGCGCATGGAACACTTAGTCAAATCTCAGCCTATCCTACGCGCATGGGGCAACACTTAAGCAAATTCAACCGTTGGGCGCATGGGCCAAATCCAGGCGCATGGCCAACCAACACATACTAATAACATCATAATCAGTCCCCATTCATCAATTCATCATGTTCTAACTTAGTTCTAGCATTTTAAGCATCATAACATGAACACACCATAATCATAACTTCATAAATCACCCAAATCATAAACCACCCATATTCACACATACACATACTTACGGGTACAAAACCCATTTTCATAAAAACATACATACATGCATTTCCAGCCCCAAAATCAGTTAAAACAAGTAAAAAGAGGGGTTCTAGAACTCAACTTTGACAATCTTCGAGTATGACTTCCTTTGAACCCGTTTGCACTATGAGTTCAACCACCTAGAAACCCACCAAAAACAAACATCCGAACACAACAAACACACATAAGCATACAACCGAGGCATAGGCCGGCCAAGAACAACTTAAAACCAAGAATTCTTACCTTGAATTCGAATTCTTCTTCTTCCTTCTTCACAATCCGAGAGCTCTGTGCTTTCTCTCTCTAAAACCGACTTGAAAAAGAAAATATGCAGAGAGGTGTGGGCGGCCATCACCTTTTTGCACCCACTTTTATTCTTTTTGTCCTTTTGACACATTTAGCCCCTCAACTTGGGTTAAATTGTGTTTCTTCCTTTTTTTGCACATTTATTCATTCTTGTCTTTTAAAAAAAATATCCGGGTGTTACATGATATGATTTCTAATAACCATTTCTAGTTCATTAGTCATGGATTTATTATGAAGACCGGTTTCGCAAATAAAAGTTAGTTCATACGTTTTTCAACCTTGTATGACATTTACAATTACAAATCATAAGTTTATAACTTTTTGTTCAAATGTAGATACTACCCATCAAAAGTTTTCCTAAGATTACCATAACATTAACATAATATAAATCACACCATTAGTTCATCACAAATTACATAAGTTTCATCCAATTAGGATCATAATAAGAGTTTAGCTCATAATGAGCTTGCACATAACAACAAGTAACATAGAAGATAGATATGAAATCATCGGTGAAATGGAACAATCAAACAGGTGATCCACAATGGATGATGTGTAGACAATCCCGAGCTTCTTCCGAGTGTTGTATGCACCTCTCTAGCCTCCAAATGATCTTCAAGTCTTGATTACCGAGAGAATTTAGCAGAGTAACTCTCCCACCAAAAGCTTTCTCAAATGGTACACTTAGGCCTCTATTTATGGGCTTTCTGGAGTGTTTAAGTACGGCCCCATGCTAGTACAATGCTTACGAAAGTTGGTCGGCTCGTACGTGCAGATAGTGTCGGGTATGGCCCCGTGTTAAATGGGGCACGGCCCCGTGTTTGAGGTGGGGCACGGCCCCGTGACTCATGGGGCATGGTCCCGTGACAACTTTTGGGGGACAGTACTTTTTGTCCTGTCAGATGTCTAAACACGGGGGTGTGCCTATTTAAGCATGGGGGTGTGTTTCAAGCAAGTCATGGGGGCACGCTTAATGAGGCACGACCCCATGCTTGGACTCCAAAGCTCGGATTTCTTCAATTTCTTGTCAAATATGCTTCTTTCGTCCATCTTGCCCTTTTTAACACCCGAAAACACAATTTAAAAATTTTAAGTACATAATCATCATTTTAAGGGAGATATTAAGGAATAATTGATATGCTTTTGATAGGAATTTTATGTATAATTTAGAGCACATCAAACATCCCCACACTTGAACTTTGCTTGTCCTCAAGCAAAATCACTTAAAATGACAATTCCACCAAAAACCAAATAAATCAAATAATAAATATGTCTTTCGGGAAATACCCAATTAAACATTATTTCATACAAATGTAAACATTTTAAGCATATGTAGAATGATATCCTAGCAAGCAATAGATTAGTTAGTAAAGATTATTATCATGTAAAAATCCACACTTCTCACAAGATCCACTCACACTCGGCTAAATATATGGATTCATAATCAGGATTAAGTACGACTAATACACTCAATTGCCTAGTATGAATATGTGTGAAATCATATGCTTGTTAAGGGATAAATCTCCACCTACTTAGATATTTACTTGCATAAATTGTTAGGTCTTTGATGGGTTGTAACTTGGCTTGGGCTCGGGTATGGAATATTTGGAAAAAGTGGCTAAATGCTAAAGATGAAGGTCTTGGCTTATTTTTCTAACATAAACTACAAGGAAAGCAGTAAAAGGCTCCCTATACAATACTTCAAGCTAGAAGGAATATGCTAACTTGAGGACTCGTTTAAGGTCAGATTGTCAAGACCGTACTTTGCTTTCAAAAACCTTACTTCGTCTTTTACTCGAAGATACACAAAACTTTCCTTTCATAAGGATCGTTTGGCTTGAAGCCTAATAACACCCAATCGAATCAGTTCCGTGTATTCGTATTGGGACTCAGTTTGGTTCTTTTTGCATTTTTCATTGTGGGACCAATTTCCACAGTTCGAGATCTTTCGTATCTTTTGCCCGCCTCTTTATAGCGCTTTTTGAAATACCACAAAATGGCGGAACTTGTTCCTTTTTTCGCCATTTCTTTCTTGCGTCGAACGTGAGGTTGAAAATTTGTTCCCGAATTTCCGGGGGAAGTCCCGGTTTTGTATGGTGAAGGCAACAAAGTAAATTGAAATCAAAAGAATGCATTCCAGTTCTTTTAGGTCTGCCGGTCAAAGACCAAAATTTTCTTTTCTTTTCTTTTTTCTCTTTTTTTATAAGCCAAAAAACGTGTCTTTAATAAAAAACGGGTTTTGTTGAAGGCTTTTTGGTTAAGTGACTTGGTGGTTCTGATGATCAAAAAATAAAAACGTTTAAGCTCAACGGGGCTAACTAGGGTTGACGTTCGGGTAAGAAAAGTTAAAAGAAAAATAGTTGGGATTTGAATGGTTAAGGTTTTCGAATGCCTAACTCATTTTTATGCAACAAATACTAATTAAGGTCTTGAAATGTATACCCAAAGCAAGTTCTAATCACACGTATCATAAGGCACCCTCAATAAAATCCAGAATGAAAGTAGAATTGCATGAATGCAAAAGCTGTTTAAGGCTCAAAAATAAACTCACATACGGATGAAATTGGGTAAAAGTGTTTTCATTTTACATGTTTAAATTTTTACTAAATCATTGCCTTTAAGGATATGACAACAAAAACATTTTTCAATTTTATTTGGATGTCATCTGTTTACTTATTTATTTCCCAAAAACGTATATTTATAATTTAGTTTATCAAAAAGTGTTTAAATTTTTGGTTTCTTGTCACTAAAATTAATGGTTAAGTGATTTTTCTAAAATTTTTCAATTTGAACCTTTTTAGAAAAGTATCAAATGTGTAAATTACCCCATCTCCACACTTAAAATACATATTGTCCCCAATGTGATGAATAAATTAAAACAGGGAAAGGTAACAAAATAACTCCCCTAAAAATTATGAATTTGACACTTGTGCTTGGAATCCTTAGTCGCCTTGAATTGTGAGAATCCCCAGGATCACCTAAAATATCATCAATTTATTAAAAACATAAAAATCCTAAACACACAAAATAAAATAAAATAACATAAATTAAAAGATAGATTGGCATGAAACAGCTGTGCCCAGGCCCCAAAAGTGATACGGTTTTCAAGGGATTTGTGGAGGGATATCCCCCCACTCATGATACATTCGGTTCCTGATGTACGTGACATCGTTGCTCAGGTCATCCACTCAGGAATGCATATTTTCGACTCGGTTGAATGCTTGTTGTGCGTATTCAAATGATCACCTAGCATGGTTGCTGGTGGTTTGGATTGCTTCATAAAGGTCTAACATACTCAAGAATTCACCAGCTTGTGAACTGGAAGCCCAGGCTTCTTCATGCTGTGCCGGTGTATCGAGGTCCATGATGATTTCTTTGGTCCCTTTCTGTCCATAAACCTCGGCTGTCCATTTGGTAGGTATGTTATCATGTACATACTTGTGCAAATGCTGAAATCCAACAGTCTTGGCATCACTCCTTCAGTTCCCTTCGTGTTACACCCATAGCTCTCGTATAGGTTTAGAATCCAGCTTCCTCCAAACATGGGTGTTGGAGCACTTGCAGTTGCATTTCTAGCAAACAGATTAGGAAAAAAATACCCTATATTGCATGGCGATTGATTCACCATACAATATAAAATGAATAAGTCCCTTAAACAAACAACTCTCTCGCTTTGACCACGAGCTGTTATCGAATGACTAAGTAACCGATGTATGTAACGCAGCAGCGGGTCTCGAATCTGACTGCTTTTGGTTTTACTTGAGTTGAACACCCCTATTCCAATTCTCTCCCAAAATGCTTTTCTCTGGCACCACTTTCTGTGTCCTTACTTTCCTCGTCTGGAAAGGTATGGTATGCTGGCATTCTTGATATTGCTTCCCCCTCCATTTCTTGTTTTGTATAGTTACCCAGTCAGACACCGAACAAGGCGATGGATGTTTTTCGCCAACGTCCCCCAAGTCTGAATAAAACCGCTTCATCATCCTATAGGTCAGAGTCTTTCATGCTAAATCTGAAAGATGCCAAAAACTCAAGAGTCGGTTCATAGACAGAAGGTTTGTTTTGTGAAAACAGACGCTTCCACCAAACACTCAATAAATTATTATATCTTTCGAGCTGTCCGATAGCAACCAAGGTTTCTTCGTCTGCTTGCAGATGTGATTTTTCGGACCTTTGTTACAGTCTTTACAACCTGTCATGACACCATCTTTCGTGGATTCCATCGAATTGCAAATAGAGATGATTCATGATGCTGGAATTTTAAACAAATAAGTTAAACTATACAAAACAAATTTCTAGAATAGTTTCATTATGTTAGTAATAAACATGGGTTTCATGAGACATAACACCATATTTGTTCAACCATGTTTAAAATCAATTAAAAGTTTGACATTCAAGAAAAAGTGTTAAACATGGGGGTGTGTCTCGTGAAACATGGGGGTGCGGTTAACATTTTGAGGTATGAAATTTTAACTCAAGCACTCGTGGTTTTGTTTGTAAACCTTTGATTAAGCATGGGTTTAACGTTTTCTTGCTTGAAAAACCAAAGGTTACACATGTATCATTTTAATCACTTGTTAATAATTCAAGGCACTCTAAATATAAATAGTGTTTAACACCACTTGTTTGACAATTGAACTCTTGTAACTTGAATGTGCTTAACAATGTTTCAACCACGAATTATGAAGATAGTCATGTTAAAAATGAAAGGAAAAACATAACAACAATAAACTAACTAGACATCATAATTAACAAACTAATTAACTATAAAGATAACATGAACAAGAAAGTTTAAAGTATTCATCATTCCATAGAACTTTTAATTACAAGGTTTTACATATAATGGCTATGATTTTGGTTGTTTAGAGACCTAATCACCTAGCTACATGTAAATGACCATCATCATAACTAGAAATTAGTACTGCTAACCTCTTAGACAATCACACTTGAAAAGAAATGGAAGAACTCTTAAAAACAAGAAAGAAAAATGGAAAAGGTGGTGAGAATTGAAGTGGATATGGGTCTTTGAAGGCATGAAGTCGATTTTTATCTTGGAGAATTAATGGGAGACAAGACAAATGGCTGAAATAAGTCAGAAGTTGTCATTCATTATCGGTCATGGGGGCATGCCTCCTTAGGCACGGGGACGTGCCTCCCCTTTGTTGCCCGGTTTCAGTTTTTTTTTTGTTCTGTTTTTCTGTGTTATGCGTTATGTAATTTACCCGATTAAGTTTTATCACTTCCAAATCACCAGAGAAGTTATGAAAATAGTCCTAGAGTTAATTAAAACAAGCCAAATGACAATTACATTTCCTAAGGTCCTACGATTACATGATACGTTAAAAACCGAGAGTCTAAAACTGCAAAACTAGACTCCTTAACATGCATCAGCGCACATAACACATCAGGAAATGCTTCTAAAAGAAGCCTCCACACATTGCATGTGGAACGTTCGGGATGGGATAGTGAGAAATGCGGTTACTTGTAACGCCCGAAAATTTTGAAGAAAAGAAGCCAGAATGAAGTTCTCGCATGAAGGAAAGTTCTCGTGCGAGAAGTCCAAGCGAAAAGTGGAGCTGGGTATAAAAAGATAAGAACACCCAGTCTGAATCCATTTCGCGGGAGAAGTTAAGCTGCTAGTGAGAGAAATCGGCTGCGTAGAGAGAGAAAGTGTAGAATCCAAGTGTGTAAGGTATGTAACTCGTGTAGTAACTCATGTTATGTACTAAGAATGGATTATTGATGAATGTAATGCATGGTTATGTAGTTTTCACTTGGTAAAGGCTTCGAGAAGGTTGTGTTTGTGCTAGAACTTCAAGAGGTGAGTTTCTAGTCCTCTTTTTACGCAAGTTTTATGTTTTGGGGCTATTATGCATACTAGAATGTTTTAAAATGCTTGTCTATGCTTGATTTGATGATGTTTAAGATGTTAGCATGTTAGAACAACCTTAGACGCGATAAGTTGTGATTGGGCGGGAAAACCCTGTAGTTTTCGCGCGAGCAGTTTTGATGTACGTTAAGATTTTGAACTCTGGGAAGTTTTCACGCGAAAGGCGTAGTTTTTGCGCGATATGCATGTTTTCGCGCGACAGGTAGTCCTCGCGCGATTTGTGAGTTCTCGCGTGATAGGTTGGTTCTCACGCGATGAAGTAGTTCTCGCGTGAGATGCTGCTGATGTATGTTAAGTTTTCACATGTGATGCTGTTTTGTGTGATGTGTTATCTTTTCACGTTAAATGATTTTTAAAACTATACGTTTTATGATGTGGCTTTACTTGCTATGTACGTATTGTAAGTAAAGTATTATGTAATGAAGTGAAATATAACGAAGGTGAGTCATGACGAACATAATGAACGAATGAAAAGTCTTGCAAGCAAAATGAGGGAGGTTCATGACTCATGAGGTAGTTGTATGCTCCAACTGTGTGCGGTTTAGCTAACCCTTGATGATGCGCACAAGGGTCTAATCCTTGATATTGGCCATGATGTGATGGGATTCTTGTCACGTACCACGGTACTGTGTCAGCTTCGGCATGACGTGGGGGTTTATTTATAAACCCCGGCACAGTATCAGCTTTTTAAAGCATGACGCGGGGGTATTGCATGAGACAGAATCTAGATAATGATGAACGAAGTAACGAATGATGACGAATGATGTTGAAGATAATAATTAACTATTATTTGAATGTACGTATGATGTGTGATGACAAGGGATGTAAAGGATATGTTTATATAAATGAAGTATTTTATTTATAAAACTAGAACTCACTCTGCGTCGCTGACTTTTTGTATGCATAATAGTTGGCAGGAGATCGTTTGATACTGAGGAGGTGCAGGCATGGATGCATAAGCTACCGGGAATGATTTAAGTCTTGCATCCACATTTTTGGGAATGATTATTGTATTAACAAAATTTTGAGATGTACATGAATGATTTGATGTATTGACATGATTTTAATCATGAATGAAAAGTTTTAATTCCATTGCAAATGATGTGTTTTAAATAGTTTATGCGATGATTGACCGACTGTAAGCATCCCGGGAACAGGGCCTTACAAGTTGGTATCAGAGCTAAAGTTTAAGAGAATTAGGTAAAATATTTTCACAAACCTAAAACTTAAACTGAGAATGGGACAAAAAATGGAAGGGATGCCAGTCCTAGTAGGAAAAGGTTTTATGTAAGAAAAAAAAAGAATTATGTGCGCGTGTTATGTGGTTTATGTGCCCCTGGTAGATTTGGATACCGATGTAGTCAGGATAGGGAATTCTTAGAGAAGGAAGAGTAAAGTAAGTGGCAAATCACAACTGGCCTCTGTAATTAGGGACTTACTATAGTTGACGTAATCTGAGCCATTACCTTGAATGATTGTGTTGGTGTTTGAATCTTATAGCGCTTAGATGGCTGGTGGTAGATCTTCGAAGGCTTTGCGAGGTAGAGTGTGTGGTGGACGTGGTGCTGGAACACGTGCCACGGCGAATAAGGCTAGAACTGCTGAGACGGCACCTTCAGATCCTGAGATTAATCACCATGAGGGCGGTGATGAGAGTGCTAATCTGAGGGCCTAAGTGAAGGAGGCATTGGTTGAGGAGGTTCATCAGGTCATGCAGACGATTCTGCCATCTGTAGTGACCGAGGTTATTCGTGTTGTGAGGGAGGATGAAAAGAAGGAGAAGGAGGAGAGGAGGAAAGTTGCTAGGAGAGGGGACGAAAAAGGAGGTTTAGGGGTAAGATAGCAACCTGATACTGAGATGGTTGTCTCCAGTGATGATGAGGAGGATGAGGCGGCGCAGGAAACTGCAAAGGAGTGCAACTATAGGGCATTCCAAAGATGCAAGCCCTCGATTTTTGACGGGAATAGGAATGCAATTGCTACTCACCAATAGGTGAGAGAGATGGAGGCGGTACTTGATATTAGTGAGTGCCGAGAGGATCAGAAGGTAAAGTTTGCTACCCACTCATTTGTGGATTTGGCCTTGTGCTGGTGGAACAATATTGTCCAGGCCGAGGGTAGTAGGGTGATTAGGAGGATGAGGTGGAGTGAGCTGAAGAAGTTGGTGATCAAGGAGTTCTGTCCTCATAAGGAGCTCGATAAGGTCGAGAGAGAGTTCCTGCAGTTGGAGGCGGGCACTCTGACGCACCAACAGTACACAACGAAGTTTGACGAGATGGCGAGGTTGGTGCCGGATCAGTTGACGCCTGTGTCACGAAAGATCAAGAGGTACATCCAGGGTCTGCTGGCGGATATCCGCAGACATCTGATCGCCGCCCGGCCAGGTACGTTTAGGTTGGTGGTCGATCTGGCAGGTAGACTGTATGATGAGCGGGAGACAACGGCAGTTGTGAAGAGGAAGTGGGGTAGTAATAAGAGCGGGAATGGGAAGTGGAACAATGGTGGTGGTTTCGTGGCTGGTGGTAAGAAGGTGAGGGTGGATGACCGGAGGATATTAATAGGGGGAGAGAAGGCATGCAGGAAATATGGGAAGGAGCATGCGGGGGAATGCAAGTGGGGATCAAACCTCTGCTTTTAGTGTGGGAAGGAGGGCCACATGGCAAGGGATTGTCATATGGTGAAGTGTTACAACTATAGTGAAGGGGGCCATATGAGTAGGGATTGCAAGAAGCCAAGGGCCGAGAACTCCGAGGCAAGGAAGGGAATTGAGAAGGAGGGGCAAAAGGCGAAGGACAGGGCATTTACTATAACTCAGGAGGAGGCTAGAGTGGACCTCGATGTTGTGTCAGGTACATTCCTAGTTAACCAGACTTGTGCCTCTGTACTATTTGATTCTGGTGCTAGTAAGAGTTTTAGTTCTGCTGCCTTCTGTGATAAGTTGCCAGCTAGGAGTAGAAAGATTGATGAGCCCTTCGATGTAGAAACTGCTATTGGTAAGTCTACCAGGATTTCTAATATGGTAGAGGATTGTGACATAGAGTTGGATGGTCATAGGTTCTCTGCTAAATTATTCGTGATGCCCTTAGGCGGATTTGATGTAGTCCTAGGGATGGATTGGTTAGCAGCCTATGAGGCAAATATTATGTGTCACAAGAAGATGATTCGATTGACTGTGTCAGATGGAAGTTCAGTGATGATCTGTGGTGATAGGGTTACTACGGTTCCGAAGGTGATTTCGATGGTTGTGGCTAAGAAGTGCATGAGGCATGGATGTGGTGCCTATCTAGCCTATGTGAAGGATGTGGAGGCGTAAGTACCACGGTTGTCGGACGTGCCAGCAGTGTGCGACTTCCCTGATGTATTTCCAGAAGACTTATCAGGTGTGCCACCTGACCGTGAGATTGAGTTCCAGATTGACCTGATACCTGGTGCCCAACCTATTGCTAAGGAGCCGTATCTTCTAGCTCCCTCCGAGATGAAAGAGTTGATGAGTCAGCTACAAGAGCTGTTGGATAAGGGATTCATTCAACCAAGTATCTCTCCATGGGGGTGCTCCGGTCTTGTTTATGAAGAAGAAGGATGATAGTATGAGGATGTGCATCGACTACCGTGAGCTGAACAAGTTGACCGTGAAGAACCGATATCCGTTACCGAGGATTGATAACTTATTTGATCAGCTCCAAGGTGCCAGTTGGTTTACGAGGATAGATCTCCGATCTGGTTACCATCAGTTGAAGGTGAAGGAGCAGGATATACCTAAAACAGCTTTTCACATGCGTTATGGACACTACGAGTTTCTTGTTATCTCGTTTGGTTTAACCAACGCGCCAGCTGCTTTTATGGATTTGATGAATAGGGTGTGTCGGCCAATGTTGGATTAATCAGTGATTGTGTTCATTGATGATATCCTGATTTATTCGAAGAGCGGAGAGGAACATGCCGGTCACATTCGGGAGGTGCTGGAAATGCTTAGAAGGAAGAAGCTGTATGCTAAGTTCTCCAAATGCACGTTCTGGTTGCGTGAGGTTTAATTTCTGGGTCACGTGGTCAACCCAGAAGGGATCATGGTAGACCCGCCGAAGGTTGAGGCGGTGATGCAATGGAAGTCTCCAAAGACGCCATCCGAGATTCGTAGTTTCTTGGGTTTGGCGGGCTACTACAGAAGATTCATCCAAGACATCTCCAAGATAGCTTCACCATTGACTAAGTTGACCCATAAGGATGCGAAGTTTATATGGGGAGTAGAGCAGGAGAATGCTTTCGAAGAGCTAAAGACAAGATTGACTCAAGCTCCTGTCTTGACGTTACCCTAAGGGAGCGAAGATCTGGTGGTCTATTCAGATGCTTCTTTTTCAGGATTAGGTTGTGTGTTATTGCAACGGGGGAGGGTTATAGCCTATGCATCCCGACAGTTGAAGAACCATGAGGCTAACTACCCTACTCATGATTTGGAGTTGGCGGCTGTGGTCTTTGCATTGAAGATTTGGAGGCACTACTTGTACGGGACGAAGTGCACCATCTTCACTGACCACAAAAGCTTGAAGTACTTCTTTGAGCAAAAGGATCTCAATATGAGGCAAAGAAGGTGGTTAGAGCTGATCAAGGATTATAATTGTGAGATTCACTACCATCCGGGCAAGGCCAACTTAGTGACGGATGTCCTTAGCCGAAAAGAAATACCCGAGCTGATTCAGATAAAGGCTTATCAGTTGGTAATGACCTCTGATGTGATGAAGCAGGTCAAGGAATTTCAGGACGAGGTGTTGAATGAGGGTCAAATCAACTCCAAAAAAATGAAAGGTCTAGTCTCGGAGTTGGGAGAGAACACCCTCTGAGTTAGAACCCGCTTTGGGTGGATGTGGATCCCTCGTTATGGAGACCTACGGGGGAGAATCATGGATGAAGCTCATAAGACTTGATACACCATTCATCCTGGTGCTACGAAGATGTATCGTGATATGAAGAAAGATTACTGGTGGCCGGGTATGAAGCGCGATGTAGCAGAGTATGTGAGTAAGTGCCTTACTTGCCTGCAAGTGAAGGCGGAGCATCAGAAGCCATACGGGAAGATCCAACCTTTGAATATACCTGAGTGGAAATGGGAGCACGTCACCAATGACTTCATTGCAAAGTTGCCGTGTATGAAAAGAGGGTATGATGCCATATGGGTGATAGTAGACTGTCTGACGAAGATTGCTAATTTCTTGCCAATCCGTGAGACATATTCATCTAAGAGGTTGGCGGATCTATTCATTAAGGAGATTGTGACTCATCATGGTGTACTGGTGTCTATAGTGTCAGACCATGACACTCGGTTTACATCTAAGTTTTGTGTTATGTGTTATCTTTTCAAGTTAAATGATTTTTAAAACTATACGTTTTATGATGTGGCTTTACTTGCTACGTACGTATTGTAAGTAAAGTATTATGTAATGAAGTGAAAGATAACGAAGGTGAGTCATGACGAACATTATGAATGAATGAAAAGTCTTGCAAGCAAAATGAGGGAGGTTCACAACTCATGAGGTAGTTGTATGCTCCAACTGTGTGCGGTTTAGCTAACCTTTGATAATTCGCACAGGGGTCTAATCCTTGAGATTAGCCATGGTATGATGGAATTCTTGTCACGTACCCCAGTACTGTGTCAGCTTTGGCATGACGTGGGGGTTTATTTATAAACCCCGGCACAGTATCAGTTTTTCAAAGCATGACACGGGGGTATTGCATGAGACGGAATCTATATAATGATTAATGAAGTAACGAATGATGATGAATGATGTTGAATATAATAATAAACTATTATCTGAATGTACGTATGATGTGTGATGACAAGGGATGTAAAGGATATGTTTATATAAATGAAGTATTTTATTTATAAAACTAGAACTTATTCGGTGTTGCTGACTTTTTGTATACATAATAGTTGGCAGATGATCGTTTGATGCTGAGGAGGTGCAGGCATGGATGCATAAGCTACCGGGAATGATTTAAGTCTAGCATCCACATTTT
Source organism: Flaveria sonorensis (assembly GCA_025506505.1). Lineage (NCBI taxonomy): Eukaryota > Viridiplantae > Streptophyta > Magnoliopsida > Asterales > Asteraceae > Flaveria > Flaveria sonorensis. The sequence goes on from CM046428.1 coordinate 43,344,943, forward strand.
TGGGAATGATTATTGTATTAACAAAATTTTGAGATGTACGTGAATAATTTGATGTATTGACATGATTTTAATCATGAATGAAAAGTTTTAATTCCGCTGCAAATGATGTGTTTTAAATATTTTATGCGATGATTGACCGACTTTAAGTGTCCCGGGAACAGGGCCTTACATTACTTAATTCCGCAAGCTGACGGTTGACGGAAACGAGTTCCTACCTCATTTCTTGAAATTTTTGGATGATTTCAGCTAGGCGTTGGGATGCAATGAGGTTCATCTTAGTCAATTGCTTGATTGGTTCATGTAACTTGAAGAAATATTCTTGCGTCGTTGACTCTCACATTTCAGAACGTGGTTTCTTTGCAGGATTCCAACTTGAACTTCCGTGACATGATTCTTTCAAATTTTTGACGTTTTTAAGCAGGAATGGACGTGATGAAAGCTTGGAACAAGTGTGGTATTTATATATAGGTCGAGAAAGTTGATCACGGGGGCGTGCTTGGCCAGGCACGGCCCCGTGTTTGTCCGAATTGGTCTTATATTCGACCTGCAACGTTCCTGAGTCGTTAGCGAAGAACGCGGAAAGTTTTTGTCAGAGGCACGGGGGCATGCTTCATGGGGCACGGCCCCATGTTTGTGCTTGTGAGGTTCTAGAAAAAGTTAAAAATCAAAGAAAAAACCCATGTACAGGTGCCACGTTTATGTTTCGGGTCTTCGGCGAGACCCTTCCCCACACTTAGTCTTCATCAGGGCGGTGGTGTAATTCCTTTGAGAAAATCTTGGTTGGTCCATCGGTATATGGTTTCAAACAATGACCATTTACCTTGAAACCTAAACCGTCGTGGTCGTTGCTTTCAATGGCACCGTTCAGAAAAATGTTTTTAATCGTATAAGGTCCGGACCAATATGACTTAAGCTTTCCAAGAAACAGACGTAAACGAGAGTTATACAGTAAGACACGTTCACCCACATGAAATTGTTTAGTGTTCTTTAATAGAGAGTCATGGAATTTCCTTGTCTTTTCCTTGTAAACCCTTGCGTTTTCGTATGCTTGTTCTCTCAGTTCTTCTAGTTCGTGAATTTGTAGAAATTATTTTTTTCCTGCAATGTTTTGGTCTAGGTTTGCTGCTTTAAGTGCCCAATAGGCTTTGTGTTCCAGTTCCACAGGTACATGACACGACTTCGCATAAACTAATTTGAATGGTGTGGTGCCAATGGGTGTCTTATAGGCTGTCCTAAAAGCCCATAATGCATCATCTATCTTGGTAGACCAATCCTTGTGATTTTGACCTACGGTTTTCTCAAGGATTCGTTTGATGCCTCGGTTAGTGACTTCAGCTTGCCCATTAGCTTGTGGATGATAAGCAGTTATAAAGCGATGGTGCACTCCATAAAGAGCCATTGCTCTTTCGAGCTGATTGTTACAGAAATGCGTTCCTCGGTCACTAATTAAAGCCTTGGGGTCATCAAAATGAGAGAATAGTTTCTTAAGGAATCTGACAACGTTTCTTGCATAATTGGTAGGTAGGGCTTGAGCTTCGGCCCATTTTGAGACATAATCGACTGCTACCAAGATGTAACGATTGCCAAAGGATACCGGGAATGGCCCCATGAAATCGATACCCATATATCAAATACCTCGTATACTTGAATGGGTCTCTAAGGCATCTCATCCCGTGTTGAGATATTGGTTGCTCTTTGACATGCATCACAGGTGCGTACCATGTTGTGAGCATCCTTCAAGATTATGGGCCAGTAAAATCTAGAGTCAAAGACTTTCTTGGCTGTTAGGGTTGCTCCATGGTGTCCTCTTATGGGTCCTTCATGACAGTGCCTTAGAATTTGTTCCGCTTGACTTCCGTACACGCATCTTCGGATAAGTTGGTTTGCACCGATTCTGAATAGATACGGATCTTCCCAATAGTAATGCTTAATGTCAGCAAAAAAAAATTTTCTTTTGCTGATAAGTCATTCCTTTGAGAAGGATTCCGCTTGCCAACTAATTCGTAAAATCGGCAAACCAAGGATGTTCATCGATTAAGGATTGGATGTGCATAAGGAATTCATGAGGAAAATTATCGTTTATTTTGAATTCCTCAGTTTCAAGACGCGAGAGATGATTTACCACAGGATTTTCTACTCCTTTCTTATCACGAATTTCAATGTCGAATTCTTGAAGCAGAAGTATCCAATGAATCAGTCTTGGCTTTGTATCTTGTTTATTGAATAGATAACGAAGGGCTACATGATCGGTGTAAACGATTGTTTTTGAAAGGATTAGATGCGAGCGGAATTTGTCAAATGCGAAGACTACCGCAAGAAGCTCTTTCTCGGTGGTGGTGTAGTTTTCTTGTGCATCCTTTAGGGTTTTGCTCGCATAGTGAATTGGGTGGAATTGCTTGCCTTTCCATTGGCCTAACAAGGCTTCTACCACGAAATCGCTTGCGTCGCACATGAGTTCAAATGGTAGCGTCCAATCAGGGGAAACCATGATCGGAGCTGTTACCAGTCTCTCCTTAAGCAAATTGAATGCACTGATGCATTTGTCTGAAAATACGAATTATGCGTCTTTCTCAAGAAGTAGATCCATTGGTCGTGCGATTTTTTAGAAATCTTTGATGAAACGACTGTAGAATCTTGCATGACCTAGGAAGCTTCTCATTTCTTTTACGGTTATGGGATGTGGAAGTTTGGAAATAGTGTTGACTTTGGCTTGATCGACCTCAAGACCTACTCGCGAGATTTTATGTCCTAACACCATTCCTTCAGTAACCAATTCAAAACAAGGTTAGAATCTTCACATCTAACCAATATGTTTTCTAGATTTTCAAGACATTATTCAAATGAGTTCCCAAAGATAGAGAAGTCATCCATGAAAACTTCTATTGAATGTTTGATCATGTCATGAAAGATTGCTACCATGCTTCTTTGAAATGTAACAGGGGCATTACACAATCCAAAAGGCATTCGCTGATAAGCAAATGTGCCATATAGATAGGTGAATGTCGTTTTCTCTTGATCTTCGGGAGCAATAGGAATTTGGAAATAACTTGAAAAACCATCAAGGAAACAATAGAACATTTTTCTAGATAATCTCTCAAGCATTTGGTTGATGAAAGGCAGAGGGAAGTGATCTTTCATTGTAGCATCATTGAGTTTGCGATAGTCGATGCAAACTCTCCATCCTGTTACCCTACAAGTTGGAATAAGCTCATTCTTCTTATTAGTTACAACAGTCATTCCTCCTTTCTTTGGAACACCTTGGACGAGACTAACCCAAGGCAAATCAAAAATAGGGTAAATCAAACTGGCATCTAGCAGTTTGATTACTTCTTTCTTCACAACCTCTTGCATGCTCAGATTTAAACATCTTTGAGGTTGAATGATGGGTTTGAAGTTCTCCTCCATTAGTATTTTATGAGTGCAAAAGGATGGATTGATTCCTTTGATGTCTATAATTTTCCATGCACTTGCTCATTTATGTGCCTTAAGCACATTGAGCAACTTGTTCTTCTCATCATTTGATAAGGCGGATGAGATTATGATAGGAAGTTGAGATGTGTTTTGAAGAAAGGCGTATTCAAGATGAGACGGAAGTTCTTTGAGCTCTAAAACTAGAGGATCTTCGATAGAAGGTTTGGCTTTAGGTTCTAGTTCTTGTTCAATGATCTCAAATGCTTCTTGATGAGATAATATTTCATCAACTTCTGGTTCTAAAATGATTTGATTCTCATAGATGGGTTCGGTGGTTTGGACATCTATTAATTGAGTGTTGCAAGCTTCATATTCAAGAGATTTCCTTAAATGACAGCTTATGATTGAATTGCAAACATCAATGTAATAGAGTCATCATGATGTTGAGGATGTTTCATGGATTGTCCTATGTCAAATGTCACTTCCTCCTCATCCACTCGAAACTTGAGTTTGCTGGTGCAAACATCAATGAGAGCTCAAGCAGTTGCTAAGAAAGGTCAACCTAGGATAAGAGGAACATTCTTATCCTCATCCATTTGAAGGATCATAAAATCAATGGGAAATATGAATTTTTTGATTTTAACTAAAAGGTTTTCAACAATGCCCCTCTGATATTTAACAGAACGGTCAGCTAACTGGATGCTCATACAGGTAGGTCTAGGTTCACCTAAGTTTAACTTTTCAAAACCGCATAAGGCATAAGGTTAATGCTATCACCTAAATTAGCTAACGCGTTACTAACAGAAAGATTTCCTATTAGGCAGGGTATGGTGAAGCTTCTTGCATCAGTCATCTTTTGAGGTAGTTTGTTTTGAAGAAATACAAAGCATTCCTCATTTAAAACTACGTATGATAACTCTTCCAGTTTCTTTTTGTTTGACAACACACCCTTTAAAAACTTAGCATAATTTGGCATTTGGGCTAAGGCTTCCACCAAGGGCAGATTGATGTGGAGTTGCTTGAATAACCCTAGGAATTTACCATATGGTGCCTCCATTCATTGTTTTCTCAAACGACCAGGATATGGAGGTGCTGGAACATAGGGTGGCAGTGGTACGTATTTCTTGGCTGGTTCTTCAGCAGCAACAGGTTGCTTTTGCTTATCACTTGCATTACTTGGAGTTTCGATTTTCGTTTCTTCAAGGATTGGTTGTAATGCAGGCGCATCACCTTGAGTGGTTTTGCCACTCCTTGTGGTGATGGCTTTCACTTGAGCATTAGGGTTTGTCATAGTGTTGCTAGGCAAAGCACCTTGGGGTCTTTCAGATAGTTGTTGTGTTATCTGACCTACTTGGTGTTCAATGGTTTGCAATGATGGTTTGTTGCTTTTGATGCCAGCCTCGTTTCTTTGGTACCCCTCCTCATTTCTTCGATCATTTTTCCAGATGTATTCATCTGTGGCTTGTTTGGTTATCAACAATTGCTGCAATAAGTCTTTAATTGATGATGCTCCACGATCTTGGTTACTACTACTTGGACCTTGGTATGGTGGTTTTGTTGTTGGTAAGGTGGCCTCGGTTGAACCCTAATGACGATTGGTTGTTACCAGCTTCTCTGTAATTCGAGTTGTTCCTCCAATTTGAGTTATTGTTATATGAGTTGTTTGGGCCTCCTACGTAATCAACATCTTCAACCATCATAATACCTTGTGGGCATTCGTTGGTCTTGTGTGAATTTCCACATGTGTTGCATCGTGTTGGGGTTTTCTACAGTTCGGCTTGCAATTGTTCAAATCGTTTGGTTAGGGCTTCTAACTGGGCTGCAATTAGTGTTTTAGAGTCTACTTGATGAATGCATTTAGAACTGGGTTTGCTTCTTAAAGGATTATAAGCAAAGCTCTTCTTAGCTACTCTTTCTAGGGTTTGGTATGCCTCTGTTGGCGTGACACTTCCGAAATCTCCTCCCGCACTTTGATCAACAACTTGTTTGTGTGCTACGCTAATTGCATTGTAAATGGTTTGACACTGCAGCAACAGATCAAGTCTGTGATGTGGGAATCTCCGAAGGAGACCTTTGTATCTCTCCCATGTTGCGTGCAAGGATTCATCATCGTCTTGGCGGAAGCTTGTGATGCTGCTTCTCAGTTTGGCAGTGCGATCGGGTGGAAAGTATTTCAAAAGGAATTGTTTAGCCATTTCCGCCCATGTAATGATGGAACCAGGCGGAAGCAAATCAAGCCAGTCAATGGCTCGGCCTCGAAGTGAAAATGAAAAAAGTCTTAGTCTAATGCTGTCGTCTGAACAGTTGTTGATTTTGAAAATGACACAGATACAAAGGAATTATGAGATGGAGCGTTAGGATCTTCATCTTGCAATCCGTGGAACTGAACAGAGTTTTCTACAAGTTGGATAATGCTAGACTTAATCTCAAAATTGTTGGCCGCTATTGCTGGTTAGACAACACTATACTCGTAACCATCAGTTGACGGTGTGGCATAGTGTGTCATCTTCATTTCCTCGTCTTGGTTAGCCATGTCTTCTTCGGATGGTGTACCTTCCAAAACGTCTTCTTCGATAATCGTTGTTTTTTGTTGTGGTCTTTCGCATAACCTTTGACGGAAAAGTCCTTCGGCTTGCGAAAGAGGTGAAACAAGTTTAGGACTAGACGAGTCGAACATACACTAACTTAAGGAAGCATAAACTTACTAAGGCTTAGAATGAATCAGGCAAATGTAACTAAACTAACTAACTAACTAACAAAAATAAAATAAATTTGAATAAAAATATATAAACAGGATATAGACAAGATAGTGAAAAATTTAGATTGTCTTTCAAAACTGTCACGTCTCCCCGGCAATGACGCCGAAACCTTGATGCGTGTGAAAAGTATATATATTTTGATAAAGGTTTTTTGCACAGATTCAGTTTTAATTGGTTATTACTAATACTAAAACTACACACACAAAAGGCAAGTGCACCTGTCGTGTGGTAATATAGTGATGGTAAGAACCAAGTATCAATGTGTGGACACACCGAGCCTACTCAACAACCTTAATGACTGACTATCGGATTAGATTTTTGTTTTGAGAAAATTATAAATTGTATTGATATAATTAAGATTTTTAGGGTTTAGAAACAATAATTAAAACAAAGTAAAAATAAGATTGAAACTTTTGGATTTAAACCAGGGAATAAAGGCTATCATCCTAATTAGATTACACTTATGTAACTGTGATGAATTGGTGGTGTGATTAAAGATATTGATTAAAGTAATTATGTTAATGTTTCTAAATGTGAGCCGGCGCGATTTCTCGTCTATCCGCTTCGTAGTGACTAGGACTTCATCAAGATGAGACTTACTGAATAAATCAAAGCCACTAGTAATGTAGGTAAATCTCCTGTAAAAAAAGAGAGTTGATCAGGTTCCTTCCTAACATACCATTAATTTTAGAAAATCATAACAATTATTGTAGATTTCTTAGACTAATAAAAAGGAACCCGCAAATGATCAGAAAGTTAAGGTGATATGATATCTAATAACCATTTCTAGTTCATTAGCCATGGATTTATTATGAAGACCGGTTTCACGAATAAAAGTTAGTTCATACGTTTTTCAACCTTGTATGATATTTACAATTACAAATCATAAGTTTATAACTTCCCGTTCAAATGTAGATGCTACCCATAAAAAGTTTTCCCAAGATTACCATAACATTAACATAATATATATCACACCATTAGTTCATCACAAATTACATAAGTTTCATCCAACTAGGATGATAATAAGAGTTTAGCTCATAATGAGCTTGCTCATAACAACAAGTATCATAGAAGATAGATATGAAATCATCGGTGAAATGGAACAATCAAACCGGTGATCCACAATGGATGATGTTTAGACAATCTTGAGCTTCTTCCGAGTGTTGTATGCACCTCACGAACCTCCAAATGATCTTCAAGTCTTCATTCCCGAGAGAATTCAGCAGAGTAACTCTCCCACCAAAAGCTTTCTAAAATGGTGAACTTAGGCCTCTATTTATAGGCTTTCTAGAGTGTTTAAGCATGGCCCCGTGCCTAAAAGGCACGGCCCCGTGCTAGTACAATGCTAATGAAAGTTGGTCAACTCGCTGAAAATAGAAAATCATGTGCTCGTAGGTTTCAATTAGATGTACTTGCAAAGAAGTTGAGTTACTATCCTATGAAGCTTATGTCTTGGAGCGACAGAAAATAGAAAATCATGTACTCGCAGGTTTCATTGTTCAGTGCCCAAACTTCTTAGGTCGTCACCAGATACATTTTATGGCTTCATCCGGTTCACGATAGCTTGATATTGCTAATATGGCACCATGGACCATAATTCATGCAGCATCTGTAAGGCCCCGTTCCGGGAAACCCCACAGTTGGATTTGGACATTAGAAACACAAGTTCTCGAACATCAAATTCCATTATTATACGCAGCGGAATGTACAAAAATTTCTATCGTTAAGCAATTACATCAAATGATCACTTTAGCTATCTATCTAAAGCTCTATGCCAGGATGCCTGTCTCGATCATATGCCAGGTAGCTCTCTCCCATCCATGCCAAGCTCACCCCCAAAAGATGTATAGCATACCTGCCAATCTAATATTCATACAAAAGTCAGTGACGTTGAGTGAGCTCTAGGTTTACTTTAACAAAACTGTCTCATACATTAACATCATAAAAACTTTAACCTCGTTCATCATCAACATCGTCATCGAACTCGTTCGATAACCAAACTTTAATGTGAGCTTTCCCTTTATCGTTTTCTTTATCATTACGTTACCCATTCTTTAACTTTTTACTTTAGCTTAGTCGTTTACTTTATCTTTTGAACTTAGCACGAAGCTTGGTTCCTTACCAGGTGAGAACACAACAAATGTCATTTCTCCTTTAGCTGTACGGGCATACCCAAAGTATATCCCTATATGAGCAAACCGATGTGTAGCTCCTATGTGAGAATGCACCAAGCATATCTCCTTTAACAGCACGGGCATACCCAAAGTATACCCCTATGTGAGCACATCGATGTGTAGCTCCTATGCGAGAATGCACCAAGCATATCTCCTTTAACGGCACGGGCATACCCAAAGTATACCCCTATGTGAGAACACCGACGTGTAGCTCCTATGCGAGGATGCACCAATACAATTCTCCTTTAACGGCACGGGCATACCCAAAGTATACCCCTATGTGAGCACACCGATGAGTAGCTCCTATGCGAGAATGCACGAATACAATTCTCCTATTAGTTGCTTGCAAGACTTCTTTAGCGCTTTAACGTTTTAACAGCTGTGCTATACAGGGTAACCTATTCTTTCGCATTTCACATGTGAATTATCATCGTTCTTTAGCCTTTAACTATCATGATATATATATATATATATATATATATATATATATATATATATATATATCTACATACGTACTTTAATTCTTTAGCATTGAGTTCATCATTAAGTCATTATTAACGCACGCTCACGGGTAACATAACATGTAACAGTCCAAAGTTTGCGCGCGAGAACCCACATTATTCGGGCAAGAACATCATTATTCGCGCGAGAACTCATTAGTCACCCGAGAACATCATCATTCACGCGAGAACTTTCAAAGAATAACCGTTAGCCGCCAAAATCACATTTCGCGCGAGAACTTACCTCTCGCGCGATAACTTTTTGCTGTACACAACTTTATCCACAAGTTATCGCTCCTTAACCACTTTAACACCCAAAACATGCAATAACAGTTATAAACATCATTCCTTTACAAAACATTCATTTAGGTATGCATATTAGCCCCAAAACATGATAAAACACGTAAAAGAGGGGACTAGAACTCACCTTACGATATCTTTGCAAACGAACAACCCAAAACCGAGAGTGTTTCAAGCCAAAAGCTACATAATCATTATGCAATATCATTACATATGGTTTATACATGCATAAATACATCGTATATAAATGAATACATACCTTAGACACCACCTAGCACCAACTCCTTTCTTCACAAGCACAACAGCAGGACTTTCCGCATGAAGTAGAGAAGATTGGGTGCATGGGCCTATCTATAGTGTCTCTCTTTCCTCGCAGCTGTTCTCATGCGAGAACTTCTATTCGCGCGAAAACTGCCACCACGCGAGAACTTTATCACTCGCGCGAGAACTTTCTCTCTCGCGCGAGAACTTCGCCTTCAATCGAAAATTTGGGGCGTTACACCATCAGAACAGGGTGTTTTAGTGGTTGAGGTTGCCCATCTGAGGGTCCGAAAACTGTCTGTTTATGCATTGTTTAAGCCGGCAAGTCATAATATGCGGGCTATTCCAAATCCAAAATTGAAATATCCTATAACAAAAGTCGTGTTTGTAATATTGGCATCACGTCCGTTACATTACAAGATCTTTCATTTGTCTATTCCTAAAAAAAGGTGTGTTTGTTTTCGTTTCTTAAGCCTCCAAACGTGTGTTGTACCATATGAAATTTATATTTGTGTATGTGTAAGTTTTTTATGTCATAGGGTAGGTATGCATAGTCTTTGTCATATGTTTAACTGTCGCCAAATGTAACATTTTAGTTTTATTTTCTTGTAGTAATGTTAAAAGCGGTGTTGTCGTATGTATGACATATCGTTTTGAGATATTTGACTCGGGTGCTTGGGCTTGGAGACTACAGGATCCTATACAATTGACCCATGATGTTGAGGTAACCAATGACGAGGCCATTGTAACAAGAGTGGGTATCTACATTGGCCTGGAAAATAATCAAATACTAATAATTGATTCTTCTACTCATAAATTTGAACTATTCCAATCCCATCAATGGCTACTTATTGTTCTTACTCTTTGTGAAGCTTATTAAACACAACAGAAGAGTGGCCATTGTTTGTGTTCATGTGAATGATACACTAGATGTTTGGGTGCTTTCAGCCTGTGATACATGGGTGAAGGTAGATACACAAACAGTCAAAGGTGTGTTCTTTGAGTCATGGGAATATAAGGACAATAGCCTAACCTTCTACAGATCAGGCGAGACTTGGTCGGTCATTGTTGTGCGGAGTTTATATAACATCTTTTCATTCCAATCCGACTATGAATCGGTAAATTTGTTGTGTCGGTAGTTTCATGACTGAATTTTTGTTTTGTTTATATAGATTTGGTATGTTTTGGACATGGTTGTAGTTTGCATTCTGCAGTTGTTTGGTTTCAAGGTACGGTTGTCGTAGGGTTCCAGTTTTAGACCTAAAGTGTAAGTCTCTTTTAAAACTTGGATGGGTTTAACTATAAAATTGGTGTGGCCAATAAGACAGTGTGTTAAAAAAATTTAAGGTATTAAAAAAAAATTTCCCTATAGATGCTAATTAATTGTACATGCTAATGCAATAGGGAATCACTCATTGTTAACAACACTAAGGGTTCACTCGATAACAATATTGAGCCCTAAGCTATCAAAATTAATGGTGGACATGCCCATTTTGTGCCCTATGTAATGGTGGACATGGAAATACAAAAAATAAGCAATTATACAAAATAGCAAGCACCATAAATATATGATAACCAAATGTTTAGCCCTAAGCTATCAAAATTAAGCCCTTACACTATATTAGATAAGCAAACCTTCCTTCGTATATCGCCTAGGCTGATTAGATTCTGTACAAAGACTAGGAGATGATTTAAGGCCTTCTCATTTGAAAATACAAATATATTATAATATTAGTGAATATGACCTTTTTGATAAACAAATCTTAGAATATTAACATTGAACTTGATGAAAATTAAATACAAGAAACACATGTAGACATCTTGGGTCATTACCTTGTGGATATTCTTAAGTAGGAGTCGGATCATAAACCAAACGGTGGCCGGGTATTTTAATGTCATAATGACATAACTGTTTCTCTTTGCATTCTACGTGTTCGACCCATTTCTTTTTGGTTAAATCCTTTAGCGTAATCCGTTTGACACATTAAAGTAAAACATAAGACAACGGCACAACCCATATGCCCATATATAAGTAAATGGATCCAAAGTTTCATCTCAGCACTCATACAAGTGATAGAAATAGAGAAACAATCACATTTATGGATCAGCAACTCACAACGTTCGAGCAACAGATGAAAAATATAAGCAAATTATTGTGAACGTCTAAATAAAATGGTAGCCCTTTCTCTCTAGGTTGTGTTAATGAACTTCCAACACCTTGTCATACTAAAATATTAAGTAATTTAGAATAATCATATCATAAAATCTACTTTGTTTTGTTATGACAGAAACTCATATGACATTCCATAAGTGCTTTACTTCTTTAAATTTTTGGTTGGTTCACTAAGCCCACTTTAAAAGCTTTTCTAATTACTCTTTAGCAATACTTTCTTAAAATATCAACTTAAATGTATCACATAATCATAATCAAAGAACATATAGGATATAAACAGAACAAATATATTATTACATGCAGTATGAAGTGAGAAGTTGCTCTGCAGGTTTGTTCATTGGTCTAGAAGCACCCAAAAAGTGCCAACTCCCCAAAAAAATCTTCTCTGTTTTTCCAGGTAAGAAAAGAATTTAACTACCTGGAAGTACACATTAACATAAATGATCATCCAGAACATAAAATTAGTCATACATTACATTTACTATTAGTCATATAACTATAACTCATGAAAACTCTCTGTATAATAATCACTTGAAAATATACAAATCAAGCAAATTGTAAAAATTAAAGGAATAAAAAGTGAGAAAGACATAAAAATCAAGCAAATCTATTAAAAGAAATTCAAAATTAGTGGCAAAATGGGAAGCAGGCATGAAAAACCATCTTGGAAGTAGGGTATGACTTTTAGGTCATCTCCGGTCATGAAAAAATCATATAAAACTGTAAGAATCAATGACAAAAATAACACTAACACATTTCCAGAATGACCAGCCTTGAAGAATTCACACAATATCATTATTATGGTATAATAAGATGCATATCTTTGATATTGTAAACAAAATAAAAAGTATGTAGACATATATAATAACCCAATAATAGCATAGTTGCAATCACATACATCATACATTATTGCCTAAAATCCAATAGCTTTTATTCAAATGGTTTGTTCTAATGTTTGCATACTCATTCAGGTGGTTTAATTAACTTTCCATTGGCAACTCTATGATAAAATATAATGCTCTGTACCAATGTCTACCATATACCAATGAATTTGGTCCGGTATCTTAGCAAGATTCATAAAGACAGAATTATCTAAATATCACTAATTTCAAAACAGTTATTTCATCATCCTTTTTTTAGGGGTCCACTTGAGTTAGTGGTATAGTGGAGTTGGTTAAGCAAAAACCGTTTTTTTTGGTCTATATATAGGTAGTTTGCTAACTAAAAGCCAGTTTCATTTCAAAATGTTTCTATCTTTCTCAGAGCTCAATTATAAGGTATGTATGTTATAGCGTCTCTTCCTGTAACATGTAACAATATATGCTCATGTCAACGTATGTTTTTTTGTTATAGCGTTGGCACACCTAGAGTCCTAGATTTGTTGCGATTTGGACTTTTGTTGTTTAGTAAGCAATTTGAATGTATTACTATATAGTATTTTTGGCTTACAGTCTTAATATTCAATAAACAACCGTATCATAGCTGCTAATCCTCTAACACATTCATGCTTTTATAAAGATCAATTGCCTCAATATAGGCCACATTTTGTGCCCTATGTAATGGTGGATAGGCACACATAGGGAATCACACATTGTTAACAACACTAAGGGTTCATTCGTTAACAAGATTAAGCCCTAAGCTATCAAAATTAATGGTGGACAGGCAATGTAGACATGGAAATACTAAAAAATAAGCAATTATACAAAATAGCAAGCACCACAAGTACATGATAACCAAATGTTTAGCCCTAAGCTATCAAAATTAAGCCCTTATACTATATTAGATAAGCAAACCTTCCTTCTGATGCAAATAATCCAGATAATGTAGTAACAGTAATGAAAAAGAAAAATACAGGTCGGAATTAAGAGGGCCCAGCCTGGATCTATACTTAATGTGAAATTATACTTTCATAGCACAAAGAAGGGAGAAATGACTAATCTGTAATCATGAAGATGAAACCTAAAATCAAGGGATAATCCTAACATGATGCAGTCCTGAACATGTCGAATGTGGGAAAAAAATTAGGGTTAAGAAAACAACACAAATCGACTAAATTAACCATGTTCAGCCTTAGATCTTATGAAGATATAATGAACTATTACCTTTTGTGGTAAATTACCTTGGATCTGTTGTTTTGAACTATAGATCAACCGAGACTACAAGCCCACAGATCCTATGTTTAGCGGTTGTTGTGAAATACACCGATCGTTGTAGGATGTAGAGACCACTAACGGGAGAGGATTGGTGGGGATAGACGAGCGATGTCAATGGAAGCAGTAGTTATCGCGTATGGGTTTGCGCCTTTATGGCCGAAAGCCCTAGAATTGGTCGCTTCACGGAGAGGTGATTTAGGGGTTTTGTGGTTTGGTGATTTGGGGGTTTTGTGGATAGGTGATAACATAAGGGATCTGGTAGATCGATATTGGGTTATGTGATTTTTCTTACATTTAATAAAATATATTAGGTTTTTTGTAGAACGTTATATATGTATATTTATTTGTATATTATCTCTAATGTGTGTATCATGAAACGTGAAGTCATTATTGTATATTAGGTGTTTATATGCATTTATTGTAATAACTATATCTAAGATTTTTTTGTGTTGTAATGCCATTGAAGATAATAAATAAAATATTAAAATGGTTTGATGTTCTTTGTCATTCTGGGTCATGTTTCTTATATTTAGATCGGTGTTTTTGTCTTTTCTAACTTTGTTTTGTGGTCTTCTCAGATGTTGTTCAGGCTTCACATGTTATACTTACATAAATTGATGTATCTATTTTGCAAAGATGCGTATCCATTTTTCAATCATTATACTTGCTTAACATGTTGTCCGTTTGTTTTATTTGATGCTTATATGGCTATTCTTTTCGTTTATTTTAATTGCCACATAATTGGAATTGTGTTGTGTTATATGCTTTTGAAAATCATATTTTATATGTCCTTCGTTATTAGTATCATGTGCATTAGTAGGTACGTTGTCTTTTACTTGCTTATTATTTCAAATTATTATACTATTAGTATTAGTCGGTGTATATTTTCCTGTCTGGGTTTTTTTATAAACTTATTTCTTCTTCTTATGTTACTATTTATGTGCGTTTATTATTATATTTCATCCCACGTGTTTTTTTAATGTTCATATTTATGTTCTTACTTGATTATTATTATGTTTTTGTTCCGTGAATTTAAATTTGTTGTCTTTCTTCAACTTACGCAATGTAGCTAGAACGATCATGGCGGACCTTTCTTTTCTTGTAATATTGTTTGAGATACCTCCAAGACTTCCTGCAAAGGTTGTTAAGCAATGCAAAGTCATATGCAAAGAGTGGTATCTGTGTCTCTCAACAGATTTATATGCAAAGCTTCATTGTCAGTATATGAGGGCTTCATCGGATCAAAAAATTCTTTTTCTTGGTCGTCGTTGCTGTTCAATTCATTCGTTGAGTTATAATTCCCCTAGGTTTTCCACTCTTGACTATTTTAAAATCCAGTTCATGGCTCATCCCTATCGTATGTTGGTTTTAGCAAGCTTGGATTGTTTGGAATCCACTGACCGAAGTGCACAAGAAGTTGTCAACCTCTAAATCTAAAGGTTTTTACAAAATACAATATGATGCTATTGGTTTTTGTGTTGATTATTTGAACGATTACAACATTCTTCATATCAAGCGTAGGCGTGTACAATGACTATTTATATATACTCAATAAGATCTGGCTTGTGGGGAACAATACGATTCCTAAAAAAACAACCATACCATGGAGCGACCTATGATTGGTCTGGAGGTACATTTTGTGGCACTGGACTGTATTTCATGGTGACGCAACTTTGGATGAGCGGTGAGAAAATAATAAATCGCTTTGATGTTGATTCGAAAGAATTTTGTGAAATACACTTTCCAACTGTTGCAAGTGAAGGGAGTTCTGCTGATTTGGTTAGTGTGCATAATGACCTACATGCTTTTGTCATTGATGCATTGGTTGATCGCTCGGTTATGTTGTGGAAGCTAGAAGGTAAGATGTGATGAAAATTTTTAGTCTTTCTAATGTCATGCGCATACCATTGGGTCTGTCATCCCTTGTCACATATGTCAATAAAGATGATTCATGTCTTTTGATAACAATATTGGGTGGAATGTATCGAATTGATTTTCATGCGAATAGCCTTGATGGATTTTGTCGTCTCACGTATTTTTAAAGACATCCCATGCGCGGTCTATACCGAGACTATAGTTTCACCCAAGTTATTAGTTATTGCTTAATGTTTGTTATTGTTGAATTACCTTAATCATGTATCTTCCTTCTGTTCGAATGACATTTAGTTTTAATGGTTGTTTGCTTTTGTGTTGCAATGAACGTTGTGCTTGTGTTTTTACTATATTTGGTATTTTCTACCATTGTTTTTTTGGTTATCAAATTTCTATACAAATATATATGTTATAATTCTACAATGATATTGATAATATTAATCTATGCCATCCGTATGATGTTCAACTATGCTATAATATCGAATTACGCACACTTTATGGCTACGCGTTGAGATTTACGCCAAAGTAAAACTAATTATCATCATATTCATAAATTTTAATATTTTTTTCTAATACTTTAATATCATGATATTAGACTTCTATATTTTTCCAATTCACATTAAACGTTCAAGGGTCTGGTTTAACATGGACGTCCATCATAGCGTTGATGTTTTTTCATCACTAACACATTGTGGTGTTTGGTACACCGTTCTCTTTGCTCGGGTGGAGTTTATATAGGCTACCATTAGTCAAACTGATCTATTGATTATTTTTATCGATCAAGATGTAAGGGATTCTCTTTCTTCCTTCTACCTAAAATCTATGTTCAGCTGAAATCATTATACTAATTTTTTGAATTTTTAGAGACAAAAAAATGTTGCATTTGTCCCAAGACATTTAATACATATTTACAATGACTTGAAATTGGTGGGTCGTGTTTTTATATTGCATCGGTTCAAGATTAAAAGTTTCAAACATCACGACTTTCCAAAACATCATAACTACAAGTTGGTGTGCGGTGATTTCAAGATTGTTATCGATGAAGAAACACGACTTATTTCATTAATCAGTGAAATTCCAAAAGGCTCTTATTTATATCTGTTAGTTTCCTCTATTAAAACTCTTATCCAAGATCAGTGATCCCAAAAGCTATTTGTTGGTACGTACATGTTGTTTAATACATGTCTACATATATATATATATATATATATATATATATATATATATTTTCATAAATAGTCTATAGTACATGTTTTCAACACACAATAATTGTGTCTGTTTGGTGTAGATATTGTTGGAAGAATTGTCACGGGCGAGAGAATATCCGGTCGGTATCATTTTGTTATGTCTCTGCAAGATGCCACATGAGTCAGCCGTCATCCCACTCTTATGTGCTCTTTACGTTTCTTCAAATTAAAATTTTTCACATCTAACGCTAATCGTTTTTGACAGCGGTGACCCTATAAAGGTGTTTTTGTACGATACGAGACATACCGATATGTTCAAGACTTATCTAGCGATGTCAAAAAAGTCTATTGTATACATATCTCGAGTCAAGTTGGTTCATTTAGCAGAAAGTATGATATTCTTTGCCTACACACACACACACACATACATACACACACACACACACACACACACACACATATATATATATATATATATATATATATATATATATATATATATATATATATATATATATATATATATATATATATATATATATATATATATTCATGCTGTGTTAGTCATTTAATTTGGTTTGACTTATACTTGACAATATGTTATAGCTAATATATTGAGGTCTGCCGATTTTTCCACCATTATGTAAGAACCGGACATGCATAAGGCACACGCTATTAGGGCTATGGGTTGTTATTAAAGTTTGTGTGCATTTTGAAAATTGGGTTATTTGTTTTCATATCAGTATTTGTGTTTTATTAATTATTTTATTATTGGTATGCTATACAATTAACCTTTCTTGGTTGTGCTAAGCTTAACGTATGATATTTTTTTGTTGTGATTGAATTATTTTATGTGACCCAATGATGTTATGATGGTTCTTTTGCTATACAATTTAAGGTTTAATTATAGAAATGTATAAACATCATATAGTGAGAATACAAGTTTAACGGTACAATGCAGCTTTAGCGTTTCACTCCATCCACTTTCTTAGTGGTAAGCATCGATAGATGTATTATTAATAAATAGATGTATTATTAATAAATATACATCATTATATATACGATACAAACAAAAACCAATTAGTATTTATATAATATAAGAAGGTTATGGATATGTGTGCAATAGATATCTCATGACCACTAACTATGTTTTTAATGCGTTTATCAAATTACCTTAGTAGATCATAAAATGTTTTAAGTATATTTAATGTATTAGTCACTATGGCTTTAGTGGACTTATATGACGATAGAATGTGTATATTTTTTTTATTTGACGTGTGTCATGCCTTATAAGCCATGGCATTTGTCTTTTTTATTGTCAAGGCATCAGACGTTGTCTTTTAAATCATACGTAACGTATGTGTGATGTTTTTTCCGCACAACAGAAGCATATAATGGAGGTTCCCCGTAACATTCAGTCTGAATCATGTGACTCTGATGTACTCTCTCCAACGTCTTCTCAAGGAACAAATGTTTCTTCCCCTAGTGAACTCCATGAACGTAGTGTAAGGCCCCGTTCCCGGAGGCCTCAAGGTTGGATAATCACAACATTTAACATATAAGATTCATCGTTTTGCAGTGGAAATTTAAACTTTTCATTAATAATTAAAAACATGTCATTACGTCATATCTTTAATTTACATCATTAAAAATTGTAATAATACAATATCATCTCAGAACATGTATGCCAGACTCAAAACATTCCCAGTAGCTTATGCATCCATGCCTGCACCTCCTCAGCATCAACAATACCTGCCAACTATTATGCATACAAAAGTCAACGACGCTGAGTGAGTTCTAGTTTTCATAATCAAAATACTTTACATTACATAAATCATATCCTTTACTTTTGTTCATGATCACACAATATACGTACATTTAGATAATAATTATTATCTCCATCATCATTCATCATCATCTGTTTTCATACATTCATTCGTTAACATCTTTACTTTCTTTATGAATCCTACCATAAGCTAAACCCCCAACATTATGCATGAAGCTGGTACTTTATCGGGGCCTGTAAACAACCCTTAATCATTGTGCACGTAACAGATACATTGTGCACGAAGCAGATACATTCCATTCATTATGCACGAAGCAGATACATTCCATACATTATGCACGTAGCAAAATATAGTACCGGGGTAAGCGACAAGGATTCCATCATTCATTACTTCCATTTTCATCATTCGTTATCTTTCACTTACCTTACATAATACTTTACGTACATAAACATAACACACCACGTAAAGTAACATCATATACATAACATGGAACGCATCATCATCATACAATGCATACATACCATGAACAAGCATAAGCCACCATAAACCCTCATTTCTAATCATTTAAGCTCTTCTTCCCATAATTCCAGAAAATCCCAAGTCCTAGAAGGAATGCGGATGAACAAAGAAATGCGGATGAGCAAACAAATGCGGAAAACACTTCAGAAAATATTCTAAGTGTTCCAAAGAAATGCGCATGAACACTGTAGCAAATGAACAAGCCCAAAGCATATGAAAGTTTTCAGAAAGTACTGTCAGGTAATGCGCATGAACCAAATGCGGATGACTGAAACAAATGCGCCTGAACACTGTAGCAAATGCGCATGAACAAAAGAAATGTGCGAGATCACTGTAGCAAATGCGGATGAATACATATAAGTGCGGAAGAACAAAAGCAAATTCGGATGAACGTTTAACAAATGCGGATGAGCAAAAGACGCAAGTGAACAAGTCTAAATGCGGATGATCACCCAACCAATGCGGATGATCATTACCCACCTGCAATGCAACTTATGCCATTTCTAGTCCCCAATCATCGTTCTAACACATCCTTAGCACAGATCTATCATAATACGCACTTAGAACAAACTAAACATCAAACACATCTTAGGAAAACATCTGAAAACATACACCAACTGCACCCAGTCGCACATCATGTCAAAATTAATGGTTTAGTTTAGAAAACCTTCTGTCCAGTATGCATAACAGCCTCAAACACTTAGAAAACTAGTAAAAGAGAGGATCTAGAACTCACCTCTACTGCTTTTGAGTGAAACACCTCAAACCCGAGAACCCACATGAAGTTCCAGCACCTAAAACCCATGAAAACAAGCACTAAACACCAGAATCTCGGTCCAGAAGCTCGAACCCAGCAGAAAACAGGGAAGAAACACTTGAAAACTTTACCTTTCTTAAAGATCTTCTACTTTCTCACTCTAAAAACCGGTTGAGGGCTTCTCTCACTCTCTAGAACCGAAGGTTGCAGGAGAGAAAAGAGGTTATGGGCGACCATACCTCTTTTAAACCCCACTATTTGCAAGTTTGGCCCTTGCATGCTTTTAACCCCTTGCTTTTGAAATAGCTTCCTGATTGCTCCCTTACTTTTCTTTTTCTGAAATTTCTGGGTGTTACAAGTCCACCTCCCTTATATAGGTTTCGTCCCCGAAACCTGTCACTCCTTAAAGAGATCTGGGTAGTGCCATCTCATTTCTCCATTTGATTCCCCAGGTGGCCTCCATTACTTTAATGCAACTACCATAGCCGCCACACTAGAGAACCTTTGGATAAATCTCCTGTAGCAACCCACCAAACTCAAGAAACTACGAATCTCAGATGGCGTACTTGGATTGCATCACCACCTCAACCTTTGTCAGGTGTACCATAATCCCTTCATGATTAACCACATGACCCAAAAGCTGAGCCTCGCATAACTTGAACGCACACTTGGTGAACTTGGCGTACAGCTTCTCCCTTCAAAGCGTGTTTAGCACTTCCCGGATGTGACCTACATGTTCTTCTTTGCTCTATGAAATAATCAGAACATCATCAATAAACACAATCACTGATTTATCTAACATAGGTTGGCACACCCTATTTATCAGATCCATAAAGCAGCTGGCGCGTTGGTTAAACCAAAGGACATCACGAGGAACTCGTAGTGTCCATAACACATATGAAAAGCTGTTTTAGGAATTTCCTGCTCCTCCACCTAAATTGATGGTAACTAGATTGGAGATATATCCTCGAGATCCAATTGACACCTTGAAGCTGATCAAACAAGTCATCAATCCTCGGTAATGGATACTGGTTCTTCACCGTCAACTTGTTCAACTTACAGTAGTCGATGCTCATCCTCATGCTATCGTCCTGCTTTTCCATAAATAAGACCGGAGCACCCTATGGAGAGATGCTTGGTTGACTGAACCCTTATCTAACAACTCTTGCAGTCGAGTCATCAATTCCTTTATCTCGGAGGGAGCTAAACGATACGGCGCCTTAGCAATTGGTTGGGCATCATGCATCAGATCGATCTAGAACTCGATCTCGCGATCAGGCGGCACCCCTGATATATCCTTCGGGAACACATCTAGGAAGTCATACATGATCGGTACGTCGGGCCATCGTGGTACTGACGCATCCACATCTTTCACCTAAGCCAGGTAGGCACTACATCCACGCCTTGTACACTCCTTTACCACAACCATCGAAATTGCTTTCGGGACCGCACTAACTCTATCACCATAGATTGCCACCAACTCCCATCAGCGTGGTCAATCGAATCATCTTCTTACGACACACGATGCTTGCCATATTGGCTGCTAGCCAATCCATCCCTAGGACTACATCAAATCCGCCTAGGGGCACCACGAATAATTTAGCAGGGAACCTATGGCCTTTTAATTCTATCACAGAATCCTCTAGGGCATCATGTATCCTAGTGTACTTACCGATAGCAGTTTCTACATCAAAGGGCTCATCAGTCCTTCTACTCCTAATGGGCAACTTATCATAAAAGACAGCAGAATTAAAACTCCTAGTACCAGACTCAAGGACAGAGGCACAAGTTTAGTTTACTAGGAATGTACCTGGCATGATGTCGGGTTCCTCCCTAGCCTCCTCTTGGGTCATAGTGAATGCCCTGGCTTTGGCCCTCTTCCCTTCCTTCTCCTTTTCGATACCCTTCCTTGCCCCCGGAGTTCTCAGCCCTCGGCTTCTTGTAGTCTTTGCTCAAATGCCCCGCTCCACCACAGTTATAATATTTCACCCCTCTACAGTCTCTCCCCTATGGCCCTCCTTCCCACATTTAAAGCAGAGATTCGATCCCCACATACAACTCCATGCATGCTCCTTCCCGCACTTTTTGCATGCCTTCTCTCCCCCTGTTATCGCGTTCTGATCATCGACTCTCATCCTCTTACCTCCAGCCACAATCCACCATCATTTTCCAGCCTCCCATTCCCATTAATAACATTGTCCCGCTTCTTCTCCACATCCACCATCGCCACCGCCTCTCGCTCGTCATATACTCTCCCTGCTAGATCGACCACCGACCTAAACGTAACTGGCCTAGTGTCGATCAGATGTCTGCGGATATCTGCCGGCAGACATTGGACGTACCTCTTGATCTTTCGCGACACATGTGTCACCTGATCTGGCACCAACCTTTCCATCTCATTAAACTTTGTTGTGTACTGTTGGTGTGTCATGGTTCCCGCCTCCAACTACAGGAACTCCCTCTATACCTTATCAAGCTCCTTATGAGAACAAAACTCCTCAATTACCATCTTCTTCAGTTCACCCCATCTCATCCTCCCCGATCGCCCTACTACCCTCGGCCTGGACAACGTTGTCCCACCAACATAAGGCTGAATCCACAAATGAGTGGGTAGCAAACTTCACCTTCTGATCCTCTCGGCACTCACTGATATCAAGTACCGCCTCTATCTCTCTCACCCATCGGTGAGCAGCAGCAGCACTCCTATTCCCATCAAATGTCGGGGGCTTGCATCTCTGGAATGCCCCATAGTTGCACCCCTTTACAGTTTCCTGTGCTTCTTCCTCCTCCTCATCGTCACTAGAAACAACCATATTGATATCTGGTTGCTCCCTTTCTCTTGAACCTCCTTCTTCGCCCCCTCGCCTAGTGGCATTCTCCTTCTCTTGTTTCTCCTTCACCACAGATGGCAGAATCATCTGCATGACCTGATGAACTTCATCTGCTATTGCCTCCTTCTTTGAGGCTCTCAGATCAGCACTCTCATCCTCACCATCATGGTGATAAGGCTCGAGCTCTTCAGGAGCCATTTAGGCGGTCCTAGCCCTGTTCCTTGTGACACACGGTCCAACACCACGTCCACCATGACCTCCACCTCGAGAAGCCTTCGAATATCTACCACCAGCCATCTCTAAACACTACAAGATTCAAACACTAACACGGTCATTCAAGGTAATAGCTCAGATTATGTCGAGTATAGTAAGTCCCTAATTACAGTGGCCAATTGTGATTACCCACTTACTTTACTCTTCATCCCCTAAGCATTTCCTATCCAGACTACATCAGTATCCAAATCTACAAGGAACACATAATCCACATAGCATACGCACATAATTCCCTTTTATTAACTTACATTAAGTGTTTACATAAAACTTTAACTTGTAGGCATGTAGCTACTAGGACTGGCATCCCTTTCCCTTTCATCCCATTCTCAGTTTAAGTTTAGGTTCTTTGAAGATATTTTACCCAATTCTCTTAAACTTTGGCTCTGATACCAACTTGTAAGGCCCCGTTCCCGGAGACCTCACGGTTGGATAATCACAGCATTTAACATATAAGATTCATCGTTTTGCAGCAAAAATTTAAAATTTTCATTAATAATTAAAAACATGTCATTACGTCATATCTTTAATTTACATCATCAAAAATTGTATTAATACAATATCATCTCAGAACGTGGATGCCAGACTCAAAACATTCCCAGTAGATTATGCATCCATGCCTACACCTCCTCAACATTAGCAATACCTACCAACTATTATGCATACAAAAGTCAGCGACGCTGAGTGAGTTCTAGTTTTCATAATCAAAATACTTTACATTACATAAATCATATCCTTTACTTTCATTCATGATCACACATCATACGTACATTTAGATAATAATTATTATCTCCATCATCATTCACCATCATCCGTTTTCGTACATTCATTCGTTAACATCTTTACTTTCTTTATGAATCCTGCCATAAGTAAACCCCCAACATTATGCACGAAGCTGGTACTTTATCGGGGCATGTAAACAACCCTTAATCATTGTGCACGAAGCAGATACATTCCATTCATTATGCACGAAGCAGATACATTCCATACATTATGCACGTAGCAAAATATAGTACCGGGGTAAGCGACAAGGATTCCATCATTCATTACTTCCATTTTCATCATTCGTTATCTTTCACTTACCTTACATAATACTTTACGTACATAAACATAACACACCACGTAAAGTAACATCATATACATAACATGGAACGCATCATCATCATACAATGCATACATACCATGAACAAGAATAAGCCACCATAAACCCTCATTTCTAATCATTTAAGCTCTTCTTCCCATAATTCCAGAAAATCCCAAGTCCTAGAAGGAATGCGGATGAACAAAGAAATGCGGATGAGCAAACAAATGCGGAAAACACTTCAGAAAATATTCTAAGTGTTCCAAAGAAATGCGCATGAACACTGTAGCAAATGAACAAGCCCAAAGCATATGAAAGTTTTCAGAAAGTACTGTCAGGTAATGCGCATGAACCAAATGCGGATGACTGAAACAAATGCGCCTGAACACTGTAGCAAATGCGCATGAACAAAAGAAATGTGCGAGATCACTGTAGCAAATGCGGATGAATACATATAAGTGCGGAAGAACAAAAGCAAATTCGGATGAACGTTTAACAAATGCGGATGAGCAAAAGACGCAAGTGAACAAGTCTAAATACGGATGATCACCCAACCAATGCGGATGATCATTACCCACCTGCAATGCAACTTATGCCATTTCTAGTCCCCAATCATCATTCTAACACATCCTTAGCACAGATCTATCATAATACACACTTAGAACAAACTAAACATCAAACACATCTTAGGAAAACATCTGAAAACATACACCAACTGCACCCAGTCGCACATCATGTCAAAATTCATTGTTTAGTTTAGAATACCTTCTGTCCAGTATGCATAACAGCCCCAAACACTTAGAAAACCAGTAAAAGAGGGGATCTGGAACTCACCTCTACTGCTTTCGAGTGAAACACCTCAAACCCGAGAACCCACTTGAAGTTCCAGCACCTAAAACCCACGAAAACGAGCACTAAACACCAGAATCTCAGTCCAGAAGCTCAAACCCAGCAGAAAACAGGGAAGAAACACTTGAAAACTTTACCTTTCTTAAATATCTTCTACTTTCTCACTCTAAAAACTGGTTGAGGGCTTCTCTCACTCTCTAGCACCAAAGGTTGCAGGAGAGAAAAGAGGTTATGGGCGACCATACCTCTTTTAAACCCCACTATGTGCAAGTTTGGCCCTTACATGCTTTTAACCCTTTGCTTTTGAAATAGCTTCCTGATTGCTCCCTTACTTTTCTTTTTCTAAAATTTTCGGGTGTTACACGTAGGAGGTGTCCTGGCGATCCTCTCCTACATGCAAGACCTTCCGCTGCTACCCCTATGCTTGGTAGCAGACAACGTCGATGTTATGGTTAGCTTTAGTTCGTTCATACATTTTTTATGACTTCTTCCGGAGCTCTGTCTCTTTTTCATACGTTATGCTTTCATTTTACATAATGAACGTATTCAGCTTGCAAGCCTGTTAGACCGTTAGATTGATGTTGCCTCTTATGTAGATGGCGAACGAGACAATAATGGAGTTCATTATGATAGTACAACAAACATTGTTGTGCCATCACCGTTAAATTCATCACTTTCAAATGCATATGTACAAGGATCTTCTTCTCAACAACGCATTCCATCTCATGGCCATGTGTATGCAGATGAAAACAGACGACGTACATCTCATACGTTCATCTGTTTAATTATTGAAGAATTACCATGACATTCATATTGTATGCTCATAATAGCCATTTTGTAGGTCATACATCATCGTATTAGGATTGTGGTGATGTAGATCGTGTTTGTGTGCATTGTGAAGCATTTGTTTGGTATGCCGAACGTTCTGTTAAAGTGTTCTCGCCAAGGCATCCAAAGTTTTCCATGTGTTGTGGCCAAGGAAAGGTCATTCTACCATTCCTCCAACATCCTCCACATATGTTGCTTTAGCTTCTTGGCAACACAGTGACCACCGGTCTAAGGTTTTTCATGAAAATATCAAACTTTTAAACACGATGTTTGCATTCAATTCAACCGGTGGGAGAATAAGTACGGAATTGCATGATGGTCATGGTCCATACACGTTTCGTTTAAATGGACATAATCATCATAGAATCGGGTCTTTGTTACCTATGCACCCTGATGGTCTCCCGAGGTTTGCCCAGTTATATATCTATGACACTCAAAATGAGATTGACAATCGTTTTTCGGCTTCACGAAGCTGCATTTCTCCCTCATCTGATGAACGTGTGCTTCGATCTTTAGTGGCTGACTTAACGGTCATGCTTGATCATTATAACATGTTAGTGCAAGAATTTAGAATGGCCAGGGAACGGTTTGACAACACGTCAATGCATCCTGTTAGACTTCGTTTGATTGGAACGCGGAATACAACACATAGACTGTACTTTTTACCTACCGCTTCTAAAGTGTGACATTGATCCCTGGTGATGGTAATCCTACAGATTCATGGGATGTCCTTATTGAAGAGCGTGTCACTTGCATTGTAAAGCGTATATATGAGATTCACCCCAGTTTTATTGCGTTACAATATCCTCTACTGTTTCCATAATTTGGGGTGCATGCAAGGTGTTTTGTCTAACTTGTAATATGCACTTGCATCGCCCGAGTATTAGTGGCATTGATTTTGTTAAAAAACAAGAGTTTAATAAGTGGATTTTAGACATGAGGGCCGGTCGATTGCCCAAGATCTCATTAGTAGGCGAAGATGGGCCACATGGATCAGCGTACCACGTGATCTTTTGATCCCTATTGCAGATGATCCTATTAAGGCCGTCATATCTAATACTTTTCCTGACATTGCAGAGAGATTGAACGATATTGCTTTTTTAGAGGAGCGTTGTATTTTGTCATCCACTAATGATGAGGTTGATAAGATCAATCTTCATGTTCTTAATAAGTTGCTCGGTGAAATTAACGAGCTGTTAAGTGCTGATTCCATATGTCCAAGTACAAACAACTTTGAGGAAATATGAACTATGTACCCTACTAAGTTCCTTAATACTTTACATTTTTCTGGGGTTCCCAATCATGTGTTACAGTTGAAGGTTGGTGCACCAGTTATTTTGCTACGTAACTTGAATTTAAGAAAAGGATTATGCAATGGGACTCGGCTAGTGGTCACTCAAATAAGTCGGCGTGTCATTGAGGCGGTAATTATTACACGCACACATGTTGGAGAAAAAGCTTTTATTGGAAGAATTGATATGACTCCAACCATCACATGCTGGTCATTTCATTTCAAAAGGAGACAGTTTCCTATTAAAGTTTGCTTTGCTATGACAATCAACAAAAATCAAGGGCAGACATTTAATCATGTTTGCGCTTCATGTTTGCGCTTACTTGGTGAGCCTGTTTTTACTCATGGCTAGCTCTATGTTGTTGCGTCTCGTGTTACATCTCGTGATGGCCTGCGGTTTTACGTTGATAATAATGGCAAGTGTGATAACCATCTAACAAGGAACGTTGTTTACAAAGAAGTATTTTACAACTTACCTCTCATGTCAACAAATGTATTCATGGGGTAGGGTGTTTAACACGTTCATGTATTTAGATACTTTCTATTATTTTTCTTTTAAAGGTAGCATTTTATATTTGATTTTTTTTAAAACAAATAGGCATCATTTTTTATTATGTCCTAATTTAGTGCTTAATATATGTTTATTGTGACATGTAATATCATGTTTATAATTTATCGCGCACGTAACTATGTGTATATATATTAATTATTTCCCACATTTGCAGGTTCGCTGTTTTTGTGCAATGGCTTACCGTTACATCTCCGATTTGAGGCCTAATGTTACCGACAAGTCGCAAGTCACTGTAAGGGTCTCATGTTCTTGGACGACATACAATCCAACTACGAACCGTGTGTTGTCGTTTGATTTGATTTTTGCAGATGATTGTGTAAGCGATCGTTGTCTGTTATTTTGCTAATCCTTCAACACAATATCTATTTTTAATATTTCTATGTTATGTTTTAGGACTATTCAATTCATGCAAGAATTACTTACCAACTGGTTCATCTTTTCACTAAGCGTTTGGAGGATGGATGCGTATATAGGGTGCATCGATTTGTTGTTCTTCCATACGAGTAATCGTATCGACCCTTACGACGGGAGAGCTTTATTCAGTTTACCCGTGTTACATCAATCATGCCCTCAACGGTTCATCCATCTTTGTTTAGATGCTATGTTTTCGACTTTGCCCCGTTAGCATCCTTTGAACCCGTGCTAACGATTTTACATACCTAACATGTTTAGTATTTTTATTGTTTCCTTCAGTTTACGCGTTCGTCTCTAATTGTCTGGTAAATGTAGATGTTATCGGTGTTTTTCGACATTGGGGCTAAGTGGATAATGAATTTAGGTCTTTCCGGTCATGTAATCGGGAACTAGGTCAAATTGTCTTGGCTAATGATTCGTGAGCGTTTTTACTTTTTTTCCTTTACTAATGATCTATCTTTATCCAGTTATTTTTTTACGATCTTAATAAACTATGTATAATTCAAAGTTTCTTTATTGGGACAAGCTGCGCTTAAGTATAGCGATGATGACATTCGTGGATATGACAATAATTCAATTGTTGTCACTTTGACCTCTTGCAAGGTTGGATTGTTTGGAGGTATGTTATTCAAGTTATAAAAAAATGTTTCCACTCATGTTTCTTAGTATACCTCTTTTCATAAATTTATTTGATTATCTTATTAGGTGCTCCATGTTTGACGTTGACAGTGGCAACACATTTTTATATTAACCTGCCGCTCGATGTTTGTGACACCTACAAGAACATGTAAAGTCGTCTTTACATTCAAATTCATTTATGACATGTAACATTTATTATGCTTTTTACCCGACTCATGTATTATTTTTATAGTATGTCATCCGCTGTTATAATCGGTGAAAATGCACCCAAAAAGGTAGTCTTTCATGTTAGTTGTGTTGCAGATGTCTATAGCTGTCTTCAAAAAGGAGTTACGACGGTATTTTTATTTTTATTTTTGTTTCTAGACAGTTGTTGTTTAATCATTGTTTGTGACTCACATGTAGCATTTTATTATTGTGTTTTATTGGAGGGAACAATGTATAATATCGCGGTGACAATAATCGACGTTGACTTCTTTAACGATTGGAAGTATGTTCAATGTTCTCTTTGTCGTAAAAAGAGAAAGTTGATTTTGGGTATCATTGTTCTCCTTGCGATAAAAAAGTCGTTAACCCACGTCATGAGTAAGTTTTATGTGATTGTTTTTTTTCTTTTTGACCCCCCTTTGTGAGCCTAACATTGACACAGTTACAAGGTGGCTGCACACGTTGTTGATAAGGATGAGGAGATGACGTGTGTTCTTTTTGATGATGCCGCTATTGCTCTTCTTCATATAATTGCAGATGATTTAGTTGTTAAGAGTTTATCTGAGGTATTTTTTGATATAACTTAAATATGTTTGTATCATATGTATATTACCTAGGCAGATTTAGAAATTTATGTTGCTCTTAGAGAGTTCTTTTGTGTGTTTTTTTTCAAGTATTATTGTGTGTGTATGTGAATTTTATTACTGTTTTTTTTTCCTCTAATGCAGGGTGCTGATGATCTGTTTTGGATACGGAATTATTTCTTTGACGCTTTATGTGCTAGAAGTGTTGTTCTTAGGATCAAAATTGATAAATACAATTTAGAACCTCATTATATTTGTCGTTTCACGGTGTCAAAATACATCGGTGAAAAATTAGAATCGGTTGCTAGAGAGAAAATTACATCTATCAGTGCTCCAGGTATCAATATCAAATAAGATGATTCTAAAAGTGACGAGGTTGATGAGGAATTCATTAGTCGGATCACATCTGATGAATGAGAAATGGCAGACGAGGCTTTATAGGGCCCACATATTTCACAGTTGTCATCGACTATACCAATACATCATTGGTAGTTTTTTCTTAAAAATTGTCTTTGATATTATAATTCGTTGTGTATTTGTGTTTTGAAGTGTTTGTCAAATCTTCGGACAAGTGCTGATCATGAATAAAAAGTGGTTTCAGCTAGACCTACACTACACATTACTTGTGATGAGACAATAGTTACCGGCTCGACATGCGTCGAGGACACCTCAACGCCACCGCATGGAAATACAAGGCCTAAGCGGAATATTAAGAAGCCAAAACGATTTATTGCATAGCTAAGACTACTGTTTTTTTGAAACATCCGAGACATATTGCTATGTAATCATCTTACCTCTGTTATGCGTTTTTTCCGTTAAATCTCCAAAACTACGTTGGTATGTTTTATTTGTTTAACCGTGACTTATTCCCGTTCTGTTTATTGTTGTTCTGTTTTTGTTGTCTGACTATCAATTCATCATAGTCTTTGTTAAAAACAAGCCTGTATATGATACCATATTACTTTGTAGTACCAGGCCACCGGACGGGTATAAAACTAGTTACTATTACTATTACTACTCATATTAAAGTACATTTTTAGCTACAGTGTAATTTTTTATTGAGATTTACTATTCGTGTGATTGGAGCGGATGATGCATGATGCATCTCGTACAAGCAGTGGTGTATGTATAAGTTATTAAGCTTTGTTTACAAATCATTATGCATACAAATCAATAAGCAGAAGCTACCCATAGCTAATGCTTTGAAACATGCTTATGATATCTATTAGTGACTAAATCTTTTAATTTCTTAAACACCAAAAATAAAATCGACCTTTTTCATATAGCTTCATGGTTCTGGATTATTGACTTATTGTAAGATCCGAAGGACTAGTTATTGTTATTATTATGTTGCAACAAGTTATAAATAACTAGGGTGCTATCAAGCTAAAAGGGCTATCAAGCTAAATAACCTTTTGTATAGATTGGTTTCGTTAGAATTGTTTTTTTCTAATAACTTAATATATCGTTACTAGGAAAACTAACTTAAAAATATATAGGAGTAACAACGCAACGCAATCACCAAATGGTTTTGTTTTTATGTTCTATTCTGAAAGACCAACAGTGGTTAACCGACCACTAGTGATTAGTTTCACACAACATACCCATTGAGCCACTTGGCACATCATTAACTTGAGTATTGAACTACAGTTCTTGTTAAAAATCAGAAACTAACTGTATTATTTCAATAGCTTAGAAGATTAAAACACCTACATTAATGAAAGGTTTAGCACACAACACACACACACACAGATGGCTTTATACAAGATCAAAGACTAAGGCTATAATCACATATGATCACTCGTGCATAAGGCAAGTGATCACTGAAACCTAACAACGATGCATGAAATATCATCCTTGCTCTTCCTCTCTAGCGCCTCTCTGATCAACTGCTTTGCAGCCGACCGCGGATCCTCCACATCCTTCACACAATCCACAGCCTCTTGGTTCGACATAACCTGCACAAAACCAAAACTTATACGCGCGAATTCGACCAACCAACGACACAACGAAAAGTAGTCACTTTTACCCACCTTCCAAACACCATCACTAGCCAAGATCAGAAACTCACTGTCATCATCCACATCCCCCACCCACACATCAGGTTCTGAACTTATGTGTTCTTTCAAGCTTCTGTCACCAAACGCCCTCGACATCGCCAAGTTTCCATCAACACGCGGGCAATCCCCTGTATATGTACCAATTAATCACATTTCATCACTCGTTTGCCCATAATTAAAGATGTTGCATTTGTGTGATTTCAAGAATCTTGATACCTGCGAATTCGGTTACAAAGCCCCCTTTTTCTTCGATAACTTTTCGCTCCTTGTTGGGCTCATGATCAACCGATAACTGTTTAGCCACACCATCTTGGCACAGAACCGCCCGGGAGTCGCCTACATTGGCTACCACCAACGTCCCACAGTTTATCAAGATTGCAGTAACAGCAGTCGAACCCCCTTTACGTTTCTTGATCTCTTTGTTCATGATTGTGGAATCGGTGAATTCGTATGCTCGTTTGATGGCTTCCTCTGGTTCGGTCCAGAAGTCGGGCTAATTAACGGCCAAATTACCATACAAAACTTGATTAACGTATGTAAAATCATATGACAGTAGATGATCATATATCATGTTTTTACCTCGTTTATGATATTGTCGAACAAATGTGACCGTAAGTAATCGGGAACTTCTCGACCCGAATGACCGTCAAACACTGCAAAAATAACCCGAGCTCGTTGTCGTCAATCTGTTTGAATTGTGCAAAAACATAATCTTCAATCGAATGGGGCATTTTTCCTTCAACGGAATGATACCCATGAGTTATTTTCGTGTTCATTTTGCTTCTTCCTCTTCCCGTTTCTACTGCTGGTGAATTCAACACACGTTTCCCCTGTTTCAATTGATGTGTAAGTAGTAACCAATTAAGTGTATAACCAATCAATTGTGAGAGTTTTTGAATGATAATCGTAATTGTGAAATTAAATCATAAAACGGGTTGGTTTTAATATCATTTTTGAAGGTACCTGAATCTTGTGCTGGGGTTCAGGTGATTGTTTTTTGGTGGATTTATGGTGACTTCGACTTGCAGATGAACTCAACTCACGTTTCTCCTATCGGAATTCCAACAATTGTTCAAATAATCTTTGCAAATGCGAAATTGAATCACAGAGGTTGACGTTTCAGTTTACCTGCGTCGTGTGGTGGGCTTCTGATGATTGATCTTCATTGGATTCTTGTTGATTTTGATTTGCAGACGAACTCAACTCACGTGTCTCCTGTTAAATTCGATATGAAATGGAACAAATTATTACCAAATTTGAGATGAAATCATAAGAAGGGATAGTTGTTTCACGATACCTGCATGGTGGCGGTAATATTATTAACTCCGGCAAGTGGTGGGTTTTGGGTGCAAGAAATAGGTGAAGGATGGCCGACAGAGTGGGGGCGTTGGGGTACGAGATATTGTGTAGAATTGACACGAGGATTAAGAGGTGGAAGATGACTCACTGATGCTGCTACCGGTGAAATTGATGCCATCTTCATCTTAATAAAATCAATGTCAGGGAACAGAAATTTTGCACACTCCGAGTTTAGAGTTGCATTTTGTTCTTTATTACTATTTTTTAAGTGCTAATGACCCACCTTACATTAGGTGAGAACATTTATATTAGATGAGAAAATCTTGACCGATCTGAAAAGCTGAAAGCCTTTATCTTTGTTCTTCTACTTCGAGAGTTAAATATCTTGCCATGCATAAGGTTTAGCCTAGACTACGTTAGGTTTATTAGCGTAATATTTCAATATGAATGTTTGTAGTCTTTGTTCCAAGAAGGCTAGCATGACATAGAATTCTTTGTTTATGCAATATTTATATCAACGGTTTTTAAAGCTTTTTTTCTTTTAGTAAAGAAATAAAAAAGAAAGATAAGACGAAATTAGAAAGATAAAAAGATACAACCCCCATCTAAAACCTAAAATATTAAAATGTAAATTGAATCAAACATACTTCTACCTTAATCACTCACATGCCAAGAACATATATCACTAAAAGATTGTGAGATTTTGACCAAATCATGATATTTGTGGATTGCTTATTTTTCTTCAACTTTTAACTTATTAGAAGTTAATAAGTCAAAAAAAATATTTAGCAAACCCAAAAGTACTTTTTAAACTGACTTTTCAAGACAAATGATTCTTACCTGGACCCGGTTGGACCCGACCTAACGCCAGTTTTGGACCTTCACCTATACCTGGTTGGACCCGACCTGCGCAAAACAAAAAAGAAAAAAAAATGGTTCAATACCTGGTTTTATGGACCCGACCTGACGCCAGTTTTGGTTCTAGCCCCCACTTGTATCTGGTTTGGAATCTATAAAAAGTTGTGGTTTCTACCTTGTTTTGTATATTTCCAAGACAACTGGTTCTTACCTGGACCCGGTTGGAACTTGAAAGCGGTTCCTACCCGGTTTTTCAACAATATTTTCAAAATGGAATCTATAAAAAGTCGTGATTTGCATCTTTCAATTTTCCATCTGTATGCTGTTGATTTTCGAAGTCTTTGAGCAACTAAATGTATTCTTCTCCATTTTGTTGTTATTTCATCGCTATATGCACCTCGGTTGAAAACTCGTTTGCCCATCCAAATTATCGTTAACGTAATTTTTGAAATCAACACCGGTAGTCTCGGTCGGAATATGTACCAAAGCAAGGGCTACAACGTACTCCTCTTCTTCGATCCAAACAATTAATATTTTTTCAATTAGAAAGCTTTTTTGATTGTGGGAAAACGTAATGAAGCTTTCTAGTGCAACAAATAGTTGATATTTAGTTGTATTTTTATCGTATCCAACAAGGGTTGAAGCTATGTCCATTTGTCAAAGGTTGAATATTGCGGCAACAAATGTTTTTTTGTTAAGAAAACGCAATTGTACCTGATTTCGTATAACCCGACCCTAACCTTTTCCAACGGGTAAGGTACACCTCCTCTTATACCCGGGTCGGGTTCATACCCGGGTTCATGAATTACCTCGTTTCGGCCTATAGGTAAGAACCGGTTCCACCTATGTTGACCTTTCTCTATATTACCTTATTTTGGAATTCACTTGAAAGGCCCTTTTCTAGGAAATGTGCACCTTTAAAGTCTAAATTATTAACCAAGTGAAAAGCATGAATGATATCCGCAAGCCCAATACAGTCTCTACTCAAGGCCCAAACATAAGAAAATTCTTGAGGCCCAAACCTTCTTCAGTTCACCTCACTCATCATCAAGCATCCCCATCCCCATCCGACTATTATTCACGTCACAATGACGTCAATAAACACAAACCCTTTCTCTGCCCTAAACAACGGCCTCTCTGTACCCACAATCTTCCAATTATTTTCAAGAAAATCGACCCCCATTTCTTGATCTCCTTCAACAATTCAAAACCCACTATCATCATCCCTCCTCTTCAATTCGATTTTCACCAAATCACACACAAATTAAGTTTCAAGGTACTTGCTTTCTCCCTCTGGGTACTCTTTCGCTTTCACTTTAACTTTCTTCTTCTTACAGATTTCCGATTCGATCGTTCCACTGTCAATTCATCCTACTTTCACTTCACCTAATTGTTATCCCACTTGGCTTTTTCAATCCTTTTGCTTTCCGCATTACGATCGCCATTGTTAAAAGTATCGCGCACTTGTTGATTTCAGTTGGTTTGTGCCTGAATTGCGTGCGATTCCTTTCTAAATGTCTGTTTCAGAGTTTGATTTTGCGATGAATTGAGAATTGGAATTGAGGGGTTTCATTGTATAGATTTGATTGTACTGAAGGAGTGAAGATGGAGGATGCTGCGGCTCTTATGGAAGCAACAGGATCCCGGTTTAGTAATCTTGAACTCATTGGAAGAGGGTCGTTTGGAGATGTCTATAAAGGGTAATTATTGGAAAATCAGTTCTTTCATTACTTAATTCGTGTGTTGTTTTTAGCTATTATGATATACATGTGTTGACATTGGATTATTGGCTTTTCAATGTTCTTGAACCTACTTTAATGTTTAGTAGTTTACTAATTATGTAGTAATGTGTGATGCCAGATAGATGGGCTTCCTACTTTTTGAGTGAATTAGGGTTTTTGTTGTCCTATGTGCAATTGTGCATAGCACACAGTTTACATTGTTCAAAGATCACTTGTTTAACATTATCATGGGTGGTTTGGTTGTTCCATATTCCCTTATGTGGTCATAAAGCAAATTTCCGGATTTTATTGCCGTCCTATATGGAGTTGGTTCACTTTATAATTATGACATTTCTTTTTAATCTTGTGAATGTTAGAATAGGCTGATGCAAAACCAGACTCATGAACTAGAGATAGAAACTTTTTGGATGCATATTCTGTAAAAAAAGAATGAACGTTGGTTAGAGCAATGTTACATTTATATATGTTATATGTGTGCTTATACTAGACAAATTTCACCAAATGGACATGTAATTTTACTATATTAGGTTTAATGACTTATTTTTATGCATGTTGGTGACTAATATTTTATTGTCGTCATATATGTAGTTGGTTCACTTTAGGAAGATAATTTCTTTATTCCCGGTAATAAACTCCAAAAGGGTAATCATGATTATTATAAAAATTCTTTTCAATCTTTTGGATGTTAGAATAGGCTGATGCCAATAGCCAGGCTCGTGAACTAGAGATAGAAACTCTTTGGATGCATATTCTTCAAGAAAAGAATGAACATTTGTTAGTGCAATGTTACATACATACATGAATATATGCATATGTGTGCTTAGAGCAGACAAATTTCACTAAATTGACATGTAATTTTAGGCCTAACGGCTTATAGTTATGTATGATGGTGAATCGGCTAAGGTAAATTTTGGAATTATGAGATACTTCATAAGATAAAACCCTCATTGGTTTTAGGACTAGTTTAAGGTGGTTTGACCTAGGTCTTATTGTAGAACTGGAAAAACCAAATAAGAGCAATGCACAACTTCATTGATTTTACTAATGTTAGGTATAGAGTAATGTGTGATGCCACATAGATGGGCTTCCTATTGTTTGAGAGAATTTGGGTTTTTGTTGTCCTATGTGCAAGTGTGCATAGCACAGTTTACATTGTTCAAAGATCACTTGTTTAACGTTATCATGTGTGGTTTGGTTGTTCCATATTCCCTTGTATGATTGTAAAGCAAATTTACGGATTTTATTGCCGTCGTATATGGAATTGGTTCACTTTAGGAATATAATTATTTTAATTCCAGGCAATAAATTCCAAAAGGGTAGTCGTGATTATGATTATGAAATTTCTTTTTAATCTTGTGAATGTTAGAACAGGCTGATGCAAATAACCAGGCTCATAACTAGAGATAGAAACTTTTTGGATTTATATTCTTTAAAAAAGAACAAACATTGGTTAGTGCAATGTTACATTTATATATGTCATATGTGTGCTTATACTAGACAAATTTCACCAAATTGGCAAATTGACATGTAATTATAGGCCTAATGGCTTATAGTTATGTATGGTGAATCGACTAAGGTTAAATTTTGGAATTATGAGATACTTCATAAGATAAAACCCTCATTGATTTTAGGACTAGTTTAAGGTGGTTTGAGTTTTGACCTAGGTCTTATTGTAGAACTGGAAATACCAAATAAGAGCAATGTACAACTTCACCAGCATGATTTATAGGTAACTGTATCATGATTGCTCTAGATTTGGTGATTATATATCTATAAAAAGTAGTTACTTAGACTTGCATAGTTCTAGCACTTGATAAAAGAAAACTTTTTTGTGGAATCAAATATTTACTAGGATGTGATTCATAAGGCTTGTTCATTATATTAATCTTTGAGGTCGATTTGATATCAACAAACACTGATTTAAAGACATTATTACTTACCAAGTAAACAATTGTAAAGACCGTTACCCTTTCTTTTCTAAGCAGCATTCTTGATTTGGTAAACTTTTTGTTAATTTGGAACGTTTCAGAGGTAGAAAATTTGATTTAAAGATGGATCAACTTTTTACATGGAAGCATGCCTTGTATTTGACACTTGAGATTCGGTCATTATACACTTAAGAACCATTCATCATGCACCCTCTATCCTAAAATCATCTTCTTCAGTTCTAAAATTTATGTTGTTGAAGCAAGCCATTATTCACATTTTTAGGACCTTTTTGCTGTTATAATGCTTCAAAATCATGTTTTGTGTGTATGTAGATTAGTAGCTAGAAGTTAAAATGCCATTTGTACAAGAAAAGTTTGTTGTATCTAACTATATATCATATCAAACATAATAGTCAACATGAAGAGGGCTCTCCTATTTTCTAGGCACAAGGGGCAATAAGCACTCTCCCAAGACAAAACAGAACAGTAATAGGAAAAAAAATTAAAAATAATTATAACAGACAGAGAAATTAATAAGTACAAAAAATGCCTAACTTGTGCCCGGCCAGAGGTGCATGCCTTTGTTCGGTCTAGAGGAAGGTCCTTTCCTTGTATCTACTTGAATCACAGCTACCGTGCTTCCCATGAGTGCCTAGGCATGCACCTTGTGTGCTTTTGACCAATATGATATTAAAATTGATGTGTCTAGGCTTGGCTCTATATATGGTGTCATATTTCTATTTTATGGACATTCTTAAGATTTATATTTGTTTATCTAATATTTAAAAGATTGGGTTGGCTCATGCTTCATATCTATACTAATAAATGATTACATTGGGTGGACACATGTCACCATCACATTAACTCTACCATTTATTTTCCCACCCAAATCATTTATCAATTTTTAAAAAGTTAAAATAACTAATTGCTAATTCTCTCTCTCTCTCTATTTATCTCTCTCCTTCTCTCTCTCTCTCTCTCTCTCTCTCTCTCTTCACTCTCTCTCTTATTTTAAACATTTCAAATTTTTCTAAAATCAGTATTTTATATTTTTTATCAATTAAAAACTAAACATTTTGATTGAAAAATACACCTTTTTGATTAAAAAAGATTTTTAGAAACTATGAATTTTTTAAAAAGATTTTTAAAAAATATGCATATGAAATATTTTAAAACCGATCTTTTTTAAAAAAATAAAGGTTTTATATGAAATTTTTTTTCTAAAAAATTTAAAACATAATTGAAACCCGGAGTTTTCAAACAATGAAATATTTATAAAAATGTTATTTTGTCAAATAAAAATTTTATTAAATACGAAAATTATTCATAAAACAAAAATAACTAAAACCCATTTTTTTGAAATAATGAGAATTTTATTAAAAATGACATTTTTCAAAAACAATATTCTTAGAACGAAATGTCTCTTAACAAATTTCTAAAACGAGAGTTAAAAAACACTCTTTTAAAATGAAAGTTTTAAAAAATAATAAAAATATTCTATTAACTAAAGTACTTACTCACACATAATTTTAGTTATATCTTATATCAAAATAGTGTTTTATATTTTCTAGCTTTTTCATTAACTTTTAATATTTTTTTTATTTAACCCGTGTAATACACGGGGTTATAATCTAGTCTTTTTATATGTGGCTTTATATATATGCAAAGTCACAATTTCACTCTTTTTGTTGAGCTAACAGTTGTAGCTTTGTTCTTGATGTGAAGGTTTGACAAGGAGAACAACAAAGTGGTTGCTATTAAAGTTATTGATTTGGAAGAAGCGTGAGTTGCTTTTTACCATACTTTCTCTACCGTGATAATACGCCTATTTTTTATTTATATATTTATTTATTTATTTATTTTTTTCAATTTGATGTTTTTTCCTTGGATGCATCCATTTGTTTGTATTACTTGGTAATTCAGGTAGGCTTTTAAATTTTGTATCTTGTTTTTATTGTTTTCTGCAGAGAGGATGAAATAGAGGACATCCAGAAGGTACATTCAGATCCTTATGGTTATAAAATATATAATCAATTAATATTTTATCAATAATATTTCTTTCAGGAAATAGCAGTTTTGCAACAATGTCGTTCCCCATATATTACAGAATACTACGGGTCCTATCTTCACCAAACTAAACTATGGATAATAA
Organism: Flaveria sonorensis; assembly: GCA_025506505.1. NCBI lineage: Eukaryota > Viridiplantae > Streptophyta > Magnoliopsida > Asterales > Asteraceae > Flaveria > Flaveria sonorensis. Next base: position 43,384,400 of record CM046428.1, read on the forward strand.
TGGAATATATGGCCGGTGGCTCTGTTGCTGATCTAGTATGTATTTTGTTTGATAATGATTGATAAAGTTCCTACTTCATGTGTATATATTGATAACCAATAACATAACATTGGTTAAAAAAACATTTTTTTCTCAGATTCAACCGAATCAACCTTTGGATGAAATGTCTATAGCTTGCATTTTACATGACTTGCTTCTTGCAATCGAATATCTCCACAACGAAGGGAAAATCCATAGAGATATTAAAGGTTACAAACCCAACACTCAGTGATTTGATATTTCTCTAACAAATATTAGTTCTTTTTATATTTTTTGGCACAATAACAGCGTTTGTCTCATTCTGACAGCTGCAAACATTTTGTTGACTGAGAGTGGTGATGTTAAGGTACTTATATCCACATGTTTCAACTATTATTGTTTCTATATTTGTTAAACGTCTTGATTAGTATTGATATGTTGCGCTTACTACTAAAGTTCCTTGCTTTTTCTCATTTTCATGACAGGTGGCGGATTTTGGAGTGTCTGCACAACTAACTAGGACAATATCTAGAAGAAAGGTATCATCAAGTTCATTTACGTTTCTTTACTTTTTGAAGATAAAATATCGCCTACGTGCCAGTTTCTTATAAGCTTATTGGTTAAATAGACGTTTGTAGGGACACCATTTTGGATGGCACCAGAAGTAATTCAGAATTCAGAAGGTTACAATGAGAAGGTTGTACATATTTTCACAATCCTTAAACACAATCACACAGCCTGTTGACTTCTGTTTTAGTCAAACTACCTTTTGAAGTTCTGTTTGACTTCTGTAATGCAGGCAGATATTTGGTCTTTAGGAATAACTGCAATTGAAATGGCTAAAGGGGAACCTCCTCTAGCTGATCTCCACCCAATGAGAGTTCTTTTCATTATACCAAGAGAAAGTCCACCTCAGGTCTTCAAATTTTCTCTCGGTTTCATAATTAAATTCAATAGTTACAGTCTTTAACATTTTGTATTTCTTGCAGTTAGATGAGCATTTTTCTCGTCCAATGAAAGAATTTGTTTCATTGTGTTTAAAGAAAGTGCCTGCTGAAGTATGTTTTTTTAAAAAAAAATCTATTTGCCTCCCACTCATGTAATATAGAACTTGTTTTCTTAAATATATCAAACCATATGGCATGAGTGTTTCATCTTTTTTATATACTTCAGAGGCCAAGCGCAAAGGAACTCTTGAAGCATCGTTTTATTAGAAATGCTAGAAAGAGTCCAAAACTTCTGGAGAGAATCAGGTAATGATCTTTAAGTGTATAAATCATGGTGGATATTCTATAAGGTTACATTCCATATATGAAAGCTTTGGCGCGTAAGAAAATCGACAGAAAGTTTTTATTCTGACAGAGAACGACCAAAGTTCCAATTGAAAGAAGACGGGAGTTTGCTAGGTGGTACAAAAGTTCTAGAAGGATCTGATACCGTGAAGGTTTCAAGAGTTGAAGATACTGTCAAAGTCAAGTGAGTTTTAATTTATTAACTCCAACTTGCAACCACTAATATGATAATTATCATTTGACTAAAATGTTTCCTAATACGCTAATTCACTTGTGACCATTACCTTAACCCTCAGAAATGCTGGCTGGGATTTCAGCATAGGTGGGTCCACAAGTACAGGAACGGTTAGAAGCTCTGTAAGGCCACCTCAAATTAGGAATAGAACATTAGACGTTTCTTCAAATCAAGCAACTATTAACCAACTCTCCTCAGAAATTCCCATTGAAAAAGATACGCGACAGTTATTTCTTGAAGTAAATCAAGATTATTACAGGGATGATGTGAGTCTCTCTGTCTCTCTCTCACACGCACACACACACTTTCTACCGACCCTTTATATATTTCGTCTTGTTTCTGCAGGAAGATATATCTCCCGTTGGCAGTGGAACGGTGGTGGTTCGACCTCCAATATCAGAAAAATTTTCGGTTTCCAGTAATCAGAGGACCATGGTAGGCGCAGTATGTTATTTAGATTATATTTTAATAATTGGAATCATCCATTTGTATTGCGGATAAATTTATTGCTGGTTTACAGTCAAGTAGCAACAAGTTTACTTCCCTTGAGGATGCTTCCACCAGTGGTACAGTTGTATTTCGTGGGCAACATGATGATTCAGATTCTTCTGGAACTCCTAAATCAAGATTGGGTAATCAAGAACGAGCTTTCTCTGCTTCCCCTGAAGACAGTGCAATGAATCTTGCAGAGGTTGCTTTTCATTTCTTTTCTTCATTTTAATGATGTTTATATTATTCTTAATGGATTATTCGAATTTTTTATATTGTTAGGCAAAAGCTGCAATTCAAGCGGGTATGAGGAAAGGAAATGTGCGGGATAAATCTAATTTGGGGAAAGTCAACAAAGATGTTCAAGAAAGTAGACCAGAGAGATCAACAAATAGTTCTGATTCTTCCAGGTAAGATTTATTCTCTCACATTTAGCATATTTGAGGGTGGTAAAACAAGCAGTAAGTTCATGTTATTAGTGATGGAGTTTGTAAGTTTAGTTCTTTCATTACTTAATGTTGGAGAAATTAATATAATCACTGCTGCAGAGATTTTCAAGATGCAATAAGAGCATTTGCAAAACCCCGCCAAACAAGTGGTGACGAAGAAGAGAGGCTCAAAATATCTGCCACATCAGCATCTGCTACACTGTCTACTCTGCTAATCCCTTCTTTGAAAGAGGTGTGCCGTCATTATTCCGTTCTTTATCAATATATATTTTAGATCATGATGAACTCATGAACCCCAGTTAGATGGGGAGTGAATCTTTCGTTGTAATTTGTAAGTGATCCAGTAATGATTTATTTTGCATATGATGTAGGAAATTTCTGAGGATTTAGGAGCTCCTGTTGTGCAAACGGTTATAAACGCTTTAATAGATATGGAGTACACAAAGCCCGGTTCTTGTGAATTTCTTGTTACAAGGTTGCTTCACCGACTAGCAAGGTACACACGTTTTAAAGTTTTAGTTTTTATATTTTCTTTGCATTTTGCTTAGGAGACTTTTATTTTCAGTTCAAAGGAACCGTCACTGAAAAATCTCCAAGATGTAGCAATCCGGGGGTTTTCTAGGGGTAAAAAAGTAAATGAACAGCCAGAGAATGTTAATCAAGAAGCTGATAGCAAAAAGAAGCAACAAAACAAGGAGGCTCAGTCCAATGCCAATTTAAGTCCGCTTGCAAGGTTCTTGCTTTCAAGGTATGTCAAGTGACCATTGTTATTAAGAAAATTATGTGCCCTTTTGACCCAGTTAGCTTTGAATAGGTTAATTCATGTTGTGTTTTATCTCAAATGCGTCAAGTATAAATAGCTAAAGGTAATGGGTCAAACAAGTTGGTAGAACAGGTTGAAAGTTGCTTGTGAATTCATATTTTTAGTGCACACAAACTTTACATTGTTTTCTATGTAGACTTGAGATTATTATTTGCAAATCCCAGTCTCTGTAGTCATAATAAACAACATAGTAATAAAAAGCGCACAAGGAGCATATCTGGATGCTCAAGGAAGGTGACGCCATTGTGCCTTATGTAGACGTGACCGAGCTTAACCATGGTCCATTTATTGTTGCGTAAAATTTATTAGTTTTTGTATCAATTGTTTTGTTAAAATTTATTTGTATTTGTAAAATGGTATTAATTATTTTTAATTTTTTATGACTTTATGTGTGTGTGTGTATAACGGTGTCTCTGGTTAGCGCGTTGTGCTTAGGTGACCTGCAAGTCTATTGCACTTGCTTGTGATTCTGACTACCATGATTAACACGTGTATGGGTTTTAATTTCTTTTGGTGCAGATGGCAAGGTCATACTTCTAAAGATGTGAACCCAGCTTGAAAAAGATTTTGGAATTCGATCGAGTCTTAACTTTTGTGATGCATTTTATTTTTATGTTGGTATTTATTAATTTATTCAAATGTACATAAAAGTTAGAGAAATCTGTATATTGTTTGAGCTGAGCTTACACCTCAAATTTTTTGTGGGTTGTAAACTATCTGCATCCATTGTAAAAGATCTTGTTGGAACTGGCAAACCAGTAACCGTTTGGTTTATCTACCATTGTGCACCATCGGGCCATGACCAAAACTAGTGTTGCTTGGAGTTCTTTCATTCTCATTGATTCTTATGTTTAGCTGATATTTACAAATGAAATGAGAGCTAGCAAAGAGACAACATCCTGGTTGTGGCGTAGAATTATGATCAACCATTTCATGAAAACATTTCACAAATTAACCTTTGTAATTACATACTGAACATGGTGTTGCGTATAGTTTTGTATATTGTGCTAAATAAATAAAACTGAACCTTTGGATGCCGACATGTCATTGCTTGAGTTGCCTCTTAGCCAAAGCAGGAGCTCTGCATGGAATGTTTGTGCTATAACACCATACAGATTCACATAAAAGCCATCATTGTTAAAACCAGTGCTGGAATCACAAGCAGATCAAGCGATAAAACACTTACCGTTAGGGTTGGTATCGCAACTGAATAGAAATGGGATAGCAAGAGAATCACAGCAACACCAGTGAATAGCAGCAATCTACTGATTGTACAACAGCAAACATCAGCGATTCAGCTGTTGTTAATGGGTGGCACAAAAGACTGCAGAGCAGCAGTCTTGATCGATGCAAAGGGCTGAATCAAAACTCACAAATGCAAAACTGTAAGCCTTTATGGATTATAATAATATGTGAAAATCAAAAACTCAAATCATGCGAGAAATACAAGGATGTGAGAACTCCAAGATGATGGATACAGATCCTATCGCGAGAAAACTTAGATTTGCCTAGCGACAACCTCATATTGTCGCGCGAGAACATTTATCAGTATAAACAGATGTTTTTCCTTTGTATTTCATTATGTGTGTTTCATTTGTAAAAGTGCTTTGAGGTTGAAAGAACAGAGGGTTGTGTGATAGGCTACCTGAGGGGGGCTCACCTCGGGTGGATCGAGCTTCAACGATGTAAACTCCTTTGGTATTGTAATTATTTGATTAATAATATTCGATTGAGTTTGTTTGAAGTTCGTCACACGCACACATCCGTCTTAATTTGATTATCAAGTGCAACAATATGTGAAGTCGATCGTGATGAGGCTTTTACATTTGGTATCAGAGCAAGGCGTTGCTCTTGATACATGGATTTTCATTCCGCAATCATCCATTTTAAGACATTAAACATGAAGGTTGAAGATCTAAAGGTTTTGATCGAGTTTGGACCGGTTTCGAAAGAGAAGAAGGTGAAACCGAGGGTGAACACACATGAAATCGGCTTTGTTACTTGCTATATTGATGATCTGCGTCATTACACTCAACATTTTCGAGTTTAGATGGTGGAAAATGAAGATTTGAGACCGTAGCAGTAATTCAAAATTATTAAAGTCGATTTTGGTTAAAGTTTTCGTGGGAGTAACTGCATCATGCGAGAACTTTGTAAGAATTACTGTATTTTGCAATGACTTTTTTATGAGAGAATTTTTTGTGAGAGAACTTTTTTATGCGAGAACTTTTTCACGTGAGAACTTTTCCATAAGAGAAGATTTCATAGAAGTTGTTTTAAAGAATAGGTTTTTAGAGAGAGATGATTGACAAAAAGGGTTTTTCTCTCTATGTTAACATGGGCTGGTTCTTTTCTCAGTCAACGTGTCAGTCGTAGTGTCAAATCGAACTCAGAACTCGCCCCTGTCATGGGCAAGTTCTCAAAAAGCCAAAATTATTTTTAAATTTTATGTGGTATTTAGCGTTGGAGATTGTGAAAGCAGAAGTGTCAAATCGTACCCAGAACTCGCCTCTACCATGGGTGAGTTCTCAAAAACCCAAAATTATTAATTCTTTGTGTTCGAGAGAGGTATATGAGACGAGAACTCACCCTTTATATGAGAGAGGTAAGGGCGGGTTATTGAAAAAATAAACCCTATAAAACCGCTCTCCATTTATATCACATACATTCACAAAATAAATTTAAACATGTCTCAACCTTATTTCTTACAATTATTTTAGGGTGCAGATATTTCATTCGAATAAGAAAATATTATATGTGATGGTTCTACTAGAAGTTCAACCATTATTCTTCATCATAGAGTGTCATATAAAGAATTTGTTGATTTAATTTTTATTTATCTTCAGGTTCAAAAAGAGTAATATAATTTGAAATTGAAATTATATGAATCATATGGTGGTTTTTCTCAAAGCTTGAAATTATCAATGACTCAAGTCTAGAAGTCTTGTATTATTTGGGAGAAAATGTCGAAAATTTTCGAGGAAATGTTTACTTCTATCATTGAGCTAAAAATATTTGTCCAACAATCTAATTATATGGCTCTTATAGGCGGTAACCGGACAAACTGTTTCTTCTTTTCAAGTCAATGCAAGATCATATGATTATCAAGCCGGCCCGTCAAGCAATTCTAACCCTGGATATGTTGATAGGCATGACGATTATAACAAAGGTTTTGATAAGTCAGATGATGATATTTCACACAACAGTGAAGATATTGAACTCATCCCGTCACATGAAGAATCTAGTGATGATAATAACAATAGCTATGAAGTTCCAAACCATTATAATTCTGGGTTAATCCAGAATCTTACGGGGAGGTGAACTATTCTAATGATCCTCAGGAATTAAGGGATTATGAAGCTGTTGATTCTTACGATGAAGATCACATGGATATATGGAATGAAAAGTCAAAAGAAATCCGTGTTGGCATGTACTTTAATACGAAAGATGAAGTGATGCGTGTGGTGCGGTTATGGATTCTTGCAACATGGAGGTAGTAGTAGTTGAAAGTAAACATTCAAGACGGAAAGCAAAATGCTACAGCACTAGCCTTAGTTACAACAATAATATTCATAATGGTGCTCTATGTAAATGGTATGTAAGGTAATATCAGAAGATTATAAGGCTGATGCAACCAAAAAATCCAAAACAACCAAGGGTCTTTCTGCATGCATGCACTAGACGTACAAGGTAGAAGTTGCTTTGGAAGTTTTACACTCTCCATCAGAAAATACTCTAAGTGTAAAATCTTTCGAAGCCAAAGTCAAATCTTCCGAAGCCAAAGATGAAGTCTTCTGAAGCTTCAGAGACAGTCTTTCAAAGCAATTTTGCTGTGAAGACTAATTTCTTCCGAAGACAGAGAAGACGTGCTTTCGCTGATCTACTTTACATTAGCTGACACACTTTCCGCTACAACTCTGAAGACTCACCAACTTATACAAGTTGGTGAAAAGTCCATGCTTTGGTAAGCTGTAGATTAAGGTCTTTGTCTGTAACTTCCTACTATTGTACCTATAAACCATTTATATTAGAAAAGGATGTGAGCTATGGCATGTCATAGTCACTAGTCAAAAGGCAATCTGCCTTTTGACTCTACATTGATCTTGTTGTCTAGATTAGTGTTTCCAACTGCCTTTCTAAGTATTGATGGTTGTAGGATGTAGTATAAAGTGTCGCAGGTCCTTGTAATTCTTTCATGCTTTGTAACACTTGTAATAGAACTTGAGAGCAATATACATCATCCTTGAAAACCATACTTCTTTGTTCTTGTTCTTAGTTCTATCTCACTACTTACTTGTGTTCTTTGTATCATCTCACTCAAACCCGGTTCCCCATTTGAACTGTTAAGTGTTTTAAATCTCTTCTTATTGTGAGACTGATTGTATTGACCACCCTTTACATGGTCCTGCAATTGGTATTAGAGCTTTTTAGGCTCTTGATTGTAAGATCTCACCATCTTTAATCCTTTCAATCTCAAAAAATACTTAACATACAAATGGCAGCTATCAATACGGCTGACATGGAAACTGGTACTATGACTAAATCTCCACTGATCACTCCTGAAGACTTTGACACTTGGTTCCAAAGAATGAAAGGCTTCATCAAGTCCCAGGACTCCAGGATGTGGGGGTCAGTAGTCTTTGGACCTCATGTACCATCCACCCTTCAGCTGCTGCTGGTGGTGGTATGATACCAAAGGAAGTAGCTGATTATTTTGATGAAGACTGGAAGAAGATTGATATTGATCAGAAGGCCATGACCGCCCTCCAAACTGCTCTTCCAAACTCTATCTACAGAGGCTTCAAGAAGTGCAAGACTGCCAAGCAACTATGGGATGCACTGAAGCTAATATATGAGGGGTCCAATGAAGCTAAAGAGAACAAGAAGGACCTCTTAAAGCAGCAGTTTGAGAACTTCACCTTCAAAACAGGTGAAACCATGACTCAACAGTACTTCAAGTATGTTGAGATTATGGATACTCTTGTTGATATTGGAGTAACTCTTAAGAACAGGGATATTATGAGGAAGTTCATGTCCTCTCTTCCCAGACAATGGACACACTATTGTGTGGTCATTAAGAGGATTGAAAACCTCAAGACCCTTACTCTCACTGAGTTGTATGGAATTCTCAGTGGCTACCAGATAGAGATGAATATGCAAAATTCATCTGGTAACTCTAGCATCCAACAGAGTTTAGCCCTTCATGTGGTTGAAAGAGACTGCAGGGAACTACAACACCATCTTATCTACTATCCTGAAAACTCATAGAAGGGACCTTTCATCACCTTCCCGGAGACACCAAGGGAGTGCTACATCCCTGGAAGCCCGTTCCAGGAGACAAGCTCTTCACATGCTTTTGTGTCTTCTGATGAAAGCACAAACAACTTTCTCTTCATTCTTGAAGACTTGGAATATATCCATCCAGATGATCTGGAGTATATGGAAATAGTCCAGCAGATGGCTCTTCTCACTTACAGGGCCAAGAAGTTCTATAAGAGGACTAGGAGGAAGTTATCTAGCAATATGTCCAGTGGAAAGTTTAGGCTGGACAAAGGTAAGGTGAAGTGTTATAATTGTAACCAAATGGGACACTTTTCCAGAGAGTGCAAGGCACCAGTCAAATGGTGGCCAAGCACAAGCCAGGCCAAACTACACTGAAGGAGCTCACCAGAATAAGAAGCCCAGGCAGCAAGCTGCAGTTGCTATTGAAGAAGGAGGCTTTGACTGGAGCTTTCAGGTGGAGGATGCTGCTGCAAACCAAGCACTTATGGTAGATCTTGACGAAGACAAGGTATTGGAACATCTCTGTACACCTGAATGTATTGCTAAAGTCAATAAATATAGGTCTTATAACTTAGAGATGAGATCAGATCTTGAGTCCTTAAATATCTTAAAAGCTCATTTCAAAAGAACTGAAAATGATTACAAACTGAAAATAGAAGATAATAAGAGAAAACCATTTCAACTCTAAAGCATGAACACACCAACAACAGGACTCAGATTAAAGATCTCATCACTAAGTTAACTGAATGCCAGGCTGAGCTTGTGATCAATAATGCCCGGGTAGAAAAACTTGTTCTTGAAGAAGAGACCTTCAAGAACATGATATCCTCATCTCTGCATGCACAAGTTTGTTATCAAAATACGCAGGGACTGGGATCTACTGAGATAACTCCTCCACACACTCTTTTATTTGTAAGATCTCCAAGGTATGGAACTTATGAAAATGAGCTTCCCCTCATAGTCCCCATTGCTGAAGAGGATAAGAAGAGATAGTGAAGGATGTGTTTGAGAAGAGTGAAGAAGACCATCCTAAGAAGGGACATTATTCTCCTAAGGAGAGAGATGAAGAAGCTAGGATGACCAAGTCTCAAAGGAAGAACTTCATCAGGAGAGCCAATATAAAGGCAAAGAAGGCTCAAGAAATCAAGGACACTTTCAACTCTAAGCAGAAACAAGTGTTTATCTCTGCAGGGTTTGAAGTGGTGAAGGCTGAAGACGCAACTATGAACTCTAGTACCAGGAGTTCTAGTTCAGGTCCAAATCATCTCAGCAAAGAGAAGAAGGCTTATTAGCGGTGTACCACTACAACACAGCCTGAACCATCTAGCTCCAAGAGCAAGCCTCTCCCTAAGAAGCTTGCTGCATCATCAATGAAGATGAAGTTGGAGATGGAAAGTGATCAAGTTCAGTCTTCCTCTCAGAAGAAGACTCTCAGAAGGAAGCAAATGGATTACATCATGTGTGGTAGTACTTCTCATCTGGCTAAGGATTACATCTACAATCCTAAAAGTACTATCCACATGATCAAAGAGAAAAAATCTAAGAAGAAGAAGGAGAAGCTAGCTTCAAAAGGAAAATCTGTTTCCTTTGGAAGCTCCAAAGTGAAAATGAAGACAAGTGAAAACTTGCCTTCGAAAGAAAATTTGGTCTCGAAAGAAAGGAATGCTTCCGAAGTACTAAAGCATGCTATAGTGAAAGCAAGATATTTCGAAGGTCCAGTCTCCAAAACTTCAAAAGTTGTTAAAACTTCTGAGGTGTTGAAGGTCAAGTCTAATCTTCCAAAGATGGTGTGGAAGATGAAGAAAGGCCTAGTTACTAAAAGTTCTTCATCAACAACAACTAATGATCCTCAAAGCTTGAATATAAGATCAGTTACTGTTACATTGTCTTCAGATCACTTTGAGAAGCCCAAGACCAATGAGGCTTGGGTTTTCAAGTGTAACTAACCACTTGTTTTTGTGTAGGAATAGCTAAAGACCAAAGGAAATGTATGGATCATTGATAGTGGGTGTTCCAGGCACATGACTGGTAATGGTTCTCTGCTTCAAAATTTTAAGAAAATTGATGGAGGATCAGTTGCTTTTGGAGGAGATGCTGGAGGTTACATTATAGAAAGAGGCATGGTCACAAATGGTAAGCTCACCGTTGAAAAGGTAAATTTTGTTAAGGAGCTTGGGTACAATCTACTAAGTGTATCCCAATTTTGTGATCAGAGACACAACATGCTCTTTACTGAGCATGAGTCCATTGTTCTCAAGCCCAGGTGATCATTTCTCAAGAGCATATCCTGCTCAGAGGCCCCAAGAAAGGGAACATGTACAAGATAGACTTGCAGGAAACATCTCCCTTAGGAGAGGTTTCTTGCTTTCTATCTAAAGCAAATAGTGATGAGTCTTTCCTCTGGCATAAAAGAATGTGCCATGTAAACTTTAAGAACATTAATAAATTAATTAAGAATGATTTGGTAACTGGAATGCCAAAGAAAGAGTTTACAAGTGATGACCATTTTGTTGCATGCCTGAAAGGGAAGCCACACAAAGTGTCTCACAAGCCAAAGGAAAGGAACTCCATCACTACTCCCCTACACTTATTACACATGGATCTCTTTGGCCCTACCAGTGTAATGAGTTTAGGAAGGACTTCATATTATTTAGTGATCACAGATGATTTCACAAGATTCACTTGGGTCTTTTTCCTTAGAACTAAGGATGAGACTCCTGAGATCTTGAAGAACTTCATTCTAAAAATTAAGAATCAATCTAAACACAAGGTCAAGACTATAATATGTGATCAAGAAACAGAATTTAAGAACCAAATCCTTAATACATTTTGTGATAAAAAGGGTATTACAAGACAATATAGTGCTCGCAGGACTCCTCAGTAAAATGGTGTTGCTGAGAGGAGAAACAGGACGCTTATTGAGGCTGCAAGAACCATGCTGTCTGACTTTAAACTGCCCATCACCTTCTGGGCAGAGGCTGTTCACACAGCCTGCTATGTGCAGAAAAGAGTTTTAGTAGTTAAGACTCATGGTAAGACTCCTTATGAGCTATGGCATAAAAGGAGACCATTCATTGGTTTCCTCAGGTCATTTGGATGTCCTTGCACCATATTGAATGCCTAAGATCAGGTAGCCAAGTTTGTTGAGAAATCAGATGATGGACATTTTATTGGATACTCTTTCCAAGCTAAGGCTTATAGAGTATACAATCTCAAAACTAGAGTAGTTGAGGAGTCAGCCAATGTGACCTTCAATGAGCACACTCCCAGTGTGAAAGGTTCTAGTCTGGATTGGCTATTTGATCTTGATTTAGTTACCAACTGTTTTAACAAGTCTTGTGAGAATGTTTTAGGATCTATAGGTAACATATCAATAGAAGATCCTGATCTAAGATTTGAGCTAAGAAAACCAAGTAAGAATACTACTTCAGCTCCAGTGGTGACTAACCCTGCAAATGAAGATCCTATCAGCAAAAACATGACAAATTCAGCTGATACATCTGAGATTCCTTTAAATTCCAGCTCAGAGGTTCAAAACTCAGGTGAAGAAGCTTCAAATGTAGGAGGAAATAGAGGTGGTGACAGTGATCAAGAATTTCTTGATGCTAATAACCACTCCATAGAAGATAGCATGAATGATGTCACACACTCATTGGATCAAGTCTCTCTTGATAAGTGTGTTGATGTGGTGGGTGACACTCCATTGCAAGATCTAAATTTCTCTAATTTAGATCTTTCCAATCAACTTGCTATGATCCCTCAACTCAGGATCCACAAGTTACACCCTACCACAAACATCATTGGAAATGTTGATACAGGGGTGAGAACAAGAGGACAAACCCTTGACAAAAATGTTTGTCTATACTCTTTTTTTTTGTCCCGGGTAGAGCCAAAGAAAGTTGATGAGGCTTTGAAGGATGGAAGCTGGGTTGAAGCAATGCAAGAGGAGCTGCTTCAATTCAAAAGACAAAAGGCTTGGAACCTATGTCCTCTTCCTCATGGGAAGACTACCATAGGAACCAAGTGGGTTTCTAGGAACAAGAAGGAAGATAGAGTACTTGTCATCAAGAACAATGCCAGACTAGTTGTTCAAAGGTACACACAAGAGGAGGGAATTGACTACACAAATGTTTTTGCTCCTATAGCAAGACTTGAAGCTGTAAGAATATTCGTGGCTTTCGCTACATCCAAGGATTTCAAGGTCTACTAACTTGATGTCAAATGTGCTTTTCTATATGGGGTGATTGATGAAGAGGTGTATGTCAAACAACCACTGGCTTTGTAAAGCCAGATCATCCTGATCATGTCTGCAAGCTTGATAAAGATCTTTATGGGCTACACCAAGCTCCAAGAAAGTAGTATAAGTCACTATCTCAGTATCTCTGTCAACATGATTACAAGAGGGGTACTATAGATGAAACTCTCTTCATTAAATGAACAGGGAATGACTTAATGCTGGTTCAAGTATATATGGATGACATTATATTCGGGTCAACTAATCCAAAGCTCTGCAAAGACTTTGAGAGGCTGATGAAGAATAGATTTGAAATGAGTGCCATGGGGGAACTCAATTTCTTTCTGGGAATTCAAGTGAAGAAAGTTGACAATGGCATCTTCATAAGTCAGTCAAAGTATGTACAAGACATACTTACAAGATTCAACATGACTGATTGCAAGGTTGCTAAGACACCCATAGCCAGAAACCACTCCTTTGGACCTGATCTTGAGGGGGAGTGTGTGGATGAACATCTTTACAGGGCTATGATTGGGTCTCTTATGTACCTTACAGCCAGCAGGCCTGATATCATGTTTGCCATATGCATCTATGCAAGATATCAAGACAACCCTAAGATGTCACGCCTGGTTGCTGTCAAGAGGATTCATAGATATCTCAAAGGTGCTCCCAAGCTTAGCCTTTGGTATCCAAAGAGTTTTGACTTCAATCTGTATGCCTATACAGATAGTGACTATGGTGGCTGCAACATGACTGCAAAGTCTACATCTGGGGGATGTCAATTCCTTGGTGGAAGTATTGTCTCATGGCAATGCAAGAAACAATCCTATGTCCCTGCATCAACTGCTGAAGCTGAATACATTGCTACTGCAAGCTACTGTGCTCAAGTGCTTTGGATTCAGAATCAGATGCTGGACTATGGATTCAACTTTAAAGAGACTCCCATCCATATAGACAACAATAGTGCTATCTTTATTACAGAGAATCCTGTGCAGCACTCAAGGACCAAACACATCAACATCAGGTATCATTTGATTAGAGATAACTTTGAGAAGGGATTAATCAAACTAGTCAAAGTTAACACAAATGAATAATATGCTGATCTATTCACTAAAGCTTTTGATGAATAGAGATTCAAATATCTTGTATCAGCTATTGGGATGATTAACTTTGAGTAGATTTTCTTAAAACTTAAATCAACTTTATTTCTAAAACCTATGTGTCTTAAGTTGTCTATTTTATCACCTTCAAAAGCCCAGTTTATTTTGAAAGAAAATTTTTTATGATATTCCTTAGATTTTTGAAAATTTTTCAAAAAAACATATTTTCTTTCAGAAGATTTCAAGTTGCATTTGGAAGAAATTTATGTCTTCAAATCAAATAACTACTTATAAGAAATTTTCCTTCTGAAGAAATTCTGAGAATATCTTCCGAAGCTTAAATATGCTTCTAAGTACTTACATGTATTTGAAGGACAAATATCTTCCTAAAGCAATTAAGTCTCGAAAGATTATTCTCTTTAGAATAAAACTCTCAAGTCTTAATATATTCCGAAACCAAATATGTGTCAGAAGAAAAATTCTCTAAGTATTTTTCTTCCGAAGCCAAATTTTCAAAACTCTTAAGAATATCTTCCGAAGCCAAATTGGCTTCGAAAGCTTTTTCTTAAAAACTTCCGAATCAAAATTACCTTCGGAAGATTTTTAACTTCCAAGAAAACTACCTTTTTGGGCACTTTTTCAGAGGTAGGACCGACATTCGGATTTCAAAGTTTATCCTTTTGCTTTAACTTGGTCTCAAATCCATTTCATATATATTCTCATAACAGTTCCCCCTCTTCTCACTCTCCTCTTCATCTGCATTTTTCTCTAACCTAATTTCACCCACAAACCGCCTTCGTTCTTATCTTCCTTCATCGTAAAGCTACCTCAAATGGCCAACCTTGACCGTAGAAACCAACCCGATTTTTCCATACATCTACACAGGCAACATAATCAGGTCGCTCTGTTAAACTCTGAGAAAGATCCCGGTTTCTCAGAGGTTTGCCGTTACCTTTCTTTGTCCAACTACTTCACCTCCCTCGCCATTGATCCTCCTCTCTATGAGGATCAGTTGTTGGTATTCTGGAGAACCTGCCAAGAGGTCACCATGGATGGAGAGAAGGCACTGTCTGCCATAGTGTAGGGGAGGACAATCTTCATCACTCCAGCCACCATAAACACACATCTTCAGCTAGATGATGTATAAGGTGATTTGTCCTTTCCCAAAGCTGCTGTAAACCACTCCTTTGAGCAGATAGGCTATGAAGGTGACTTCTCAGTCAAGACCTTCAGGAAGGGGAAGGTCTTCTCTCAGTGGATGTACCTCCTCCATGTTGTCATACATAGCTTATCCAACAAGCATGAAGGATGGGACCAGATTCCAAAAGACCTCTCCTTTATAGTCAATAGGATGGTTCAGGGGGTCGGTTGAGGGGGTCAGGTTTAGGTATTCACAATTTGTCTATACCAATTTACTTGCTAACTTAGACTCCTTAGAGTATTACATGTTCCTTAGATATGTCTAGCACATTCTCAACTGTGAACTGGGCACACAGTTGAGGGGAACAGATAATATTCTAAAACTGGGACAGATGAAGCCCGACATCTTCAAAATCATGAGGAAGCCAACTGTTGGCTTCTCCGGGGTAGAAATGACCCTAGTCCCAAAAATTTTAGAGCTTATTGCTGAAGGTGGCAACCTAGCAGCACCAGCTAGTGTTGAACCCACACCTTTTACCTCCTAACCACAAATATAGCCTACAATAACCATCACCTACTAGAGAAAAACCAAACGAACCCCTGCACATGCTATTCAGCTTGTGCAGACCCCCATATCACCAACCATGCAGGAGGAAGTTGAAATTTGAGCTCCTACTTCCCCTTAGGAGCAAACCACTCCCATCTCTCAAATGATCAGTGCTGAGGTTCCTCATGCTCAGCCTGATGAGCTCACAACCCCAACAGCCTTAAGCCTTCCCTCAGAGTCTAAACACTCTAGTGAACAACCTTTAGGGGACAGTTACCATCCCCAGCCGTTGGATTTAAACCAACCAATCCCCATCCTTGACTTCTATGATGATGAAGACATGGGCTTCAGTGAGTACCGTGAGTCTCTCTTCTCCACCCCTACTCATAGAGAGATGAGTACTTCTGTCTCACCCATGTCTAGCCCACATCATCCACCCATCACTGAGGTTGATCTCCCTGAACCTATTCAGGAGATCCATATGGAAGAGGCGCTCACTTTAGAAAGTAATTACATCATTCAGACCTCGACCATGGCAACCCAGCCTCTCGACACTTCTCTTGAAGTTTTCATGATGCAGGGGAAATCCAGTAGCCAAGAACAACATGCTGGTGATGAGGAAGAAGACCTTGGTCCTATTCTCTCATCCCCTCATGATTCTTCTGATGAAGATGAGGGGAGTCTGAAACTAAAGGTGCCCAAACTGAATAAAACTTGCACCTATTTAGTCTCTAAGATCAGTCACCTAGAATCTTAGGTGACTATCTTACAAAGAAGGATCAATGACTAGCACCTTGAGATCACCGATCTCAAGGGAAAGTTAGCTGAGAGACTACCCAGGAGAACTCAACCAGGTCCATAAGAACCTGTGAATATGATAGACTCAACCCCCAGCTCACTTATGCAAGAAAGTGATGCTACCAAAAAGGGGGAGAAAGTCCGAACATTCACAGAACCTGGGAATTGTTCTTAGAGTATGGACTTTAAGGATTCACCACCCTCTCTTGCAATAGTCCATACTCAGCAACCTCCTCAAGTCCACTTTGATGTGGACTCACTCATACATAGCCTATTTGAGGAGCGTATACCCAGAGCCATGCCTACCCCATCTCTTCACTCTGAGAACCCAATCTTAGGATGGAGGTATGACATAGAAAGAAGGATTCTTGTCATCTCTAGAGCTCAGGGTCAACAGGAAATCTTCAATTTTTCAAACCTGAGTTTCTACGAGTGCATCCATTTGGTTGATCTTCCACTTGTCAACCCAAGCCAAAATAGACAAGCTGAAAGATTAGCAGATTGGATTCAAGGAAGGGTGCTAGAAGAGTTCAAGATGAGATCAAGATTATATAGACAGAGGCTAGCAGGTGAGATTTTTGGTCAATTGGATGTTGAGGTGGACCCTAAGATTAGCTTCGAAGGGGAAGCCTTGACTGAAGGACCAGAAGTTGAACCTGTGAACCTTGAGACAGGATCTCCTTCAGAACCTAGTACCCTCAGTGAGGCACCAGCTAGTGAAGGTGCTTCACATTCTCTCTCTGGCCAGAGCTTGACTGCTGAACCAAGCAATAAAGGCCAAAGCTCTCTCCACCCTGAGTCACCAAGGCCTATGCGTGACAAAGGGAAGATAAATGACTTCTGAGGGATAGAGGAAGAGAAGAGAGAGAGGAAGAGAAAGCTAAGGGGAGAGAGTTCAGGAGGGTCCCTAGGCTTCATGGAAGCAGCTATCCAGGAAGCCCCCAGGCCAAACACTCAAGATGATGAGTTGAGGGTAGCCAGGCTAAACTACCTGGGGACCAGGAACTATAACATTGATGAAATCATATCTCTCTCCTTAGATGAGTTAAATGAACTGGCTGATAATAAGTTGTCAAAGGAGAGGAAGGAGGCAGAGGATGCAGCATTGCTCCTCAAGATCAAAGAAGAAACAAGACTAAAAAGGCTTTACAAACATGCTCCTGTCCTCTCCCCAGTTCAAGAAAGTCCTGAGAAAGTGACTGTGACAACTGCACAACCTCAGGTAGACAAGGAAGCTGAAAGGATGAACATGATCAACTACCTGAGTGCCATAGGACTCTATCAGGCATCTGCGCTTCTTCCCTTATCTTTTGAGTACATTGAATTTGAATATCTCAAGCAGCTGGAGGAACAAGCTACAAAAGAAAGAAAAGCTGCTAAGAGAAAGTTAAGGGAAGAAGTTGCAAAGTCAAGGGCCATCATCCACAAAAGCCTAAAGAAGTCTTATGACAGACAAAGGATGATAAGCTTATTGAAGCTGTATGGATTCTCCGGAATGAGGCTTGGTCCTATGTCTCTATCCACTATGGATGAGCATATCAGAGTGATCAAGCAGAAGATTAAAAAAGGAGAGCTTGTAGACTTGCATGCTCTACCAAGTCCAGCTCACCCTGAAGTTGAGGTAAAGGTTAAACCCTCTGAGACAACACAACCTAAACTTAGAGATGCATCTCAGCCAACTTCATCTTTTGATCCATAGCAGGGTCCTCTTCTCACTTCTTCTGAACCTGTGAGAGAAGAGAACCCAACTGAGAGAGATACAACAGAACAATCTGGTGCTGAAGACCAGTCCTCTTAGTTAAAAACTTCAAAGAGGAGGAAAAAGATGGCCAGGAAAAGTGTTTTAAAGAAGAAAAAGACCAAGGCATCCACCTCCACACCTCAAGATGAGTCAGAGCATCCTGAGGTAGTGCATGAAGAGGCTTCTCAACCAACTCCTATTCAAGTAGAGCCTTTTGCAATTGGAAGACCTATCTTGTCTTGAAGTTTTGCTGCTAATCCGAACAGATGGTATGTCATCAAAGATCAAGGAGGTCAAGATGTCTACTTCTGGCAAGACATGCTTGATCTTCCTCTACATGATCTCTATGATATGAGAAGATACTATAAGAGTCTGAGGGATCCTGACCAGATGATGAAGAGAGGCATGGTCTTGATCCTAATAAGGACTATCAACATCTGAAGAACTTCTCTGTTTTGATAGCATCAGCCTAGGGGGAGTTTGTAAGGTAATATTAGAAGATTATAAGGCTGATGCAACCAAAGAAGCCAAAACAACCAAGGGTCTTCCTGTATGCATGCACTGGACGTACAAGGTAAAAGTTGCTTCCTCTCCATCAAAAAATACTCTAAGTGTAAAATCTTCCGAAGCCAAAGTCCAAATCTTCCGAATCCAAAGATGAAGTCTTCTGAATCTTTAAAGACAAAGTCTTCCGAAGCCATTTTGCTGTGAAGACTGATTTCTTCCAAAGACGGAGAAGACATGCTTTCTCTGATCTACTTTACATAAAGCTGACACACTTTCTGCTGCAACTCTTAAGACTCACCAACTTATACAAGTTGGTGAAAAGTCCATGCTTTTGTAAACTATAGATTAAGGTCTTTGTCTGTAACTTCCTATTATTGTACCTGTAAACCTTTTTTCATTAGAAAAGAATGTGAGCTATGGTATGTCATAGTCACTAGTCAAAAGGCAATCTTCCTTTTGACTCTACATTGATCTTGTTGTCTAGATTAGTGTTTCCAACTGTCTTTCTAAGTATTAACGGTTGTAGGATATAGTATAAAGTGTCTCAGGTCCTTGTAATTCTTTAATGCTTTGTAACACTTGTAATAGAACTTAAGAGCAATATACAACATCCTTGAAAACCATACTTCTTTGTTCTTGTTTTTAGTTTTGTCTCACCACTTACTTGTGTTCTTAGTATCATCTCACTCAAACCCGGTTCCCCATTTGAACTGTTAAGTGTTCTAAATCTCTCCTCATTATGAGACTGATTATATTGACCACCCTTCACACGGTCCTGCATGGTATCTGTATGCTTCTAAGAACCACGATCATCACATGTGGAGAATTTTAAGATGGGTGAATGCACACAACTGCTTTGGTACCGTTGTTGGTAACAACAATAGAAGTTTCAAATGCAAAGATATTGTTACCTGAATATTATACATTTAAATATATGTTGACGACACTTTCTTGAAAGGATCTTACAGTGGTAAAATGTCAATTGCAGTTGCCAAAAAAATACAAACAACTACGTAATGCCGGTAGGTTAAGCAATTATAGATGAAGAGAAGGTAGAAAGTTGGAGTTGGTTTTTACAGCAATTTTGGTCACATATTGAAGTTCTTCACAATTCAATTGGTTCGGGAAAATTGTTGTGTGTTATTTCCGATAAGGTCAAAGGAATTATTCATGCAATGAATAGTCTTGAAGAGTGGAAAAATAATGGTATGCATCGATTTTGTCTTCGACATGTTCGAAGTAACCTCATGCAAAAGTTCAA
The DNA here is from genome assembly GCA_025506505.1 of Flaveria sonorensis. Lineage (NCBI taxonomy): Eukaryota > Viridiplantae > Streptophyta > Magnoliopsida > Asterales > Asteraceae > Flaveria > Flaveria sonorensis. The sequence continues at coordinate 43,404,317 of CM046428.1, forward strand.
GGTTTTTAGCTTAAAAACTATGTTGGTCTATCAGAAGCACCAACCAACAAGAAAGTATAACTATTGTGTAAGTCAAATGACAAATGTCAATCTAAAAGTGTTGGAATATTTAAAAGCTACTAAAGGGACTAAATGGATGCTTTTACATATCAGTGGGGTAACCTGATGACTAACATTTAAGAATGCTTCAACAATACATTGTGAGGGTTCAGGCTTATGCTAATAAAAGCTATTATTAATTTTACCTTCAACAATCGAATAGTTCAAAAAGCACACTGACATCGCAATCAACTGCAACACGGTGCTACCCCCGCGCACCTGGCTTTTGTTTCATGCATGTGATATTAACTCACTAGAACATCTCATAATAGAGTTCGATTACAGAGAGGCAAGGTATAGACTTTTATCAAAGGTACAAACAAATGAAGCAGGTGGAAATGATTATTTCATGGAATACAAAAACAGAACGTGCACATATGGTAAATGAAAAATGTAAAGATTCTCATGCTCACATGCAATTACAGTTATTCTTCCATAAAGGTGAATCACATCATAACATTGTTCATCCGGTCTATACTACTGTCGTTTATCAAGAACAGTATAATGATCATTTTTACCCGCTTCATCACCCTGATTATTGGACGAACCCGGGTTGGAGGAGTAAAGGAGATCCATTAAAAATCATCACATCACGAGGTAGGAGACGCACGGGAAGGATACACAACGAGATGGATGTTCATCATTTAGATACACGTCGTTGTACGTAGATGTTCCATATGTAGACAAACAGGTCATAACATGAACACTTGTCGAAACTCACATTCAGATTGTTCCATTAGTATTATTTGATGTTTATCGGTTATTGTTGTTTAAGTATTAGATTATTTGATGTTTTATCGGTTATTGTTGTATAATATTATTATTAACTGATGTTTATCAGTTATTGTTATTTAAGTATTATTATTATTTTGTTTTATATTATAATATATAAATATTATTTATAAACATAAATATATTCTTCATTAAAAAGCATTTATAAACACCATTAACTTTTTTATTTCATCACACCATATTTTCCCTAACACCTTCTATCCACTTATTATATTATTTTCATTCACAATCCATAGAAATACTATAGGGATTGAACCTAGAGGCTCAGGAAATCAAATCAAGATGAAGAGATCAAGTAGCGAGAAAAGTTATAAGTTGCCGCGCGATAACTTGCTTCTCGCACGAGAACTTGGAAGTCGCACGAGAACCTGTTAGTCGCGCGAGAACTTTAGAGTTTAGTATAAATAAAACGTTTGTAATGTAATTAAGAGAGCTTTTTGCATTTTTCCTGATTTCATTCGTATTGTAATACTTTACAAGCCAGAGAGCAATTAATCGAGATTTTATTTACATTTGAGTTCTTCATCTTACTTTCAATCTTGTTCCGTGAAGTTAACATTCCGCATTTTCTTCATGAGATCGATCTTATTTGTAATGAACCGATCCTCACAATTGGTATCGAAGCTTGGTATGCTCTATATCAATTGAATCAAAGATTGATAAGTGTTTGTTGAAGTGTTCTTGAGATCCGATTTGAAGCTACTTGAAGATCTACTGAAATTATGCTATATTTGATCATTTTTGAAGATTTTGAGAGCTATTATGTAAGGCCCCCTTCCCGGGACGCTTACAGCTGGACCGTCATTGCATAAAATATTTAAAACAAGCATTACTTTTGCAGCGGAATTTAAAAACTTTCATTGATAATTAAAACATATCATTTCATTACATTAATCGTTTACATTTCATAATATAACATCATATCAAAATGTGGGTGCCAGCCTCAAAACGTTCCCAGTAGCGTATGCATCCATGCCTGTAACTCCTCAGCATTAACAAAATACCTGCCAACTATCATGCATACAAAAAGGTCAGCGACGCTGAGTGAGTTCTAGTTTTATAAATAAATACTTTTCTTCTTTTAAAAACATAACCTTCACAATCATACGCGATCACACACCATACGTACACATTGATAATATTTATTATCTTCATCATCGTTCATTTTGTACGTTTCGTACTTTCATCATTATCTTTCACTTTAATCTGGATCCTGTCTCATGCAATCCCCGACTCATGTCCGAAGACCGACAGTACCGGGGTACGCGACAAGGATCCCCTTCTAGTCGATCCTAAGGATCGATCTCCCTTTGAGTCATAAGACTCCCTTCGAGTCACAAGGACTCCCTTCGAGTCACAAAGACTCCCTTCGAGCCACAAGGACTCCCTTCGAGTCACAAAGACTCCTTTCGAGCCACAAAGACTCCCTTCGAGTCACAAAGACTCCCTTTGAGTCACAAAGACTCCCTTCGAGTCACAAAGACTCCCTTCGTGTCACAAAGACTCCCTTCATTCTTTACATTCCACTTTTCATTATCGTTATCTTTCACTACGTTACATAATACTTTACGTTCATTCATAGCCATACATCAAACCACGTAAAGTCATACATCATACATAACGTATAATATAACATAATACATACGTTTTGAAAATAGTTTAATGAAGAAAGATAACACATCACCCACACACAAAGCCACATCACAACTTCATGCATGCATCAAGCATAAGCCAACACAACATCAAGGAACGTATCTCAAACAACCACCTCTTAAAGCCCTTAGAAAACCCTAAGTCTAGAACGAGGCACAATGGAATATTCTAGGTGCATCAACATAAAATTCTAAGTGTAAACAGCCTGGGTGCATTAGCACTATGCAGGCGCATGAGCCCTGCTTAGGCACTTTACCACTATGCGGGCGCTTCCACACTTAGGCGCATGGGCAACTCTGGGCGCATGGGAAACTCTGGGTGCATGGCTACTATTTAGGCGCACCACCTTAGGCGCATGAGGACACTTAGCATAAAATTAGTTGGGCGCATGGGATCACTTGGGCGCATGATCAACACTTAGACTCATGACCAACATTCTGGGCGCATGAGGGTACTGTTTGGGCGCATGAAGGTCAGTTAGGTGCATGAGATCATTCTGAAAATATTTCTAACCATCCAAAACAACCGATAATCATTCTAACACTACCCAAACACAGATCTAACATTCTAAGGCACTTAAAACATGCTAACAACATTTCTAACCCCAAACAACCTCTAAAACCTCATCAAAACTAAAACCACAGAACATCATTCAAACAACAACAAGCATACACATACGGTTCCTTTTAAAATGTTTTCTTAGTATGCATAACAACCCCAAAATTTCAAAAAACCAGTAAAAGAGGGGTCTAGAAACTCACCTTGAAGCAACTTCCGAGCAGAACACTTCCACCAGCAAATCCAACTACTAAACCCACGAAAATAGGCACTATACTCAAAATCTCGGTCTAAAACCCGAAACCCAGCTGAAACCGAGCATAAATTCAAGAAAAACAACTCACCTTTGATGCGAATTCTCTCACTAGAACCGATGAAGAATTCTGTTCTCCTTCTTTTCTTACTTCTTCGACCTAGAGCAGGGAAAGCAGTGGGGGCATGGGCGGCCATGCCCTCTTTTAAACACAATAATACTAAAGTTTTGTCCTTTTACAACTTTAGCCCCTCCACTTGTGGCCATTATCTTTTCTTTCTAGATACTTCCTTTTTGTTTTATTTTAAATAAAAATTCGGGGCGTTACATGTTATGCTGTTGAATGAAGATCTGACATGTTTTTGTGATTAGTTGAGTTTAATTCAATCAATTAGAGACAATTATTGTGACAACTCACTCGATTTCGTTGTGCCAATGCAGTAAACCAGTGATGTAACACAATCATGTAATGAAATTTTCGGGATGCAAAATTCTTTCAACATGGGGATATTGTGACATCCGATAATTTTCCATTACCAAACTCCGTTAGTTCCATTAGGTCTTGCATACACGTGTCGTAAGCACACACTAGTTGTCGTTGAACGTTGGTGACTTAATAACAATTAACAATGGTATTAGATAATAATTTAATTATTAATGTCGATTATTAATTTGTAGTTATGTGATTTATGAATTTTAAATATTATTTGTGAATTTTACACGATAACATGACAACATGTAATATTTAATTCATGTATTTTGTTATTAGTTGAAAATATTTATGATTATTATTGTTAATTAATAATACTTGTATTTTTGTAGTTAAAGATTGTTAAAAAGTGCTAGAAAGATTAACTTTTACAAAAGATGATTAAGGAGGGTTTAAATGGTAAATTATAATTAAGTTAAGTTTAAAAAAAAATCCCAACCCTAGCCCCCACCCCTTTGCTGCCATAAACCACACACACACACACACCCCATTCTTTGCAAATTCAAGCTAGAACACCAAGCAACCATCGATTTTGGTTGAGATTCAAGTGTTACAAGTTGTTTACAAGTGCTAATCATCATTTAAACACACCTAAAGGTAAGTAGTTAACAAGTTTTTATGGTTTGTGGAAATTCGATATTGATAGGATCGAATATTACAATCGTATTGTTGCCGTTTATCAGATCTGTGATGCGGAATCGCACAGACCTATTGATGATTTCAAGTGAAGATCTGTTGGAAGATTGAATGTATGATGATGAATGAATGATGAACAATGAAGAACACATATTCATAAATATTTCATTCATTCATATGTATGTTTGATGCTAGGAGATTACAAAGAGAGTTTGTATGAAAAATCTCTCACACACACACTCAACCTAATTGTTTCTCTTACTAGCCTAATTCTTACTTGGAGGATTCTTGCTTACTCTCTAATGGTTAGAGTATAAAATGACCACACTTAGTCTATTTATACTCTTTACATAAATAAACAAAATTACATTTAAGCCCTAATGATTACACAAATATTCTTCAACGTCTGATAAAATCTCTATTGCTGATGCGTGACTACCGGGTGCTGACGTCACTCGAGACGTCCGCTGACGTTGACTGTTGACTTTGAGCACGGTTGACCAAGTTTGACCAAGTTTGACTTTGGTCAATTTTCTTTGTTTTGATCATATTCAGCGTAGCTTCACCGTGATGGTTTTGGTAATCATCATGAGATTCAGAACTTTGGTTTTGGTAAGTTTCATCTTCAAATAGTCCAACAATACTCCCCTAAGATGATGCTGCCAAAACCTCATGATTATCATAAACCTTGGATGTTGATTGATGTGCAGTCTTGAAGTGCAGTCTTCTCCCCCTTTTCGGCAGCATCTTCTTAGAAGCTTTAGAAAAAGACATTAAGAAATAGCTTTGTTTCGGCACTTAGTGGATGTTTCATCAGCTTGATCTTCTAATCTTATTTTGAAGACTCGAAAATGTACTCATTTGCATACACTATGGATTGCACATGTAGCAATATTAGCAGATTTATCTCAACTTTAGAAGTGAAGGAGAAGCATCAGACAATCTTCAGACTTGACATATACTCTCTCTCAACAAAATCTTTGGAAGGTGAGGAACTTTTGTGTATGAGACACCAATAGGAGGATTCTTAGTTCTCAGCAACTGGCAGGAGATCTTTGAAGGAAGCAGGAGTGTTCACTTGACATCTTGAACTGAATGAGAAACTCAGGCATGTTGTGCAATTCATCACCTACAAAAGTCTAAACCCTCTTGGTAGAGGTATTGCATGGAAGTTTCACTCCTAAATCAATAACACATGTAAATCTGCCAAAACTAAGAAAAATACTAAAAATGACAAATCTTTTTGGAATTTTAAAGTTTAAAGTTTAAAGAAAAAATTATGATATAACAAGCATGAATCCTTCAACTGCAATGAGATCATACTAATCCAAAATCCTCTACATCTAAGAATTTAATGTTAGAATAGACATGGACAAAGAACAAAGTTGATTGTAAGTATGTTTGTCCACTTAAACTCATGCAAGGATCTATTTTTAACACTTTGTGATACTTATCATGTTTAGGTTTGATTAGATATGCTAATTGAGTACCCCACACTCAGAAGTATGGAAGAATAACCCTTCTCATGAAATGCAAGGTGGCACTTTATTACAACTTGAACCAGACTACTTAGAGTATAAATTCTCATGATATGATCCACTTTGGGATTCTTTTAGATTTGATCCACATTAAGATTCTGTTATACTTCATTTTGGAAGTTGATCCTCATTGGATTCTTTTAGCTATAACCCACATTGGGATTCTTTCCTTTGACTTTTTGGCATGCATCAGCACTTTTAATGCATGGTCAACTAGGTCTGTGCTCAGCACAACAAAAGTTGTCCTTATGTTTACTCCAGGTCTGTATTTACATACAACAAAGGAGAAACAGATACTTTTATCAATGAGAAATTTATAAACCATTTTCGTATGGTGTGTTTAGGTAACCATACAAGCAAACACTTGGAAAAGTCATTGCTTACCAATACCCAAAGATGGTTTTGGTCCACAATGCATATTGATTTAGTTCATCACAAATATGGTTATCTTGAATCCAAGCTGAGCCTACTAACATATCAAATAGAGCCTTGTCAGTCTTTATTGATTTTGAAAAATAGATGCAGAAGATAGTAGATGAGGGTACTAACATTTCTCATGTAAATGCAGGAAGATTCAATAGAAATATTTGATCGGTTCAAAAGGATCGAATCTTTAATGAATTCGTGATGCAATGATCAATTCAAACATAAGTAATCAAAGACAAGCAATTATATCAAAAAATTCATAGATTATTGATAGTAAATGCACAGATACAATGTGTAGGGTTACAATTCATTCAACTGATTCTAATAGTTTCTTATCTGTTGTTTCTAATCTTGTCTAGTCTGGTCTACCCTGCACATACATAAAATATCTTATATACACTATCAAGAACTAAGGAAAAAATATTTAAAAATAAGTCCTTATACTATGACAGAAAAAACATGCAAAGACAAAATGTTAATCTTCTAAGAGTCTAACAATACTCCCCCTAAGATTACATTTGTCTTCTGTCTTCAAAATCTTCAGTCTTCATGATCTTGAATCTTGAATCTTGAATGTTCAATCTTCATCAAATAACTCTTGAGGATCTACTTCAATCAGGTCGTTTGGATCAACCGGTTCATCCTCAAGTAAATGAAAATGATCTTCATTTATGTTTACCTCATCTAGAGCCACAACCCTCATATAGTCAAACATTGGTACATTAGGAGCACCAGTATTCATTGCTATTCGTTTGTATCAAGTTTCTATCATATGCTTAAGAATCAATCTTTCACCACCCACTCCATAAGCATGATAATCAGGATTGGCTTCATTTATGATCATCTGCAGGAATATGGGATACATCAGATACTTATTTCTGATTCCTTTCTCCAAGTTAAAGACAAATCCATTCATAATCCAACGAGCCATGTTGAATCTTCTATTTGTTGCAATGGCAACAATTGGAGATGCTATATCAACAGGAAAATAGTTCCAACCTGTACTTCGTTTGGACATACCATTTTGGAATATATAACATAATAATTTCCAGTGATTATACACTCTTGCTCGGAAAATTTTTTTCCTCGAAAAGTTATCCGGATGACCCATGGAAATAAATGTTTCTCTACACTCATCAAAAGTTAATTCAGCCAAATCTTGTGGGTCATTCATTCCCAGCCTTAGAGCTTCTCGAATGGCTTGTTCAGATACTTCTACCATCCTTTCAATAGTAGTAAAACCTTAAACAACTTTTCTACCTTCCTCATCTATCTCCATATTAGCAGTGTTCCAAAACTTCTTAATCTGTCTAGCATAGATGACTAGTTGGTAACACATATCATACACATACTTCGTCCTTAACAGAAATCTGATCATTTCTTTATAACCAATGGCATCTCGAACATCTTTGTTAAGAAAAGCAGCTACATTATGCTTTGGTTCAAACTTAAGCTCATCCATCTGTATGCATAAAACAAAGAAATTTAGTCACATTTGAATTTGCAAAACTTAAAAACAAATTGTGATTTATCAATTTTGAACCAAAACACTTAAAAATTTTCTAAGTGTTTATATATATCTCATTACATGAACAAGAGTATATTGGTTACAAGTTTGATTTACACAATTCATAATAATCAAGTATTGCACTAAGTGTCTTGAACTTTGATTAGATTTCAATTGAATTAGCATTTTTAAACTTTCAAAAAAAAATTTCTAAGTGTTCAACATACTCTGTCAAGAGTAGATTGCATTCAAGTTAATGTTTGAATGATTTAAACACACCAAATCATTGAAATTTTTCTCAAAATCAGATTAATGAATGAAATTTGTGTTCATATTGACTGATGACATTTCAAGACATTTGAAATATGGATTTAACCACAATCTTCCATGTTTATATCATCAATCAATGTTCAATTTTAGTTGTTTATGCACATTATTTTCACAAATTTCAAATTTTCCTTCGAACTAGGGTTAATACGCCTAAACAGACATAAAACGCCCGATCGAATTCGAAGTATAAACTTGAAATCAGATGAATTTCATCTCGAAATGATGTTTTGATTCAGTGTATATACCTATAAATCACAAGAATTAACACCAAGCAATCAGAAATGACGATCTGAATGATGTGAGTGTATGAGTGTCGAGAGTGTTTTCAGGTGATTTTGAGTGAATGAATGATTAAATCACAAGTGTTGTGTATATATATGTGAAAATTTTAGGCGCACGAGCATTGTTTATGCGCATGAGAATGAATTTTACACTAAGTATTTAGGCGCATGAGCACTATTTGTGCGCATGAGGTTTATACGCATGGGCACTGTACAGGCGCATAAGCATTGTTTAGGCGCTAGGGCACTGTTCAGGTGCATGAGACAAGATGAAACGCCCAACACTTGGTATTTTTTCACTTCAAACGTCTAACCCCTTGGAAGTCCGGTACTGTTTAGGCGCATGAGCATAGATGTTAGGATCAGTGATCTAAGTTTGATCAATTAGAGTTGAATCACAGCGGAATTAGAGCAAGAATTAAGCAAATATAGCAAGAACACAATAAATATTCAATGGAATAGTACACGGTTATATAGATATAGGGTTTTCTGCAAAGAGATAATAACATTCATGCACACATGCTTCGGTGTGGCGGCTGCTAGGTTTTCCTAAGCTGCACAGATTACAATTAGGTCAGCATTCCTTATATATAGGAATGTGACGTCTGCTGATGTCACTTGATAGTGACATCTAACAGAATTATTACAAACTACTGAAAGTAAGCAAACTACTGAGAATGTTCACAACAACTGAGAACATCTCAGATTATTCTAAGTACACGAAGAAACATAAAACTACTGAAACTATAAGTACAGAAAAGAAACTACAACTACTGAAAGGAAACCATCACAACTACTGAAGAGGTCTTCTTTAGCTGTTGTGACAATCATCTGACACTTGGTCTTCAGTCTTTGTCTTCAGCTTTTGTCTTCAGACTTTGTCTTCAGCTCTTTCACTTCAGACTTTGTCTTCAGCTCTTTCACTTCAGACTTTGTCTTCAGCTCTTTCACTTCAGACTTTGTCTTCAGCTCTTTCACTTCAGACTTTGTCTTCAGACCTTGTTATCAGCTGATGTCTTCAGCTGTTGCAGACTACTTCAGTTGTTGTAATGTCCGTGGGACTTAAAGGTTTTTCTGATCAGGCTCATTGGTTCTTTTGGTCCAACAAACTCCCCCTGAACCAATGCAGCCAAAACCTTTAAGCTTATTGAGGTCCCACTTATTCTTGGCAGAAATACTCTCTTGATCAGCTTTAGAGATATCGGATAAGCACAGGCCAGGGAACAGGTTTCAGTAGATGTGAATGTCAAAGGATGGAAGGGAACTCTGTCTTGGGGAACTGGACACAGAGCCGTTATCCCAACCATGAAACCTACTTCCCATTGATGAGTCTATAAGACTCTCTGACGTAGGCCTCAAGGAGAACAACTTGTTCCTCCTTAGTGAGTTCTTCTGCTTCTCCTTCGAAGAAGAACTCTGGGCCATAGTACTCTGATAAGTACTTTATCGTCTTTCCATTTTTCAACTCAACAGTTGTTATCTCTCTGTAAGCAAACTCATCTGGGTGAGTCCCTTCTAATAACAACTGGAGTTCATTCTTCTTGATCTCTTCAAGCCTCTTGTATAACAACCCCTTCTTGACCATTTTGTTCTCCATTAGAGTTTGAGGGGTCATCTTTGACTTGTAGGCTCTCTTGAAGTCTTCAAGTATTTCCCAGGGTGAGACTACAATGGCCAACATAATAGCAGCATCTATGGTCTTTCTCACTTGGCCATTGTATCTACTTGGTATGGATTTCTTATGAATTCTAGAACTAACCCTGGGGTCTGGCCAAATCCTTACTCTCTCCTTTTGATATTGAAAGGTATACCTGAGAGCATACAGCCTTTGAGCATGTTTCTTCATGGCTTGTATAGATGATGACTGAGGAAACTCTTTGTCAATCATCTTCAAAAGTTGCTCATCGTGCTGTTTCTGTTGTTCTTCTTCTTCAATCTTAACTTTCACCATTTGCCTCTGAAAGTCTGGTGTTATCATTTGTTGACTTCTGGGCTCAGGTAATTTTAGAACAGCAGAGATTGGCAGACTATCTTCTTCATCATCTTCTTCTTCTTCTTCTACCATCCTCAACACCCTTCTCCTCCTTCTGGGTGCATCACTGGATGTGGTTTGAGGTGGTTTTTGGGGTAAGGGAGTTGGTTTTGAGGGTTGAGTTGATTTGGAGAGTTGTGGGGTTGGTTGTTTTTGAGAGGGAGTTTGGGAAGGCTGATCTAGCATTTTTATGGTGAGTTTGGCTTTGGAAAGCTTGGCCATATCAGTTCTCTTCCCAGCACCTGCTTCGTCTAAGGCTTCTATAATCAACCCCTTGTTGAATTCTTCAGAAGCACAGATTCTGGTGGTTATTGCCAGAATACTGTCTCTGGTCCATGATTTAATCTCAATTAATGATCTTCCCAAGTATTTTGCAATAAACCGGATCATTATCTCCAACCTCTCCCTTTCCATTACACTATAACTGGCCCATCTTTCTTGTATCTCATTAATCTCCAGCCTTCTGATCTCAGTGTCTAATGTGGCTGTATCAAAGCCCTGTCTGAAGAGTTGATCTATTATTTTGTCCATTGATCTGCTGTGAGCTTCATCAGCTTCTTTAATCAGATCTTCCAATGATTTCTCTTCATCAGGCTTTTGAGTTCCAGCACTTTTCTTTCTCTTGTATGTGATCAGCTGTTTTTCCTGTTCTTTTTCTTGTTGTTTATCCTCTTCCACTCTCTTTCTCTTTCTTTCTTTCACTACCTTAGACTCCCCCTTTTTGGGTGCATTGGGTTCAGGGGTTTGAATGGCAGAAAGCTTCTTGTGCACAGCATCATCAACAAGTGTTTTTAGAGTCGAGGAGATCCTCTCATCAATGGCTTTATGTACAATCTCATTGATGATGGGAGTGATGAGAGGTAAGGAAGTTTGAAATGTAGCAACCATCTGCTCAGAGGGGTTCTGTCCCTGAGAGGTGGTGCCAACAACAGTGGCTGGTGGCTCAGTTGAGTGAAGTGGCGGAGTGTTTGGGAAACCTTCAGATGAAGGTGCCATCTGTGGGTTTATTGGGGCAGATGGACTTTGATCCTGAGACATTTTGGCAAGCAGTTCTTTGAGTCTGCTCACCTCAGCCTCAAGGATTGTGTTATGGGCTAAGACATCATAGAAAAAGCCCAGGTCATCATCAGTTTTTGCTGAATCACCTGACCTCCTGATTGAATCAGGATGTACATGCCCTGAGTGTAGATCAGTTGTAGCATGTGCCCCTTGTTCTTGGTTCTGGGGACTTCCTGCCTCAGGACTGAGTCCTTCATCGGCAGTTGCCTCTGGTGAGGTCTTAGAGATGTTACCAACTTCATCCTGTTCATTTGCTGAATCAGTAGAAGTGGCAGCCTCACCAGATGTTCTAACCTCCTCCTCTACACGGGGAGATTGAACATTATAACCCCTGTGCTGTGGGCTATCAGCAGCATTTTGGTCCTCTTCCTCAGATGTTCTCCCCATTGTAATTGGTGTCTGGGGAGGAGGAGAGGAATGCAGCTGACTCAACACTTGTGCAACAATAAATGTTGGGCTTTGAGGGGCGGTTGCATTTGGAGATAGGGTTGAAGCAGATTGCACCCGGGGTGACTGGTGCTCTTCAATGGTAACCTTCTCAATTGAGATAGGTTCCAGCATTGTGGTATCCCCAATTTTGGTTGCATCAGGATCCTGTTGAGAGGATGCCTGAGCGGCTACGGTTGGTGGAGTCTTGGACACTACTGGGGGGTTAGAACCAGTAAGTGTTTCCTGTATTGGTGTTACAGGGGCATCCTCAGGGGACTCATCTCCCTGAGTAGCCTTTTTGGGCTTTTTGGTTTTGGGTTTGGTGGGGACTTTGGATCTGGAAGTGGAGGCTGTGGGTTCCCGCTGCTTGGGTTTGAGCAGCCGGGCAGCCCCTTTCATTGTAGGGTCAGAGTTGTGCCTGGAGTATACTTCAGGCAATACAGCCGGAGCAGGGACTCCAAGGCCAACAAGGCCGTCTGATTTTAGCTGTGTTAAAATTATGGCCATGAGAAACCTGGGATATAATATCCATCTGTTTGCCACAGGTTTCAAGGCCAGATCCTTTAGTTCCATAAACACTATCTCAGAAAAATTTAAAGTTTGACGTTCAAAGATAGAGTATAATACCTGTTGCCATCGGGAAGACATTTGATCCCATGAAGAGGTTTTTGGTGCAAGGCAGACATTCACCATGTGGAAGATAAGACGTTCAGCATCATGGAAGTGCTTCTTCATAATGGTGGTAGCACTTAAGTCTCCTTCATACCCGTTGTTGATGAAAGACATATCGGTTGTGCCTTTCGGGTATTCTGTGACACAGGTGGCATCATGTAGATCTAGGGTTTGTCGAATGATGTCCGTAGTGATGACCACCTGTTTCTGGTTGACCAACGACTGGAGAGTGATTTGGCTATCATTCTCACTAGTTTGCACGGAGACGTTGGTCCAGAACTGGCTTAGGGAATCGGGGTATATGGTAGGATTCAGAAGAAACGCGGTTCGGTACTGGGAATCTACCATAAGATCGATGGCGTTATCAAATTTGTTCCAGAAGGCCGATTTTGAGAGGTAGGCAACACAGTTGTGTCTGGGTTTGAGTTTCATGGTCGCCATTGGTGAGAGAGTGAAAGGACGGAAAACGGCTAATGAAACGTCTGAAAGTAGGTTAGGTATTTATAGGGTAAGACAAAGGCTGATATAAAACGACTGAAAGTGTTGGTGCTGTCATCAGTTGTTTGAAAACAACTGAAGACCTGGTTTTAACTTTCAGAAGTTGTAACAACTGAAGACTTGGTATTAGTCATCAGTAGTTGTGAAACTACTGAAGACATGGTTTGGCTTCAGGTGTTGTAACAACTGAAGACTTGGTGTTAGTCATCAGTAGTTGTGAAACTACTGAAGACATGGTTTTGGCTTCAGTTGTAAGTGAAGCAGCTGTTGTAGAAACAACTGAAGAGAAAATTTTCTCATCAGCTGTTGTCGTCAATTCTTAGCTCATCAGCTGTTTCATTCTGACCTCAACACTTCATCAGACTTTGTCTGAGTTTCAGATGTTTCATAGGTCATCAGTACTTATCTGTTATTCTGACATCAGCAGTTGTAACTACATCAGTAGTTGTAACCACATTAGTTCTGTTCAACAGATGAGTACTTCAGTACTTTTAAGTAATTTAGTCTTCAGTAGTTATGAAAACTACTGAGGATAAAAGAACTTCAGTACTTATTTGTGACAGTAGTATACGAATGCTCATCAGTACTTGTTGACTGAGATCATCAGTAGTTGTCACTTATTGGTAGACCTCTCACTAAACTATTGTGGATCAGCTGATTCATGTTTTTGAGATTAACATGACTCAGCCTTCTATGCCACAGTTTAGATTCCTGAGGAGAGGCCTTGGAGAACAGGCAAGGATGACCTTTTAACGCAATCTTCTTTGACAAATCCAAGGCATATACTCTTCCTATCCTGTTGGCCTTCAGGAGAGTATGTTCATCCAATACCTTGTCAATCAGCCTCAGAACTTTGGAAGACAGAATCCGGCAGTTCTGGCTTGTGAAAAGTGCAACATGCCCTTTATCACACATCTGACTAACACTCAGTAGATTATACTTGAGATTCTCCACATGGTTAACATCATCAAATCTGATTTCTCCATTTGACACAAATCCTTTCCCGATGATGTAACCCTTAGCATCATTTCCAAATGAGACAAATCCCTTCTTTCCTTGAGAGTAGTCATTAAGAAGAGAACTGCTCCCAGTCATATGCATAGATCCTCCACTGTCTACATACCAGATGCTTCTTTGGCATGCTGAAGAACCCTGCATTTATCATAAGAAACTAGTTAGCTTTAGAGACCCAAACCTTTTTGGTTTTGGGTATGTTTTCATCAACAGATTTAACCATAACTTGTTTCTCATGATTAACAGCTGATGAAGGTGGAGATGGTGCTGAAATGGAATTCTTAGATTTGGGCTTGGATTTCCTTTTCAGTGGTTTGATCACAGGTGCATCTAGTTGGTTAACTCTCCCCAACAAATGCTGAACCATCATAACAAGTTGTGTCTGATTTGTTGCTAAGGCCTTCAACTCATTTGACACATCAGTACTTGTTTTTGATGAGTTCCTGTGACCCACCATTTCCTCCTTGAAATTCACAGACTTCGTCTGATGTTTATCATGAGGAACACTATCAGCTGTTTTCTGATAAACCCCATCCTTCTTTTTGGATTTTGGTGAGGCCTTGGGTTTATCAGTTTTAGATGACTGTGGTACAAACTTGGTTTCAAACTCATTTTTCATTTTATTTATTTCTTCTTTAATGAGCTTATCTCTGTTGAGTTTGGAACCCTTTTTGTACCAGCATTCATCAGATAGATGATTGAATTTACCACATATTTCACATGGCTTATTCTTCATCTTGGATTGATCAACTGCTGAAGTGGAAACTACTGAAGGTGTGATCTTCAGTACTTTCCTCCTTTCAGTACTTGTGTTAAGTACTGAAGGATCGGTAACAACTGAAGACTTGTTCTTCAGCTGTTCTCTATCCGTCCTGAAAGACCGTATGATAGATTCCTCAGCAGTTGTTAATCCTTTTATTTCATCAGATTTGAAATGCTTTTCAGATGTTGTGACTTGCCCTTCAGTACTTGGAGTACTTTGAGGAACAACATCTGAATTTCTCAGCTTCATGTGTTTATCAGCATTTAAACCATCAGGCAATTGATTTGCTGAGATCTTAACACTGACTTCATCCTCTAATTTTGTATTATCATTTGAGGATGAATCACATGATGATGTGGTTTGGAAATTACTTTCACCTTCAGATTTTACTATTGATTTTGAAGTAAAATCAGTAGGTGGTGCAGTATGATTGTAACCTATTCCAAACTTCACATTTGAAGCTGTTTGCTTGCTGAGAAGCATTTCAAATCCCTTGCAGGATGTTACCCATCGGTCACACTCAACTTGGGTAGCTGCAAGTGTCTCTTTGAGACTTCTGTGGTTCTCGAGTATGACCTCTACCTTAGCCTTTTCATCATTAAGTTGGCATTTAAGCTTGTAAATCTCATCATCTTTGTCATTAAGTGCAGACACATACTCATCTTTTCTTTTGGAAATAGTTTTCTCAAGCTCAAGATTTTGACTGATTAAAGCTACATTTGCCTCTCTAATAGAGACAAAGGCAGCTATGCATGATTCAGAACATAACTTGGCTTTAGCCTCAGAAGATATCTGGGTTACCTGTGAAGATGAAGCATCTGAGCAGGAACCCTCAGTAGACTCCAGGGCCATGAGAGCAAGATTCCCAAAAGGATGTTCACCACCATGTTGACCAGCACCAGCAGATAGTTGCTCATTGAAACCAGAAAGATCATCTGGTAAGCTGCTCCAGTCAACAACTCCTGGTGTGAAGAAGCTGTGATGAGGTTGAGATTGTGATGGAGATGGTTGAGGCTCAGGTAGGGCTTGAGGTTGTTGTGCTATAGGGACATGAACTGGATTTGGCTGTGGCATATAATAGCAGGGATAAGGATATGGCATTGAACCCTGAGGGACAAAGTATGCAGGAGATTGAGGTTGTGAGTGATGACCAGAACTAGCAGGATGTTGCCCTTTGTTTTGTGAACTATTGCTTGGAAAGGTCACAAAGGGTGCAGAGGAGTTAGATCCAGTTGATCTACACTCTCTTGCAAAGTGCCCAAGCCTGTGGCATTTGTGACACCTCAACTTACTCTTGTCAAAACCAACTTTGGTTTTGCCAGAGAGTCCTGGAAATTTCCTACCAGTTCTCTTGTAGAACTTTTGAGATCTGATATTGATCAGGGCCATTTGGCTCAAAATATCCATCTCTTCTAAATCATCATCAGCAATACCTTGCAAATCATCCATGATAAAACATAAATTATCACTATTACACCCAGAATGACTGTCAACACCAACAAATGCATGATCAGAACTGTTTGAAGAGAAATCTATATGCTCATCATAATGACTTTCTGATCCAGCATATTCTGACTCATGACCGACCAAGGCAGTGTTACCTGGTACAAAGTCATCAGAGAGCTTTCCTGATGATGCCAGTTTCCTTTTCTGCTCTATCTCTCTTTCAAATGTAAGCAGTTTCCCATGGAGTTGGGTGAGAGATAGGCTATCCAGATTTGCACTGGAGCGTAGGACAATGGTGTATGTGTCCCATCTCTCAGGCAGTGATCTGAGGAATCTGTTGTTCATCTGGCTGTTAGTATACTCTTGCTTGACCATTTTCAGTTCAGAGATCAAGCAGGAGAAACGCTCAAACTGTTGAGTCAGTGTCTCACCCTTCCTATGAGAGAATGTCTCATATTGTTGGGCGAGGATTTCTCTGTTGTTTGCTAAGACCTCATCAGTTCCTCCGAATTGTTCCTTCAAAGCATTCCAGAGGTCATGAGCAGTTTCATGATGCATAAGCCCAGAATAGATTTCATTCGGCAGTGCCATGGCCAGAATTCCATGGGCTTTAGCATCAATCTCAAACAGTTTACGATCTTCATCTGAGTATTGCTCCTTCTTCTTCGGAACCATTTGATTGGTCTCCGGATTGTTCACCATAGGCTTGTGTGGACCATGAACCACAGATGTCCAACAACCTGAACTGTTAACAGACAGGTGATGGAGCATTCTTCGTTGCCATATGTTATACTCACTCCTAACCAGCATCGGAGGCTTGGTTGAGGAGCCAGTATTGTGAGGATCATTAGATGGAGTAGTCATTCTCAGATTCAAACCAAATCAATCAAGTTTCAAAAGATTTTGCACAAAAACACAACAAACTCAATAAGAACCAAGAAGAAACTCAAATTAAATAACCAGAAGCAGCAGAAAATCAATCTTTATAACCAGTTCTTGCACATATGCTAATTCGATCAAACTATAGATATCAAAATAGCAGTTTCAATGATCAATTGTTAAACCGATCAATGATTAACCCGCTCTGATACCATTTGTTAGGATCAGTGATCTAAGTTTGATCAATTAGAGTTGAATCACAGCGGAATTAGAGCAAGAATTAAGCAAATATAGCAAGAACACAATAAATATTCAATGGAACAGTACACGGTTATATAGATATAGGGTTTTCTGCAAAGAGATAATAACATTCATGCACACATGCTTCGGTGTGGCGGCTGCTAGGTTTTCCTAAGCTGCACCAGATTACAATTAGGTCAGCATTCCTTATATATAGGAATGTGACGTCTGCTGATGTCACTTGATAGTGACATCTAACAGAATTATTACAAACTACTGAAAGTAAGCAAACTACTGAGAATGTTCACAACAACTGAGAACATCTCAGATTATTCTAAGTACACGAAGAAACATAAAACTACTGAAACTATAAGTACAGAAAAGAAACTACAACTACTGAAAGGAAACCATCACAACTACTGAAGAGGTCTTCTTCAGCTGTTGTGACAATCATCTGACACTTGGTCTTCAGTCTTTGTCTTCAGCTTTTGTCTTCAGACTTTGTCTT
Source organism: Flaveria sonorensis (assembly GCA_025506505.1). Taxonomy (NCBI): domain Eukaryota; kingdom Viridiplantae; phylum Streptophyta; class Magnoliopsida; order Asterales; family Asteraceae; genus Flaveria; species Flaveria sonorensis. The sequence continues at coordinate 43,422,420 of CM046428.1, forward strand.
CAGCTCTTTCACTTCAGACTTTGTCTTCAGCTCTTTCACTTCAGACTTTGTCTTCAGCTCTTTCACTTCAGACTTTGTCTTCAGCTCTTTCACTTCAGACTTTGTCTTCAGACCTTGTTATCAGCTGATGTCTTCAGCTGTTGCAGACTACTTCAGTTGTTGTAATGTCCGTGGGACTTAAAGGTTTTTCTGATCAGGCTCATTGGTTCTTTTGGTCCAACAATAGATAATACGCCCAATACTTAACCAATTTTCCAGACACATGACAACTGTTTAGGCGCATGAGCTTGAATGAAACGCCCAACACTTGCGCAAATTTCTGAAAAATCACCATACTCCTAAATTGGACTTAAGAGTACTGTTCAAGCGCATGAGGATACTTCCATAAGTCTTGACACTTGTAATTTTCCTCATCATCCATCTGAACACTATTTAAACACATTAGCATTGTTCACACTCAATTTTCAACGCTTAGTCAAAATTGTTTGACTATCACTCAAAATTTTCAATAATTTCCCTTTTTAACATTTTTGACATTCAAAATTTTAATTTTTTGTTTTTGACCATTATTTTTATTTCAAATTTTCAAAAATTAATTTCCTGTCATTTTAGTCTCTATTTAATTTTTACAAATACAAATGATCTCATTTTATTTACAAGAAGCTTTTCCACTGAATTTGAATTCTTTTTCAGGTTCATTTTTACATCATATCAAACACACATATGCTTGAAATTGCAGCTTCATCCTTTCATCCAAAACACTTTATTTTCGATTTTTTTCTTTTTTGAAAATCAATTATTTTCTCTTTTTCATTTTTACTCCCCCTAAACTTTTAAGTTTTACAAATTTAGAAGTTTCTTTGATTTTGGAAGAAGATAAAACTAATCATTATCAACATGCCTGCACACAGAAAATCATACAAAAAATCAAAATTAAAGCATAATAAAAATCTACTATATACAATTGAATCACATGCCTATAGTGAAATCATATCAGTTAAGATCAGCTCATTAAAATAAAATAAAATGATGGATAGTCATAGACTGTGATTAAATCCTGATCAAGTGTATTCCAGGTCAGCATTTCTACAGCAAAGGAGACACGAGATCTAAGGACAGAAAATGAGTGCTTTTGGCAAGATACTCAGCACACTTACTTTTTCAATTCTTGGATTGATTAAGGTACGATTAGATATGACATTATGTAAGTCACACTTAGACTTAGAGAGTTCAACCCTCATCAAGATATGCAAGAAATCACTTTTTTCAACTTGTTAACCTGACATATACTTATAACCAGATCTCATGTTTAGATTGTGCATATTGGCATCTTTTGCATCAAGTGAGAATATCAGGTCTGTAATGACTTACAACAAAGGATATCTCATCACTTCAGGTCTATGATGACTCATAACAGAGAAGTGAATAGATGCTTTAAATTATTAGAGCTCAATGGTTATTTATATCACCACCAGGTGTGAGTTTATGACTTAACAAGCAATCAGTCTGAGAAGTTAACACTAGTCATTGGTACTAAAATGGACAAACATGAATGCATGATTGATTTAGTTTGATCACAAGAATTTACTTTTTCAGTATAATTGCATGAGCTTACCTGCACATCATGTCTGATCACGTCAGACTTTAAAAGCGAGTGAAGTATGCAATTGATCATAACTAATGTATCTATCATTTCTCACAAATTACAAAGACAGATTCACTCCTAAACACTTAACTAACAAGAAAAACTCTATTTTTGTGTTTTTGTTTTATATTTTTCTATTTGATTTTGCAATTTTCTATTTTTGTATTTGCTTTTTCATTTTCTATTGAATATACACACACAATATATACAATCAGGCAATTAACTTTGACAGATTCTCTATATTCAAGATTAAGCTAAAGGAGGGTTCTTATCATTTTTAATGAATCAAACTACTGAATTAAACTCAAAAACAGTTTTTAAACATGATTAATAAGTCCAATTGACTCGACCAAATATTCAAATCAACCTGGTAAAAAGGCTTTTGTAAATAGGTCAGCCAGCTGTTTTTCAGTTGCCATTTAAATCAAAATGATTAAACCTTTTTCAGAGTTATCTCTGAGAAAATGATATCGAATTTCAATATGTTTTGTTTTTGAGTGTTGGACATGATTAGCTGTAATAAATATAGCAGCAGTGTTATCAATGTAAATAGGGGTTTTAAGAAAATTGAACCCGTAATCCAGCAGTTGGTTTTGTAACCAAAGGATTTGAGAACATCCTGCTGATGCAGCAATGTACTCAGCTTCTGCAGTTGAAACAGTGATATTTGTTTGTTTCTTACATTGCCATGAGACTAATCTGGGACCTAAAAACTGACAACCACCTGTCGTAGATTTAAGATCTTAGCAACATCCCCCATAATCACTATCTGTATATCCATGTAACTCGAAGTTTCCTTCATAAGGATACCATAACCCTAAAGCCGGTTTTCCTTTGAGATACCTGAATATTCGTTTAACAGCAATTAAGTGAGATTCCTTCTGGTTAGATTGATACCTGGCACAGACACAAACAACATACATTATATCAGGTCTAGATGCAGTAAGATACATCAAAGATCCAATCATAGATCTGTATAAAGTTTGGTCAATTGATTTTCCTTTAGAATCAGGTTCAATCTTGGTATTTACGTCAGCTGGTGTTCTAATAGATTGACAATCTTGCAGTTTAAATTTCTTCAAGAGGTTTTCAATGAATTTCTCTTGATTGATAAAAATTCTATCTGCAAATTGCTTCACTTGAAGACCAAGAAAAAAATTAATTTCTCCCATAAAACTCATTTGGAAACGAGACTTCATGATTTCTTTAAATTCATTGCACAACTTTGGACTTGTAGAACCAAATATGATATTATCAACATACACTTGAACACATAAGAGATCATCAGCATCCTTCTTAATAAACAAAGTAGGATCGATTTCCCTCGAGTGTATCCATGTTGGATCAAATGTTGTGATAATGTTTCATACCAGATTCTAGGAGCTTGATGTAGACCATATTATGCTTTGCTAAGCTTGTACACACGATGAGAATATTCTGAATCTTCAAAACCTGTAGGTTGCTTGACATACACATCATCGGTGATTGGTCCATATAAGAAAGCACCTTTAACGTCCATTTGATACACCTTGAATTTCATGAATGATACATAAGCCAGGAAGACACGAATTGATTCAAGTCTTGCAACTGGAGCAAATACTTCATCATAATCTATTCCTTCTTCTTGGGTGTAACCTTGTGCAACGAGTCTCGCTTTGTTGCGAACAACAATTTCCCGATCGTCTGTTTTGTTTCTAAACAAACATTTTGTGCCTATGGCATTTTCTCCTTCAGGTAAATCCACAAGCTTCCACACTTCTTGTTTATGAAATTGCAATAACTCTTCTTGCATTGCTTCAATCCAACTATTGTCCTTTAACGCTTCAGTGATGTTTTTAGGAACAATTTGAGATAGAAAACACGAGTATAAGCAGAGATTTGCTTGTTCTGAATGACTTCTCGTTGTTCTCTCATTCAATAGACCGATAATCTGAGATGTAGGATGGTTCTGGTGAACACGGGATGTTGGAATCTCATTCACTTGAATATAAACATCCAGATTAGATTGGTTCAAGTCGGAAAGCTGACGCAATAAGTTCAAAGAATGTGGATTGAAATTAGGAACTTGAGTCGGTGAGTTGATAAAGTAATAAAGATTATCTGTAACAACTACATCATCAGAAATTGATGACGTTCCGGACTCAGGTTGTATAATTTCAGGACCATCATTAGGAATAGGTTGTGAAACATTGGTATTTTCAGACAAGGAATGTTCTTGAGCTTGTTGAGATTGATCATGAGTTTAAGACTGAAATATAGGATCTTTCACAAAAGAGAAAAATGGATAATCTGGGCTTGAGTCATCCATATCATCAGAATCAGAATCATCGCTGAATGATCCGAGATCTCCTTCTTGTTTCTTCTTCTGACCTGTAGATTCAAACAAGTTAGAATTGAAAGAGTTTGACAAAGAATCTAAATCAAATAACCAACCTGGACCATCTGCAACCGATGAAAAAGAGTTTTCAAGAAATTTAACGTTGAAAGTTTCAAGGATAACATTTGTCCTAGAGTTATAAACTCTAAAAGCTTTTGAAACAGATGAATATCCAACGAAAAATCCTTCATCAGATTTTACATCAAATTTTCCTAGCTGGTCACTTGAGTTTAAAATCAAAACTGGACAAGCAAAAGATTTAAGAAAATCTATATTAGGTTTCCTGCCAAACATCAACTCATAAGGAGTTTTCTGTTTATCTTTCATAATCAATGAATGATTCTGTATAAGACACACTGTGGATATGGCTTCATCCCAAAAAGTGATTGGAATTTTGGCATCTGCTAACATAGACCGTGCTGCTTCAATCAAAGTTCTATTTTTCCTTTTCAGCAACTCCATTTTGTTGTGGAGTTCTAGGAGCACTAAACTGATGAGCAATACCTTTTTCTGCACAAAATCTATCAATATTAGCATTTTTAAATTCCGTTCCATTATCACTTCTAATTATTTTCACCTTTTGTTTTAATTGATTTTCTACTTTAATGATGAATTCTTTTAATAATTCAGTCATTTCAGATTTATCATGCAAAAAGAAAACTCAAGAAAATCTTGTAAAATCACCAATGATAACTAAACAGTAAGATTTCTTTCCAATACTCCAAACATTTGTTGGTCCGAATAGGTCCATGTGCAACATCTGGAGAGGTTTAGAATTTGAGTTTATCAGCTTGGATTTATAAGACGCTCTGTGTTGCTTTCCTTTTAAACATGCTGGCAAACTTCATTGTTGGAAGACCTACAACATGATTTCCTGATACAAGCTTGTTCATGTTCTTGAAGTTGGAACGCCCGAGCTGACTTTTATCATTTGATGCTTGAGTAATTAGGCATGTTGTTTCTATAGAAGGATCAACTTGAGACATATCTAATTTGTATACATCTCGATCTCGAACAACTTTAACAACTACCCATTCTTTGCTAATCTGAAAACCTGGCTTCAAAATATAACAGAACGAATCATCAAAAAGAACTGAGTAAGATTTGTCACAAATTTGGGAAACACTTAAAAGATTAAAGTTCAACTGTGAGAAATAGTTGGCTTTATCAAAGCTAATAATTCCATTGGACACCGTTCCTTCGCCTGTAATCTTACCACCTGCATCACCTCCAAATGCAACATGTGTACCATCTTTTAACTTAAATTCTTGAAGCAAGGCATGGTTGCCTGTCATATGCCGGCTACACCCACTATCAACATATCATGTGTTAATAGGTCTTCTCGGGCGTACCTGCATTTCAAAAAGAATTAAGTTGAGTTATCAACCCAAGCCAAGATGGTCTTGGGCTTGCCAAATTTATTAATAATGGTAAACTGTTTAAAGTGAAGCTTTTTCAAATCAGGCTTATTGTTAACAAATTTACCAATTCCATTTCTTACAACTTTTTGATTCTCTTTGATTTGTTTTGTCCTTAAAACATTGTAACGTTTTTCAAGATCATCATCAAGATATTTTAAATTATCAGACAAGAAATTTTGTTTACCAAACTTCCCACCATTCATTCTTACAGATTGTGGAATGAATTTTTCTTGATTATACTGCTTTGGTTTTACAGCATAAGATTCATCATAAATAGAATCATTTCTTCGAAAAGATCTCAAGCCTAAGGAAAGTTGTTTTGTCAATTTTTTAAAACCAAAACTTTGATTTCTTTGAAATTGTGGATTGACATATCCATTCCTTAACTGTGGATTAACATATCCATTCCTCGGCAAGTTCTTTCTGAAGTAACAATTCTCAGTTTTGTGAGTTCTTTCATCATAATAGGTACAATATTTATTGAAATAACAATCAGCTGTTGAATGATTTTTCATATCATAAATGTGACAGTACCTGTTAAAAAAACATTCTTCAGTCTTATGATTGTACATATCACATATATCATAGTACATTTGTTGAAATTTAAACATCTGTTGATTAACTTTTGATGTGGAGGCCACATTTGATCCTTGTTTTGATTTAGGAGTTGAAAAGTTAATCTGTTGTTTTTGATTTAAAAGTTTGTTCTTTTGAAATTTGGGTTTTGTCTTTTGCTCATTAACAACATTTCTTGACTCTTTAGATATAAATCTTTTATTGACAGCGGAAGACTTAGGAACTAAACCTGTTTTCAGATCAGAGTTAGATTTGTTCTTTGAGTTAGATTTGATTTCTGGAATTTTGATCATGTCAAAAGTACCCGCAGATACAAACTTTATTGGTTTAAATTGATTAGTTTGATTTGTTCTTTGAGTTTGATTGTTTTGAGAAGAGTTAGATTTAACATTTTTTCTTCTCCTTCTTTGATTTCTTGATCTTGATGATTTTTGTTTACTTTGGGATTGAACATCTTCAGTAGACAACTCTTTTCCATTTTCTTTATCTTTTTGTTCTTTTTGCCATTTAATGAAATCAGGATTGTTTAAGCCGTAAGAAAATGAATCTTCAGATGTTACTTCATCTAGTTTTGCTTTCTCTTTATTCTTTGGGTTTTGTTTGTCATTCTTTACTATCACTTCTTCAATAACAGACTCTTTTGGAACAAAAATTTTCTTAGTCTTTGGTCGTGGTTCATAAGATTTTACTTTTATAGGATGACCAGTTTTAATCTTCTTTGAATCTTGTTCCTCAAATATCTCAATATTCATTTTCTCTTCATCGCTCTCAGAATTCTTTTTCTTATTTTGGAATGCTCTTAGCTTAGCTTTGTTTTCAGGTGAGTGATCATGTGTGTTGAAGTTTTCTGGTAATGTGTTTGTGATGGATTCAGGAATTGGTTCATGTGTAAAACCTAAACCTACTTTTTGTTTGTCTTTTCTCTCACTTACCAGTTGTTCTACAATTGTTTTTGAACTTTTAACTTTTGCAAGATCAACCTGTGTTGTAGCATGTGCTATTTTCTCTTCTTCTAAATTCTTTGTCATTTCTTCAAGTTGTTTTGTAACAACTTCCAGTTCTTTCAAAGTTTTATTCCATGATGTTTGTAGAGAGAGGATCTTTTCATCAGATATTTTATGATCGTTTTTAAGTTTGTTATGCATTACTTCCTCTTGTTTGAGCTTGTCACATATTTTATATGAATAAGTTCTGTAGTACTCTACTTGTTCAAAGCAAGCTTTAGTGCACATTTTTTCTCTTACTTCAATTGGAATTTCAGGATATTTTGAGAAAGAAGTCTCAGAGTCAAAAGATGAATTTTCAACCTTTGGTTGATCTGACTGTGCCATTAGTGCAACTTCTTCTGAATCCTCTTTAGGATCAGATTTATCACTCCAGTCATACTCTTCTTCTTTATTTTCTAAGTTACCTTCAGCCTTAGGATCACTGTCTTCTGACCAATCTTCAGTTTGAATTTCTACAATAAGAAAAAAACTAGAGGTTAGATTAGCTGTAAATTGTTCAGCATAAGCACTCCAGTCATATCCATCTTTAATGCTAACAACTAGAGCTTTCTTTGGCTCTTCAGATGCTTTTGATTCATCCTTAAGTTCTGGCATAGGAAGACTCTGATAAGGCTTTTGAAATGTTTTCTGAGACTGCTGATGATATCTTTGACTGCTAGAACCTACTTGACCATTTCATCCTTGGTTTCTAGGAGCTTTACATTCCCTCGAGAAATGACTATAGCTGTTACAGTTGAAACACCTTGACTTTGATTTGTTAAAGCCAACGGTTTTGTTAGCACTTGGCTTGTAGTTCCTATTAACATAAGAATGTTTTTGGGTTCTATAAGCAATCATCACCTTCTGCCAGTTCAAGTCCATCTCTTCCACATCATTTGGATCCATCTCAAACAAATCCAGCAAAACAAGATCTAATTATGTTAAATGACTACCTTGAGAAGCTTGAAAACTTGCCATAAAAGCAGTAAAAGCATATTTAGACTCATCATCCTGTAAGAGGATGTTAATAACATCTTTAACTTTGCTAGTTTTAGTAGAGTTAGAAGATGGAGTCTCAGTTTGAGGTTTAGGAGTTTGAGTTTTTGGAGGAGACTGAGATTGAGGTTGATTTGCATAAACAGAAGCACTTGTATAAGAAGAATTTGTAAAGAAACCAGCTCTGGTGAACAAATCACCCTCTTCTTCTGGAGATTTATCATCTTTGGCTAGAAAAGCATTCTCCAATTGTGTTAGCTGGAGATGCAACATACTTGTACTGAGACATTAAAGCAGCTCTATCATTGTTTCTTGAGCTCTCATCAATCTCAACTGATTCAATCTTGGCAATCAAAAGATCTAGATCCATAGGAAACTTTCAGTATGCTTTAACAGTGTAACTGTCTATTTCCATGAAGATGGAAGAGCATTGAGAAGTCTGTAGTTTAGATCTTTTAGATCATTTTTGATACCAGCAGTTGATATCTCAGTAGTTAGTTGCACAAATCTGTTCATCATTTGATTTATTGTTTCACCAAAGAGATGCTCAAACAACTCTAACTGCCTCTTAAGTTTCTGCTCTTTGAGATCTTGTATCTCTTTACCTCCTTCACATATGATTTTCAAAGCTTTGTACAGAGTGTACCCAGTTTGATAACCATCAAGTCTAGTCAAGACTTCCAATGGTAATCCTTTACACCTCAATGAATAAGCTTTGATATCATTCTTCACTTTCCTTAAGTCATCACCTTGCAAATCTTCTTCAGGATAAGGTTCTTGAGAGTCTTTTGTGTAAACAAATCCTCTATCAAGACCAACAGATGTAATCGAGATATGAGGTCCTTTCTCTATTGACTTCCACAAGTCAGTGTTAATAGAACTTAAATGATGCTTCAGTCTTAAAGACCAGTTCTTGAAATCAGCTCTATTCTTTAGCTTTGGAACCCTGTTCTCAGAATCTTCAGACTTAACCATTTTGTATTTTTGAATTTAAGAAAAAAACTTGTTTTTGTTGTTTTTAAGTTTTAAATTAAAAACTATGAAATGAAAATATTTTTGGATTTGTTTCTGAAAAAATTTCTAAGTGTAAACTGATAAGTCTGAAAGCTGATGCGCCTGAATAGTTGACAAGCGTCTGCATAGTAGTAAAACACCTACACAGTTCTCAAACACCTGACTTTGAAGTAGAAACGCCCAAGGGAATGCCTTAGTAGAATTCTGAAAAACGCCCAATTGAAATGCAGCTGAATAGTTGCAATGCGCCCAAACAGTTGTTAAACGCCTGGGGTCCAACAGTTCAAATGCGCCTAAACAGTTGTAATGCGCCTAGAATTACTTTGTTTCTGCAAAGTCACCAAGTGTCCAAGCAGTCTCAAAACGTCTCAATAGTGGTCAAACACCTGATCTGAAACATCTACACAGTATCAAAATGCCCAAATAGTGGAAATGTGCCTAGATACTTGGACAATTTTCAGCAGTTTTCAACCATAATACGCCTAATTCATCAGCTTCAACGAACTCAGATCTTATGAAAATCTTCAAAATTTGATTAATTGTTCTAAAAACTTCCAATTTGACAGTAATTAGGTCGATTAACAATCCTTAATCCTCAATTTGCTCAAACAACAACAACAAATCAGTATTCTGACTGAATTTCAGTCCGAATGTGAAGAACAAAGTTCGAACACTAATTCGATCAATTTCTCAGATTTGAATGAATTAAACACAAAATTATGATTCAAATCATGTTTCTATTGATGAAACACAACTAAATCAACAATTAATTGATCAAATTGCAATCAATCATAGATTTCAAGTGATTCAAAGAGCTCAAAATTGTCGATAAGCTTTGATCACTGAACCGAAGGCTTTGATACCAATTGATCGGTTCAAAAGGATCGAATCTGTGATGATTTCATGATGCAATGATCAATTCAAACACAAGTAATCAAACACACACAATTATATCAAAAAATTCATAGATTCATTGATAGTAAATGCACGGATACAATGTGTAGGGTTCAATTCGTTCAACTGATTCTAATAGTTCCTTATTTGTTGTTTCTAATCTTGTCTAGTCTGGTCTAGTCTGGTCTACCCTACACATACATAAAATATCCTATATATACTATCAAGAACTAAGGAACATATATTTACAAATAAGTCCCTATACTATGACAAAAAAAAAACATGCAAAGACAAAATGTTAATCTTCTAAGAGTCTAACAATATTTTTGGACTTTTCTTGATTTTCTAATTTTTAGGATTTTTGTTTTTGAGAAAATATAGAAATGGCATATGTGTTATCAATTCAATAGAGATCATCAACAGTTAGTCTATGTAGCAATGTAATCTGACTAAGCAGATAGAATGAAACATCAGTTGTTTCTTGCATTGTCATCTTAGTTTTTGTAAATGATTGATGTCCTACATTGAATCCTGGTTAATTTCTGCTCCATTTGGCTCAGTTGCATTATAAACATCATGAAAAGGAAGAACGTTCCTGTCATGGGAAGGGATCAGCCACTGCTAACTTTTCTTGGGTTGGCAGGCCTCCATAACTGTCCCTATCACACTAGCAAATCAGTTAGATATTTCAACCCAGGCCATTACTGTCCTGACCTGTCCATTAGCATTTTTATATATGACTTCCTCGTATGTGTATGATTTTGCTTTATCTGATGATGTATCAGATTCACCTCCTGAAATTGTTTTCTTTCTCCAACATTTTTTTTATTGTAAACCAACTGACTCAACTTTAGCTTGTTTAACATAAGGAGTTTGTGTGGCTTTTGAAAATCTTTTGGATGGTTTAGAAAATCTATTTTTCTTTTGAATGTTTTGTGGAGGTGTAGCAAAGGATCTTTTTCCTTGATCATGTTTGTTTCTTCTGGGCATGTGATCATATTCATCATAAGAATTATAATCATGATTATAATAATTTGATGGATGTGATCTTCTATGATAGCCATTATGCCAAGTATTATTCCTATATCTGTCATACTTATGTTGTGTGTTGACCTAGGATAATGTCTTGGTGCCCAATAATCATGAATATCATAATGTTTAAAATCATACCCATGCCAATGTGATCGAGGAGAAGAGTAGCTATGACGTCTGTTGTAGTACTCCTGCTCCGATCTCGGTGAGTACGACTCTAATGGATGATAAGATCTTTGACCTCTTCTGTGTTGTGATGTTGGAGAGTTGTTGTATGAACACTCTGAAGTGTAAGGAGTAGGTCTGGATCTTCTTCCCTTAGGCTTGAATGATGAAGTTTGATTTGATTGGAACTTCACAGCCTTTTGTCTTGGTTGTTTTTGTTGTTTTCTCTTATGAGGACATATATATGTATCACTCTTAATGTTTTTACACTCAGACGTGTTGTGTGAATCTGAATTGCATGTCTCGTAGAGAATTGGTTGTTGTTTTGGAGTTTCTAATGTAGCTTTTGAGGTTGATGGTTGGTTTGGATCAGGTGTAGAAGACTTTGTCTGACTTTTCTTCTTTCTTTTAGATATGGTTTTCTTCCTCTTAATCTGTTCTTTGATTTCTTGTACCTCAGGCTTCTACTTGTTCTTTAACTCCATCTTAATCTTTGCCTTCAGTTCGGCCTTTGTTAATTCTGGTTCAAGAAATCCAGCTGGTTTGAATTTCTCATAGAGAACCATAGCCTTTTGTTTGTTGTCAGGCTTTGCTGCTTTGGATTTCTATGGTTGTGTTTGTTTTGGATTGATTTCTTCAATGACATGATTAGTACATGTCAATGTTGCTTTGTTTGGTTGGTTGGTTTCTTCATCACTGTCATCACTTGCAGGATCTTCAACTTGACCATCACAGGAATGAAAGGTTTCATTCTGTGGTGATTCAGGTTTGAGGTACAGCATTGATGCTGTTTCAGAAGAAGTGATTTGAGTGATAATGGATGGTTTGTCTGTTGGATGATGATCTTGCATATTTGAATCTTCTTTGACTTGACTTGTCATTGAAGTTGGCATTTCTGTGTAGTTATCATTGTAAGGAGGAGGAACAACACGGTATGTAATTCCATCACTCTTCTTCTGATCTCTTTGTGCGTCAAGTAGTTCTTCCAACTTGCTGGCAACCATCTTTAAATTCTCAAGTTCAACTTCTGTTGATGCATGATCAGCTTTTGTCTTTGTTAGAGACTCAGTGAGTCTTGTAAATTGAGCTTGAAGACTAAATCTTTCTTCAAGGAGTTTGTCTACATCCTTCAGTAGAGAATTAATTTTATCTTCAAAGGCTTTATGTTGTATCTCTAATTCTGCATTTGTAGCCTTTTCTGTATTGATTGCTTGATTTAGATGCTCAATGTAATGTTGCAAGTTATTGATTGTTTTAGTTGTACCTGCTTTTGATATTTTGGTTTTAACTTCAGCCTTTGTGTTTGTTAACTTCACAAAGAGTTCAGTTGCTTGAGCATTCAGCTTGTGATTTTCTTTAAGCAATTTATCAACTTCTTTCTCTAGTGAACTGATTTGATTTGTAGAAGTTTGTAATTCCTTTGCATGTAAAGCTCTTTCCTGTTTTATCATGTATGATATATTATTACAATATTTCTGATATGCCTGTACTTCATCTATGCATGCTGATGAGCATAGATGGATCTTTCTGTCTTCAGGAATTTCGGGCAATAGAGGAATGTTTGTGTTGTTGATGTTTGTGGCTTTTGCAAGCTCATCAATTAACTCTTCAAGTTTGATTTGTTATTGAACCATTTTGTCTTGCAACTGGTTCATCTTTTGAGCTATACTGATGTTTTGTTGATTCAATGTCTTGATTTGTGCTTGATCATTTCTTTGAGATTGTTCCATCTCTAACCTGCATTTTATCAAATCATTAGACGATGTGTTGTTTGAGTTTGCAAAATCACATAAATGTAAGTGCATCAGTTCTTTCTCAATGTGACTTATGTACAACTGAATGTTTGTCTTGTCAAACAATGAATTATTGTTATTGTTTGATATGTTGCTGTTGTTTGGTTGATTGCAGCTTTTGTTTGATTTGCGGCTGTTGTTTGGTTGGTTGCAGCCATTGTTTGATTTGCTGTTGTTGTTTGATTGGTTGCAGCTTGGTTTGCTTTGTTTGAATTCATGAAACCATTTTCTACCTGCAGTAAGAAATATAGCACAGTTTCTTGAAACACGAGGGTTAGTGAATGTTGTTAAATTTTCCATTTTGTTTAAAAAGCAAAAATGATTTGAAAATTGTTTTGTGTTTAAATCAAAATCAAATTTAAACTTTAATTGAATTTAAAAAACGTCGAAACTCAATTTAATTAGATCAGCCTAATTAAAGAGTTAATTTTGTTCAATTACAATTTAGTTAAGCCGGACTAAGATTAATCTAACTTAATTAAAAAGATATAAAATTTGGATCGTTCAAATTAAAATCAAATGATTTTTCAAACAATATTAATTAAACCCGATGAAATTAAACAAACAATAATTTTCACTCAATTAAATTCAATAAAAAAAACGAGTTTAATTAATTAATGTTTTAAGTAACCTGATTAAAAAAAAATTTTGTGAATTTATTTGTTTGAAGAATATAAACGTCTGTCAAAATAAAATCTTTCTAGAATTACTTATAAAAGATTTTGGTAATAAAAAGCTTCTGAGAGCCACTTAAAGTTAGTCAAGTTGAAAAGTTTCGAGAGCAATTTAACCTTTCAATTAAGAACATTGATTTCTCGGTCAAGGGAAACAAAGTGGGTCAAAATTGAACATAAGTCAAAATTTGAAATCTCAAACACTCAAACTCTCCCGATGCTTCTCTGCTCTCACTCTCGATCTCTCTAACAACCGGTGACTCAATATCAACAATCGACGGCAAGGTTTGGTGTGGTGAGTTGAAATCGAACGGCGACAGTGGAGGATACTTCTATTGGTGTTGGTAGTGATGGTGTGGTTGCGGTTGATGGGTGTGGACACCGGCGGTGGAATGCTGGAATTGAATCAGCAAATCGAAAATCGAAGATGGAGGTGTCAATGATGATGATCGATGGTGTGGTTGCGGTCGTTTGCTGTGTGTCGATTCCTATTTGCTCTTGTTTGATTGTCCGCTCTGAATTAGGTTTACTTGTCCGTTGTGGACAATTTTGCTTGTTCACTGTGAGCAGCTGTGGGTGTGGTGATGGTTAACGTCCGCTGTGGACAAATTTTTGTTCTGTTGTGCGCTGTGAGTGTGATGAGGGTAAACGTCCGCTGTTGACCAGTGGATGTCCGCTGTGGAAAGTTTTGTGCGAGTCTGCTTTGGTTTCAACTCGTCCGCTGTGGACAGGTTAAGCGTCCGCTGTGACTGGGTTTACTTGTCCGCTGTGGACAAGTTTGTGTGATTGATGAATCAACGTCCGCTGTGGACTTGATTCGAGGTTGTTCGTCCGCAGCGGTTTTGGTTAACTTCTGCTGTGGACTTTCTTGTCTCAATATCCGCTGTGTATGTTGTGATTGAATGGACCCGTCTTATTCAAGTTGTCCTCTGTGGACCTGTGTTTGAACGTCTGCATTGGCCCAAAGTGTATGTTTGCTGTGAATGGCTGGTTTTAACAGAGGTTTTTACTTGTACGCTTTGAACCGATGTGTAGGCTGTGAAACTTAACACATCAGCTGTGAAAGTTTTGTTCATTAGCTGTGAATTAGTTGTTCATCAGCTGTAAACATTTGGACAATTGGATGTTTATCAACCGTGAAAGTTGTGCATCAGCTGTGGATGTAACACATCAGCTATGGACGATTGCAAAAATGATGATGATTGTCAGCTGTAGAATTAGAACATCAGCTTTGGAATTAGTACATCAGCTATGGAAAATAGAACACTTAGTCAAAAATCAAATTCACGTGTAATTTGTATACTTTGTAAAATTCGATTATGAATGGACTTCACTTGCAAATTCACAAATTGATGTTTGAATGATTTTTGAATGATTGTATGATGAACAAATGAATCAAAATCTTGGCTGATTTTCAGATTTCAAAGCAGTTTGACTTTGAAAAAGTCAAACTTTATGTTCTTGAAAGAACAAATTTTTGATTCTTGGGTATCTGATGGAATTTGATAAAATCAAAAGTTATAATAGCTGTAGATAAGTGATTCTAAGCTAAAACAACAATCAATTTCATATAATCATCATCTAAACTCGGATTTAGGTGATGAACTCATGAAGAAAATAATGAAGAACAAAAATCCAGATATAAGAATCAATGTTCAAAAATGTATGATTTGGATGTTGAAAATGATAAACGAACCTTAGATTTTATGTTTCTAAGCTAAAACCACTATCAATTTCAGCTAAACAACATCAGATTCATGATTTTTGATGATTTTCCTCAAGAACAGTGAACTTTTCTCAAGAACACAAATTTTTAAAAATCTTCAAATTCAAGAGTTGTGGATGTTCAATTGATATGAAACTTTGCAGATGTGTTAGTTATCACAAACTAAAGCTATTAGAAGCTTAAATTTGATCAAACAAGACAAAAATCAAAATTTCATGTTCATGAGCATTTGAAGACTTGAAGAAGAAGTTTGCTTAAATCTTCAAATTAGTGGCTCAAATGAACTTCAATTGATGTGAAAACTTGCACATCTTCACGAAATAAGAAATCTAAGCTAATGGTAGCTTGATTTCATCGAAAACAATAACAATTTGCAGATCAAACTTGTGGTTCAAATTTTTGAAAAAAATTTGAAGAACAAGGAGCCAAGGCTCTGATACCAACTGTGGAAATTCGATAAATGATGGATCGAATATTGCAATCGTATTGTTGCCATTTATCAGATCTATGATGCGGAATCTCACAGACCTGTTGATGATTTCAAGTGAAGATCTGTTGCAAGATTGAATGTATGATGATGAACGAATGATGAACAATCAAGAACACATATTCATAAATATTTCATTCATTCATACGTATGTTTGATGCTAGGAGATTACAAAGGGAGTTTGTAAGAAAAATCTCTCTCACACACACTCAACCTAATTGTTTTTCTCACTAGCCTAATTCTCACTTAGAGAATTCTTGCTTACTTTCTAATGGTTAGAGTATAAAATGACTACACTTAGTCTATTTATACTCTTTACAGAAATAAATAAAATTACATTTAAGCCCTAATGATTACACAAATATTCTTCAACGTCTGATAAATTCTCTATTGCTGATGCGTGAATGCCGGGTGCTGACGTCACTTGGGACGTCCGCTGATGTTGACTGTTGACTTTGACCACGGTTGACCAAGTTTGACTTTGGTCAATTTTCTTCGTTTTGATCATATTTTTTGCGTAGCTTCACCGTGTCGGTTTTGGTAATCATCATAAGATTCGGAACATAGGTTTTGGTAAGTATCATCTTCAATAGTCCAACATGGTTTTTGATACTTGATGAACCCTAGTTCGAAATTGATGAAGAAAAGTCAAAATTCATGTTGTTTGGTGATTGTATGATGTTAGTTGTATTGCATTGATGTTAGTTTACGTGGATTATGCAAGAAATTCATGATTTTGATGTGTTGTTCATACCTTGATATAAGTAGAAACTTTTATGCATGATGTTTGGGAATTATGATGAATTGATGGTGTTTGTCATGTCTAGATGATTGTTATGAACTTGATTAGGTATAAAGTTGATGAATTTATGAATGAATTGGGTGTTAGGTGGATTTTGGGTGTTACTTTCCCTATGGGGAAACTTTATTCATAAAGATCATTAGATATTGGGAATTTGACATGTTCATGATGTTAAGATCATGTTAGAATGCTTCTTGATGATGTCTAATGTGTTAGATTATGTTAATTGGGTCATATGGTTAGTTGTTGAATCTATGTGAAAATATAGGTGTTCTTGAAAAATGTGCAAGTATGGTAGTATGTACAAGTTTATGGGTTCTGATGCAATATAGTAATTGAATATCATTATGTTGGCTACTGGTTTGTATGAGTTGCATTTTTGTATAAGATGATGGGTATCATACACGCATGCGAATCTGAGGCCCTTGCTTTGTAGGATTGGCAGGGTTTAGGGTGTGTAGCCTTGAGTGGCTTCACATGGCACGTTGTGAGTGACAAAACCCAATGTGCATTGTAGAGGAATCTAATTATAAACCTGTTTTGTATGATGAATTGGTTTGCGTGCGTTGTATGATAACCTAAGTTAGCATGGAGAGCATGATAAGACTTAAGTGTTGCAATGTGGCTTATGAGAATAACTTGCATAGTAGTATGTGATGGTATGATGATTTATGAATTGCTATACTTGATCAAACAAGATTTCAATTAACATGTCACCAACGGGTCAAACGGGTCAACTAGGTCAAATGAGTCTTGTTTTCCAAAACCTTGGGTCAACATGTTTATTGAGCACTTAGGTTTGTTAAGCATTCTGTGTACATGTACTTATGTACTTGCGTGTTCTAGGTAACCTTTGAAGGGTTGTCTTTCCACTCATCGTTAGCTTTTGTTATCGTTCGTTTGCGCATCAGGTGAGTTCAATGCCCCACTTCTATTTACTATCTTTTTGGGGGAGAAAGCATACTCTATTTTAAAACGCTTTATTATTATAACATGTGTTTAGTAAGACATAGTGTGATATACCATTGAAATCCCTCACACTTTCGGATCGTTAATTAAGAAATCTAGCGGGAAATCTTGGGTAGTACTACTGGGTCTGACAAGCCCCACTCGTACGGCTGGAAGTCAAGCGGGTGCAATATTGTCCTAAACGACTAACAACATCATGACTTGGTATGTCGTGGTGGGAGGCAAACAGACAAACATAGTCAGCGTCGATCGCGAAATCACTATTGTTTATTACTAATGAAATTAGACTAGCTATCTATTTCAATGCACTTGTTTATATATTTACTAACACTACTGTTTATGATGATTACAAACTCGTGAACTCACCAACCGTCGTGTTGACACTTTAGTATGCTTTTCTTAGGTCGTTAATAGCAGCCGCCATAGGAGCACGCACGAGTCATGCATACTTTGAACGGACATTCATCTATTTTTTTCTTTTTGCATACTTACTTACTCTGGTTTGGGCGCGTGTTTTATGCAGTTTTCATTTAGTCATTTGTGTTTGAATTGGTTACAAATCGCTTCTACAAATGTTTCAAAGTTTCAGACTCTCAATTATTTTAAATGTTGCATATAGTGTCATTCTGAGTAACTAATGACTGAGATCCTAGTTTGTTCACCCACCTTGCGGTAAAACCCCGCACGTGTGTGACAGTTTGGTATCAAAGGAATTGGTTATAGGGAACCAGGTTGCATACACACTAGTCTATAAACGCACAGTTAGTTAGTTACTCGATACTTATCCCTTACTGTATACTCATTGGCATACACATCACGTGCACTGCAGCATGGCATCTTCCTCACTGGCTTTAGGTAGGAGGCCTGCACGTTCTGAATCACCTCCTCCTCCTCCTGTACCCATTAGAGTACCTGAGTGGCCCCGACTTCTTTATCCTCCTGAGGAGATAGATTGGGATCAACCATTTGCACTGCCTGAACGCGATCCTCCGCAGGATTGGAGTTACTATCCTACCTATGTAGACTGTATGCTTTATAAGGAGCTTGTTCCTAAGCCCCCACCTACTAGATCGAGGATTAAGTCTACTCCTGAGTTACCTGCACCTACCCTCCCTTCGATACCTCATTCTAGCGAGCTGGTGATTGCAGCTTTAGTTGCTGCTCTAGACACAGAGAAACGATGCACTAATGAGCTAAACGAGGTGGTTGGCGCTCTACGACATGAGTTACGTAAGACTAAGATGATGGTGGCGGAAGTGAAGGAACTACAATTGAAGTGCTATGACTACCAGTGCTCCTTAGCTGATAGAATGGCTCAGGCGATCCATCGCTCGGATGCTAGGGATAACACCATCCATGACTATTGGTAAGACTTGGTGACCTGGAAGCCTAGTTCATCGCGATGCATATTGCCATAGAACTCGAAGAGAAACCCAAGGAAGAGGCAGAGGAAGCCCTGAAAGGGGAAGAACCTATAGAGATGGAGGAAAATAGTGATGGATCTGATGTATTAGATTGAATCTTCTCATTCATCTGACTTGGACTACGTTGTGTTTTTTTTGAAAAACTACGTGGGAAGGGTTGTTTCCCACCCAACTGAGAAACTGAAAATTTTTGACATCGATTGAATATTTTGTGAACTATTTACAATCTATTTATCTTTGGTTATTATTTTGGTTATACATGTTATGGTTGATGAACTTCATTATTTTATTACTATTTACAATGCTTTAAGGAGATAAATATGTTAGATGTTACTCATTATTGTGTTTGTGAATGTAAAGTGGAAATGGAAGGTGAAGACAGAGGACGTGGCAGAGGACGTGGCAAAGGACGCGGACATGGCGCAGGGTGCGGGCGTGGCGCGGGTGCTGTGAATGTAAAGTGAAAATGGAAGGTGTGACAATTTTTGATGTCAGCGTTGTTGGAAGGCTAGACATGCGGTAAAGGATTGTCGTGGTGAGTTGATGAAGAAGCCTCAGCAACCCCAAGAAAGACCAAAAGGTTGCTTTGAATGTGGAAAGGAAGGACACTACAAGAGGAACCGTCCGCAGTTGAAGAAAATCGAGAATGGTGCTGGTAATGGTGGAAACAACAACATCAAAAATGACAATGGCAACAATAATGGTGGCAACACTGGAGGAGCTAAAGGGAGAGCCTTTGTCATGGGTTCAGTGAGGCTCTAAACGACCCTACTACTATTACTGGTAAATTTTCTATTAATGGTCGTTTTGCTACTGTATTGTTTGACACTGGAGCCGATAGAAGTTTTATCTCTACTAAGTTTAGTAGTCTATTAAGTGTATACCTTCTACGTTGGAATCTAAATATACTGTAGAGTTAGCTGATGGTAAGCAAATCTACGTTACACACATCCTTAAGGGTTGCAAGATAGAACTTGCTAGTCAGACCTTTGATATCGACCTCATGCTTGTTACACTTGGGAGTTTTGATGTGGTTGTGGGCATGGATTGGTTGTCCGAGAAGCAGGCGGAAGTCATTTGCCACGAGAAGGTTATCCGCATTCCTCTCCTGTACAGGGAAATTCTCTCGGTTAAAGGCGAGAAAGGTGGTGCTGTGATAGGCATCATATCCTTTATGAAAGAAAAGAAGTGGCTACGCAAGGGTCACTTAGCCATATTAGCTTTTGTAGCTGACAAGCAACAGGAGGAAAAGAAGATAGAGAATATTCCGATAGTTCGTGACTTTCCCGAGATGTTTCCAGAGGATCTACCTGGACTACCACCTCATCCTCAAGTTGAGTTTCAAATTGATTTAACTCCCGAGGCAGCTCCGATTGCGAGAGCACCTTACCGGTTAGCCCCGAACGAACTACAGGAACTATCTGCACAACTTCAAGAGCTGTTGGATAAAGGGTTTATTCGACCGAGCTCATCACCATGGGGAGCACATATTCTCTTTGTTAAGAAGAAGGATGGAACATTTCGAATGTGTATCGATTACGGAGAATTGAACAAACTTATAGTCAAGAATTGATACCCTTTGCCTCGTATAGATGATTTGTTTGATCAACTTCAAGGATCAGGCTATTACTCTAAGATTGATTTGAGGTCTGGTTATCATCAACTAAGAGTTCGAGAGGAAGACATCTCAAAGACTGCATTCCGTACACGTTATGGTCATTACGAGTTCTTGGTCATGCCATTTGGGTTGATAAATGCACCAGCAGTATTCTGGATCTCATGAATCGTGTGTGCAAACCCTATCTCGATTAGTTTGTTATCGTGTTTATCGATGATATATTGATCTATTCTAGGATCAAGGAGGAACATAAGGAACACCTGCGTCTAATCTTGGAATTACTTAGAAAGGAACAACTGTACGCCAAGTTTTCCCCAAGTGTGATTTCTAGATTCGCGAAGTGCAATTTCTGGGTCACATTGTTAAAGAAAAAGGAATACATATGGATCTTACAAAAATTGAGGCAATAAAGAATTGGTTAGTTCCTAAAACGCCTAGTGAGATACGGTAATTCCCTGGATTGGCCGGGTACTATTGGTGTTTCATTGAGGGATTTTCAAAGATCGATCAACCTCTCACTGCTTTGACACATAAGGGAACAACGTATAAATGGGGTGTGAGTCAAGAAACAGCTTTCTAGTTATTGAAACAGAAACTTTGTATCGCACTAATATTGGCATTACAAGAGGGAAGTGATGACTTTGTAGTCTACTGTGATGCTTCTATCCAAGGGCTTGGTTGTGTCTTGATGCAATGTGACAAGGAGATAACCTATGCTTCGAGACAACTAAAGGTGCACGAGAAGAACTACACCACCCATGACTTGGAACTGGGTGCAGTATTTTTGCTTTGAAGATCTGGAGACATTACTTGTATGGTACCAAATGCACAGTTTACACCGATCACAAGAGTCTTCAGCATATCTTTGAGCAGAAGGAGCTGCACATGAGGCAGCGGCACTGAGTGGAATTGTTGAACGATTACGCTATCAAATATCACCTGGGAAAGGCGAATGTAGTCACTGACGTGTTGAGTAGAAAGGAAACTGCTAAGCCTCGACGAGTGCGAGCTTTGCAGCTTACAATTAGCACTCAATTGCCTGAACAAATTAGGGAAGCTTAGACGGAAGCTTTGAAAGCGAAAAACATTGGATCTAAATCTTTACGTGGGATGGACAAACAGTTTCAAGTGAAAGCTGATGGAATTTGTTATTTCATTGACAAACTTTGGGTGTCCTTGTATGGAAACCTAAGGGACTTGGTTATGAGTGAGGCACACAAGTCTAAGTACACTATGCATCCTGGTTCAGACAAGATGTACCATGACCTAAAGGTGCACTATTGGTGGACTAATATGAAGGCAGACGTAGCTACGTATGTGAGCAAGTGCTTAACCTGTTCTAAGGTTAAAGTTGAATATCAAAAGCCATCTGGGTTACTACAGCAACCTGAGATTCCTTTATGGAAGTGGGAACAGATTTCTATGGATTTCATTACTAAATTACTCCGGACCCCTACTGGTTGTGACGCGATATGGGTGATCGTAGACCGATTGACTAAGTATGCTCACTTTTTGGCAATCAAGGACACTAATAAGATGGATAAGTTAACTCGAATTTATCTGAAGAAGGTAGTTTTGAGACATGGTGTACCGATCTCGATTATTTCTGACCGTGATGCTCCTTTCACATCATATTTCTGGCAGTCGTTATAAAATTCTTTGGGAACACGTCTGGATATGAGCACTACTTATCATCCGTAGACGGATGGGCAAAGCAAACGTACTATTCAAACATTGGAGGACATGTTGCGCGCTTGTGTGATTGATTTTGGGAATAACTGGGAAGTTCACCTACCGTTGGTGAAATTTTCTTACAACAATAGTTATCACACCAGCATTAAGGCAGCACCGTTTGAGGCATTGTATGGGCGAAAGTGTAGATCACTAGTGTTGGATCATATAAGGCTGGTGCAACCAAAACAACACTTAGAACATTTTTGAAGTACAATTGAAGAAGTCTTTCAAAGCTAAAGCTGCTCTTCCGAAGACAAGTTGAAGATCTTCTGAAGCTTAAGTATGAAGAACTTCCGAAGGAAAAACTAAGTCTTTCGAGACTAAGTAGTTTTACTTCCGAAGTATATGAAGAACTTCTGAAGGTAGAACCAAGTCTTCCGAAGTATATGAAGACCAAATAATTCTCCTTCCGAAGCATTCATACTTAGAAGATCCAAGACAAAGTCTTTCAAAGAATGAAGTCACAAAAACTTGCAGAAGACTTGGAAGAAGTTGATTCACCCGAAGTATAAATGGCTTCGGAAGAACTTATTCTTCCGAAGCCATTTTGCCTTCGGAAGAATCAACTATGAACCAGTGGACATAAGTATGGGTTGTCTGACATCCGCTGACAACTCTGATACACTGCATGGCGTTTTCCCACTCCCATGTAGTTGACCATACTTTTATCCACTATTTACCTTTTTCAGTTAGTACAGTTACCATACTTAGTTAGTGACAAAAGGTAAGTCATGGACTTGTCATGACTACCTAATCGGGATATTATTTTATCTTAGATATTTTACTTCTAGTAATGTAGTATTTGCTTAGCGGTAAATTTTAGCTGGTTTTCCAAGTATAACCGGCTGTAGATAGTAGTATATATAGTTTCTCATTATAACTATGTAAGAGTAATGTAATACTGTGTTGAGAAATAGTATATACAAGTATCGTGAAAACCATTCTTGTGTTCATTAACTTATTATATTATTGTCAACTTAGTTAGAGATTCCTCTTCATCAACTGAGTGAAACTTAGTAAGTTTGTGAGATACAAAACTTGTGTTGAGAGACCAACACCAATTCTGCAATTGGTATCAAAGCTTTTTAGTCTCTTGATTATGAGATCTAACCATCCCAAATTACCCTTATTTCTTCACACTTACTCACTTCACTTAAATGGCTCTTAACCAAAAGTTTTTTGAGTCTGAAATAGGAACCATGACCAAGGATCCTATCATCACCCCTGATGATTTTGAAGGTTTTATCAAGTATCAAGACAGCCGCATGTGGAGATCTGTCACTCATGGTCCTTACAAGCCAAAAGTGGCGGACCCCGGCTGGTAATGGCGCCATGATTGAGAAAGCTGTTGAAGACTACTCTAATGAAGACTTCAAGAGGATGGACATCGACTACAAAGCGATGACCGTGTTGCTTACTACCATACCAAACTCCATAGTGGAAGGCTTTAAGCAGTGCAAGACCACCAACAAAACTCTTTGACACTTTGAAGCTGATGTACGCTGGTTCCATTGAATCCAAGGAAAACAAGAAGGATATGCTAAAGCAGAAGTTTGAAAACTTCACTTATGTTGTTGGTGTGACCTTGAGCTAACAATACTTCAGGTATATGGACTTGATCACCTCTCTTCAGACTATGGGAGTTGCTCTTAAGAAAAGAGACATAGTTAGAAAATTCATGAGTGCACTTCCTCATGAGTGGACTTTTTACTGTGTCTCAACCAAGAGAATTGAAAATCTCAACACTCTCACTATGACTGAACTATATGGAATCCTTGATGGATACTGTATAGAGATGGAGACTCAAAAAAGCCAAGAGATGAACACCCTCAAATCCTGCAGTCAACAATGCTCTACATGTTGTTGAAGGATCAAGAACTCCCCAACCTCAATTGTACCTGAACTACCCCCAACAGCCATCATCATCTTCTGGGCCATACATCACTTTCCCTAAGACACCCAGGTCACAACAGGCTCAACACACTCCCTTCTAGGAGAGTTGTGGTTTTGTTTCAGGGAATGAGCACTCTGAAGATTTTCAATATTGTTTTGATGATCTAGAGTGTTTCAACCCAGATGATGTTGAATATATGGACATTGTCCAACAAATGGCTCTTTTAACCTACAGAGCAAAGAAGTCCTTCAAAAGAACCGGAAGGAAATTTCCTCAGAAGCCAACCAATAGCAATTTTGGGTTTGACAAGAGCAAGGCCAAATGCGACAACTATAACCAGCTTGGTCACTTTGCTATGAAATGTAAAGCTCCAAGATCTAATCCTGGAGCAGCTCAAGCCTCCCAACATCCTGCTACCTCAAAGGCTATAACCGAACCCACTGAGCCATAAACTGCTGCTATTGCTCAAGAGGTTGACTGGAGCTTTATGGTGCAAGATGTCACTCCTGCTCAAGCTTAGCTCTTATGGCTGGAACTAAAGACAGCAAGGTATATGAACATCTCTGTACTCCAGCCTGTATTGCTAAGGTTAAATTGTATCAGGACTACAACATGGAAATTAGATATGATATTGAGTATTTAAATATCCTAAAATCTGATTATAAGAGAGCAGAATCTGACTATAAACTCAAAATAAAAGAGTTAGAGAAAACTATGTCCTCTTTAAAACATAAACATACCAACTATAGGACTCAAATAAAAGATCTAATATCCAAGTTGACTGAAGCTCAAGCCCAGCTAGTCATAGCTGAGGCTAAAGCAGAGAAGTATGCTATTCAAGAGCATAACTTCAACACCATTATAGCATCATCCTCCTACTCCAAGGTATTCTATCAAAACAAAAATGGGTTGGGATCCAATGAAATTGTTCCACCATACTCTCTTGTGTCTATTAGATAGCCAAGATATGAAACTGATGATCAAGAGGTTCCAACTGCTGACCCACTATCTAGTGAGCAGAAGAATGATGCAATAATGGAAACCATCATAGAGAAGGATAAGGTAGAAAACCTCATCCCCACAGTTGATAAAACCTTGACCACCAATGCAAGAAAGAACCAAATCAGGGCAGCAAGAAAAACTACCAAAAAGATGGCTGAGACTAAGATGAAAACAGACCCAAGGCAAAAGGATGTATTCATCTCAGCTGGATTCCAAGTGGTTGGAAGTTCTGATTCAGGAAATGAGAGTAGTACTAGCACTCCTATCTAGCTGAAGGATCAGAAACTAAAGGGAAAGGCTGTTGAAGAAGAGAAGAAGTGCAAGAAACAACAGCCCACATGTCCCATGAAGATTAACATTGAGCGCATAATCTGTGGCCTACATAACCACATGGCTAAAGATTGTTACTACAATCCAGCAAGCACACATTATGCAGCCAATGTTAAGAAAGAAGGAGTCAAGGATGGTTTCACATTTGGACCTTACCATATGGTCCAAGTGTTAAGGAAAGGAAAGTTTGTTTCCGAAGCCAAGTTGCTTTCGGAAGAAACTCATTCTTCCGAAAGGAAAATAGCTTCGGAAGACAAGCCAAAGAACAAACAAAGAAACAAAAACATTTCCTTGAAACCTTCCAAGAAGAAGGCTGCTTCAGAAGAAAAGGTGGTGAAGACTTCTTTCGAAAAGAAAGAAGCTTCGAAAGCAAGTCATGCTGCATAAGCCTCCTCAGGCTCATCAACATAGGTCAACCATAGGATGGAATGGAAGACCAGAAAAGATGCTACAGCCCAAACCTCTTCTTCACAAAATATAATTGAGCCCCTATGCATACAATTTGGTTCAGTTATATCATCTGCATTGGAAGAACCCAAGACTAACAAGGCTTGTTTTCCAACAATAACTAATCATTTCACCTTATGTGCAGGGACATCCACATGACAAAAATAGAAATGTCTGGATTGTGGATAGTGGATGCTCCAAGCACATGACAGGGAACATATCTGTCCTACAACAATTTGAACATTTTGATAGAGGTTCTGTTCAGTTTGGAGGTGAAGCCAGAGGATACATTTCTGGTAGAGGTAGTGTATCCAATGGTAAGTTAAACATCAACAAAGTAAACTTTGTCAAACATCTTGAACACAATCTCTTGAGTGTTTCTCAACTCTATGGTCAAAAGCACCAAATGCTTTTCATAGAACATGAGTGCATTATCCTCAAACCCGGGATGACAATTCCTCAGGAATTGGTGCTTCTTAGATCTCCTAGGAGAGGGGATATGTACAAGCTAGATATGAACAATGCTTCTCCACTAGGTGAAGGATCATGTTTTCTTTCCAAAGCTAATGGTGATGAGTCAACTCATTGGCATAAAAGAATGTGCCATGTTAATTTTAAAACCATGAATAACTTGGTTAAAAATAATTTGGTACATGGTGTGCCTAAAAAGAAATTTTTCTATAAAAAAAATTGTGTTGCTTGCCTAAAAGAACAGCAGCACAAGGTTTCTCATAAATCCAAAGAAGTTAACTCCATCACTACTCCATTACACTTATTGCAAGTGGATCTTTTTGGTCCTACAAGTATAATGAGCATTGGAAGGAAATCATATTGCCTTGTGATTGTTGATGATTTTACAAGATTTACATGGGTATTCTTTTTAAAAACTAAAGATGAAACGGCTAAAACTTTAAAATCTTTTAGTCTTAAAATAGAAAATCAAAAGGATCACAAGGTAAAAATCATTAGAAGTGATCAAGGGACTGAGTTTAAGAATCAAGTTCTTGACTCATTCTACAACTCAAAAGGGATCACCAAACAATACAGTGCTCCTAGAACTCCTCAACAAAATGGTGTTGCTGAGAAGAGGAACATCACACTTGTTGAGGCTGCAAGAACTATGTTACCTGATTCAAAGCTGCCTCTAACTTTCTGGGCAGAGGCAGTCAGCACTGCATGCTATATGCAGAACAAGGTTCTCATTGTTAAGCCCCATGGAAAGACCCCTTATGAGTTATGGAACAAGAGGCCACTGTTCATTGGCTTTCTTAGGTCCTTTGGCAACAGGTGTACCATACTCAACACAAAAGACGATTTAGCAAAATTTTCTAAAAAGTCAGATGATGCTATCTTTGTTGGATATTCCTCAACCTCTATTGCTTATAGAGTGTATAATATAAAAAATCAACAATTTAAGGAATGATCCAATATTGTTGTTAATGAGCCCACTCCTTGTGTTAGAGGGAATGGGCCTGATCATATCTTTAATATAGAATTGTTTCCAAACTATTCTAAACCATCTTATGAGAATGTTTCAGCTGGAACAGGAACTCAAAGTGACATCTATGAAGATCAAATGTTTGAGTTACCTAGACCTATTCCCAGTTCTCCAAGAGGAATTAAAGAACAAGCTCCTACTTCTGGAAGTCCTGAAAGCTTGAACATCTCAGGAAATCATGGAGCTTCAACAAGTTGTCAGCCAACTGAGCCTCAAAACTCATCAACTGATAACTCCAGCATTCAACACCAAGCTGATAAAGATAGTAACCTGGAGGAATAGGAAACTATTGATACTACTTCTCAGCAGAATATCATTGATGCTCTCACACATTCATTCAATCAGTCCTCATTGAATAAGTGTGAGACATCAGCTGGTCATGTTGTTCAAAACCCTAAGCAAAACTTCTCAAATATGGATCTATCTATGCAACTAGATGTGATCCCTAGGCTCAGGATACACAACACTCACCCAGCTGAGAACATCATTAGGGATGTCTCAAAAGGTGTGAGAACAAGGAGTCAGACCCACAATGGGAATGTGTGCTTGTACTCAAGCTTTCTCTCTCGAGTGGAACCAACGAAGGTGGAAGAAGCCCTGAAGGACAATAATTGGATTGAAGGTATGCTAGAGGAGTTGCTTTAGTTCAAAAGGCAAAAGGTATAGAACTTGTGTCCATTGCCACCTGGCTAAGACCCCATTGACACCAAGTGGATGTTTAGAAATAAAAGAGATGATAGAGATTAGATCATTAAGAACATGGCAAGACTTGTTGTTCAAGGATACACACAGGAGGAAGGAATAGATTACACTGATGTCTTTGCACCTGTTGCAAGACTTGAGGCTGTGAGAATCTTCCTTGCTTTTGCAGCATCCAAGAACTTCACTATCTATCAACTTGATGTCAAATGTGCATTTTTATATGGGGATATTGATAGAGAATCTATGTGTGTCAGCCACCAGGATTTGAAGACTCACTACACCCCAACTATGTGTGCAAACTGGATAAAGCTCTCTATGGGTTGCATCAAGAACCTAGGCTATGGTATGAGACCTTGTCTCAGTTTTTTCTTAGAAATGGCTATACCGAGGCACCATAGAAAAGATATTGTTCATAAAGAAGTCCGGGAAGGACACGCTTCTTGTTCAAGTCTATGTTGATGACATCATATTTGGTTCCTCAAATGACCAAATATGCAAAGACTTTGAAAGCATCATGAGGAAGAAGTTTTACATGAGTTCAATAGGAAAGATGGACTTCTTCCTTGGAATTCAAGTGAAGCAGATAGAGGAAGGGTTCTTTATCAATCAATCTAAGTATGTCAAGGACATTTTAGAAAGATTTGAGATGAAAAATTGTAAGCTAGCCAAGACACCCATACCCAGAAATCACAATCTTTGTCCTGATTTCGAGGGGGAGGATACTGATCAGCATCAGTACAGGGTGATTATTGGATCTTTGATGTATCTCACTACAAGTAGACCTGATATCATTTTTGCAACCTGCATCTGTGCAAGATATCAGGCTGCTCCCAAGCTGTGTCACCTAATTGCTGTTAAGAGAATTCTTAGATACCTGAAATGAGCTCCCAAAATGGGTCTTTGGTATCCTAAGAATAAGAACTTCAATCTCTATGGGTACACTAAAAGTGATTATGGTGGCTGGAACATCAACAAGAAGTCCACATTCGGAGGATGTCAAGACGAAGCATATCGAGTTGAGAAATAATATATACAAGTATCTTGAAAACCATTTTTGTGTTCATTAACTTATTATATTATTGTCAACTTAGTCAGAGATTCCTCTTCATCAACCGAGTGAAACTTAGTGAGTTTGTGAGATATAAAACTAGTGTTAAGAGACCAACACCAATCCTACAACTAGTTTGTTGGGCAGAAGTTGGTGATAGTCAGTTGACTAGCCCCGTATTAGTGCATGAGACTACTAAAAAGATCGTGCAGATACGAAATCGTATGGCTGCAGCACGAGACCGACAAAAGAGCTATGCAGACAAGCGACGGAAACCCTTGGAGTTTCAGATCAACGATAAAGTTTTATTGAAAGTCTCACCATGGAAAGGTTTGATTTTATTCGGCAAAAGAGGCAAGCTTAATCCAAGATACGTTGGACCATTTGAGATTCTAGAAGGAATAGGTCCAGTGGCGTATCGATTAGACCTGCTGGATTCTTTGAGTGGAGTTGACAATGTATTTCATGTCTCTAATCTAAAAAATTGTTTATCTAACGAGACGCTGGTTGTACTACTCGAGGAAGTGAAAGTAGATGAGCAATTACGCTTTGTTGAAGAACAAGTTGAGGTAACGGATGGTGAAGTCAAAACTCTTAAGCAAAGCAAGATACCCATAGTCAAAGTTTGTTGCAACTCAAGACGTGGACTAGAGTTCACTTGGGAACTCGAGGATCAGATGAAGCTTAAGTATCCACCATAACAAATGTCAAATTTGACATTTGAAATGTCAAATTTTGCAATCACACACTGAATGAATTTTGTGATCCAAAGGGGATAGCAAGACAATTTAGTTCTGCAGGAACTCCATAACAAAATGGAGTTGCTAAAAGACGTAACAGAACTTTAACTGAAGCTGTCAAAACAATGTTATCAGTAGCCAAATTACCATCATTCTTTTGGGCCGAAGCTGTTAACACCGGATGCTATGTTCAGAATCATGTGTTAATCAAAAAATAACAAAACATAACTCCCTATGAAATCTTTTTCAAACATAAACGCAAAGTCAAATATTTCAAAACTTTTAGATGTTGTTGTACTTTGTTAAACACGTCTGATTCTAAATCGAAGTTTGATGAAAAAGCTGATGAATATTATTTTGTTAGATATTCAGCCAACAAAGTCGCATACCGGGTTTATAATAAAATATCTAAACAAATAATTGAATCATTTGATATTGATTAGCACGAATCTACCAAAACAGATGCGGGTTCAGCACCTTCATGGGTATATGATTATGCTTCATTATTTGAAACATTTAATCGTTCATTTATTGTTTCAATAGCTAATCCACCTTTGAATTCATCAATTCAAGATATTTTTGCTTATGATGTTGGACCTATCTCATCTTCAGCAATAGGAAAATATTTAGACATACTTTCTTCTTCAAATGTCACAGTTGTTCCATACTCTGTTTCTAAATTTGACCCATCTCATTCTTATCCAGTAGCTGAACAAGCTCCATAGGTTTCTGATCAAAGTTCTTCTTCTACACAAATCGATCCAATTGATACTATTCAAGTTCCATTTGAAGATTTATCTATTGATAATGATATTCTTCAAGAGGAAGATATTATGTATCAACCTGAAGGATGGTACAATGTTGAAGAAGCAATTGGTCATATGTCTAATTTAGATGAAGTTATTTCTAAAGATATCATTCCTCAGCTGAAAATTCATAAAAATCATCCAACTGAAGCAATTATTGGTCTATTATCACTAGGTTTCCGAACTCAAAGTCAATCGGGCATAATAAACAATGTTGTATTCATGTTTTATATCTTAAATTGTGCCGAAGAATGTTGAAATATGTATCGCATTTGTGTGAACTACCAAAGGGTAAGTTGTCGATTGGTACAAAATGAATCTTTAAAAACGAAATGGATGAAAAGGATGTAATTGTTCGCAACAAGGCCAGACTTGTTGTTCAAGGATTCTATCAAATTGAAGGTCTTGATTATGAAGAAGTATACGCTCCTATTGCAAGACTAGAAGCTATACGTATTTTTCTGGCTTATGCTTAATACAAGAACTTCAAGGTGTATCAAATGGATGTAAAACTACTTTCTTATATGGCAAAATGAAAGAAGAAACTTATGTTTGTCAACCACCTGGTTTTGAAGATCCAAATTATCCAGAATATGTGTATAAGTTAAAAAAAAGCAATGTATGGCTTACATCAAGCACCACGAGCTTGGTATGCCACTCTTACAGAAGATTTTCTTGTGAATGGTTATACAAGGGGTGTGATTGATCAATCTTTATTCTTACGGAAGACTGGTGATGATCTTTTTCTTGTTCAAGTATATATCGATGACATTATTTTTGGATCTACCAATGATGAACTATGCAAGGAATTTGAAGCTGTGATAAAGAAGAAATTTGAGATGAATTCTCTTGGAGAAATGTCATTTTTCTTAGGTATCCAAGTTAAACAAGATGATAAGGGAATACTAATTCATCAAGAAAAATACATCCATAATATTCTTGAAAAATACAAATTTCAAGGCTCTAAGATTTCTTCCACTCCAATGACTTCTCGTCCGACTCTAACTCCAGATCTCACGGGTGAAGATGTTGATCAGTATTTGTATAGGTCAATGATTGGATCTCTGATGTATGTCACTGCCGGCAGACCAGACATCATGTTTCCTGTCTGTCAGTGTGCACATTATCAAAGTAATCTGAAGGAATCTCATATGAAAGCTATCAAGCGAATTTTCAAATATCTCAAGGGTCAACCAACACTCGGCCTTTGGTATCCTAAAATTTCTGATTTTAATTTATATGCTTATACTTACGAAGATTATGCAGGATGTAACTTGAACAGGAAATCAACCACCGGTGGATATCAATTTCTTGGAAACAGGTTGATTTCATGGCAATGCAAGAAGCAGCAGACCGTATCCACATCCACTGCAGAGGCTGACTATGTGGTTGCATCAAGTTGTTATTCTCAGATTGTTTGGATTCAGCGACAACTTCTTGATTATGGCCTTAATCATTATGACACCAAAATTTTGTGTGATAATAATGTAGTGTTAAATATTATGAAGAATCCAATCCAACACTCATAGACAAAACACATCGACATCCGCATCATTTTATCTGTGACTGTTTTGATTGAAAACTTATCAATTTGGAATTAGTTCCATCAGAAAACAACATTGCTGATTTGTTTACTTAGGCGTTTAATCATTCCAGATTTGACTTTTTAGTCCAATCTCTGGGAATGAGTAACTTTAGTTAGCGTTTATCCAAACACCCTTTTTCAAAATTTGTTTTCATTCTTAGGTTAAATTGTTATTTTCTTACAGTTAATCACAATTTTAGAGGGAGAAAATTTGAAAATGTCTCAAAAACGATTTTTGTTCTTGGGGAGAGTAAAAGAAAATTTGCAACAATATTTTGTTTTACATATTAAGAAAATTAAAATTTTCAAGGATATATAGGAAATGATAGTACATTTCTTAATTTTGATTCATTACATCTTAAGGCATAAAAGAAACTAACTTGGATTATGTTGGATATATTGATAGGCTTGACTTCCAAGACTGAAAACCACTATGATCTGTGATACACTTAAAGTAAACTCAAAATGATTGAAGTGGGTTACTCATCAAGGTTTTGTGGTAACATTGAGTCCAAGCTAAAACAGACTAGAGTTATAGTTTAGTCATACTCAAGCCAGTTACTATCTGATTCAGTGTTTTTCAGAAAAAATATGAAATATGTATATATAAATACAAAAGAAGAAAAGATATGAAAAACAAAGATAAAAAAAGAAAATGAATATTATCAAAAGAAGCAAAAAGATGCCAAAAGGGTCATATAAGAATAAAATATGCGAATGAGCACAATAATAAAAGATATGTCATAGACATACATACTATATGATAAAAAATTTCTTTTTGAGAATATGTTCTGACACACAAGGCAAAATCAAAAGATGGGGCTTGTTGTAACACCCCGAATTTTTATTTAAAAGAAAACAAAAAGGAAGTATCTAGAAAGAAAAGATAATGGGCACAAGTTGAAGGGGGCAAAGTACAAAAGTGCACAAACTTCATTATTTTAATAATATAAGAGGTATGTCCACCTCTTTAAAAGCAAAGATCTGCTTTTGGCCCTTGGCCAAAGCAGAAAAAGGGTGAAAGGGCTTGGGTTTTTGGAGAAAGAGGAAGAAGAAGCTGCTAAGGTGAGTTCTCTTGAACACGAGTTCGGTTTCAGTTGGGTTTTAAGTCCTAAACCGAAGTTCTTGATGTTTTAGAAGTTGTTCTCAGGAATTTGAAGCTGAAATCGCAGGTGGAAGTACCTGGTTTGAAGATCTGCTTTAGGTGAGTTTCTAGACCCCTCTTTTACAGATTTTAAAGTGTTTGGGGCTATTATACATACCGGGAAAAGGTTTCTCAAAGATAACCGTATGTTTCAGCTTGTTATGGTTCGTATGGTATTCTGTGGTTTTATGTTTTGATGCTTTTTTTGAGGTTAGAATTATTGTCAGAATGTTTACATGCCCTTAGTATGCTAGACCTGTGTTTGGGTTAGGCTAGAAATATTTCGGGTGTGTTCTTGGTAGATTAGATGTTTAGAATGTGTTCATGCGCCTAACTAACCTTCATGCGCCCAACCAGTAGTCAGGCGCCCAAACAGTACCCTCATGCACCCAGAATGTTGGTCATGAGTCTAAGTGTTGCTCATGCGCCCAAGTGATCCCATGCGCGCAACCGATTTTATGCTAAGTGTCCTCATGCGCCCAACCATTGGGATGTGGTGGCTTATGCATGATGTTGTATTGTGGTTTATGTTGTGTGTGTGGTGTGTTGTCTTTCTTCGTTGAACAGTTTTCTAAATGTATGTATTATGTTTTATTATACATTATGTATGATGTATGACTTTACGTGGTTTGATGTTTGATTGAGCGTAAAGTATTATGTAACGAAGTGAAAGATAATAATAATGAGAAGAGGAACAAGATAATAATAATGAGAAGAGGAACATAAGAAAAGTATGAAAGTCTTGCAAGCAAAGTTGAGGTGAGTGATTGTGTTGTCACAAAAGACTCGTAAGTCAAGGTTTAGGTAAGTGACTGTGTTGTCACAAAAGACTTGTATGCCAAAGTTGAGGTGAGTGACTGTGTTGTCACAAAAGACTCATAAGCCAAGGTTGAGGTGAGTGACTGTGTTGTCACAAAAGACTTGTATGCCAAGGTTGAGGTGAGTGACTATGTTGTCACAAAAGACTCGTAAGGGATTCAACCCATGAGATTGACCCGAGTCCTTGTCGCGTACCCCGGTACCGTATCGGTCTTCGGACATGAGTCGGGGGTATTGCATGAGACAGGATCCAGATTGCAGTGAAAGATAATGATGAATGTACGAAACGTACGAAATGAACGATGATGAAGATAATAATAAATATTATCAATGTGTACGTATGATGTATGATCGCATACGTTTACGAAGGATATGTTTTAAAGAAAGTAAAGTATTTTATTTATAAAACTAGAACTCACTCAGCATTGCTGACTTTTTGTATGCATGATAGTTGGCAGGTATTTTATTGATGCTGAGGAGTTGCAGGCATGGATGCATAAGCTACTGGGAGTGTTTCGAAGACTGGCATCCACATTTTGACATGTTATTGTATTTCGATATGTAAACGATTTATGTAACGAGATAACATGTTTTAATTAATAATGAAAGTTTTTAAATTCCGCTACAAAAGAAATGTTTATTTTGAATATTTTATGCGATGATGGTCCAGCTGTAAGCGTCCCGGGAACGGGGCCTTACAAGTTGGTATTAGAGCTAAAGTTTAAGAGAATTGGGTAAATACATTCAAAAAGAACCTATTCTTAAACTGAGAATGGGACGAAAGGGAATGGATGCCAGTCCGAGTAGCTACATGCCTGCAGGTAAAAGTTTTATGTAAAAGGGTTTTATGTAAGTTAATGTTAACCGGTATTATGTGCGCATGTTATGTGGCTTGTGTGCTTTTGTGTAGATTTAGATACTAATGTAGTCAGGATAGGAAATGCTTGGGGAATAAGAGTAAAGTAAATGGCTAAACACAACTAGCCACTATGATTAGGGACTTACTATACTTGACATAACTAGAGCTATTACCTTGATTGACCGTGTTGGTGTTTGAATCTTGTTGTGTTTAGATGGCTGGCGGTAGGTCTTCTGAGGCTTTGCGAGGTGGAGGTCATGGTGGACGTGGTGTTAGACAGCGTGTCACGAGGAGCAGAGCTAAGACTGCTGAGATGGCTTCTAATGAGCCAGCGCTTCGTCACCAGGACGGTGAGGACGGGAGTGGTAAACTGAGAGCCTCAATGAAGGAGGCAGTTGCAGAGGAAGTCCAACAGGTCATGCAGACGATTCTGCCGACTGTAGTGACCGAGGTTATTAGAGCTATGAAGGAGGATGAGAAGAAGGAGAGTGAGAAGAGGAGAACCGCACGACAAGGAGAGGAAGTTGGAGGTTCTAGGGATATGGAGCAACCCGATGCTGACATGGGTGTCTCCGGTGACGATGAGGAGGAGGAGGAAGCTGTGCAGGAGACTGTGAAGGGATACAGCTATGGAGCATTCCAAAGGTGTAGGCCCCCTACGTTTGATGGAAATAGGAGTGCAGCGGCTGCGCAACGTTGGGTGAGAGAAATGGAAGCGGTACTTGAGAATAGCGAGTGTTGTGAGGATCAGAAGGTGAAGTTTGCTACCCACTCATTTGTGGATTTAGCCGTGTGCTGGTGGGACAACATTGTCCAGGCTGAGGGCACCAGGGCAATCGGGAGGATGAGGCGGAAAGAACTGAAGAGGTTGGTAATCGAGGAGTTCTGCCCTTATAGAGAGCTTGACAAAGTTGAGAGGGAGTTCCTCCTGCTAGAGGCGGGAAAGATGACTCACCAACAGTACACCACGAAGTTCAACGAGATGGCAAGGCTGGTGCCAGATCAGGTGACGCCTGTGTCACGAAAGATCAAAAGGTATATTCAAGGTCTGCCAGCAGATATCCACAGACATCTGATCGCTGCCCAGCCAGGGATGTTTAGGTCACTGGTTGACTTGGCGGGGAGGCTGTATGATGAGCGAAAGGCAATGGCGATGATGGATGAGGAGGAGGAGCAGAGTTATGTTAAGCATGGGAGCGGAAGGCAGGATAATGATGATGGTGAATTTGTGGCTGGAGGTAAGACGATGAGGTTCGATGATTGGAAGAGGATGACTGAGAGGGAAGAGGTATGCAAGAAGTATGGTAGAGGCCACGCAGGGGAGTGTAGGTGGGGATCGAGCGTCTACTTCCAGTATGGAAGAGAGGGCCACCTGGCGAGGGATTGTCGCGCGATGAGATGCTACACGTGTGGTGAGGGTGGACACAGGAGGAGAGAGTGCACGAAGTCAAGGACTGAGAGCTTCAAGGCAAGGCAAAGGGATCGAAATGAGGAGAACAGAGGATGAAGGTCAGAGCATTCGCTATGACCAGGAGGAGGCTAGAGCGGACTTCGATGCGACGTCAAGTACGTTCCTAGTAAATTTAATTTTGTGCCTTGTGCTTGATTTGTGGTACTAGTAGTGGTTTCATTCCTGATGCCTTTTGTGATAAGTTATAGGTTAGGAGTAGGAAGATCGATGAGCTTTCGATGTAGAAATTGCTATTGGTAAGTCCACTAGGTTACCGGATGTCCTAGAAGATTGCGAGATAGAATTGAGAAAGTACGTGTTTCCTGCTAGACTATTCAGGGCAGACGTAGGTGGATAGACGTACACCTTTGGGTGAATTGGTTAGCAGCCTATGAAGCAAACACCGAGTGTTGCAAGAAGGTGGTTTGAGCAGTCGCGCCCGACAGGAGTTCGGTGCCGATCTACGACGATGAAATAATGATGAAGGCCTCGTTTTGGGAAAATAGATCATCCGAATTAGAAGGCGAGTAAAGTTAACCCTGAGAAATAAAGGACCAATCTGAATTGTTGCTCAGGTAAGAGAAGTGGCATGTCAACTGGAGCTACTCGACGTGTTAAGTGAAGTTATCCGACATTTCATGTATATCGTCTAAGAAAGTGCTCAATCGATGAGGATGTGATCGTGCCACTTGAGAATACTAAGATGGATGAAGGATTCAACTACGTGGAGCAACTGAGGGTCATTTTTGATAGAAGGGAAAGAAGGGTTAAGTCAAAGGATGGTTCCACCTGTGCGAGTACAGTGGAGCCCAGAAAGGGACTAAGCCTACGTGTAAGATCAAGGAAGAGGTGAGACAACGTTACCCGTAACTGTTCGAGAAGCGACAGGTTTCGGGGACGAAACCTATATAAGGGGGGTGGACTTGTAACACCCCGAATTTTTATTTAAAAGAAAACAAAAAGGAAGTATCTAGAAAGAAAAGATAATGGGCACAAGTTGAAGGGGGAAAGGTGCAAAAGTGCATAAACTTCATTATTTTAATAATATAAGAGGTATGGCCATCTCTTTAAAAGCAGAAAAAGGGTGAAAGGGCTCGAGTGTTTGGAGAAAGAGGAAGAAGAAGCTGCTAAGGTGAGTTCTCTTGAACACGAGTTCGATTTTAGTTGGGTTTTAAGTCCTAAACCGAAGTTCTTGATGTTTTTGAAGTTGTTCTCGGGAATTTGAAGCTGAAATCGCAGGTGGAAGTACCTGGTTTGAAGATCTGCTTCAGGTGAGTTTCTAGACCTCTCTTTTACAGATTTTAAAGTGTTTGGGGCTATTATACATACTGGGAAAAGGTTTTTCAAAGATAACCGTATGTTTCAGCTTGTTGTGGTTCGTATGGTATTCTGTGGTTTTATGTTTTGATGCTTGTTTTGAGATTAGAATTGTTGTTAGAATGTTTAGATGCCCT
The DNA here is from genome assembly GCA_025506505.1 of Flaveria sonorensis. Classification (NCBI taxonomy): domain Eukaryota; kingdom Viridiplantae; phylum Streptophyta; class Magnoliopsida; order Asterales; family Asteraceae; genus Flaveria; species Flaveria sonorensis. Next base: position 43,460,531 of record CM046428.1, read on the forward strand.
TAGTATGCTAGATCTGTGTTTGGGTTAGGCTAGAAATGTTTTGGGTGTGTTCTTGACAGATTAGATGTTCAGAATGTGTTCACGCGCCTAACTGACCTTCATGTGCCCAACCAGTAGTCAGGCGCCCAAACATTACCTTCATGCTCCCAGAATGTTGGTCATGAGTCTAAGTGTTGCTCATGCGCCCATGTGATTCCATGTGCCCAACCGATTTTATGCTAAGTGTCCTCATGCGCCCAAGGTGGTGCGCCCAAATAGTAGCCATGCGCCCAGAGTTGCCCATGCGCCTAAGTTGTGAAGCGCCCACATAGTGGTAAAGTGCCTAAGTAGGGCTCATGCGCCTGCATAGTGCTGATGCGCCCAGGAGCTTTTATACTTAGAATTTTCTGTTCATGCGCCTAGAATGTTTTATGTGCCTCGTTTTAGACTTAGGGATTTCTTAGGGGCTTTAAGAGGTGATGTTTGAGATAGGTCCCTTTGGGATGTGGTGGCTTATGCATGATGTTGTATTGTGGTTTATGTTGTGTGTGTGGTGTGTTGTCTTTCTTCGTTAAACGGTTTTCTAAACGTATGTATTATGTTTTATTATACGTTATGTATGATGTATGACTTTACGTGGTTTGATGTTTGATTGAGCGTAAAGTATTATGTAACGAAGTGAAAGATAATAATAATGAGAAGAGGAACATAAGAAAAGTATGAAAGTCTTGCAAGCAAAGTTGAGGTGAGTGACTGTGCTGTCACAAAAGACTCGTAAGTCAAGGTTGAGGTGAGTGACTGTATTGTCACAAAAGACTTGTATGCCAAAGTTGAGGTGAGTGACTGTGTTGTCACAAAAGACTCGTAAGCCAAGGTTGAGGTGAGTGACTGTGTTGTCACAAAAGACTTGTATGCCAAGGTTGAGGTGAGTTACTGTGTTGTAACAAAAGACTCGTAAGGGATTCAATCCATGAGATTGACCCGAGTCCTTGTCGCGTACCCTGGTACTGTATCGGTCTTCGGACATGAGTCAGGGGTATTGCATGAGACAAGATCCAGATTGCAGTGAAAGATAATGATGAATGTACGAAACATACGAAATAAACGATGATGAAGATAATAATAAATATTATCAATGTGTACGTATGATGTGTGATCGCATACGTTTACGAAGGATATGTTTTAAAGAAAGTAAAGTATTTTATTTATAAAACTAGAACTCACTCAGCGTCGCTGACTTTTTGTATGCATGATAGTTGGCTGGTATTTTGTTGATGTTGAGAAGTTGCAGGCATGGATGCATAAGCTACTGGGAGTGTTTCGAAGACTGGCATCCACATTTTTACATGTTATTGTATTTTGATATGTAAACGATTTATGTAACGAGATAACATGTTTTAATTAATAATGAAAGTTTTTAAATTCCGCTGCAAAAGAAATGTTTATTTTGAATATTTTATGCGATGATGGTCCAGCTGTAAGCGTCCCGGGAACGGGGCCTTACACTTGTAGGTCCGATTTGGCATATAAGTCCTAAACGTCTTGCGAGGGCAAAACACAAGTCCGACTGGAAGTTATTAAGTCCAAAAACTTGTTAATATTTTGTGTTCAGAAATGTTTCTCTGGCTAGTTATGCTCTAAATAGATATTATAATAAAGAAAAATAATTCTGAAAAGGCTTATCAGAGGTAAAAGGTTTAGGTCAAATTGGGGTGACTTGAATTCTCAAAAGTGTCTTGAAGCAGGATAAGAGTTCTACAGGATTCTTAAGATTCACAGATTTCATATAACTCAATCTAAATATGATAAAATCATAGAACATGTGTTCAAGTAAAAAATATTGAAGTCTAAGTTTAAAATAGATAAAATATATTGACAATCAACATAACCAGTCTTATTTGAATAAAGCTGGATGATGTTTATGATCGATTTCATAAGAAATATGATCCTATACTTGAAAATTTACTAAAAACATTTAAGTTATAAATATAAAGAAACATATCAATTTGTTTTTAGGTTAAAATTTGTTTTTACACTTGTTTTGATTTTACAAAAGATTTCACAAAGTTTTTTGCAAAAGTTAAGGGTTCTTGTATAATTGTAAATACTTAGTTAAACATAATATTTCTCATAACAAATCAAATAGCTTCATAAGATAAACAAATTTGAAAAGTTGAAAATTTTTAAAGTTCAATGGAATTGAACTTCTCTTGTGCGAGAAGTTCAAATGGTGCGAAAAGTGATGCAACTAGTTGAACTATTCGCATGCGAAAAGTACACAGATGCGAAAAGTCTTGTGTGCGAGAACTCTGACTTCTCGCGTGAGAAGTTAAACAACTATAAAAGGTACAGTTGAGCAAAAAATATACTATTCGCACGAAACTTCATGAAAAATTCTCTCAAAATTCTAAGTGTTAGAAACTCATTTGCTTCAATATTAGTGTTCATTGTGGTCGCATTCGGATACTAAAGTGATTAATAAGGTATTTTGATGATAATAGATTAGATTTAAGTGTGTTTCATTCATGACCAAACTTTAAAGGACTATTATACGCTAAATTTACCATAATTAAACATCTTAAACCTTAATAATGACTTAATCGGCACCTAATGAACATGTTTTATTGGTTAAAACACTTTGAAAATGGCTGATTGAAAATCTGAAAAATCACAGACTTATCGCATGCGAAAAGTATGTTGAAAATGAACAGACGCGAGAACTTTCAAATTCGCATAGAACTACTCACGTGAAAAGCAAACTTGTCACGCGAGAAGTTGACTTCTGGTCAAATTCAGTTTCATGTGAAAACCCTTCTTGTCGTGCGAAAAGTTGAATCCGAAAACATAATGTTTTCGCGCGAGTAGTTGATGTTTTCGTTCGAGAAGTTTATTTTTTTCAAAATTTTTCTAAGTGTGAAAATATTTTTGTGTGCCTATACAAGTTTGTTTAACTTTTCAGATGGCGAGATCTTTGATCTTTAATAAGAACCTTAATGTTGCGGCTTATCTTCGAGAAGTTCCAGATGACAAAGCCTTATTTAGATCACTAATTGATGGACTGAAGACTTCATGGATTCATCTTGCTATTTTTGCTAATCCGACTATTTATACAGACGAGATTGATCAGTTTGGCAGTCGGCTGTAAATGAAAGGGATGAACTAGGCGAACCATGTATATCGACAACTATTAAAGGCAAGAGAGTTATTATTACTGTTGAAGTAATAAACAGTGTTATGTTATTGGAAGATCAACCAAACGCGCCCATCAAGATTGATGATGACGTGGTTAGAGATTGCCTAAAGAGGATGGGATATGATCACAGATATCCATCTCTTGATAAGAAGTACCTTCCACCATTCTGGAAGTACTTGTTTCATGTTGGTATACATTGCCTAAGCAATCTTAAAGCTGGAATGGATAGTCTAAGTGCTATATTTGGATCCTTACTGATATCCTTAGTTGATGATTTACCATACAGTACATCCAAGGCAATTTTTGCGAAGATGCAGAAGAATGTTATAGCTATAGTTGGCAAGAAATTCATTATGCACCCATGATTTATACCGTTGATAGTGAATGCTGCTCATCCTGAGTTAGCAATATCTGATTTATCTACTTATGCTATGATGATGATGAAGGAGGATATATTCACTTATCTTATGGGATCTAGAGGTAATGCATGGGATGGTATTCATTTTTCTAAACTTGGAAGATTTGTAGAAGATTATCAGGAAGAGGCTCAATAGACTGAAGAAGTGGCCACACAAACTGAACATGCTGGCCCTTCGACTGCTATTCCTGAAGATGCTCCTGAAAGTTCACAACTAGCTGGAACTTCAATAGATCCTGAGATAGATTCATGGTTTAGTTCTGGTAGCGAAACAGATAGTGATCAGATAGGGAATGTCCCTTATGTTCTTCAGGAACGTCCTACAGTGCAAGAAACACCTGCCAAACGCATTGCTGGGGAACGTGATGCTGATTTTGTTCCTGAAGATACACCAATTTCATGGGGAAGAAGGAAAAGAATGGCAAGAAGAGCTGGTGAAAGTCCACGTGGTAGGGGTAGAGGACGAGGTGTTTCGAGAAAGTGTCAGACCCCAATGACCACTGTGTCGATTGAAGAAGAAGTACCTGTCTCTAAGACTCCTGCCACAGTTAGCGAGGATGCTACATTAGAGACATCATTATCTTTGCCTGCTACTAAGGATGTATTGAGTACTCCATCTAGAAATCAAGGATTTGAGGAGACAGTAGGTATGGAGGATTTTCTTAACACTCCTCTTACGCAAACACAAGGTGCTAGTACTTCTACTAGTTCACCTATATCTGTTACACTTGAGCAGAGAGTTAATACATTAGAGAGGGATGTAACAACCGACCTCCAGGTCATAACCCTAACCTTTAACCCCTCCCGCATCATTATCCATACAATTAATATTAATGCAATATCACTATTACTATTACTATCAGTGTTATTATTACTATTGCTATTATTGTCATTTTTGTTATTTCATGTGCCATTTTGCATGAATTTGTCAGATCTAGCCTTAGCATAGAATAACTTCGTGTTCCGGGAAAGTCAATTAGTCCATTTCAAAATTGAATCTTAATTGAAACAATTAAATATGTGTGCATGCACACACAATTCACGGTTTAACATATACATGTACATACTTAATACTTAAACAACTAATAAAAATTACCCACTTAAAATACTACACTACAAAATAATACTACACAATAACAAATTTTCATTTAAAATTTAAAACTAATTACACCCCACAAAGCTCCAAGATCGGCCGCCCCTTCACCCCCCCCCTTCTCCACCAATCTCTTCTCTTCTACACCACCCAAACTTGCCACCATTCTCCTCCACTCCTATTACATGCAACACTTGAACCCACCCTCATTTCTCACCTCTCACTCTCTTCCCTCTTCTCTCGAATTCTCTCTAGCTGAAACACACACACACCCACGGTTCCAGCTTCATTTCAGCCCCCTAGTCGAAGTTTAAGCATCAAACATCATCGGTCAAGCTTCATATTAGCAAGAGGGTGCTATCTTGTGAGCCTTTGACACACGGTTTCATCAAACTCGACTCTTCCAGCCCTTGTTCGAAGACTTCCAGACCGTTCTGTCACCCTACACACTCTCCAAATCGTGAACCATACAAGAGTAAGCTTCATCCTACCCGAAACAAACTATGTCATGTGTTATTCTTTCTTCTATCCACCAAATCCCTTACTTTCTTTGTTCTAACAGAAGTCCACTGCTATCATCTCGTTCCTGAGGATCTTTTAACTTCACTAGAGATATCTCACATGAAATATTGGTCATGCTACGGGTGGAACACAAGTTACACCTAGAAAACCCCCTTTTGGGTGACTTTGACACCCATGAACTTTATGTTTTGTAAACCTCCGTAACCAAAGCTTGGTATCTGCTTAAAAATGGTTTTTAAACCTCCTAACAACCTGTTTTGAAAGTTACAAAACGATTTGGTGGTGAATGGGTACAACTAATATGTTTTACACATGTGTAAAGGGCTAAAATGGTAAAAATCTCCCAAATACAAGCTTATATTATGGTTATATGTTAGATCCGTGTATTAGAACTGATTTTCAGTAGGTTTTGGATGTTATTGGGCATATGAAATGTTGTCAAAATCTGAATTAAAATAGTAGGGATTATAGGCATTTTGGACTTATTCGGGGACCAGAAAAGGTGGTAAATTGACTTGAAAATATGAGGACATAGGGTATAACCATGTTAAAAATAATTCCAGGCTCTAAAAAGGTTAACAAAGTGAAATAGGTCGAATTTGTGGTTAAATGGGTCTAAGAACAATTTAAATGAAATTTTTAGTTAAAAACGGGCCTTAACCGGGTGATTTTTGGAAGAAATTCATGGAAATACAAGAATAAACCTAAAATCTATGGGAAAATTTTTATTTCAGTAAGATTAGAACTTTAAGACTTAAATATGGTGAAAAATTGGTCAAACATGATTTCGAGCGATCGGTTTCGGGTAAAAACGCGCTTTAACGGGTCGAACTCAAAAACGAGACTTTCAACAAAAATGGCCTAAGAATACATTCTTAACAGATTATAAAAACTAATTAAAAGTCATTAATACAATACTTCAAATTTTAAGACATAAAATTATAAGGTTTAATACTTAACCGTTAAAAACCCCTGGTTTCACCGTAACCGGTAACGTAAAAACACATGTTTATCAACTAAATTATAAAGTTCTAAAAATTGGAAGTTTAACTTGATTAAGATGTATTATTTAACTCCAAAATCTGTTATTTTGTCAAAAAGGACATTAAATGTAAAGAAGCAAACTTTAGAGTAGAAATTGTAAATTCTGAAACTTGAGGGGCTAAACTGTAAATTCTGCCAAAACTCTATAAAACGACCCTATGAACATGTAATCACTTGGTAACTTAATTTAACTGGTATCAATGACCTAATAGTGTAAAAACCTATAATTATCCATAAGAAACCATGACTTACTATAAATGGAAACTTTCTAATGCAAGCCTTGACAAATCTAAACTAGTTGAACATTTAACCCCTTAACACATTATTATCTACCTTGTATGATCTTAGAATTAGTGGCTTAACACTTAATCTTGTTGGTAGGGTGCTAAACTTGAAACCTTCCTGGTACACGAAGAGCCCGTTACTTGAAGCTCTAAGGTGAGTTCTAGTGTCCCCTTTTTACTACTGTTTTTGGGGTGAAGCATGCTCTGTTTAAACTGAAATTTTTTGTGCTATAATATGCTGCTATATGTTGTGGAAATGTTAGAACCTGCTTTTACTTTTATCACGATCATTAATTCTTGTATGAACCGCTTGTTTTATATGGGTAGATCTACTTGGGGAATCCCCCACACACAGTGCCTTCCTTGATGAACAGGAAGGGTACCACACTGAGATCCTACGGGGTCGTTTGTGGCATGTGACAAGTTTTAATAAGATACTAAGTTGAACCATCTGGCAGGTATGGTCCACCATATGAGGCTCAGTTCTTCCCTCGGGATTAGCCGGTGTAACATAACTTTAGAAGAGGCTAGCCGGGACTGAGTGCAGGGTTGATTGTGATCCCCACAACTATGATACTATGATCTATGACTTTTAAATCAAATGTGGATTCTTTTGAATCCTTTTGTCTTTGAACTTTAAGCACTTGAATTCACCAACTTTTTAGTTGACACAAATTTCTTTTGAGCATGTTTCAGGTAATCCTTGAAGGGAGTCTAGCTGTGTAGAAGACTTGAATTAGCACCATGACCATGCCATTGGCTTGTTTTGATTTTCAAACAATTTGGACTTATTTCTATTTATTTTGGTTGGGAACAATTTGTATTGTTGAAAACTTATACTCGTATGGGTGGTTAGACCCACATCTAGCCCGGTATTTCTTTAAACTGTAATGCCATGTGATGTTCTCTCCTTTTGTGCTCTTATGATGGTTTGTTTCCGCTGCCATATATTGTTACTAGTCTGTGACATCCCACCCTACCTGGGCCTGGGGTGTGACAGATTGGTATCAGAGCCAAAGGTTGTAGAGAAGTCGGGAATACCATAGTAGACCCTAGGCTACAACCCTGATACCTTAGGACCGTCCTCATGGAAAGTGTTGGGATGATCGGGTTGGGTAAATTGATGATTACACTTGATCAACGTAATCATGAACTTACTGGACGCATAAATTCCAGCATGGATCGTTAGGCAAGAATTGGACTTTTGTTTGAATGTTATAATTCTTAAAATTTTCTTTGAGTGGTTTAAGGGTTTCTTAAAATGAAACTACTTTATTTGTTAATTATTTGAAGAAACTAAGGATTGATGATACTATTGATAACTGATACCTCTGGTATTTGATACTGTTGGGATATCTGATACTATTGCCATCACTACTACTATAAGTACTATTATTATTGCAATCATGAGCTATGAGAAACCAAATTAGTCATGATATTTCTTACAGGACATCGAGGCTATGGCTGACAAGGGGAAGGCACCTGCGTACCCGACTGACGGTACTGCACTAGCTGGGAGCCCTAAGAGGGCGAAGCTGCGGACGGAGTATGAAGAATACTTGAGAAGATGCGGACACCCGGGCTGGATATCTGTTACGTCTGATGACACTGAGCCATCGCAGGACTCTTCCTAGACATCTCCCTCCAGGAGCCGGACGCGCTCCCAGTCACCGCATGTCGCAGCTCCTGCACGCTCACCTATCCCACCTATCGGGAATAGGGGTGCATGTTTTATCACCAGCCCACACAAGAGTACTAGGCCAGGACCCTCAGTCTCCTTTAGGATGCCACCTCCTCCTCCACCACCTATTAGGACATCGACACCTGCACCACCGATGATTGACCCGCTCCGACACCATCCACGTGATGAGCACTGGATGCCACCGAGGTACAGCGTGTATGATGGCCCTAGTGTGCTAGCTGGTGACCGGTACTCCCAGTCTAGCCGCCAGGCAAGTGACGTAGGACCTTCTGATGCTGCATTGGACGAGATTTTGAAGACCGTCCGTCGTCACGAGCTGACACTCCAGCATGCCACTCGGACCTCCCAGTCCACCCAGTTTCAGGCCATGATGGCGTCACAGGGAGTCTAGCGGTTGGAGCAAGAGCGAAGGAAGAAGAACTCAGGGTGGCTAGGGTGGCTGAAGAAGAAATGGATGTGAGAGCAGGGGGGGAGATGTGGGATTATCTGTCTCTTAGACAATTGAAGGAAACAATTTTATTATTATCAGACACTATTATTATTATGTATTATGGGGGTGATGGCACCTTCCAAATTGTAAGAGTTTAACTCTGATGCATTTCTATTTTGCTGATACTATTAACCCTATCTATCTATGAAACTACTTCTTATGGTGTTGATTCTGCAAGGTAATTTGTATTGAATTGCAATGCGATATGTCATGTGTAGGAATTTTGTCTTGCATTCTTTTCGGATTGAACTGCCTTAAAATTAATTTAATGGAACATATTAAAGGTATTTAGTGGTGCGTATATTACACACTCTCCTGTTAGAATGTGGTATATTAGGATAAGTGATGCATGGGCTGTTGAAACCAAAAATTTACGAGATGCTAAACAAATTTATCTGTGATGCTACCAGAATTCCGACCAGACAAGTAACCCATATTGGAAGATCAGGAGCTACGAGTGGTCGTCATGAGGAAGCTAGACCAATCGGCAACCAACCCCTTACCCCACCAGGAGCTTCCCGTGGAGAGAATGTCAATCAGGGGAACGATGAGAGAATTGCCAACCTCGTTGCACAACAAATTGCTAACGCCATCCCGACCATCATCGCCCAAATTAATGCGGACCGGAATAACCCCAGTGGTAATGGTGGATCTGGGAGCAATAAGGGAAACAATGAGGAAGTTGAAGCACTAAGGAATGGATGCTCCTACATGACCTTCATGGCGTGCAAGCCGAAGGATTTCTATGGTACCGAGGGTGCGATTGAGACGTACTGATGGATTGATGAAATGGAAGACGTCCTAGATATCAGCGAATGTAAGATGGAACACATGGTGAGGTATGCTTCCCAGTCACTCAGGGGATCAGCACTGGAATGGTGGAAGACTGTTACTCAACCCCGGGGAAGAAACGCTGCTAACCAAATAAGTTGGACCGAATTCAGGGAATTGATAACCAACAAATACTGCCCCATCAATCAACAGGAGAAACTAGAGTCCGAATTTCTAAGCCTGGAAATGAAAGGCCCTAACTACACCGAGTACATCAACCGCTTCTTAGCCCTGGCTCGACTGGTGCCACATCTGGTGACACCGGAATCCAAGGGCGTAGCACGTTTCATCTGGGGACTACATCCTAGAGTCAGGGGTATGGTTCGATCCTCTAGGCCCCCAACCCTGCAAGTTGCGGTCGACTTCACCAGTAGTTTGACCAATGATCTAGTCAGGGCTGGATGGACTGAACAAAACAGGATAGAGGAAAGGAGGAAGCCAATGGGTGAGAAGAGAAAATGGTTTGAGGGGAAGAAGGCAATTGGTAGCAGCAGTGGGTCAAACAAGAAGAGTTTTGAAGGTATGAGGCGCGAAGACCAGGGTGGAAGGACTCGGAAGCTATACTCGGGAACAAGCCCATTCTGCAACAAGTGTAAACTGCATCATCAAGGGGAGTGCAACCCGATGCCCTGCTTCCGATGCAAACGACTGGGTCATCTGATTAAGGATTGTACGTATGTAACAGGTAAACGATGCTATGAGTGTGGAGATCCAGGACACATGAGGAATAAGTGTCCTAAGCTGGGGAGAGATAAGGACGCCAAACCCAATAAGCCTAAGGGACGAGCATTCGTGATGGATCCAGCCGGTGCTCGTAAGGAACCTGATGACGTCAATGGTACATTCCTTATAAATAATCATCCTGCTACCATTCTATTTGATACTGGAGCAACTGCTAGTTTTGTCTCTAGCGATTTTAGGCCTTTGATTGACTTGAGTGCATGCGTCCTGACTGATACGTTTACCGTAGAATTAGCTAACGGTAACATCTTAGAAACTAATGAAGTCATCCAGGATTGCTTAATGAACCTAGAAGGTAGTACATTTAAGATAAACCTGATGCCTATTAAGCTAGGAGGATTCGATGTGGTTGTTGGCATGGATTGGCTGGCTAAGAATAGAGTCGAAATCGTGTGTGATGAGCGCCTACTTAGGATACCATTGAACGACGAGAAGGTGTTAGTTGTTCATGGTGAAAGATGTAACACGTTATATCCTATGATATCCCATTTGAAGGCAACCAAGAGTCTCATGAAAGGATGCCCAGCTTTCATAGTTTACGTGATAAAAGCCAAAGAGGAAAAGAAGATTGAGGATATACCAGTGGTTTCGGAATATCTGGAGGTATTTCCCGAAGACCTACCGGGACTCCCTCTGACCCGTCAAGTTGAATTCCAAATAGACCTATTGCCTGGTGCTGCACCAGTAGCCAAAGCACCGTACCGACTTGCCCCTCCCGAGATGAAAGAACTAATGCTACAAATCCAGGAGCTACTCGACAAGGGGTTTATACGACCGAGTGTGTCTCCATGGGGTGCCCCGGTGCTATTCGTGAAAAAGAAGGATGGGACCCTACGTATGTGTATTGATTACCGGGAACTAAACAAACTGACAATAAAGAATCGTTACCCTCTTCCGAGAATCGATGACCTATTCGATCAACTGCAGGGGGCAAGCTACTTCTCCAAAATAGACTTAAGGTCAGGGTACCATCAACTGAAGATAAGAGAGGAATACATACCCAAAACAACCTTTAGAACTAGATATGGACATTATGAGTACCTGGTTATGCCCTTTGGACTGACTAACGCACCAGCGGCATTTATAGATCTCATGAACCGAGTGTGCCGCCCATATCTAGACAAATTTGTGATTGTATTTATTGACGACATCCTGATCTACTCCCGTGGAAAGGAAGAGCATGAGAAGCACCTTAGGCTGATTCTCGAGTTGCTCAAGAATGAGCAACTATATGCCAAGTTCTCCAAATGCGAATTTTGGATGCGGGAAATCCAATTCCTAGGGCATGTCGTAAATGAAGACGGAATTCAAGTGGATCCTTCAAAGATAGAGGCCATTAAGAATTGGAGAATTCCGGAAACTCCTACCGAGATAAGGCAATTCCTTGGATTGGCCGGATACTATAGAAGGTTTATCAAGGACTTCTCGCGTATTGTACAACCGTTAACTGCCTTGACCAAGAAGAATACAGCTTTTGAGTGGGAACAAGAGCAGAACGAAGCATTCGAAACACTCAAGGAGAAACTATGTAATGCACCTATCCTCTTCCTCCCGGAAGGAGTTGAAGATTTCGTGGTCAATTGCGACGCCTCGCTTCAGGGACTGGGATGTGTGCTAATGCAGTGTAACAACGTAACTACTTATGCATCCAGACTGCTGAACGATCATGAGAAGAACTACACAACGCATGATCTAGAATTGGGTGCCGTGGTATTTGCACTCAAAATGTGGAGGCATTACCTCTATGGCACGAAGTGCATTATTTACACTGACCATAGAAGTTTGCAACACATTCTTGATCAGAAAATGCTAAACATGCGTCAGAGAAGATGGGTTGAGCTATTGAATGATTACGAATGCGAAATCCGCTATCATCCCGGTAAGGCCAATGTGTGGCGGATGCCTTGAGCAGGAAAGAAAAAGAAAAACCCCTTCGTGTCCGTGCCTTAAGGATGAGTGTGTATACTGACCTTGTTACGAGACTAAAAGAAGCTCAAGGTGAAGCGCTAAAGGAAGATAATTTAGCAGGGGAGTTGTTAACAGGAATGGAGAAATGGTTAGAATTGAGCAACGATTGTATATATAAATATGAAGGAAGAACATGGGTACCAAAGTACGGGGGAATTAGAGAGGTGATCCTAGACGAAGCCCATAAATCTAGGTACTCGATTCACCCCGAAAGTGACAAAATGTACCAAGATCTAAAGGCACTTTTCTGGTGGCCTGGAATTAAGAAATCAATCGCCGTATACGTTGGGAAGTGTTTAACGTGCGCCATGGTGAAGGCTGAAAATCAAAAACCATCAGGGACGTTACAACAGCCTGAAATTCCAGAATGAAAATGGGATAATGTCACAATGGATTTTGTTACAAAACTACCCAGAACTTTCAGAGGACATGACGCCATCTGGGTAATAGTTGACCGGTTAACTAAATCGGCTAACTTCTTGCCGATTCAAGAGGACAACGACCTGACGAAGCTGGCCCAACTGTACATCGACGAGATAGTGACCAGGCATGGGGTGCCACTATCAATCATCTCCGACCGTGATAATCGTTTCACTTCTCGTTTCTGGAAGTCACTCCAGCGGGCTTTAGGAACCCGTCTGGATTTAAGCACTGCATACCACCAACAAACTGACGGTCAAAGTGAAAGAACCATCCAAACCTTGGAAGATATGCTCAGGGCTTGTGTGATTGACTTTGGAGGGAACTGGGATAACCATCTTCCTCTAGTAGAGTTCTCCTACAACAATAGTTATCACGCAAGTATAAAAGCAGCTCCCTATGAAGCCCTATATGGTAGGAAATGCCGGTCACCGTTGAGTTGGAATGAGATCGGGGATAGTCAAGTAATGGGACCCGACATTGTGATGGAGACCACCGACAAGATATTTAAAATTAAGGAGCATTTAAGAGCGACCAAAGACCGTCAGAAGAAATATGCTGACAGAAGTCAAAAACCTTTAGTGTTTCAAGTAGGTGATAGGGTAATGCTAAAAGTAGCACCAAGGAAGGGGACTGTGAGGTTTGGAAGAAAAGGAAAGCTAAGCCTGAGATATATAGGACAATTTGAGATACTAGCGAGAATTGGCCCCGTGGCGTATCAATTAAAGCTACCGTAAGAGCTAGGCCACATACATGACACCTTCCATGTGTCAAATTTGAAGAAGTGCATGGTAGACAAAGCCATGGAGTTACCCCTGAAGGAAGCAAGGACTAATGACAAGTTGAACTTCATGGAAGAGCCTGTAGAGATTACTAACCGGCTGGTCAAGAAACTCAGGCGAAGTCGCATACCCAAGGTCAAGGTAAGGTGGAATTCTAGGTGAGGGCCTGAATTCACTTGGGAGAGAGAAGACGAGATGAGAAAGAATTATCCACATCTCTTCAGACCCACCCGTTCCGGAACTTATCGAAGCTAAAATTTCGGGATGAAATTTCCTAAACGGTGGAAGAATGTAACAACCGACCTCCAGGTCATAACCCTAACCTTTAACCCCTCCCGCATCATTATCCATACAATTAATATTAAAGCAATATCACTATTACTATTACTATCAGTGTTATTATTACTATTGCTATTATTGTTATTTTTGTTATTTCATATGCCATGTTGCATGAATTTGTCAGATCTAGCCTTAGCATAGAATAACTTCGTGTTCTGGGAAAGTCAATTAGTCCATTTCAAAATTGAATCTTAATTGAAACAATTAAATATGTGTGCATGCACACACAATTCACGGTTTAACATATACATATACATACTTAATACTTAAACAACTAATAAAAATTACCCACTTAAAATACTACACTACAAAATAATACTACACAATAACAAATTTTCATTTAAAATTTAAAACTAATTACACCCACAAAGCTCCAAGATCGGCCGCCCCTTCACCCCCCCCACTCCACCAATCTCTTCTCTTCTACACCACCGAAACTTGCCACCATTCCCCTCCACTCCTATTACATGCAACACTTGAACCCACCCTCATTTCTCACCTCTCACTCTCTTCCCTCTTCTCTCAAATTCTCTCTAGCTGAAACACACACACACCCACGGTTCCAGCTTCATTTAAGCCCCTAGTCGAAGTTCAAGCATCAAACATCATCGGTCAAGCTTCATATTAGCAAGAGGGTGCTATCTTGTGAGCCTTTGACACACTGTTTCATCAAACTCGACTCTTCCAGCCCTTGTTTGAAGACTTCCAGACCCTTCTGTCACCCTACACACTCTCCAAATTGTGAACCATACAAGAGTAAGCTTCATCCTACCCGAAACAAACTATGTCATGTGTTATTCTTTCTTCTATCCACCCAAACCCTTACTTTCTTTGTTCTAACAGAAGTACACTGCTATCATCTCGTTCCTGAGGAGATTTTAACTTCTCTAGAGGTATCTCACATGAAATATTGGTCATGCTACGGGTGGAACACAAGTTACACATAGAAAACCCCCTTTGGGTGACTTTGACACCCATGAACTTAATGTTTTGTATCCCTCCGTAACCAAAGCTTGGGATCTGCTTAAAAATGGTTTTTAAACCTCCTAACAACCTGTTTTGAAAGTTACAAAATGATTTGGTGGTGAATGGGTACAACTAATATGTTTTACACATGTGTAAAGGGCTAAAATGGTAAAAATCTCCCAAATACAAGCTTATATTTTGGTTACATGTTAGATCTGTGTATTAGAACTGATTTTCAGTATGTTTTCGATGTTATTGGGCATATTAAATGTTTTCAAAAGCTGAAAAATTAAAATAGTAGGGATTATAGGCATTTTGGACTTATTCGGGGACCCGAAAAGGTGGTAAATTGACTTGAAAATATGAGGACATAGGGTATAACCATGTTAAAAATAATTCCAGGCTCTAAAAAGGTTAAAAAAGTGAAATTGGTCGAATTTGTGGTTAAATGGGTCTAAGAACAATTTAAATGAAATTTTTAGTTAAAAACGGGCCTTAACCGGGTGATTTATGGAAGAAATTCATGAAAATACAAGAATAAATCTAAAATCTATGGGAAACTTGTTATTTCAGTAAGATTAGAACTTTGAGACTTAAAGATGATGAAAAATTGGTCAAACATGATTTCGAGCGATCGGTTTCGGGTAAAAACGCGCTTTAACTGGTCGAACTCAAAAACGAGACTTTCAACAAAAAGGGCTTAAGAATACATTCTTAACAGATTATAAAAACTTATTAAAATTCCTTAATATAATACTTCAAATTTTAAGGCATAAAATTATAAGGTTTAATACTTAACCGTTAAAAACCCCCGGTTTCACCGTAACCGGTAACGTAAAAACACATGTTTACCAACTAAATTCTAAAGTTCTAAAAATTGGAAGTTTAACTTGATTAAGATGTATTATTTAACTCCAAAATCTGTTATTTTTTCAAAAAGGCCATTAAATGTAAAGAAGCAAACTTTAGGGTAGAAATTGTAAATTCTGAAACTTGAGGGGCTAAACTGTAAATTATGCCAAAACTCTATAAAACGACCCTATGAACATGTAATCACTTGGTAACTTAATTTAACTGGTATCAATGACCTAATAGTGTAAAAACCTATAATTATCCATAAGAAACCATGACTTACTATAAAAGGAAACTTTCTAATGCAAGTTTTGGCAAATCTAAACTAGTTGAACATTTAACCCCTTAACACATTATTATCTACCTCGTATGACCTTTGAATTAGTGGCTTAACACTTAATCTTATTGGTAGGGTGCTAAACTTGAAACCTTCCAGGTACACGAAGAACCCGTTACTTGAAGCTCTAAGGTGAATTCTAGTGTCCCCTTTTTACTATTGTTTTTGGGGTGAAGCATGCTCTGTTTAAACTGAACTTTTCTATGCTATAATATGTGACTATATGTTGTGGAAATTTTAGAACCTACTTTTACTTTTATCATGATCATTAATTCTTGTGTGAACCGCTTGTTTTATATGGGTAGATCTACTTGGGGAATCCCCCACACACAGTGCCTTCCTTGATGAACGGGAAGGGTACCACACTGAGATCCTGTGGGGTCATTTGTGGCATGTGAAAAGTTTTAATAAGATACTAAGGTGAACCATCCGGCAGGTATGGTCCACCATATGAGGCTCAGTTCTTCCCTTGGGATTAGCCGGTGTAACATAACTTTAGAAGAGGCTAGCCGGGACTGAGTGCAGGGTTGATTGTGATTCCCACAACTATGATACTATGATCTATGACTTTTAAATCAAATGTGGATTCTTTTGAATCCTTTTGTCTTTGAACTTTAAGCACTTGAATTCACTAACTTTTTAGTTGACACAAATTTCTTTTGAGCATGTTTCAGGTAATCCTTGAAGGGAATCTAGCTGTGTAGAAGACTTGAGTTAGCACCGTGACCATGGCATTGGCTTGTTTTGATTTTCAAACAATATGGACTTATTTCTATTTATTTAGGTTGGGAACAATTTGTATTGTTGAAAACTTATACTCGTATGGGTGGTTAGACCCACATCTAGCCCGATATTTCTTTAAACTGTAATGCCATGTGATGTTCTCTCCTTTTGTGCTCTTATGATGGTTTGTTTCCGCTGCCATATATTGTTACTAGTCTGTGACGTCCCACCCTACCTGGGCCCGGGGTGTGACAAGGGAGATGTTAGAAAAGACTCAGATCATAGATGATATGCAAAGGCAATTATTTGAAAAGGATGAAATGATAAAAAATCTTGAACATCAACAAAATTTCATATTTAGTTATGTTCAGATTCTGGAGTAGAACTTAAGAGATCTCACTTCTCGTGTGCCTTTCTCATCTACACAACAAAGAACCACGAAAGTTGAAGAATCAAGTGGACAGCAATCTGCTAATCCTGAAACTACGCAAGATCCTGCTGACACTATAGAGCATGATATTGATCCTGTTATTACAGAAAGGACAACAGAGACTGCTGATGTTGATCAAGAGCCACTTATCACTGATCATACTATGGCTACTGAGGATCAACCTGTGGTTTATACTGGAGAGGCATTTGTAGAGCCTGAACATGATTTACCAATTCCTGAGCCTAGTAATGATAATGATGATTTGGATATGGTGGATTATGAATTTAGTGACAAAAAAAAGGTTGATGATGATGAAGACGATGATGGAGATGATGGTGATGAGGGTGATGATGATAAGAAAGATGATAAGAAAGATGAAGATGATGATCAAGGAGGAGATATAGGCTCTACAGCTGGTGCATCTGGATCATCGGGTACTAACAATGTCTCTAGACCAAGTCTGGATAATACCACTGAGTATACACCATTAGACCCAGCTGTAGAAGAAGCTTATGATAGAGAGTTCTATACATTCCAGCAAAAGATCATTGCTGAGGAGACAGAAGAAGATTTTGATATTTTTGATGATTTGGATGAAGGAATAGATTACACAGACATATTTAGGAATAGTCTTAAGGATTTATTCTCAGATATCTTGGTTGAAGAAGGGGAGATCATTAGAGAGACGAGCACTCAAGAAATGATTGATAAGACTGCTAACGTAACAGGACAAAGTGCAGTGTGTCAGGTCGGTAATCTTACTGTTGCTGCTCCTCCTCCACCAGCTTACATTCACACGCTGAGACATTCCAAACCTTTTACAAGGTATGAAAACTCAGAACCAATACTTAGCTGGGCATATGATGCAGAGATGATGATGTTTGTGTAAGAGAAAGGGTGGAGCTATCGAGTACTATCAGGACGAACACGATTTCCATACACTCAGAGCGTCGGAATTATATGCAATGGGTTGTGTTCCATTAATTAACCCTAGTAACTACAGCAAGGCAAAGTGGATTAGGAATATGATTTGGAAGCAAAGCAAGACCAACTTCAAAGACTTTAAAACTACCAAATCCAAAGTCATTGAAGATGAGACACGAATAGATCCTAATACAAACAAACCAATAAAGATACGAGTGTTCAAGCATCCCAGATATGCAAGGAAGATCCCTATACATGCTCCTGTGCCAGTTAACAGCTTGTCTAAGCTAATGTGGTGGAGTTGTGAGAAGGAGACGGGTCATGCGTTAATTCATTGTGTGGATAAAGATTACCGTGTCATCGACCCTGTGGATTTGCTCAAATTTGGAAAGGAAGATTTGATGAGGTTGCAGGCTTGTTCAATTGTAGCTGTAGCATAGTTTGGTTGGATAATCACGAAGGCCCTGGATAATAAGATGTATGCATATGGAGGTGGTTACAAGGTGGATGACATGGACTTCTAACGCATTGATTTACGAGCCTAGGGGAAGATTGTAAGGATTGAACCTAGAGGCTCAGGAAACCAAATCAAGATGAAGAAGATCAATTCGTGAGAAAAGTTATAAGTTGTCGCGCGATAACTTGCTTCTCGCGCGAACTTGGAAGTCGCACGAGAACCTGTTAGTCACGCGAGAACTTTAGAGTTTAGTATAAATAGATCGTTTGTAATGTAATTAAGAGAGATTTTTGCATTTTTCCTGATTTCACTCGTATTGTAATACTTTACAAGTCAGAGAGCAATATATTCGAGATTTTATTTATATTTGAGTTCTTCATCTTACTTTCAATCTTGTTCCATGAAGTTAACATTCCGCATTTTCTTCACGAGATCGATCTTATTTGTAATGAACCGATCCTTACAAATACCACACCGAACGAATGATTTTGGGGTAAAAATCTTATATATTTTTTAGTAAAATAAATTACTTTTATAAAATATGTATTAGATGTCAAAAATTTATTTCACAGCATATAGAAGGTTGGGTTAAACGAATGATGTGGATGAGACGTGAAAAGCTCGTGAAATTTGGACCATCAGGCCTGAATTGGAAAATTTTACAACCATAGTTTAGAGATGTATTATGTTGGAAAGATGTCAAGCCTGTCAAATATGCTAACGTAACTGATGAGTTGTACCCCCTATTTTGGGAGGTGCAATATGTTTATGCTCTAATACATTTCAAAGCTGTAGAAGGTTGGTTACTTGTCGCACCCTCCCTAGAAGCGAAAACACGAGGATGCGATGGACGGGATCGTCATAACACATTGGGGGTTTAAGAGAATCACTAAAGGTATTCTTCGTAAATAGATCATGACGTCGCCCGACACATAGGAACACGTGTCAAGTACAGTCAATTCCAAAATGTCATACCATAAATGCATAAATAATCCAAAGTTCTATTCAGGAACAAAGAAGCACAAGTACCAATACAATCCCAAGTACAAAAGCAACAATTACAATTCAATAAAACAAAAAAGCCCAAAACAAGTCCAAAAGTCCCATGAAAGGTCTACTGCTCCCAAAGGAGCAGTCTTGTCTAAAGTCCACAGCCAAGCACCTAAGCCTCGTTACCTGAAAAGACATGCTCTAAAAAGTCAACATACGTTGGTGAGTTCACAGGTTTAAAAGTACAAATAGTTTGCCATGTATAACATGTATAGAAAGTCGTATGTGAGTAAGAGTACATAGCAGTCAAGATATCATCCCAAGTTTAAGATCAGTCCAAGTCCAATTACCCAGATTATATTCACCCATGGGCAAGCCAGGCCAAGTCAGTCTCGACTAGTATACCGACGACAAGGGTGGGGGTGTTAACCCATTAGTACTAACAATACCTCTCCATGATGTCCAAGTAACAAGAAAAAGCACAAGTCCAAGCACAAGCACAAGTACACACTCATGAATGATCATCTAGACTCAAACCATGATCCAAACCACATACAACATTGTCCTAAAATAGTCTTTAAGACACGGCATAGTCCAAAACCATGAGCATGCTTTTCCCCCAAGTAAAATACATTAAAAAGCATCCGTGAAACTCACCTTGAAATAGCACAGTCCAAATCCCACAATACACCAAGCAAGCACTAAAAGTATAAAGCACAGAAGGATTACTAAAGGACAAAATGACCAATATGGTGTAATCCTTGTAGCCCAGTCCTTAACGCCCATCAAGATTTTTATTGTAATTTTTATATTAACTTATTAAATTATTCTTTTGAAACGTCATTTAACCACTTTTAAATACAAAACTTGCCTTTATTTGATTATTTAGTTCCAAACCTTATTTTAGTTTATCAAAATATTTTAGCACATATATATCTGCTTGTGCACCAGTTTTGTATATACTGTTTGGAGATCGAAACGGTAACGAATCATTGAATAAAAGGTATCATTTGAAAGATAATACTTTAAATTAAACTCCAGAAAAAGAATCATCTCCATTGGATAAAATATGAGAAAGATATGACTCAATGAATACAGACCAATCTGCTGACCAGATTCGTCAGTTTTGACCTTCAGTTTTGTTTGCCACGTTTGGAGGACCAAACGATGTCGAAACGACACGAGACCATTGGGTTAGTTAGAGGACTCATAGAAATTGATTTTAGACTCAATTTTTCCCCCATTTAGTCGTTTTATGACCAATTTATGACCTGTACAAAATGTCCAATTTTCCTGATAGCAAGCTGTCTAGTTCATTAGTCTTGTTCTTTTTGCATCCCAAACTTCAATACGTGACCATTATCAACCCGAGTATATAAAGAAAATTTATTCCAGGTTCTAGTTGTAGAAAACTTTAATTAAACACTTAGATTATTCCAATTCTCATTCTCAAAACAGTTTGTTGGATTTTAATCTCCCGGCTTGCAACATTAATTAATTAATTCGTTGTTTTGGTCGTTTAACAAGTCTATCCATTCAAGAAACAAGATTAATGATTTCAAAAACTATTTATAAGTCCAAGATGTCAATTATGAATAGATCATTCAAGATTACACCTAAAATTTTATAGATTCAAAGAATATACAAAGTCCAATGTAAGGCCCCGTTTCCGGAGACCTCACAGTTGGGCAATCATATTATTATTATATAAAACAATAAACATTTCATAAAACATCGCAAGCGGAATTGAGCTAACAAAACCCATTCATGCATATAATTAATGTTGCAAAATAATACATCGTTGTAAGTTAGGGTTACAAAATAATCTATTAGTTGGATTACAATACAACAAAATCATTAAGCATGAACGGATGCCAGTCTAGCCCTAACGAGTAGCTTCCCCCACTTGCCATCCTCAGCAACATTTACCTGCCAACTGAAAATGCTTAAAAGTCAGCGTTGCTGAGTGAGTTCTAGTTTTAAAGCGTTTAAAATACCTTGTAAGATTTATATATGAAAATATTCTTTTCAATAAAATATTTCCTTTACTTTTGCACGTGACCATTCAGCATACATACATCAAGGTATAATCTTGATTATCTTTCATTATCTCATGCATTCGTTTGTTTCCTACTTTTTCATTATCTTCCACTATTTCCAGGTCCCGTCATAACTTTACCCCCATCGTTAGGCACACAACCACCTCATTCTCGGGGTTAAGTGACAAGGACCCCGTTTCGGACTGTGGGATTAATCACCAAGACTGATCCCCCTGTGTGCGAACCCTTATGGGTTAGCCAAGATCGCATGCTATATTACACACAATTGAGCTAGCAACTGTCAATGAGTTGTGAACCTCCTTTATCTTTTGCTTGCAAGACTTTCATTCATTTTTTATGTTCCACTTTTCATTAACATTAATCTTTTACTTTCTTCAATGATAATACTTTACGTATACGGATATATATTCATACCACGTAAAGCCATAAAATAGATACATAATAAGGAACACAAGAACAGCCCAAAAACATGCATAGAATGAACAATGATAAACATCAAGTCAAACTAGGGTCAAACCCTAAAATTCTGATTTCCCAAAATTCCAGAAATTTTTCTATGTGTTTAGGCGCATGAGTACTATGCAGGCGCATAAGTACTACTTGGGCGCATGAACACTATTTAGGCGCATGAACCAACACTTAGGCGCCTGAGGGCTAATCCTGGGCGCATGAGTTAACACTTAAGACTATTTGAGTAGTAGGTGCATGAGGAACCTTGGGCGTATGAGAAACTATCAGGCACATGGCAACTATTGGGGCTTATGACCAAGCACTTAGAAAATATTTGGGCAATTCCCTGGGCACATGAGCCCTATTTGGGCGCATGACCCACACTTGGGCACTCTAAGTCAAATTTTTAGGTGTATGAGCCCTATTTGGGCTCATTACCAGCTGTTACGCATATTTTAGACTTATTTTCAAATCCCATCTACATACTACACTGTTCTAAGCTTATATCCATCATTCTAAGCATCAAGAACACATATACAACCATAAACACAAACATAAACACACATATACCTACAGATACATATTAAACATTTGTAAAACATTTGATTAATTCATTCTCAGCCTCAAAAGTTTAAAACACATAAAAACCGAGGTCTAGAACTCACCTATGCAGCCTTCAAATAAAACTCCACCAAATTTGAAGATGCCAAAAGTTCAAACACCTAAAACAAACCAAAACAAGCACCCAAACACAAAGAGCACATAAAAATCGGTTTTACGGTTGAAAACCCAACAAACCAAGCCAATTACACAAGAAAAATGCTTACCTTAGAAAATCAGCTTCTTCTTCCTTGAATATCCAAAAATACAACTTTTTCTTCTTCTTCTTCTTTTTATTCGAAAAGTAGATTGTGGATGTATACATGGGCGGCCATACTCAAATATTAATAGAATATTTGACTTTTGTACTTTTTACACATAGCCCCCTCCACTTTTACTCCTTTTCATTCTCTTCAAGATATTTTCTTTCCTTCTTTTATTACTTTTCTTTTCTTTCATTTGACAAGAAATTTTCGGGTGTTACAAGTCTACCCCCCTTAAAGAGGTTTCGTCCCCGAAACCTGTCACTCTTCAAACAACTGTGGGTAATGCTATCTCATTTCTTCTTCCATCTCCCACGTGGACTCAGAACCCTTCCGGTGTTTCCACTGCACCCGCACATGTGGAACCACTTTATTTCTCAGTCTCTTCTCCTTTCGATCGATGATTGCCACTGGTTGCTCCACATAATTGAGCCGTTCATCCACCTCGATGTCCTCCAGTGGTACAATCATATCTTCATCAGCTAGGCACTTCCTTAGATGAGATACATGGAATGTTGGGTGAATTCCACTTAACTCATCAGGCAGTTCTAATCGATAGGCCACCTCTCCTATTCGTACGATAATCTGGAAAGGCCCTATCTATCTTGGACTGAGCTTACCCCTTTTCTTGAATCGGATGATCCCCTTCCAAGGTGAAACCTTCAACATGACTCTACCGCCCACGTTGAACTCGATTGGTCTACGCCTTTTGTCGGCATACGACTTCTGTCTATCCTTGGCCGCCTTCATAAAGGCTTTGATCTTTTCTAACTTCTCTGTCGTAGCCTCGATCACCTCAAGACTTCCCAACTCCTTTTGCCCGACGTCTCCCCAACACACGGGCGTTCTACACCTTCTACTGTATAGCATCTCATATGGTGGCATGCCAATGCTGGCATGATAACTGTTGTTGTATAAGAACTCTGCTAACGGTAAGTGATCATCCCAACTTCCTCCAAAGTCAATTACACATGCCCAGAGCATATCCTTGAGTGTCTGAATTGTCCTTTCAGAATGACCATCTGCCTGAGGATGATAAGCCATGCTGATGTGTAGCCTCGTCCCCATCACGTCATGGAATCTTTTCCAAAACTTCGATGTGAACCAGGTGTCATGGTCCGACACGATAGCCACTGGCACACCATGACGAGCTACAATCTCTTTAATGAACATATCTGCCAGTCTCTTGGATGAATACGTCTCGCGAATTGGTAGGAAGTGAGCACTCATTGTCAAACGATCAACTATCACCCATATGGTATCGTACCCCCTCGCCATACGAGGTAGCTTCGTAATGAAGTCCATGGTGATGTGCTCCCACTTCCACTCAGGTATGTCCAATGGTTGGATCTTCCCGTATGGCTTCTGATCCTCTGCCTTCACTTGCAAGCAAGTAAGGCACTTACTCACATACTCCACTACATCGCGCTTCATTCCCGGCCACCAGTAATCTTTCTTCATGTCTTGATACATCTTGGTAGTAGCGGGATGAATGGAGTATCGAGTCTTATGAACTTCATCCATGATCCGCCCCCGTAGGTCTCCGTAACGAGGGATCCACATCCACCCGAAGCGGGTTTTAACTCCATGGGTATTTTCTCCAAACTCCGTGACTAGACCTCTCATCCTTTCAGAGTTAAGGCGATCTTCTTTCAAGGCCTCATCTTGAAATTCTTTGACCTGTGTCATCACATCAGAGGTCATCACTAATTGATAAGCTTTCACCTGGATCGGCTCGGGTCTCTCCTTTCGGCTAAGGGCATTGGCGACTATATTGGCTTTGCCTGGGTGGTAATGGATCTTACAATCATAGTCCTTGATTAACTCTAACCATCTCCTCTGCCTTATGTTGAGATCTTTTTGCTCAAAGAAATACTTTAAGCTTTTGTATTCCATGAAGATTATGCACTTTGCCCCGTACAGGTAGTGCCTCCAAATCTTTAGTGCGAAGACCACAGCCGCTAGCTCCAAATCACGGATGGGATAATTAACCTCATGGATTTTTTGCTGTCGGGACACGTAGGCTATTCCTTTCCACGTTGCATTAACGCGCAACCCAGTCCCGAGTAAGAAGCATCCAAATACACCACTAAGTCTTCACTCCCTTCGGGCAATGTCAAAATAGGAGCTTGGTTAGTTTCACCTTTAATTCCTCGAAAGCAACCTCCTGTTCTCGACCCCACACAAACTTTACATCCTTGCGAGTCCATTTAGTCAAAGGTGAGGCTATCTTGGAAAATTCTTGGATAAATCTTCTGTAGTAGCCTGCCAAACCCAAGAAACTGCGAATCTTGGATGGCGTCTTTAGAGACTTCCATTGCATCACCACCATAACCTTTGCTGGGTCCACCATAATTCCTTCAGAATTCACCACGTGACCCAAAAACTAAACTTCGTGCAACCAAAAATCACACTTGGAGAATTTAGCGTACAACTTCTCTCTTCTAAGTGCCTCCAATACTTCACGTACGTGGCCGGCATGTTCTTGTTCGCTCTTCAAATAAATCAGGATATCATCAAACACAATCACTGATTTATCTAACATTGGCCGACACACTCGGTTCATCAAATCCATAAAGGCAGCTGGCGCGTTAGTTAGACCGAAAGACATAACGAGGAACTCGTAGTGTCCATAATTCATGAGAAAAGCTATCTTAGGAATATCCTGCTCCTTAACCTTCAACTGATGGTAACCAGATCGGAGATCTATTCGTGAGGACCAACTGGCACCTTGGAGTTGGTCAAACAAGTCATCTATTCTAGGCAGGGGATATCGGTTCTTCACCGTTAACTTGTTCAACTCTAGGTAGTCGATACACATCCTCATACTACCATCCTTCTTCTTGACAAACAAGACCGGAGCACCCCAAGGAGAGACACTTGGCCGGATGAACCCTTTGTCCATCAACTCCTGTAGTTGCACCATCAGTTCCTTCATCTCCGTTGGAGCTAATTGGTACAGTGCTTTGGTGATGGGTTGAGCACCGGGTATCAGATCAATCTAAAACTCAATCTCGTGATCCGGTGGCACGCCTGGTAAGTCTTCTAGAAACACGTCCGGAAAGTCACACACAACTGATACATCGGACAATTGTGGTACTGACGCGTCCACATCCTTCACATAAACCAGGTAGGCACTACATCCGCATTTCATGCACTTCTCTGCCACCGCCATCGAGATCACCTTAAGCATCGTTGTCACTCGATCACCATAGACCGTCACCAAGCTTCCATCTGGCATGATTAATCGAATCATCTTTTTATGACACACAATATTTTCCTCATAGGCTGCTAATCAATCCATCCTTAGTACTACATCAAATCCACCTAGAGGCATCACAAACAGTTTAGCAGAGAACCTATGGCCTTCTAGTTCTATGTCGTAATCTTCTATCATCTCAGAAATTCTGGTGGACTTACCAATAGCAGTTTCTACTTCGTAGGGCTCATCAATACTCCTACTACTAACAGGCAACTTAGCACAGAAAGTAGCAGAAATGAAACTTCTACTAGCACCAGAATCAAATAATACAGAGGCAAAAGTTTGGTTTACTAGAAACATACCTGACACGACGTCGGTCCGCTCTGGCCTCCTCGCATGTCATTGTGATGGCTCTAGCACTTGCCCTCTGCCCTCCATCTTCTGTCCTCTTCTACACCCCAGAACTCTCAACCCTCGGCTTCTTGCAATCCCAGCTTACATGCCCCTCTTCACCACAGTTATAGCGCCTCATCACCCCACAATCCTTTGCTATATGACTGGGCTTCCCACACTTGAAGCACACATTCACTCCCCACTTGCATTCACTAGTGTGCTCTCTCCCACATCTGCTGCACCTTTTCATCCCAGAGCTTGAGGACCTCACTCCTCGGCCATCCATCTTCCTCCTTTGTTGTTTGGAGTGAAACCACCATGTCCAAACCATTTCCCCTTCCAGGTCTTGTCACAACCAACAGTCTTCTACACCTCAGCCACCGCTCCTCCCTTTCATCATACAATCTACCCGTCAGGTCTACTACCGACCGAAATGTACCTGGTCGAGCAGTAATCAAATGCATGCGAATGTCAGCTGGCAGTCCATGAATGTACCTTTTGATTTTCCTTGACACCGGCGTCACTTGGTCAGGCACCAACCTAGCCATTTCGTTGAACTTGGTGGTGTATTGCTGATGGGTCATGGTTCCCACCTCTAGCTGTAGGAACTCTCTCTCTATCTTGTCGAGTTCTCGGTGAGGACAAAATTCCTCAATCACCATCTTCTTCAACTCTCCCCATCTCATCTTCCCGATGGCCCTACTACCCTAGGCTTGGACAATATTGTCCCACCAACACAAAGCCGAGTCTACAAACAAGTGAGTAGCGAACTTCACCTTCTGTTCCTCCCTACAGTCACTAATCTCCAACACCTCCTCCATTTCTCTCAACCAGCGGTCAGCAGCGGCAGCATTACCGTTGACATCGAAAGTCGGGGGTTTGCATCGTTGAAATGCACCGTAGCTGCACCCCTTCGCGGCTACCCTTACTTCCACCTCCTCCTCATCACCGGAGGCTGCCATCCCAGCATTTAGTTCCTCCTCATCATGATCTTCCACATTCCCTCTTCTCCCAGCTGTCTTCCTTCTCTCATCCTTCTTCCCCTTCCTCTCATCTTCCCTTACAGCCCGGATAACTTCAGTCACTACAGAAGGTAGGATCATCTGCATGACTTGGTGAACCTCCTCAATAACTGCCTCCTTTACTGAGGCTCTCAGGTTAGCACTCTCATCACCGCCCTCCGGGTGATGAAGCTCGGGTTCAGTTGGAGCCGACTCCGTAGTCGTAGTCTTGTTCCTTGCAGCCCGTGGTCTACCACTATGACCACCCCGTGTTCCACCTTGAGAAGCCTTAGATGATCTACCACCAACCATCCTCTAACACTATAAGATTCTAACACTAACACGGTCATTCAAGGTAATAGCTCAGTTTATGTCAAGTATAGCAAGTCCCTAATTACAGTGGCCAGTTGTGATTAGCCACTTACTTTACTCTTCATCCCCCAAGCATTTCCTATCCTGACTACATCAGTATTCAAATCTACTAAAAGCACATAAATTAGATAGCACACGCACATAATGCCGGTTAACATTAAGAAAAGAATTACCTGATGGCACGTAGCTACTCGGGCTGGCATCCCTCCATTCGGTCCCATTCTCAGTTTAAGTTTATGTTTTTGAAAATATTTACCTATTTCTCTTAAACTGTGGCTCTGATACCAACTTGTAAGGCCTCATTCCCGGAGACCTCACAGTTGGACAATCATAGCATTATTATATAAAACAATAAACATTTCATAAAACACCACAGTGGAATAGAGTTAACAAAACCCATTCATGCATATAATTAATGTTGCAAAACAATACATCATTATAAGTTAGGGTTACAAAATAATCTATTAGTTGCATTACAATACAACAAAATCATTAAGCATGAACGAATACCAGTCTAGCCCTGACGAGTAGCTTCCCCCGCTTGCCATCCTCAGCAACATTTACCTGCCAACTGAAAATGCTTAAAAGTCAGCGTTGTTGAGTGAGTTATAGTTTTAAAGCGTTTAAAATACCTTGTAAGATTTATATATGAAAATATAATTTTCAATAAAATATTTCCTTTACTTTTGCACGTGAGCATTCAGCATACATACATCAAGGTATAATCTTGATTATCTTTCATTATCTCATGCATTCGTTTGTTTCGTACTTTTTCATTATCTTCCACTATTTCCAGGTCCCGTCATAACTTTACCCCCATCGTTAGGCACACAGCCACCTCATTCTCGGGGTTAAGTGACAAGGACCCCGTTTCGCACTGTGGGATTAATTAGCAAGACTGATCCCCCTATGTGCAAACCCTTATGGGTTAGCCAAGATCGCATGCTATATTATACACAGTTGAGCTAGCAACTCTCAATGAGTTGTGAACCTCCTTTATCATTTGCTTGCAAGACTTTCATTTATTTCTTATGTTCCTCTTTTCATTAACATTAATCTTTCACTTTCTTCAATGATAATACTTTACGTATACAGATATATATTCACACCACGTAAAGCCATAAAATAGATACATAATAAGGAACACAAGAACAGCTCAAAAACATGCATAAAATGAACAATGATAAACATCAAGTCAAACCAGGGTCAAACCCTAAAATTCTGATTTCCCAAAATTCCATAAATTTTTCTAAGTCTTTAGGCGCA
This sequence comes from Flaveria sonorensis, assembly GCA_025506505.1. NCBI lineage: Eukaryota > Viridiplantae > Streptophyta > Magnoliopsida > Asterales > Asteraceae > Flaveria > Flaveria sonorensis. The sequence continues at coordinate 43,489,623 of CM046428.1, forward strand.
TGAGTACTATGCAGGCGCATGAGTACTGCTTGGGCACATGAATACTATGCAGGCGCATGAACCAACACTTAGGCGCCTGAGGGCCAATCCTGGGCGCATGACTACTATATGGGAGCATGAGTTAACACTTAAGACAATTTGAGCACTAGGCGCATGAGGAACCTTGGGCGTATGAGAAACTATCAGGCACATGGCAACTATTAGGGCGTATGACCAAGCACTTAGAAAATATTTAGGCAATTCCCTGGGCGCATGACCCACACTTGGGCACTCTAAGTCAAATTTTCAGGCGTGTGAGCCCTAATTGGGCACATTACCAACTGTTATTCTAAGCTTATATCCATCATTCTAAGCATCAAGAACACATATACAACCATAAAAGCAAACATAAACACACATATACCTATGGATACATATTACACAGTTGTAAAACATTTGATTAATGCATTCTCAGCCCCAAAAGTTTAAAAACACATAAAAACCGGGGTCTAGAACTCACCTATGCAGCCTTCAAATAAAACTCCACCGAATTTGAAGATGCCAAGAGTTCAAACACCTAAAACAAACCAAAACAAACACCCAAACACAAAGAGCACATAAAAATCGGTTTATGGTTGAAAACCCATTAAAACCAAGCAAATTACATAAGAAAAATGCTTACCTTAGAAAATCAGCTTCTTCCTTGAATATCCAAAAATATAGCTTTTTCTTCTTCTTCTTCTTTTCAGTCGAAAAGCAGATTGTAGATGTATACATGGGCGGCCATACTCAAATATTAATAGAATATTTGACTTTTGTACTTTTTACACATAGCCCCTCCACTTTGACTCCTTTTCATTCTCTTCAAGATACTTTCTTTCCTTCTTTTATTACTTTTCTTTTCTTTCATTTGACAAGAAATTTTCAGGTGTTATATCCAAGAATTAGGGTTTTACCTGTTAGAGAGTCCAACACTAGTAACACCTAGATTTTCACGATCCAACATCCAAAACAAAGAATATAAGAATATTAGATGATGATTTTGTGTTTAGATGATGAATATCATCGAAATTGAAGCAAATCAAGGAGTAAAATCATCAAGAAACGATTTTTTTCTTACCAGAGATTAGAAGATGAACGAATCTTGCTTAGAATGAGATCTTGAATGTCTTGATTATCAGAAAACTCAATAGAATGGCACAATGAGGCAGATTTTCGATTGGAATAAGGAAGAAACAAGTGAAATTGGGTTGCGGTGGCTAGGGTTTGCAATATGGAGCAGCTTGGAGAACAATTTTTGCAAAAGTGAGGAAACAAGGGGGAATTCCCCCCTTGTCTAGTTTCGGCCACAAGCAAGGGTGGGGCATGGGCTTTCGGGCCCTTGGCCCGTCTCATCTAATCTATCTCATCTCGAATTGCGTGTTGACCAATTTTTATGTTTTTAATTCTGTGTGCTAAAACTGTTCCAACGAGCTATTATATGCTCAAGAAATCAAATAATTAATATTTTTGAACTAATTCATGTTATTTATTGGACTTTAGGTAAAGCACATGAATGTAAGATTAGTTGGTTTTAACGTAAATTTTAACGCTTCACCTTTTAGAAAATCCTTGATTAGGCTCAATGCACAGGACCTTGTACGATGACAAGCCCAACGGTCATCTTATTGACAAAAAAACCCTAAGCCCAACACTCTGACATAGGCCCATTAAGCTAAAATTTGGGTCAACATTGAAATAAACAATCAATTAAGTCCAAGCCCAAATATGACAAAGTCCAAGTCAAAAGTCAAAGTCAAAGCACGTATTTTGGTGACGGATGTCACATTACTTGTCCGAATCAACTTGCATACAATGGAGATGCTTCAATATTGGTCAAATAACTTATACCGTGAATTATATCATGAGTTGGTTCTTTCTATTTTTGATTTTATTCCCTGTAATTTTTACTGTTTGATGGAACAAATTGGTTACCGGGAAAAACATTATACTAGACCATTTATTCATCCTGATAAAAGGGCTGATATGAAATTCACAACCAATGAGGAGTACTTTCCTAAAGACGGGGTGACCTTGGTGGTGATTCAGGTGTTTTTGTTTGTATGTTTTTGTTTGTATTACCGTTTAACTTATTAGTTTTGTTGTATTATAATTTTAGTTTTTGGATGCTTGTTTGAATAATATTATTTCATGATTGTTTTTAATAATAAAAATACATTCTATAATTAAAAGATAAAAGTACATAAAAAAATACTTATAAAAAAGATAAAAATATATCACTAATAGAAGGTAAAAGAAATAACATCTAATGAGTGTCACGATCAACATTGGTAGCTTCATCATTTTCGGTTGTCTCCATTGCTTCATCATTTTTGGTTGTCTCCATTGTTTCATCCTTTAAGTCGAATGAGCATGGAGATGCTTAAAAAAATCGTTCTACTGTTTGTGCTATCTCTTGAAATTGAGAGTAATAAGAAAGCGGGGAAGATTGTTGAAACTATTTTTCAAAAGCAGTATTAGGGGTTTGATAAGGATTTGACGGGCCCCCTTCTTCGTAATTTTGGGTACCCATTTGATTAAAATGTTGAAACTAGGTACTTGTTGTACCACCGTAAAAAAGATCTGTGTTACCCATTTGGCTTAAATAGGGTGAGTCAAACTATTATTCCGTCAAAAGCCTTTGTTCCATCATATTCGACCGCCCCACATTATCATCAACAACCTATCGGCCAACCCGTCCTCGTCCTCTACCCCTTCTACGTAACCGTTGAGTGAAGGAAGGAAGTTGAGTATCATCAACATTTTGTGTCAAATGCATTGGTAGATAACTTATATGATTTGCATGTGGGAATTCCATATAACCGCTCACCATATTGCTTTGTGTTTCATCCCTTGGTCTTTGATAAAAGTGGCTCATCCCATCCATCTACAAATAACATTATGTAAGAATATTTTTAAAAATAATAGTAATAATAATAACAATAATAATAATAATAAATAAATAAATAATAAAATAATCATAATTTAATAATCCATCATTCTCAATCTTTGTCTATCATTTCGGAAGCCATAAGGGTTTATGTCTTGATGAGTCGGGTTTGTTGTATATACTACAGTACGTTGTAAATACCACCACGTGTATTCTTCGGAAGCAATTGGCGAATTGGTGTATGCTTCATTCACAATTGTATTTTGTTGAGACGTCCATGCTTGAACATAGAAATTATGTTGGTGCATACAGTTTTTATTTCTACCTCCTTTACGTGCAATAGAATGCAGATTTATGTATTGCTCTTGGGCTTTAATATCCATTTGTATATATATTAGGTAGACGGTGAATGATATTATCATAAGGCCTCCAATTAAACTGATATAAAAATATAAATTAAAATATTTTTACAATGTTACGTTATACAAAATAATATTAGTATAAATTTAATACCATGGCCTCAATTAATGAGTATAGCTGAGATAGATACGTGCTCAAACAGTACGGAACGGTGTTTACATAACTAAGTTCACCCTGCCATCTATAAAAAAATTTCAAATTATACCCGATCAAGTAGAAAAATATACGATTACTGAAAAAATAATCAATTTATAAGTTTTTTTTCACATACCATGCATCAAATCAATCAAAAGAGTATTCCAGGGACACACAGAAGGTAATTTTTCCCATGCCTATAATTGCAATAAGAATAAAGGGCCACCAACCTCGTGATATGTGACACTCATTGCCTTGCATAGTTGTCTATACAAACAAGCTATAACTAAACTTCTCCAACTAAGTCTACCACACTCATGTACATTTTCTATATGACTTAAATAATTTATATGCACCTAGTTGCTAAAAGTATCAGGAAATAAAGTGGCACCGTTTATTAAAAATATAATTAATCTAGCTCGTTGGATGCATTGAAAATAGGTGGCATTATTAGGGAAGGGATTTTTATTTCCTCTAAAATAAACGGTAAGTTTAATTTATAACCACTTACAGCGCCTTTAGAGAGTGTACAACCTGTCAAATACCCAAACCTCATTATAATTTCAGTTGCATTCATAGCATAATCAGTACGAGAAACAACATCACCTTCAACCGGCAAACTCCATAAGACTTGTACATCTTGAAAGGTTACTATGGTTTTTCCAACCGGTAAATGAAATGTGTGTCTTTGGCCTCCATCTCTCCACCAAAGCTGATATAAGAACCACGATCAAGTTTGCGATAACCACACTTGATCACACTACCAAAACCAGCCAAACTTATATATCTCATGATGTTATCAGGGATAGGCTCCTCATTAATGTAATCCCACAAACCTTTGTCACCTCGTTTTATACGTAAAATTCCTTCATCGCTTTCTGTATCACGAAAATAGTAATCAGCTCTATGCTGACCAATTCAAAATAACAAGTCGTTATTCAATGGACCTGGTGTAATTCTCCAACTTATTTTTTGGAATGAAAGTATGAAATATTTTTAAATTTTGAGTTGAAAGAAAAGTATTGGGGAAGAAATGTATGAAAAATTAAAATTTTGATTGTTTATATAAGGAAAAAGAGAGGTTGAGTGGTAGTTAAAATTAGTGGTTGAAAATGGTTGTGGAGAACACGCCCATGGCAAGGGCGAATTCTGGTTTGACTTGACATCTATCATATTTGACACATCAAGACTCACATGCACCACATGCACCACCCACCACATGCACCACCCGAGAAATTTTAATTATGCTTTTCGAGAACTCGCTCATGGCAGGGGCGGGTTCTTGGTGCATCTGCGCATTCATATGGATTCCTGACACATCTGCGCATCACATGGGTTCACGTGTGTACGTTGACTGATATGTTAATAATTATATATGTTTACAATATATATTTCTTCGCATTTTAAGTCATTATTGATACAAAATTTATAATTTAGACACTTATTTGTGTTTTATTTGAATTTTGTAGTTTTTGTGAAGAAAACCCAATATTTGAAGAAGTTCAAGAGGAAAAATGCTTTTGATATGACCATATTAAAGCTGAATATGCCCATATAAGCTGTCAAACTCTAACTAATTCATTTTTTAAGCTGAATATGGTCATATCGCTTCAGATATGGCCATATTCGGGCAAAAAACGGATGTATAACCCTACAACACCTCATTTCCAATATAACTTTCATTTCTTTCAAACCCCTAGCCTCCCTCAAACCCCTAGGTGTTTTTGAGCATTTCTCAAGAGTTTTTAGGATATTTGAAGGCCAAGATTGAAGATTTCACACTTTTAAGAAGGATCTAACATCATCCACCCCATTTCCACTCAAAATTGGTTTGAATACCTCTAGATCTACTATGAGTTCATCCATGTTCTTGAGTTTGGGTGTGTTTCTTGTAAGCCTTATGGGCTAAACTCTTATTATCACTTGGATTAGATGAAACTTAGCATGATTTAATAACTCATACATGATTCTTGGTGTTGTTTATGTTAATGTCATGATGAAACTTGATTATTCTTCAATGATTATGTATATTTGTTCTAGTTTGATAAAATTTCCAACCATGTGGGTATTGTAAGCATATTATGTTGAAAAACCTCATGTTCTTACAAGATTTATGCATATGATTGCATCTTTTGTATGTAATTTTGTTACATTTGACTAGGAATGGTGATTGAAGGTTGGGGGTTTAGTATAATTGGGTAAATAAGCATCCTTATGCTTATGTTTAAGAAAACCATGGTGTATGTCATAAACCTCTCTTGTCATTGGTTATGAATTGATTTTGTAATCATGGTTTGATGTTCATGAGTTGAAGGGTAGTTATAGTTTTGTCTATTTTACCCAAGTTAAGGTGACTGGCACGTGTTTATCGTGTTAACTTTCCAAAAATTTGTGGATTAGGTAACCCTAACGAGAGTCTAATTCACCTTTGACATTGACATAATTGTATAATTAGTTCTTCTTGGCATAACTTTAGATGGCTATTGTGTGTTTATTGTTTTAGATTTACGAATGGTTATATGTCTAGATATCCTTGATGGGGGTTTAGGCTACTTCCATCTATCATGTGTAAAAAATGGCCCCACCTCGAATTTGTGCTAGTTGTTAATTATGTGCTAAGTGGAATCAAAGTCTGGTATCTTTAATTGATTGTGTATCTTCGTATTTACTTCCTTAATTTATTAGTTTAATTTGCTAATGGTTTTGGTTAATTATAATATTTAAAAATCCAAACTCAATTGATCGGTTAAATAGTGATGATGATTTAGTATTGGGTGCCATTGTGTCCACAGATCGATACTCGGTTCTTACCTCAAGCTATACTACTATACGATAGGTGCGCTTGCCTATTGTGTGTAGTTAGTCTAAAGATGATAATCATTTCTTTAAAATTAAAACAAATTGTGTGAATTTTCATATAAAAATATATATATACTTTACACACATCAAGTTTTTGGCATCGTTGCCGGGGACACGGTGATTTCAAGAAAGATTGAAGTTGCTACTTTAACCATTTATGTATATTTTAGATTCTTTTTATGTTTGTATTTATTTTGTTTCTTATTTTTATTTTATTTCTATCTAATGCCCATGATCTTTTTGTTTGAGTGTTCTTTGTAGTCACTTTCATGGATCGCGACTACGGGAGTTACTATGGAGGATACAAATTTAATTATGGTGATTACCATGAGGGTATTTGGTGTGAGATATGTGGAGGATGTCATTACACACCAAAGTGTTACCATTTTCAGGGGTACCCCTCAAATTATTATGAAGAGTCGTATCCTTACTAACAACCATTTGAGGAGTCAACCATAATGCCATTCCAAACTGAACCCCGTCCATTATTATATAAGTTGTTGCAACAAGGAATTGATATGTTTTCACAACCTACCATCAGTTGTAACCAAGATGAGGTTGAGCAACAAGAAAGCTATGCTAGTGAACTCGCTAAACAATGCCGTAGATTAGAGGCATTGAGTGTTGAAGTTAACAAGATGTATGTCCAGCTTCTACAAGAGAGTTCATCTTGCAACACAGATCCGAGCACTGATTTAGAAAAGAGGGATGGAATTGAAGCCAAGCCTGCTATATACATTGATGTGTTAAATCACGAATCAGAATTGGAGACGATAATAGATGAAGCACAAATCCCACCTCTAGTTCAAAACACATTCGAGTTTGATGAGCCACAATTAATATTTCTCCGTGTGTTGACTAATGACGAGCAAGATGTGGAGGAATTGCAAAGGAAAGAACAATGTGAGGAGGTCATGTATGAGATGGAAGTGGTCCTCCATAGTCTCATCGATGGAAAACCACAAATCACATAATTCCATCATAGGAGGACGAGTTTGGAGATGAGTTGGTGATCATACCTCTTGTTGAGGGGAAATGAGGATGGTTCGACATGTTTAGCGACCTTGATGATTTAGAAGCACTATTTTATGGGAAGCCAATCGTGGTGATCAAAGAAGGACCGCACCAAAAAGAAGATTGGCAAGCAGATGGGTTCACCAACGAACCAATGACCATGGTGATACTCGATCCTCATATTTGCACCAAAGACAGCCAGATCGTGATTGAGTATTATGATGATTCATTACATACATCAAATGAATCACAAGAGAGGGCAAACTACTTTACGGACCAACGAACGATGAAAATGCGACATCCTTGCATTAAAAATTGTAAATCAACAATATATTATCAGGATGATCGCATCCTTCATTACATATGTTGTATCAGTTTTGGTCTGGGCAAATACAGGTGTTGGTGGAGATATTTAACATATTTAGCATCTATATTTTTAGACTTTTTATCCGTTTAGCTACCTTTACAAAAAAATTCCATACCCTTTTTTTACCAAAGCTCAGTTACAACCCGTTAAAGCCCTCTTGATTTATGCATTTTCTCATGTTAGTTGGTTGAGATTTAATCCCTTTGCAAGCATATTACTATGTTTGTATCATTTTGGCATCAAGTGATTCACTTATAAACTTATACATATAAATAACCAAGTGTTGAATGATTTTTATGAGTGGTTTACACTCATGCATAAAAGAAACTTCGTAGGCATGTGGATCCTCATTTGAATATTACTAGTATTTTTGAAAAGAGCAAGCTTAAAACACTCAGTTTCTTCTTATGAATGTGCCATGTTTGATTGTCAATTATGAGTTTGGATCTTCATTTAACAAATGGTTTTCCTCTCAACGTCTTTTATGTCAAAGGGATTTCTTTTCTTAAATGGTTGCATGAGAGTTTGCTTGAGGACAAACAAAGTTCATGTGTGGGGATGTTTGATATGCTAGTAATTATATATGTTTACTATATATATTTCTTTGCATTTTAAGTCATTTTTTATACAAAATTCATAATTCAGACACTTATTTGTGTTTTATTTGAATTTTGTAGTTATCGGATGAAGCTCGGTGATATTTGGGAAGAAAACCCAATATTTGAAGAAGTTCAAGAGGAAAAATGCTTCTGATATGACCATAATGAATCTGAATATGCCCATCTAAGCTGTCAAACTCTAAATAATTAAATTTTGAAGCTGAATATGGTCATATCGCTTCAAATATGGCCATATCCGGGTAGAAAACGACTTTATAACCCTACTACACCTCATTTCCAACATAACTTTCATTTCTTTTAAATCCCTACCCTCCCTCAAACCCTTAGGTGCTTTTGAGCATTTCTTAAGAGTTTTTGGGAGATTTGAAGGCCAAGATTGAAGATTTCACACTTTCAAGAAGGATCTAACATCATCCACCCCATTTCCACTCAAAATTGGTTTGAATCCCTCTAGATCTACTATGAGTTCATTTATGTTCTTGAGTTTGGGTGTGTTTTTTGTAAGCCTTAGGGGCTAAACTCTTATTATCACTTGTACTAGATGAAACTTAGCATGATTTAACAACTCATACATGATTCTTGGTGTTGTTTATGTTAATGTCATGATGAAACTTGATTATTCTTCAATGATTATGTGTATTTGTTCTAGTTTGATAAAATTTCCAACCTTGTGGGTGTTGTAAGCATGTTATGTTGAAAACCTCATGTTCTTACAAGATTTATGCATATGATATCATCTTTTGTATGTAATTTTATGACATTTGAATAGGAATGGTGAATGAAGGTTGGGGGTTTAGTATAATTGGGTAAATATGCATCATTATGCTTATGTTTAAGAAAACCATGGTGTATGTCATGAATCTCTCTTGTCATTGGTTATGAATTGTGCAGGACCGGTGAAGGGAGGTCAATGCAAAAGTTTTACAATGTGGAGAGAGTTAGAACACTTAGCAGATCAAATAAGAAACCAGTTAGGATGAAACAATGAACACAAGAAAAAAGAACAAGAACTTTCAGATATGGTTTTCAAAAATAATGTATATTGCTCTCAAGTTCTTTTACAAGTGTTATAAAGCTTATCGTCTAAATACAAATACTTGAGATATCTATACTACATCCTACAGCCGGCCATACATTGAAGGCCAGCTGGAAACACTAATCTAGACAACAAGATCAATGTAGAGTCAAAAGGCAGATTGCCTTTTGACTAGTGACTATGACATGCCATAGCTCACATCCTAATATATTACAAAAAGGATAAAAGTACATAGTTGGAAAGTTAAAGACAACAGACCTTAATCTACAATTGACAAAAGCATGGACTTTTCACCAACTTATATAAGTTGGTGAGTCTTTAAAAGTAGCAGTGAAAAGTGGTTCAACTTTTGTCAAAAGGTAATTCAGAGAAAGCGTCTCTTATCTGTCTTCGAAAGAAATCGGTCATTGGCTTCAGAAGACTTTGTCTTTAAAGCTTCAGAAGACTTCATCTTTGGCTTTGAAAGATTTGGTATTTTGGCTTCGAAAGATTTGATACTTATTATAATTCACTGAGTTATATCAAATATTCCAAAGTAACTTCCTTGTACTTCACATGTGCATGCTAAGAGATCTTTGGTTGTTCTTTGGTTGCATCAGCCTTTAAGTGTATTCCTTACAAACTCCTACTAGGCTAATGCTACCAAAACTAAAGAGACCTTTAAGTGTTGATCTTCATCTATTAACAGTCCTCATCAGAATCAAGACCACTCCCTTTATCATTAGTTGGTCAGGATTCCTCAGACTCTCAAAGTATCTCCTCATGTCATAAAGATCATGCAGAGGGAGGTCAAGTATGTTTTGCCAGAAGTACATGTCTTCAACACCTTGATCTCTAATGACGCACCATCTGTCTGGATTGGTGGCAAACATCTAAGACACGATGGGTCTCTCAGTAGCAAGAGGCTCTACTTGAATAAGAGTTGGATTAGCAGCCTCTTCTTGATCACCCTCAGGATGTTCTGACCCATCCTAAGGTGCAGAGGTGGATGCCTTGGACTTCTTTATCTTCTTCTTCTTGTCCCTTCTTGTGGCCATCCTTTTCCTCTTTCTATACTTTAACTAAGGAGACTGGCCTGAAGTACCAGATTGTTCTTGTTTGTCTTCCTTAGTTGGGTCCTTGTCCTTTAAAGGTTCAAAAAAAGAACGATTAGGACCCTGCTATAGATCAGAAGATGAAGTTGGCTGTGATGCAGCACTAGGTCTAGGTTGTGTTGTCTTTTGGGGTTCAACCTTGACCTCAACTTTAGGTGCAACCTAACTTGGTAAAGAATGCAAGTCAACTAGATCACCCCTTTTGATCTTCTGCTTGATCACTCTAATGTGCTCATCCATGGTGGATAGAGACATTGGACGAAGTCTCCTTCCGAAGAATCCATATAGCTTCAAGAAGCTCACCATCTTTTGTCTGTTAGCAGATTTCTTCAGATTTGCTCTAATGGTGGCTCTTAACTTTGCAGCCTCTTCCCTCATCTTCCTCATGGCAGCTTTTTTCTCTTTTTACACTTGTTACTTAAGCTACTTGATGTATTCAAATTCAATGTAGTCATATGGTAAGGGAAGAAGATCTGCTGCCTGATAAATACCTGTGGCACTTAGATAGGCTATCATGTTTTGCCTGTCGTGTTCCCTACCTACTTGAGTTTGTTGCTCAGTAGCCACAGTCTCTGTCTCAGGCTTTTCCTATATTGGGGAGAGAGTAAGAGCTTTGTAGATTTTTTTTCTTATTCTTTCTTCCTTGATCTTATGGAGCAGTTCTGCAGCCTCAGCTTCCTTCCTCTCCTTTGACACTTTCATGTCAGCCAGTTCATTTAATTCCTCCAAGGGGAGAGAGATGAGTTCATCAATATTGTAGTTCCTAGACCCCAGATAGTTCAATCTGGCTACCCTTGACTCATCATCTTGAGTGCTTGGCCTGGGAGCAGCCCTGATTGCAGCTTCCATGAAGCCAGAGGTCCTAATTGAACTCTCTCCCTTTGCCTTCCTCTTCATCCCTATCCTCTCCTCCTTAATCTCCTTACAGTCATTTTCCTCTTCCCTTTATCACTCACAGGCCTTTGTGATTTAGGGTGGAGAGAGCTTTGGCCTTCATTGCTGGTTGCTGCACTTGAGCTCTGGCCAGAGAGAGGCTATGAGACACCTTCACCAGCTGGTGCCTCACTGAGGGTAATGGGTGCTGAAGCAGTTCCTGTCTCAAGGTTCACAAGCTCAGCTACTGGGCCTTCAGCCAAAGGTTTCCCCTTCGAAGCTATTCTTAGGGTCCACCTCAGCATCCAGTTGACCTACAGTCTTGCCTGCTAGCCACTGTCTATATAATCTTGTTCTTATCTTGAACTCTTCGAGCACCTTTTGTTGAATACTATCAGCCAACCTTACAGCTTGCCTGTTTTGACTTGGGTTGGCAAGTGGGAGGTCAACTAGATAGGTGCTCTCATAGTATCTTAGGTTGTAGAAGTTGAAAATCTTTTATTGTCCCTAAGACCTAGAGATTACTAGGGCTCTCCTTTGATCATCATACCTCCATCCCACTATTAGGTTCTCAACAGGGTGAGATGGAGTAGGCATAGCCCTTGGTATACCCTCCTCAAATAAGCTTTGAATGAGTGAGTCCACATCAATGTGGACCTGAGGAGGTTGTAGAGTATGGATAACTGCAAGTGAGGGTGGTGAGTTCTTTATGTCCATACTCTAAGATGAACTCCCAGGTTCTCTGATTGTAAGTAATACTTTCTCCCCCTTTTTGGTAGCATCACCCTCTTGCACAGGGGAGCTAGGAGTTAGGTCCACCACATCCATAGGTTCTTATGGGCCTGGTTGAGTCCTTTGAATGGGTCTTTCAGCTAACTTGCCCTTCAGATCGATGATCTCAAGTTGCTGATCATTGACCCTTCTTTGTAAGGTAGTCACCTTAGATTCTTTATAACTAACCTTGGAAACTAAATAGGTGTAGAGTTGGGACAGTTTGTGCACCTTTAGTTGTAGACTCCCCTCATCTTCATTAGAAGAATCATGGGGGGATAAGAGAATAGTACCAAGGTCTTCTTCCTCATCACCAGCTTGTGTTTCTTGGCTGCTGGATTTCCCCTGCACACTGACAGCTTCAAAGGAAGTGTTAATGGGCTGGGTTGCCATGGTTGAGGTCTTAATAATGTAATCACTTGAAAAGTGAGAGCCTCTTCCATATGGGCCTCCTAAACAGGTTTAGGAAGGTCCACCTTAGTTGTGGGTGGATGATGTGGGCTAGATATTGGTGATTCAGAAGTATTCATCTCTCTTTAATCACGGGTAGGGAAAAGAGACTCATGGTACTTACTGAAGCCAATATCTTCATCATCATAGAATTCAAGACTTGGGATTGGTTGGTTGAGATCCAAAGGTTAGGGATGGTAACTTTCCCCTGAAGGTTGGTCACTAGAGTTTTCAGACTCTGAGAGGCTTAAGGCCAGAGTTATGAGCTCATCAGGCTGAGCATGAGAAACCTCAGCACTAATCATAGAAGTAATATGAGTGGTCTGCTCCTCAAGAGAATTGGGAGCTCCAGTGTCCACTTCTTCCTGCATGGTTGGTGATTTAGGGGTCTGCTCAACTTGAGTAGACCGAGCAGGGGTTCACTTGGATTTTTTCTGGTAGGTAATGGTGATTTGTGGCTGTGTGGGTGGTGCATATGTAGAAGGTGTCGGTTCAACATTGGCTTGTGTTTCCAAGTTGTCACCTTGAACAATGAGCTCTAACATTTTTAGGACCAGGGCTGTTTCTACCCCTAAGAAGCCAACAGTGGGATTTTTCATTGTTTTAAAGATGTCGGGCTTCATCTATCCCAATTTAAGAATATTACTTGTTCCCTTAACCGTGAGCCTAGTTCATAGTTAAGAATGTATTGAACATATCTAGGGAACATATAATATTCTGAGTCCAAGTTTCCAAGTAAATTTGTGTTAACGAATTAAGAGTACCTAAAGTTGACCCCTTGTATCATTCCATAGACTATGTAGGAAAGGTCTTCAGGAATTTGGTCCTAACGTCCATGTTTGTTAGACAAAGAATGGATGACCATATGGAGGAGGTACTTCCATTTGGATGAGACGTTACCTTTTTTTAAGGTTCTTACGGAGTAGTCCCCTTCATAGCCCATCTGCCGGAATGAGTTGTTCACAGCAGATTTGGGGAAGGACAAGTCGCCTTTTTCATCATCCAGCCTTACATGAGTGTTGATGGTGGCTAGAGTGATGAAAATTGTCCTCTCCTGCATTGTGGAAGATAGTGCCTTCCTACCATCCAAGATGACCTCTGGGCAGGCCCTCCAAAACTCTAAAAGTTGATCTTTATTTAATGGAGGGTCTATTGTGAGGGCGGGGAGGTAGTTGGAAAGAGCTAAGAAACGGAAAACATCTGAGAAACCAGGATCTTTCTCAGATGATAATAGAGCAACTTGATTGTGTTGCCTGTGTAATTGCATGGAGAAATCGGGTTGATTTCGAGGATCAAGGTTGGCCATTTTGAGTATCTTTGAAGTGAAGAAAGGTAAGAATAAAGTAGGTTTGTGGGTGAATTTAGGGTTTGAATCTTTGTAGATGAAGGAGAAAGTGAAAGAGGGGGAACCGTTGTACGAATATATAAGAATTTTGCTTGAGAAAACTTTCGAAGCCAATTTGGCTTCGGAAGATATTCCTTAGCTTTTTAAGAATTTTGCTTCGAAAGAAAAATACTTAGAGTATTTTTACTTTCTAGATAAATTTTGCTTTGGAAGATATCAAATATCAGAAATTTTATTCAAAGAAAGAATAAACTTTCGAGGCTTAATTGCTTTCGGAAGAAAATAGACATTCAATACATATAAGTACTTGGTGACAAATATAAGCTTCGAAAGATATATTAGAAGTTCTTTCGAAGGTTAATTTCTCAGAAGAAGTTATTTGTTTTGAAAATATAATTTTCTTCCAAAGACAACTTAATGTCTTTTGAAAGAAAATATATTCAAAGTTCTAAGGGATATCAATTTTGAAAAATTTCTTCCAAAGTAAACTGAGCTTATATGGTGATGATATAGACAACTTAAGACACACATATTATTAAAAATAATCTTGAGTTTAGTTTAAGAAAAATCTATTCAAAGTTAATCATCCCAATAGCTGATACAAGATATTTAAATCTTTGCTCATCAAAAGCTTTTGTGAATAGATCAACATGTTATTCATTTGTGTTAACTTTGACTAGTTTTCTCAATCCTTTTTCAAAATTATTTCTAATCAAATGACACCTGATGTTGATGTGCTTTGTCATTGAGTGCTTCATAGGATTCTCTGTGATAGAAATAGCACTGTTGTTGTCTATATGGATGGGAGTCTCTTTGAAGTTGAATCCATAGTATAGCATCTGATTCTGAATCCAAAGCACTTAAGCACAGCAGCTTGCAGCAGCAATGTATTCAGCTTCAGCAGTTGATGCAGACACACATGATTGTTTCTTGTATTGCCATGAGACTATCCTTCCACCAAGAAATTGACATCCCCCAGATGTAGACTTTGCAGTCATATTGCAGCCACCATAGTCACTATCTGTATAGGCATACAGATTGAAGTCAGAATTCTTTGGATACCAAAGGCCCGGTTTGGGAGCACCTTTAAGATATCTGAGAATTCTCTTGATAGTAGCCATGTGTGACATCTTAGGGTTGGCTTGATATCATTCACAAATACATGTAGAAAACATTATATTAGGCTTGCTGGCTGTGAGGTATATAAGACACCCAATTATAGCCCTATATAGATGTTCATCAACACACTCCCTCTCGAGATCTGGTCTTAGAGAGTGGTTTCTGGCTATGGGTGTCTTAGTAACCTTGCACTCAGTCATATGAAATCTGGTAAGTATGTCTTGCACATACTTTGACTGGTTTATGAAGATTCCATTGTCAACCTTCTTCATTTGAATTCCTAGAAAGAAATTGAGTTCCCCGATGACACTCATTTCAAATCTATTTCTCATCAGCTTCTCAAAGTCTTTGCAGAGCTTCAGATTAGATGACCTTAATATAATGTCATCTACATAAACTTGAGCCAGCATCAAGTCATTTCTTGTTCCTTTGATGAAGAGTGTTCCATTAATAGTACCTCTCTTGTACCCATGCTGATAGAGATACTATGATAGTGTCTCATACCACTTCCTTGGAGCTTGATGCAACCCATAGAGAGCTTTGTCAAGCTTGCAGACATAATCAGGATGATCTGGGTCTACAAAGCCATGTGGTTGCTTGACATACACCTCTTCATCAATCACCCCATATAAAAAGTCACACTTGACATTAGGTTGGTAGACTTTGAAATCCTTGGATGCAGCAAAAGCCAGGAATATCCTAACAGCTTCAAGTCTTGCTATAGGAGCAAAAACATCTGTGTAGTCACCCTTCTTCTAGTGTGTACCCTTGAACAACTAGTCTAGCCTTGTTCTTTATGACAAGCCCTCTATCATCTTTCGTATTCCTAAATACCCACTTGGTACCTATGGTAGTCATCCCTTGAGGAAGAGGACATAGATTCCAAACCTTTTGTCTCTTGAATTGAAGCAGCTCCTCCTACATTGCTTCTTCAACCCAACTTCCATCCTTCAGAGCCTCATTATTTTTCTTAGGATAAATCTAGGACAAGAAACAAGAGTGAAGACAAACATTTTTTTCATGGGTTTATCCTCTTGTTCTCACCCCTGTCTCAACATCTCCAATGATGTTTATGGTGGGATGTGACTTGTGGATTCTCAGTTGAGGAATCATAGCAAGTTGGTTGGACAGATCTAAATTGGTGAAATTCAGATATGGTGCTTGAGTATCATCCACCACATCAACAAACTTATCAAGAGAAACTTGATCCAATGAGTATGCCACGTCATTGATATTGTCTTCTATGGGGTGGTTACTGGTATCAAGAAATTCTTGATCACTATCACCACCTCCATCTCCTCTTATATTGGAAATTCCTCATTTGAGTTATGTGCCTCTATGCTGGAATTTACAGGAACCTCAGTTGTATCAGCTGAAAAATTTGTCATGGTTGTGCTGATAGAATTTCCAACTATAGGGCTAGTTACCATTGGAGCTAAAGTAGTTTAAACACTTGGTCTTCTCAGCTCAAATCTTAGATCAAAATCTCCTGCTAATAATGTACATGTAGATCCTGAAACATCTTCACATAATTTGTTAAAATAGTTGGTAACTAAATCAAGATCAAAAAGCCAATCAGGACCAGAACCTTTCACACTGGGTGTGTGCTCATTGAAGGTCACATTGGCTGACTCCTCAACTACTCTAGTTCTGAGATTGTATGCTCTATAAGCCTTGGCTTGGGAAGAGTATCCAATAAAGTGTCCATCATCTGATTTCTCAGCAAATTTGGCTATTTGATCCTTTGTATTCAAGATGGTGCAAGGACATCCAAATGATGTGAGGAAACCAATGAAAGGTCACCTTTTGTGCCATAGTTCATAAGGAGTCTTACCATGATTCTTGACTACTAAAACTCTGTTCTGCAAATAACAGGTAGTGTTGTCTGCCTCTGGCCAAAAGGTGATGGGCAGCTTAGAGTCAAATAACATGGTTCTTGCAGCTTCAATAAGTGTCCTGTTTCTCCTCTCAGCAACACTGTTTTGCTGAAGCATCTTAGGAGCACTATATTGTCTTGTAATACCCTTTTCATCATAATATGCATCAAGGATTTGGTTTTTGAGTTCAGTTCCTTGATCACATCTTATGATCTTGACCTTGTGATCACATTGATTTTTAATTTTCAGAATGAAGCTTTTCAAGATTTCATGAGTCTCATCCTTAGTTCTAAGGAAGAAGACCCAAATATATCTTGTGAAGTTATCTGTGATCACTAAACAATAAGAGGTCCTTCCTAGACTCATTACACCAGTGGGGCCAAAGAGATCCATATGTAATTAGTGTAGGGGAGTAGTGATGGAATTCATTTCCTTTAGCTTGTGAGACACCTTGTGTTGCTTCCCTTTCAGGCATGCAACACAATGTTCATCACTCATAAACTCTTTCTTTGGCATTCTAGTTACCAAATCATTCTTAATTAATTTATTCATGTTCTTAAAGTTTATATGGCATATTCTTCTATGCCAGTGGAAAGACTCATCACTATTGGCTTTAGATAGAAAGCAAGAAACATCTCCTGGAGGGGATGTTTCTTATAAATCCATCTTGTACATGTTCCTTTTCCTAGGGGCTTTGAGCAGGATATGCTCTTGAGGATTAACCACCCCAGGCTTGATAACAATGCACTTATGCTCATTAAAGAGCATGTTGTGTCTCTGATCATAAAATTGGGATACACTCAAGAGATTGTATCCAAGCTCCTTAACAAAATTTACCTTCTTAATGTTGAGCTACCATTTTTGACCTTGCCCCTTCTGGTAATGTAACCACCTGATTCTCCTCCAAAAGCAACTGGCCAGTTATTAATTTTCTCAAAGTTTTGAAGCAAAGAGCCATTGCCTTTCATATGCCTGGAACAACCACTATCAATGATCCATACACCCTTTGGTCTTGAGCTGTTCCTGCATATAAGGAGATGGTTAGTTACATTTGAAAACCCAAACCTTATTGGCCTTCGGCTTGTCAAAGTGCATTGAAGATAATGCAACAATAATTGATCCTATATGCAAGTTCTAAGGATCATTTGTTGTTATTGATGAAGAACTTTCAGTCACATGGCCTTCCTTCATCTTCCACACCATCTTTGGAAGACTAGACCTGGCCTTCAATACTTCGGAAGTTTTGATGACTTCGGAAGTTTTGGAGACTGAACCTTTGGAAGCTTTTGCATCCACTGCAGCAGACTTTAGTGCTTCGGATGCATTCCTTTCTTCCGAGACCAAATTTTCTTCAGAAGGTAAGTTTTCACTTTTCTTCTTCACTTTGGAGCTTCCAAAAGGAAAATATTTTACTTTTGAAGCTATCTTCTTTTTCTTCTTCTCAGAAGGTTTCTTCTTGGACATATCGATAGTACTTTTGGGATTGTAGAAGCAATCCTTGGCAAAGTGTGAAGTACTACCATACATGATGCATTCAATTGGCATGCTTCTGAGAGTCTTCCTTTGAGTGGGATGCTGAGCTTGATCACTTTCCACTTCGTTCTTCATCTTTTTAGATGATGCAGTAGGCTTCTTAGGATGAGGCTTGCTCTTGGAACTAGATGGCTCAGGCTGTGCAGCAGTGGTGCATATTTTATCAGCCTTCTTCTCTTGACCATGATGATTTGGACATGAAATAGGACTCTTGGTACTAGAATCCATAACTGAGTCTTCGGTCTTTACCACTTCAAATCCAACAGAAATGAAAACTTGCTTTTGCTTGGAGTTAATTTGAAGGTGGCCTTGATCTCTTGGGCTTTCTTTCTTGGACTTTCTTTTGGCTACCCTGATCAAGTTCTTCCTTGCAGACTTGGTCATCCTTGGTTCTTTCTTCTCTCTAGGAGAATAGTGTCCCTTCTTAGGATAAACCTTGTCACTTATCTCAGGTTCATCCTTCTCTATCTCATCTTTATCGTCATCCTTTTCTTAGATAGGATCAATAGAAGGCAGCTCATCTTGACAAGTTCCACACCTTGGAGATCTAACCACTACAAAAAAGATGACCATTAGATACTAAATTATTAGAGACTGATATCTCAGTCTTAAATACATAGTATCAAAGACTAATATACCAGTTACTAATGGCATTAGAGACTGATTTTTTATGACTCGTGTTAGTGACTGATAATCAATCTCTAATACTTTGACAACTTATTTGAGACTAGAATTCAATTACAAATATGTATGCAAAATAAAAGGTCTTGGAGTGAAACGTTTTGGTTACTGAATTTCAGTCCCAAATAAGTGCCTTAATAAAAAAAATGTTTCACCATTGTAACGCGAACTAATATTCAGTCTCTAATAAAAAGGGAACATACTAGGGATGGTCAATACAATCAGTCTCATAATGAGAAGAGTGTTAGAACACTTAACAGAACAAATGGGGAACCGGGTTTGTGTAAATGATACTAAGAACACAAGTAACTGAGACAGAACTAAGAACAAGAATAGACTAACATGGTTTTCAAGAATGCTGTATATTGCTCTCAAGTTCTATTACAAGTGTTACAAAGCATAAAAAGAAATACAAGGACCTGAGATACTTTATACTACATCCTACAGCTGGCCATACTTTGAACGCCAGCTGGAAACATAAATCTAGACAACAAGATCAATGTAAAGTAAAAAGGCAGATTTCCTTTTGACTAGTGACTATGACATGCCATAGCTCACATCCTAATTATATTATAAAAAGGATAAAAGGAACAAAGTAGGAAGTTACAGACTCAAGACCAAAATCTACAGTTTACTAAAGCATGGACCTTTTCACCAACTTATATAAGTTGGTGAGTCTTTAGTGTTGCAACGGAAACAAGTCAGCTTTATGAAAAAGTAGATTAGAGAAAACATGTCCTCTTTGTCTTCGGAAGAAATCAGTCTTCATAACATTGGCTTCGGAAGACTTTGTCTTTGAAGCATCGGAAGACTTCGTCTTTGAAGCTTCGGAAGACTTCATCTTTGGTTTCGGAAGATTTTACACTTAGAATAATTTATGTGGTGAGAGTAAACCTTCCCATGTAACTTCTACCTTGTACATCAGTGCATGCATGCAGGAAGCTCCTTGGTTGTTTTGGCTTCTTTGGTTGCATCAACCTTCTAATATAACCTTACAAACTCCCCCTAGGCTGATGCTACCAAACCAAAGAAGTTATTCAGATGTTGACAATCCTCATTAGGATCAAAACCAGGATCAAAACCATACCTTTCTTCATCATCTGGTCAGGATCCCTTAAACTCTCATAATATCTTCTCATGTCATGGAGATCATGTAGAAGAAGATCAAGCATGTCTTGCCAGAAATAGACATCTTGATCTCCTTGATCTCTGATGACATACCACCTGCCTGGATTAGCAGCAAAAGTCTAGGACAAGATGGGTCTTCCAGTTGCAAGAGGCTCTACTTGAGTTGGAGTTGGTTGAGCGGCCTCTTTTTGCACTACCTCGGGATGCTCTGACTCATCCTGAGGTGTAAAGGTGGATGCCTTGGTTTTCTTCTTCAAAACACTCTTCATGGCCATCCTTTTCCTCCTCTTTGAAGTCCTTAACTGAGAGGACTGGTCTTTAGCACTAGGTTGTTCTACTGTGTCTCTCTTAGTTGGGTTCTCTTCTCTTACAGGTTCAGAAAGAAAGTGAAGAGGACCCTGCTATGGATCAGAAGATGAAGTTAGCTGAGATTCAGCTCTAGGTCCAGGTTGTGTTGTCTCAGGGGGTTCAACCTTGACAACCTCAGGTTAAGCTGGACTTGGTGGAGAATGCAAGTAAACAAGCTCTCCCTTTTTAATCTTCTGCTTGATCACTCTAATGTGCTCATCCATAGTGGATAGAGACATTGGACCTAGCCTCCTTCTAGAGAATCCATACAGCTTTAAGAAGCTCATCATCCTTTGTCTGTCAGCAGACTTCTTTTGGCTCTTTTGGATGATGCCTCTTGACTTTACAGCTTTTAAGGGAAGAGAGAGTAGTTCATCCACATTGTAGTTTTTGGTCCCCAAGTGGTTTATCCTGGCTACCCTCAACTTATCATCTTGAGTATTTGGCTTGGGGGCAGCCCTGATGGCAGCTTCCATGAAGCCTAAAGACCCTCTTGAACTTTCTTCCCTTAGCTTTCTCTTCCTCTCTCTTTCCTCCTTCTCAATCTCCTTAGAAGTCAGTTTTCTTTTCCCTTTGTCACTCACAGGCCTTGGTGACTCAGGGTGGAGAGACCTTTGGCCTTTATTGCTTGATTCAATAGTCAAGCTCCGGCCAGAGAGAGGTTATGAAGCACCTTCACCAGCTGGCTCTCTGAGGGTAATGGGTGCTGAAGAAGTTCATGTCTCAAGATTCACAGGTTCAACTTCTGGGCCTTCAGTCAAAGCTTCCCCTTCAAAGCTAATCTTAGGGTCCACCTCAACATCCAGTTAACCAAAAGTCTTACCTGCTAGCCTCTGTCTATATAGTCTTGACCTCAGCTTGTATTCTTTAAACACCCTCTTTTGAATCCTATCTACTAATCTTGCAGCTTGTCTGTTTTGACATGGGTTGACAAGTGGAAGATCAATCAGATGGATGCTCTCATAGAAGCTCAAGTTGGAAAAGTTGAAAATTTCCTATTGACCCTGAGATCTAGAGATGACAAGAGCTCTTCTATCAATGTCATACCCCCATGATTGGATTCTTGAAGTGATGAGATGGGATAGGCATAGCTCTGGGAATACCCTCCTCAAACAAACTTTGTATGAGTGAGTCCACATCCATGTAGACTTAAGCAAGTGAGTCCACATCCATATAGACTTGAGGAGGTTGCTAAGTATGGACCATTACAAGAGAGGGTGGAGAATCCTCAAAGTCCTTACTCTGTGAAGAACTCCTAGGTTCTGTGATTGCTTGGACTTTCTCTCCCTTTTCGGTAGCATCACCTTCTTGCATAGGTAAGCTTGGGGTTGGGTCTATTACATCCATAGATTCTTATGGACCTGGTTGAGTTCTCCTAAGTGGTCTCTCAGCTAAGTTGCCCTTAAGATTGGTGATCTCAAGTTGCTGGTCATTGACCCTCCTTTGTAAGGCAGTCACTTGAGATTCCAGGTGACTTATCTTTGAGACTATACAGGTGTATGTTTTTGTTAGTTTTGAACCTTTAGTTTTAGACTCCCCTCATCTTTATCAAAAGATTCATAGGGGGATAAGAGAATAGGACCATGGTCTTCTTCCTCATCACCAGCACTTTGTTCTTGGCTGCTGGATTTCCCTTATACCATGACAGCTTCAAGTGAAGTGTCAATGGGCTGGGTTGCCATAGTTAAGGTCTTAATGATGTAGTCACTTGCTGAAGTAAGAGCCTCTTTCATATGGAACTCCTGAATAGGTTCAGGGAGATCCACCTCAGTAGTAGGTGGATGATGTGGGCTAGACATGGAAGAAACATGAGTACTCATCTCTCCTTCAGCAGGGGTAGAGAAGAGAGACTCATGATACTCACTGAAGCCCATGTCTTTATCATCATAGAATTCAAGGTTTAGGACTGGCTGGTTTAGATCAAGAGGCTGGGGATAGTAACTGTCCCCTGAAGGTTGTTCACTAGAGTTTTAAAACTTTGAGTGAAGGATTAAGGCTGTGGGGGTTATGAGCTCATCAGGCTGAGCATGAGGAACCTCAACACTGATCATTGGTGAGATGGGAGTGGTTTGCTCCTCAGGAGAAGTGGGTGCTCCAATGTCCACTTCCTCCTGTATGGGTGATGATATAGGGGCCTGTACAAACTGAGTAGCATGTGCAGGGGTTCGTTTGGATTTTCTTTAATAGATAATGGTTATTTGTGGTTGTATAGGTGGTTAGGAAGTAGAAGGTGTGGGTTCAACACTAGCTGGTGCTGCTAGGTTGTCACCTTGAGCAATGGAGCTCTAACATTTTTTGGGACAAGGGCTGTTTCTACCTCTGAGAAACCAGCAGTTGGCTTCCTTATAGTCTTGAAGATGCCGGGCTTTATCTGTCCCATTTGGAAAGGACAAATGACCTTCTACATCATCCAGCTAAAGGTGAGTGTTTATGGAGGCTGGAGTGATGAAGATTGTCCGCCCCTGCACTGTGGCAGACAGTGCCTTCTCCCCATCCATGTTGACCTCTTGGCAGGTCCTCCAAAATTCTAAAAGCTGATTCTTATAGAGTGGAGGATCAATGGTGAGGGAGGTGAAGTAGTTTGACAAAGAAAGGAAACGGAAACCTCTGAGAAACCATGATCTTTCTCAGAGTTCAATAGAGCAACTTGATTATGTTGCCTGTGAAAATGCATGGAGAAATCGGGTTGGTTTCTACGATGAAGGTTGGCCATTTTAAGGTAGCTTTGTTGTGAAGGAAGATAAGAACAAGGGCGGTTTGTGGGTGAATTTAGGTTAGAAGATTTGCAGATGAAGAAGATAGTAAAAAGAGGGGGAACCGTTGAGAGAATATATATGAAATGGATCTGAGACAAAGTTAATGCAAAAGAATAAACTTTGAAATCCGAATGTCGGTCCCACCTCTAAAAAAGTGCCCAAAAAGGTAGTTTTCTTGGAAGTTGAAAATCATCCGAAGGTAATTTCGTCTTCAGGTTTACTGCCTGACCGCGAGATCGAGTTCCAGATTGATCTGCTACCTAGTGCCCAACCTGTTGCTAAGGTGTCGTATCGTCTAGCTCCCTCTAAGATGAAGGAAATAATGACTCAGTTGCAAAAGTCGTTGGATAAGGGGTTCATTCAACCAAGTATCTCTCCGTGGGGTGCTCCGGTCTTATTCATGAAGAAGAAGGATGGTAGTAAGAGGATGGGAATTGACTACCGTGAGCTGAAGAAGTTGACTATGAAGAACCGGTATCCGTTACCAAGGATTGACGACTTGTTCAATCAGCTCCAGGGTGCCAGCTGGTTCTTGAGGATAGACCTTTGATCGGGTTACCATCAACTGAAGGTGAAGGAACAGGATATCCCTAAGATAGCTTTTCGCACACGTTATGGACACTATAGACCTTTCATCGGGTTACCATCAACTGAAGGTGAAGGAACAGGATATCCCTAAGATAGCTTTTTGCACACGTTATGGACACTACAAGTTTCTCATGATGTCTTTTGGTTTAACTAACGCGCTGGCTGCCTTTATGGACCTAATGAATCAGGTATGCTGGTCGATGTTAGACAAATCGATGATCGTACTCCCTGATGATATTCGGATCTACTCCAAGAGCAAAAAGGAGCATGCCTGTCATCTCAAGGAAGTCCTAGAGACACTTAGAAACGAGAAGTTATACGTGAAGTTCTCTAAGTGCGCATTTTGGCTACGAGAGGTCCAATTTTTTGGCCATGTATTTAATCCCAAAGGAATAATGGTGGACCCTACGAAAGTCGAAGCTGTAATGCAATGGAAATCTCCAAGGACGCCATCCGAGATCCGTAGCTTCTTGGGTTTGGCAGTACTACAGGAGATTTATTCAAGACTTCTCTAAGGTGGCTTCTCCGTTGACTAAGTTGACTTGTAAGGATGTGAAGTTCGAATGGAGTTCAGATCAGGAAGGTGCCTTTCAAGAGTTGAAGGCGAGGTTAACTCAAGCCCCTGTCTTGACATTGCCTGAAGGGAATGATGACTTGGTGGTATATGCGGATGCTTCGCATTCGGGCTTAGGGTGTAAGCTGATGAAACAAAGGAAGGTTATAGCCTATACGTCTTGGCAGTTGAAGATCCATGAGGTTAACTACCCTACTCATGATTTGGAGTTGGCGGCTGTGGTCTTTGCGTTGAAGATTTGGAGGCACTACTTGTATGGGACGAAGTGTACCATCTTCACATATCACAAGAGCTAAAGTATTTCTTCGAACAAAAGATTTTAACATGAGGCAAAGAAGGTGGTTAGAGCTGATCAAGGACTATGATTACGAAATTCACTATCATCCAGCCAAGGCGAAGTGGTTACTGATACCCTTAGTCAAAAGGAACAACCTGAACCGATTCAGGTGAAGGCTTATCAGCTGATTGTGACACCCTATGTCATGAGTCAGATCAGAAAGTTTCAAGATGAGGCACTGAAGGATGATAGGATCAACTCTAGCGGATGAAGGGAAAGATATCAGATTTAGGCGAGAACACTCTTGGTGTTAGAACCCGATTCGATAAACATTGCGTATCTCCACTATATGGCTCTCAAATCCGACGATCTCTCTTCCTCTCTCGACTATCAAGATAATCGGTAAACATTGCACATGTCTATCTCGCAACATGCCAACAAGATTACAGTAGCTTTGATGTATCACCGCAGGTAGCCGCCACAACTGAGTGTTAGTTATCATCAAAATATTTTTTGTAGAGCTCGAGCCTCAAATTGACGCTATCATCGTGACATAGGTAAGTTCCACCCTATAAATGTTTCATCACCTTTTAGGATTCATTTCGCTTTTTAAAAATCCTAATCCACAAGTCACAATCTCTTGATGATTTATGAATTGTTGAAGGAAAGTCTTTGATTTATGAAGAGAAGGGGCAGCAAAATGTCTTTCTCGTAGTACATGTACCAAGAGAAGTATATTATTTGCGATCTACAATTTGCACTGTAAGTACAAGACAAGTCTGTGAATATAGAAATTGTGAACTTATCATAACCCCTAGTGAAGACGAATAAATAATTCGGATTAAGATGTCCATTGTAACAGAAGTGATGTGAAGCCCCCATTTAAAGATCTAACGCCATTGTTATATTAATTAAGGTATGCTGTGTGAAAATTTGTTTACTTTTTTTGTATATTTTATTCCATATGACAAATTTGTTTATCACTGTTTGTATGAAAAAGAACAATCTAATCATTATTTCATGAGTAAGGAAATGAAGAAGAAAATGGAGTATGCTCTTCTTCATATCAATACCATGGTTTTTTTGCAAGGTAGCAATTGTTGGTTTTGAAAATTTATATATATATATACTTTTATGTCTTGTGTTATATAAATAATTTATATGTGATTGGAGAACTTAAAACAAGCTTTTGAATATTTGTTTTGCAGTAAATTTGACTCCGAGCTAGCATGTTATTCTTGTGTTTGAGACATTGCACAATTGACAACTTTACATTGGTAAATATTGAAGATGGTTATGCTATCTTAATTATTTTATTGGATTTGGAATATTTATTACAAATATTTTTTTATAGATAATAGAAATTGGCTTCTTTTGCCTTATACTACCACTAGCCAAGGTAAATCCATTGATTTCATTCTTTTTGAGCTTGTCCTAAACTGCAAAGGTATATCCTCCTTACTCTTTATTGATGTTGTACTAATGTTAAGTTCATAAAAGGGTGCATATAGTGATGAGCTATTGTTTTGGTGCGTAGTAGATTGTTTAATGTAAATATAGCTATGTGATTTTAGTAATGTTTGTGATTTCAATACTATTCTTTAAAAGCATTTTGAAGTATCTTGTACCTAAATGAATGTTGATTTATAACTAGTATGTATTATGTGATATTCAAAACACCAAGCAATTGTACTTAATTTAGTAGGATTGGAATCTTGTAACTTTGATTAGTTGTAGGATTGACATCCACAACAGAAAGTATGTAGGTGCTAAATGTTAAATTGAAAACTTCAAAATTAAATGATACGACGGACTATAACTTATGGTTCAGTTATACAAAAATTATATTTATTTTTTGTGTATTGAGTGAATGTGTTATTTGTACAATACACATTATATTGAGGTGTTAAATGTAATCTAGAGGCAATAAAGTTGTTAATTTGTTATGTTGTCTCTAATTGGTTCTATTTTGATATTATCAATAAATTAATTTTTGAAATGGAATTTGGTTTGCTAAAAATAAGTCCTAGCTTCTGTTGTGCGATGTAGGTTCTCACTTCATATAGTTGTCTACATTGATCCTATTCAATTGAACATAATGATGTGTTTTGAGCTTAGGTTTTGAATATATAAATGCTTATATTTGTAGTATCTTTCCCATCTTATTTCTTAAACTAATAATTTTCTATGTTGAATATAATTTTTAATTTTGTGTCATGGCAAGTTTTTCTTTGTGTTTAAAATCACCATTTCTTACATCTTATATTTTTTTCTTGAATCAGATAGCCAATAACTTGGATGGAAAGTAGATCAGCTGGTAGAAACATTCAAGTTGATTAGTAGTGGGTGTTTGTTGGGTAGAATCATTACAGTATGTATACCATAATTAGTGTAATATTGCTTGTGTTTGTATATAGTTTAACTATTTTGTACATCATTGTAAATTTATGAAGAATTTAGTTTAATTTAATTTCTTTTAGTATGTAATTATGAAATAGTTGTATTATGGATTGATATTCTGATTCTAAAATAACATATTAGTGACTAAAAGTTTGTTGTAAGTGATGGATTTTCGGTCACTAAAAAACATATTCAAGACTAAAATAACATGACATCTAAGATTAATATATAGTCCACAAAAATATATTAAAGGCTGAAATAATTTAATAGGAGGGACTTGTTCTTAGTCTCTATAACATTTTATTAAAGATTGAATACTCATGGAACTTGAAGCTAATAAAATGTATTTAGGACAAAATAGATATTGTTTAATGACAAATTTTCAATCCCTAACACATAGTATTGAAGACTAATTTTCAGTCACCAATGAAATGTATTTGAGACTGAAATGACCTGATATCAAAGGATGGATTAAGGACTGAATTTATAAGTAGGGGAGACTGAAATTTAGTCCATGATTGTGTCATACAATCGGGACTGATACTTAGTCACCAATGCGAGTATCCAGGACTAGGTAATTAAGACTGACTCGGGACTGGCAAAATCAGTCATTGATAACCATTAAGGACTGATATGAGAGTATTGGAGACTAATTTTTAGTCTCAAATGTGCTACTTTTTTGTAGTGAAACAAATAGGAGTGTGTGTGGAGGAGCTATTTCACTTGATCCTAGTCCCTACCTATTTTGGTAATAAACTTTTGTAAGCAAGGATGAGGATATTATGTTCTTGAAGGTTTCCTCTTCAAGAACATATTTTTCTGCCTTGGCTTTGCTGATCAAAAACTCAGTCTGGTATTCAGTTAACTTGGTTATGAGATCTGTGATTTGAGTCTTGTAGTTTGTGTGTTCATGCTTAAGAGTTGAAATGGTTTTTTTTAAATCATCTATTTTAAGTTTATAGTCATTTTCAGCCTTTTAAAGTCAACTTTTAAAATGTTTAAGGACTCAAGATCGGATCTCACTTCCAAGTTATAGGAACTATACATATTAACTTTGGCAATGCATTCAAGAGTACAAAGATGTTCTAATACCTTGGCTTCTTCATGATCAGTCAACAATGCTTGATTTGGAGAAGCATCTTCTACCTGAAAGCTCCAGTCAAAGCCTCCTTTCAACAGCAACAGCAGTATGTTGTTTAGGTTGGCTTGGCTTCTCTGTTCTTGGAGCTGCATCAGTGTAGTTTGGTCTGGATTGTGCTTGGCCACCATTTGTCTGTGGTGCCTTGCACTCCCTAGCAAAGTGTCCTACTTGGTTACAGTTGTAACACTTTACCTTGCTTTTATCCTGGCCAAACTTTCCACAGGTCACATTACTTGGAAACTTCCTTCCTGTTCTCTTGTAGAACTTCTTGGCTCTATAAGTAAGGAGAGCCATCTGTTAGACTATCTCCATGTACTCCAAATCATCTGGATGGATGCAGTCCAAGTCTTTAAGAGTGAAGAGAAATTTTCCATGACTTTCATCAGCAGACATAAAGGCTAAGCAGAGCTTGTCTCTTGGAACGGGCTTCCTTGGATGTCTCTCTCCCTTGGTGTCTTAGGGAAGGTGATGAAAGGACCCTTTTGTGAGTTATCAAGGAAGCAGATGAGATGATGCTATGCTTCTCTGCTATCCCTTTCAACCACATGAAGGGCTGAACTCTGCTGATTGTTGGAAGAGTTGCTTGATGGATTTTGATCTACATCTATTTCTTCCAGTCTTCTTCAGAGTAGTCAGCCATTTCCTTTGGTATCAGCCCACCTTCAGCAGTGGCTAAAGAGGTGCTTGGGATGTGAGGTCCTTCAACAACAGATCTCCACATCCTGCTATCTTGAGACTTGATGAACCCTTCCATACGCTGCACCACATATCAAAGTCATCAGGAGTGATCAGTGGAGACTTTGTCATAGTACCGGTTTCTATATCAGCCTTAGAGATAGCTGCCATTTGAGTTGATAAGTGTTTTATGAAACTAAAGAGATTTAAGATGGTGAGATCTTACAATCAAGAGCCTGAAATACTTTGATACCAATTGCAAGACCGGTGAAGGGTGGTCAATGCAACAGTTTCACAAGGTGGAGAGAGTTAGAACACTTAGCAGATCAAATAGGGAACCGGCTAGAATGAAACAATGAACACAAGTAAAAAAGAACAAGAACAAGCTCACTTAAATATGGTTTTCAAGAATGATGTATATTCCTCTCAAGTTCTTTTACAAGTGTTACAAAGCTTATCGTCTAAATACAAGTACTTGAGATACTTTATACTACATTCTATAGCCGGCCATACTTTGAAGGCTAGCTAGAAACACTAATCTAGACAACAAGATCAATGTAGAGTCAAAAGGCAGATTTTCTTTTGACTAGTCACTATGACATGCCATAGCTCACATCCTAATATATTACAAAAAGGATAAAAGTACATAGTTGGAAAGTTAAAGACAAAAGACCTTAATCTATAGTTGACAAAAGCATGGACTTTTCACCAACTCATATAAGTTGGTGAGTCTTCAGAAGTGGCAACGAAAAGTGGTTCAGCTTTTATCAAATGGTGATTTAGAGAAAGCATGTCTTCTCTGTCTTCGGAAGAAATCAGTCTTTGGCTTCGAAAAACTTTGTCTTTGAAGCTTCGGAAGATAGAGGTGCACAAAGGAACCGGTTCCCCGACCCGAACCGGTAACTCGAATCGGAACCGAATCGGTTTCAACCTGGTGGTAGGCCAAACCGATTCCAACCTGGAAAAAATCGGTGGTTTGGGACCGGTTTGTATATTTATAGTCCAAACCGGTTTGGAACTGGTTTTTACCCAGCCCATTTTACAAACCGGTTCAAAAAACCGGTTTGGAACCGTTTTTACCGTTAAAAAAAACTTTTTCAAATGGTAATATAGTCGTTTGAAGCTTTTTTTACCATTCTTTTGAAGCTTTTTTCACCATTTTGCCCTTATATGATAGTATAAACAGGTAGTGGGTGTAATGGTTTAGTCACAACACTCAAAAGCTCAAAAACGTGCTTAAAACGTAAAAACACTCTCTCACTTGCTCTACTTTCTACTCTCTTTTACTCCCTTATATGATAGTATAAATGTATTTGTAGTTGTTTCATTTAATCTACTTTTAAATAAATTGTATACTTCAAATATATTATTTATTGAAATAAAAAAAATACCAGTTTTGGAACCGGTTTTTGGACTCGAACCGGTTAGGAACCGAGCCGACCGGTTCCTATCGGGTTGGGTTTTATTGGCACTAAACCGGTTTGGGAACTGACCGGGTTTTTGGTCAAACTCGGTTCCAAAACATTGATCTGAACCCGGTTCGGGTTGAACCCGACCCGGTTCGGAAAAAAAAGCCCGGTTTGCGCACCTCTATCGGAAGACTTCATCTTTGGCTTCAGAAGATTTGGTCTTTTGGCTTCGAAAGATTTGATACTTATTATAATTCACTGAGTTATATCAAATCTTCCAAAGTGACTTCCTTGTACTTCACATGTGCATGTTGAGAGATCTTTGGTTGTTCTTTGGTTGCATCAGCCTTTAAGTGTATTCGTTACAAATTGATTTTGTAATCGTGGTTTGATGTTCATGAGTTGAAGGGTAGTTATAGTTTTGTCTATTTTACCCAAGTTAAGGTGGTTGTCATGTGTTTATTGTATTAACTTTCCAAAAATTTGTGGAATTAGGTAACCCTAACAGGAGTCTAATTCACCTTTAACATTGACATAATTGTATCATTAGTTCTTCATGGCATAACTTTAGGTGGCTATTGTATGTTTATCGTTTTAGCTTTCCTAATCGTTATATGTCTAGATATCCTTGATGGGGGTTTAGGCTACTTTCATGTATCATGTGTAAAAAATGGTCCCACCTCGAATTTGTACTAGTTGATAATTCTATGCTAAGTGGAATCAAAGTCCAAGTGGTGTCTATAATTGATTGTGTATCTTCATCTTTACTTCCTTAATTTATTAGTTTAATTTGCTAATCGTTTTGGTTAATTATAATATTCAAAAATCCAAACTCAATTGATCGGTTAAATAGTGATGATGATTTAGTATTGGGAGCCGTTTTGTCCACAGATCGATACTCGGTTCTTACCTCAAGCTATACTACTATACGATAGGTGTGATTGTTTATTGTGTGTAGTTAGTCTAAAGATGATAATCGTTTCTTTAAAATTAAAAAAAATTGTGTGAAATTCCATATCAAAAGTGTATATATATATATATATATATATATATATATATATATATATATATATATATATATATATATATATATATATATATATACTTTACACACATGGCTAGGGCGGGTTACCTTATTGTCAAATCCCAACTAGAAAAACCCCTCTTGTCAACCATATCTCCCTAAAAACCCCATTTAAAAAAACATTCATTTTCATGAGAAATCTTTTCCATGAGAAAACTTTTCATGAAAAACTATATCATGCGAAAACTTCACCATACGAGAACTTCCACTTCCACGCGAGAATTTTCGTTAATCATCTTGTTTATGCGAGAACCTGTCCACATGCAAAAACTTGTTAGTATATGAAGATTTTTGAACAAGTATTTCTGCCCAATTCTGGAAGATGCTGGATGATTAGATGTTTTGTACTTAAATAGAGGTTTTTGTGATGTTTGATCAAGTTCAAGATTTTATATTTACAACATTTGATTCGGCTCATTCGTGAATTGAAACTTGACAATGTGGGCTTATCTTATCTTATTGATGGGGACTGTGATCGAACAGTTTAATTAAGTAAAAATTCAAGACTGTTTGATATTCTTGCTCTAAATCACTGATTGTCATACATACATACATGCATACATACATACATACATACATACATATATATATACATACATACATATATATACATACATATATATATATATATATATATATATATATAGAGAGAGAGAGAGAGAGAGAAGCAAATCGAAGAAGGATATACCGTAAAAAAAAGGGAGCAAAAAGATACCTATATGGCCATATAGGAATAAAAGATGCCAATATGCATATAAATAAAAGATATGTCAAAGAAATACATACTATATGATAAATATTTTAATTTTTGAGAATATGTTCTGACAAATGAGGGAAAATCAAAAGATGGGGCTTGTAAGTCTGATTCAGCATGTAAGTCTGATTCAGCATGTAAGTCCTAAACATCTTCTGAGGGCAAAACTAAAGTTTGACTATCTGTTATTAAGTTCTACTGTTGGATTATGTACGGGTTCAGTTACATCACGTTGCCAACCGAGCTATGACCCGTAAGAGTTACACCTTGGGCAACGAATATTAAGTCCACTTATTTTATTTAACTGGCGTTACGAACTATATCGGGTTTAAATGATTTATAAAAGTTATAAATTATTTATAAACGTTTAAGCATTAAACGTTATTATCTTGGATCTCTGTTATTATGTGGGTTAATATTGATCTAACCGGGCCTAGGGCCCGCGAGTAGATTAATATTAATTAAATGTTTAATTAGGTTTAAAAACCTAATTTAACATATATATAGATACGTAACACCAGGAGATCATGGGTGGCAACTTTGGTTTTTGGTCAAAGGGGGGGGCCGATTTTGTTTTGGTCAAATAAGGTGGTTGCGATTTTCTTTTGAAAAACCCATCGAAGGAGGCCGCGACTTGGACTGCTCTTTTTTCCATCGATTGCATCTCAAGACAATTGTTTTTCAATTGTTCTTGGACTTGCATACTAGCGCACAAAACTCACGGCTGTTCCTACGCAACATCAATACCCGAGAACCACGCGTCTTGTGTTGCATTCCCGTTTGGTTCGTTCAATCTAGCATTTAATTTGTTGTCCCTCGGTGTGTCAAACGGTTATTTATTAACCACAAAGGTATTATTATCTCATCAGTAGGTTAATAATATTCTGTATTTGCATTGTTTGTAACCCAGATCCTGTTGGGTTCAATTTTGGTATTTTGTTTACTCCGCTGCGTTATATATTATTAATATGATTAATAATTACTTCAAAATCGTTTTAATAAAATAAACCTAACTCAGATACCACCGAACCCAACAGTGGTATCAGAGCCACGCTTACAACATGCAAATCAGATCCGGTCTGTTAACCGGTTATAGATCACAAACTTTAAAATTATTTAAAGTTTCTGATTTATATTATTTAGGGAAATTACATATTTTTGGTTATATATTTATTAATCAAAAGATTGCCCATTTTATTTTGATTGTGTTTTAATATGTAAATCTGGCTAGACCCTATAGTTGACAGATTGTGATGTGATTTGTTTTTGTTAAAATTTTTGGTTTTATGGTTTTGGCCCATTTAATAGCTCAAAGTTGTAATAGATTAGAGTTTTCTTTTATTTTGTATTTCTTTTGTAAATATTATAATATTTGAAGACCCGAAGTCAAACTGGAGACAAGACGAATCAAGGAGTCAGTGGGAGCCCACCAAGACAACTAGATGCACTTAGATCCATCCATGTGGTTGTTTTGTGTTTTGACCCCGTGACCTGGTTTGATCTTCCTACTTGGCTCTAGCGAGATCAAACGATCATAGCCATTAGATTTACATATTACTTTGCTATTATGGTTGCTTTATTTTATAATTGTTATAACATCCAGCCTAATATCAAACTAATTAAAAATATTTTTTTTACAATCAAAATAAATAGCAAGTTTTTAAACTTATTTTTACAATTTGTTAAAATATGAAAACAAATTATTTGTTTTAAAAAGGATAACAGGATAAGTTTTCAAATTCAAAATTTATTTGAATTTCAAAACTTAAAACTTGATAATTTTAAATTAAAAATTAATTATCTATTTAAAAGGATAACTAGATAAGTTTTCAAATTTAAAATTAGTTTAAATTTCAAAACTTAAAACTTAATAATTTAAAATTAT
Source organism: Flaveria sonorensis (assembly GCA_025506505.1). Taxonomy (NCBI): domain Eukaryota; kingdom Viridiplantae; phylum Streptophyta; class Magnoliopsida; order Asterales; family Asteraceae; genus Flaveria; species Flaveria sonorensis. The sequence continues at coordinate 43,523,744 of CM046428.1, forward strand.
CAACTTAAAATCGGTTATCTATCTCGCTACAAACGTAGTTTTAATAGGGTATTAAAATTTGGTGTCCCAAGAGACGAAAGGGTTCGTCATTTATTATCACGAATTGAATATTGTAAAACTGGCTTTTACAACGCACGTATGACTTAATTATACTTTGTGTTTGACCCTATTCGGTAAACACTAAAATTGGATCCCATAGATAAAATTAGTAGTCTATGCCACCCTATTATAAGGAACACTTGGAACATTGAGCAAAACATTAATGTTTGGAGCCACAGCACCGCACTTGATATGTAGTTTATTCTTCCAAGGTGCAAGGGTTTTGTTGACACATTCGGCCCTTCCACACGTACCTATTTTAGGATGACTATTACTTTTCTCTCTTGTTACGTGCCACAGCTGTCTAGAGAGAAAAGTGGGCATAGATGAGGCTAAACGTATCAATGCATTGACAAATGTTGTCATTGCGGCCTCATACCCGAGAGTTGTGAAATTTTCACAATTGATAAGCGTTATTAGTCTGCCTAGTCACTTACTAATGTTGCGTGCCCCAGCTGCCTTTAGTAACTGACCAAGCCAGATTCTCATTTCTTATTTAAAATTACTATAAATGGGTCATTAATTAAAATAAGGAAATAATACATCGAAAATAGTAATTAATTTATTTTTGCTTATTTAATCAGATGTCTTCAGAAACCAACAACTCCTTCATGCTCAAATCTATTCTTGAGTAAGAGAAACTTGACAACACCAACTTTCTCGCATGGCACCGCAATTTGAGAATTGTTCTCAAGATGGCGAAAAAGCTCTATGTTTTAGATAGCGCTATTCCCAACGAGCCTGAAAACAATACGGTCGCTGCCCGTAAAACTTGGGAAAAATTTAAGGAGGATGCTGATGAGATAGCCTGCCTTATGCTAGCCACCATGTCCCCTGATCTCCAGAAGAACATGAAGGACATGGCTACATTTGACATGATTGATCAACTTAAGGGCATGTTTCAGAAATAGGCCCGACAAGAGCGCTATGATACCATGAAGCAACTTATATCCTGCAAAATGCAAGAAGGCTCGCCTGTGAGTGCCCATGTGCTTAAAAATGAAAGGGTACATCGAACAAATGGCCAAACTTGGTTATCTTATGTAGGATGAAATGGCAGTAGACTTCATCTTGAACTCCCTGCCTAGTTCTTACGACCAGTTCGTAATGAACTTTAATATGAATGCATGGGTTAAGAGTGTAGCTGAACTACACGGTATGCTCAAAACTGCTGAGCAAAACATACCAGGTAAAGCCAGTCAAATGTTGATGGTTTGATCTACTGGTGTTAGGAAGCCAAACCTCAAGAAGAAAGCTTATAACAATAAGGGAAAAGGTAAAGTTGTTGCTGCCAAGTCTGCCACCAACAACAAACAGCTGGCTAAAAACAAAGCAGTACCCCCCCCCCTGAGGAGTGACACTGTTTTGAATGCAATAAGATGGGGCACTGGAGACGTAACTGTCCTGACTATCTAGCAAAGCTGAAGGCGAAGAAGGCCAATGGTGAAGGCTCTTCTTTAGGTATTCTGATTTATGTTATTGAACTTTTCACTGTTTTTAGCAACACGTGGGTATTTGATACCGGATGTGGTTACCATATCATTAATGTCTTGTAGGAGCCTGAAAAGTGGAAGAAACTGAAACAAGGCGACACGGAGCACATCGTTGGTGATGGGAAAAGAGTACCGGTTCTTGTAACCGAACATATTATCTTTCTTGTCCATCTGGCCTTCTAATTACTTTAGATAATTGTTTGTTTGCTCCTGGTTTAACCAGAAACATTATTTCAGTTTTTTTATTGTTCGAACAAGGATTCAAGTACGTTTTTAATAATGCTTTTACTTTTGCCTACTTGAATGATGTCTTTTATTTTGAGGCTAAACCTCAAAGTGGTATTTATGAGATTGATATTGAAATAAACTGCTGAATCAATATTTCAGATTCGTTGAACCTGGATCTTAGGGTTCATGTATTTTTCAGATCTGAGAATTCAAAATTAAAGAAGGGTGGAAGTGTGTGAATCGAAGAACAAGGACGTGTGTGTAATGTATACTGTTATGATTTCATTGATGTTGAATAACAAATTACAATGAAGAAACATATACAAAGATGGATGAACATCAAACCCACCCAAAGGAGAGAATTTCTCCTTGGGTGGTGATTTACACCATGAAAAACACACACTTAAGAACTACAAGCCACTCACACACTTTGCAAAAACACACATTACAAGTGGCACTAGTTGTTCTATTTATAATGTTATTACATCATGACCTAATTTTGACTATTCTTGTGGTCTTGATGTTGACTTTGTCTTGTTGACTTTGTCTTGTGTTTGTTTTGTTATGTTTATCAACTTGGTCTCTGAACTTGTATAATGAGATCTTTAGTTGGCTTTGATTGTGGTTTGAAAAGCTTCAGTTTATCAATTGTTGAACCCAACAATACTCCCCCTAAACTGATGCTTGCCAAACTTTGACTTGAAGATCTTCTCTGTCACATGTCTTCTTGATCAACTGATGTTCTGACACAGTTCACTGTAATTCTCCCCTTTAGATTAAGCTTCTCCTAATGTATTTCTGATAAAGGATAGAATCTCTTTAAGAATACTTAACGTATTGGATATGAGGTGTATCACTTTTGGATTACTGTTTGTTCATATCACACTCGAAGGATTAGAATGTATTAGGCACATGATGAGGCTTTGAACTTTAATAAACAGCATCAGGAACATAAGTCAGTCTTGAAGACACTTCAACTCTTTGAATCTCTAAATTAACTTGATAATGGATGGTTCCAAGTACTTCAGAAAGAGTTTCTAACAGTTGTACAAATCCTTGATTGGATCAGTGATTATGTGACCAAGGTTGATTTTTTTTCATTTCTGTTGAATGTGAAAATGGATGTGCCTGTTGGTTGCAATCATCCATATTCATCATGTGTCTTGTTTTCTTGTTTGTTGTAGTCATCTGTTCATCGATATTGTTGTTGTTGATGATGTTGTTGTTGATGTTGATGTTGTTGATGATGTTGTTGTTGATGTTGATGTTGTTGATGATGTTGTTGTTGATGTTGATGTTGTTGATGATGTTGTTGTTGATGTTGATGTTGATGTTGTTGATGATGTTGTTGATGTTGATGTTGTTGATGTTGTTGTTGTTGATGTTGATGTTATTGATGATGTTGTTGATGTTGATGTTGTTGATGTTGTTGATGTTGATGTTGTTGATGTTGTTGATGTTGGATGTTCATTTGTTTGAAGTAAGCTAACATTTGCATTAGTTACTCAAAACATGAGCATTTGTGATGCAGTGCACGGAAGGAAATCAAAGCTCAAAAACACAAAAGTGTCCCAAAACCCCATTTAGAGGCCTTATTTTGGAAAAATAACGGGATAACCCCCCTATGACGGTTACCAAGACGTAGCCCTCGTTTCCACGGTCGTTTTGACTGGTAGCACGTCGGAAATGGAGGCTCGTAGCCCAGGTTTTGTCCATTTTGTTGATCAAGCAGCTGTATTTGGGTGATTAACATCCGCATTTGTTGAGATAAGCATCCACATTTGTATGTTAAAACAGCTGCATTTTGCATGTTCAACAGCCGCATTTGTTTAATCAACATCAGCATTCGATTTTCGCTATCCGCATTAGTGCAACTCTTCAACCGCATTTGATCATACATCAGCCGCATTTGATCATACATCAGCCGCATTTCTTTTTAGAACTCATCCGCATTGGCATGTTAAACATCCGCATTAGTATGTTAAACATCCGCATTAGTATGTTCAACATCCGCATTTGTTTAATCAATATCCACATTTGTTTACATGACAGCCGCATTTCTTTGTTAACATCAGCATTTGTTTGTTCTTCAACAGCATTTGTTGACATCACATCCGCATTGGGGCACATAACCGCCGCATTTCTTTTTGTTCATCAGCATTAGATTTGAACTTTCATCCGCATTTGTGTAGTTAACACATCCGCATTTGAAGATTCTCATCGGCCGCATTTGGAACTCATCCGCATTGGTTGAGTTACACAACCGCATTGGTTGTGTAACATCAGCATTTGTTAACCAACATCCGTATTTGTTTAGTTACACATCCGCATTGGTTGTGTAACTTAGCATTTCTTGAGCTCACATCCGCATTTCTTTGTTACACATGCGCATTTATGCAAAACATCCGCATGTGAGATGATCATCCGCATTTGTTCGCACAACATCCGCATTTGTTGGCACAACATCCGCATTTGTTTGATGGTCATCCGTATTTGTGTGATGTTCATCCGCATTTGTTTTGAGTCTGCATGAGCATCGACCGGTAATGCATCCGCATTTGTCAGATGAACAACCGCATTAGTTAATGCGGATGAAGAAATACTTAACCGCATTTGTTTGTTGCTTCATCCGCATTTGCTCTGTAACATCCACATTTCTATTCACATCCTCATTTCTTTAAAACAAATGCGGATGTGTTAAAAGTTATTCGCATTTCTTGTTTAACACCCGCATTTGGAATTCATCATCATCCACATTTGTATGGATCTCATCCGCATTGATGACAAAAACATCCGCATTTGTTTTATGTCCAGCGCATATTCTGAGCGCATTTATTGTAACAAATGCGGAAGAAGTAATTTTACCCATCCGCATTTACTGTAGCAAATGCGGGTGAACAAAGTTAACTTATCAGCATTTACTGTAGCAAATGCGGGTGAACTGTTAGCATTTACTGTTTCAAATGCGGAAGAACACTTTGTTGTCCGCATTAGTTTTAATGTTCCAAATGAGGAAGAACACTTCATCCGCATTTAGCACAAATCATCCGCATTGGTTTCAGATACTTCATCCGCATTTATCCCAAGCATCCGCATTAGTGTTCCCTGTTCATCGATATCGATTTCAACTTCATCCCTTGTTCGAAGTCTAAAACAGTTCATCATCGACCCGAGATGTTCGGTTTTGAATTCTTCTGCTCAAATAGATGTTCTTCGTTGATTTTGCATTGGATCTGTTACAATTGCTCCGAAATCAAAGTGATAATGTGAGGAATGATTTATCAACTTCAATTCGAAGCAAACAAGAACAGATTTGCTGATTATGTTTGTGTTTTGTTGATGAACAGATGAGTTTTTGATGAACAGACACTTGTTCTTCATTTTTCTAATTTTCTTCTTTGTTGTAAACATCTTTAAAGATGAAAACAGATCTGAAACATACATGAACCCAGCAACCAACTGCTCTGATACCATTTTGTTGAATCAATATTTTAGATTCGTTGAGCCTGGATCTTAGGGTTCATGTATTTTTCAGATCCGAGAATTCAAAATTAAAGACGGCTGGAAGTGTGTGAATCGAAGAACAAGGACGTGTGTGTAATGTATAATGTTATGATTTCATTGATGTTGAATAACAAATTACAATGAAGAAACATATACAAAGATGGATGAACATCAAACCCACCCAAAGGAGAGAATTTCTCCTTGGGTGGTGATTTACACCATGAAAAACACACACTTAAGAACTACAAGCCACTCACACATGTTGCAAAAACCACACATTACAAGTGGCACTAGTTGTTCTATTTATAATGTTATTACATCATGACCTAATTTTGACTATTCTTGTGGTCTTGATGTTGACTTTGTCTTGTTGACTTTGTCTTGTGTTTGTTTTGTTATGTTTATCAACTTGGTCTCTGAACTTGTACAATGAGATCTTCAGTTGGCTTTGATTGTGGTTTGGAAAGCTTCAGTTGATCAATTGTTGAACCCAACACAAACAATAACATATATAATCTTACTAAACGTATCAAATCTGGAATTAACGATACATTTCTACGGCATTGTAGACTTGGCCACATAAGCAAGACTCGTGTGAAAAAGCTTCAGTCTGAAGGGATTCTTAAAGCCACAGGACATGAATCTTTTGATGAATACGAATCTTGCTTAGCTGGAAAACTCACAAAGGATCCTTTCACTCATGTTGGTGAACGGGCCAAGGATCTGTTAGCACTTATACATTTTGATGTATGTGGTCCTTTCAGAACCATGTCTAGAAATCACGAAAGATACTTCGTTACGTTAATTGACGATTATAGTCGAAACTCCTATATCTACCTCATGAAGCATAGACATGAAACCTTTGAAAAGTTCAAAGAGTTTTAGAACGAAGTAGAAAACCAACTTGGTAAAACTATCAAGGTACTTCGATCAGATCGAGGTGGAGAATACCTAAGCCAAGAGTTCACTAATCATCTAAAGGAACGTGGAATTGTTTCACATTTCACTCCACCAGGCACACCCCAACTTAATGGCGTGAGTGAGAGGAGAAATCGAACCTTACTTAATATGGTTTGATCGATGATGTATAGAACTAACTTACCTCACTCCTTTTGGAGTTATGCTCTTATGACCGCCGCCCGCCTTGTCAATCTGGCACCGACTAAGAAGGTAGACAAAATTCCATATGAGATATGGCAATGGTCTAAACCTAATGTGTCTTACCTTAAAGTATGGGAATGTGATGCTTATGTCACCAGCGAGTCTGATGACAAGCTAGATCCTCGAGGCGAAAAAGTTATTTTCGTCGGGTACTATAACAGAAGCGGATATTACTTTTACTATCCTCATGCAAATATGATTTCCATCAAAAGGATGGCACATTTCCTCGAGAAAGAGTTTCTTGATCGAGGAATTGGAAGTAATATTGTGGATCTTGAAGAAACTCGAGAACCACAAATAAATGCTGATGTAGTCGGTGCGTCTGAACAACAAGAAATTATTGTTGATTCAGACATAAACGCAAGCGTTCGCAGAAGTAGCAGAACTCGCAAAGAACCTAACAGATATCTTTGGAATCTATAGGGTCCTGAGGTTTTGGTAGTAGCTGATTCTGGTGATGAACCTACTAACTACAAATCTGCTATCTCAGATCCAGAATCTGCGAAATGGCTAGATGCCATGAACGCTGAGATGCAATCCATGCGAGACAATCAAGTCTAGGACTTGGTTGAGCTACCCCCTGGTTCACGGGCAGTAGGGAGCAAGTGGCTTTTCAAGAGAAAAACTGACATTCATGGTAATGTACACACCTATAAAGCATGGCTTGTTGCAAAAGGTTTCACTCAAACTCAAGGTATTGACTATGATGAAACTTTCTCACCCGTTGCTATGATCAAATCGATCAGGATATTGCTTGCCATAGCAGCGTACTATGATTACGAGATATGGCAAATGGATGTTAAAACCGCTTTTCTAAATGGACATCTCTCTGAAGATGTTTATATGGTTCAGCCTGATGGTTTTGTTGATCCATAATATCCAAATAAGGTGTGCAAACTGAATAAGTCTATTTATGGACTTAAACAGACATCTTATAGCTGGAATCTTCATTTTGATCAGAGAATCATGGAATTCTGTTTTGTCAAAAGTGAAGATGAGCCTTGTGTTTATAGGAAGGCTAGTGGGAGCACTATAGCATTCCTCATATTGTATGTGGATGATATAGTGATCATTGGAAAAAATATCCCAATGCTTAAGAAAGTTAAAAATTGGTTGGGAGCTTGTTTCGCAATAAAAGATCTTAGAGAAGCTGCTTACATTCTAGGAATCAAGATCTATAGGGATAGATCTAAGCGGCTTCTAGGACTTAGTCAAAGCACATACATAGACAAAATTATGACACGCTTTAAGATGGAAAACTCCAAGAAAGGAGGTGTTTCGATGACTAAAGGTACCGTGTTAAACAAATCTCAATCTCCTTCAACGGACATTGATATTAAGCGAATGGAAAAGGTTACATATGCTTCAGTGATTGTTTCCATCATGTATGCTATGTTGTGCACTAGGCCTGACGTCTCGTATGCTTTAAGCATTACTAGCCGTTATCAGCAGAACCCTGGCTTTGCCCATTGGACTGCAGTTAAGAACATTCTGAAGTACTTGAGAAGGACTAAAGACATGTTTTTAATATTTGGAGGAGTTAAAGAACAGCTCACTATAAGATATTACACTGATGCTAGTTTTCAAACTGACCGAGATGACTCTCGCTCACAATCTGGTTTTGTATTCACACTCAATAGTGGAGCTATCTCTTGGAAAAGTTCCAAGCAAAGTGTGGTGGCAGATTCCACCACTGAATCTGAATATATTGCAGCATCAGATGCTACAAAGGAAGCTGCAAAGGAAGCTGCTTGGATGAAGAAGTTCATAGCCGATCTTTATGTGGTTCCAAGTATTCAGCACCCAATCGAGATATTCTGTGATAACACAGGTGCCATTGCTCAAGCCAAAGAGCCCAGATCTCATCACAGGGCCAAGCATATTCAGAGGAATTTTCACTATATACGGGACATAGTGAAACAAGGAGACATCATGATAAGCAAAATAGACACAGATCAAAACCTAGCAGACCCGTTTACCAAGCCCATGACTCAGGACAAGCATGATTAGCATAGGGATGTGAACGGGCTTAGATTAGCTAGTGATACATTTTGATTTAGTATTTGGATGTATGAACTTTTAACCGTTATACTTTTGAATTCATTTTCATTTACTGATTTAAGTGCAATTATGAATCTTATGACTGTGTTCAATTTTAATACATTTAATCCATGAATATTGTATTCTAAATTATCTATAATCGGTCAGACTTATGGGAACAATTCTGAATTAAGACTATTCTGAATTTAGACTTAAGGAGTTGACTTCTAAATTCACAGACCTCATTATGAATGATGTTGGATGTAACTCGCAACAAACCATCTTTATTATAAGATGCTTTGATACTGGTATACTCATTTAGTATCCTCTGACCTGAGATGCATACTAGAACTTCCGTTTACCAAGGGTTATTCTTTGATCACTGTCAACCGCTGTAGCGTAACTGCCAGTCATAAAGGCTTTGGTTGGGAATAATTCTGAAGTTTAGTGGGAGTTGTATGTAGTCAATAATGGATTCTGTACTCTTACATTATATGTAACAGTTAGACATCGTGGCGCCCTCATTGATTCAAACTGGTGATGTATGAGGCCTCACCCAAACTGACTGTGTGTTTGATTGGACCATTTTGAATCTGGATCGAGAACAATAATGATTGAGCTCCATATGAGAATCAATTTCAATGACTCAATTAATGTCTTTTACAAAAAGGATAAATGACTATGATTACCATAAGTCTATTGTCTTGTTGTAGTAAAATGTTACTAGAACAAGATGTTTGGTTAATGACTTTAAAGTGTCATACCTTGTTGGGGGGCAGCCATGTGCAGCTAGAGCGCCGCTGACTGTCTACGTGGAATTTAACCGAATGTCGTCCAAGTGGGAGCTTGTTGGATAATGTACGGGTTCAGTTACATCACGTTGCCAACCGAGCTATGACCCGTAAGAGTTACACCTTGGGCAACGAATATTAAGTCCACTTATTTTATTTAACTGGCGTTTACGAACTATATCGGGTTTAAATGATTTATAAAAGTTATAAATTATTTATAAACGTTTAAGCGTTAAACGCTATTATCTTGGATCTCCGTTATTACGTGGGTTAATATTTATACACATTGTTCATAGTGCTTGATACATCGATTATAAGACATATTCTAGGTATATTGATGATTAGAGATGCTTTTAGTAAGTTCGAACTTAAACCAAATTTAACATCTTAAATATACACATGATTTGATGAAAGTGATTGTGGTTAGGTTTAATAAATGCTTAGACGGACTCATAATCAACAATTATTTATAGTTAAAAGTCGTTAAATGACATTAATTTGAAATGGGTTTTTCTGGTTGTCGCATGCGAGAAGATTTTTGAATATGAACATCCTCAGGTTCACCAATACATGCTATATTGGAACAGAGAGTTCAGAAAGAGAGATAGATATTGGATAAGACTCAACTGATATATGATCTACATCAGGAGAATCAGGAGATACTAAGATCAAGTGCTTAGAGCATCAACTCTAGTTTCTATAAAGTTATGTGCAGATCATGGAGAATCAGCTTAAGGAGTTTACTTTATCATTTACATTAGTGCAACCTAATAAGGGAAGATCGTCTGAGTTTATAGAGTCGAGTGGACAGTAGTTTACCGATCCTGATCCTGTTTTTGAGACTCAATAGACCGAGACTACTAAAGTTGATCCTGAACCTAATTTGGTTATTACTGAAGATATTCCTAAAGATCAACCTTTGATGCAAGCCCCGGGTGATGTGATTGTCACTCCAGAGTATATTATGCAGAGTTCACAACCTAAAGATCTTGATGAAGGATTGATCAATATTGATTATATTGGTGATGATGATGATGATATTGATGATGATGATGATGATGATGAAGATGATGGTGATAATGGTGATAATGAAGGTGATGGTAAAGATGACAAAGGCAAGAAGAATGATGATTGGGATGATGACCAGGGAGGAGATTTGGGTTTGACTGAAGACTCAAGTTATGAAAATGTCTCACGACAAAGACCTGATGATCCAAAAGATTACCAACCTATTGATCCAGCAACAAAGGAGTTGTATGAGAAGGCGTTCTACACATTTCAACAACAAATCTTAGCTGAGAAATAGGATAAAGATGTGGGTCCGTTTGATGATATTGAGGAGGGTTTTGATTACACAAACATCTTTGAGAACAATTTGAAGAACTTATTTTTTGATATCTTGTTAGAAGAAGGTGAGATACCTACAGACACTGGAGTTGAGCAACCAGATGTATTAATCGAGTCTACTAATATGACTAGGGAGAAAGCACTTCAACAAGTTGGGAAGTTTATTATATGTGCTTCTCCACCTCCTGTTTATGTTCTTACTTAAAGAGATTCTAAGCCATTTACTCATTATGAAAACTCTGAGTCAGTTCTGAGTTGGGCTTATGATGAAGAAAAGAAGATGTACATTATCAAGAGAAAAGTTGAAGTGATATAGTATTATAAGGATAAGCATGACTTTGACACACTTAGAGCATCAGATCTGTATGCTATAGGAAGAGTGCTATTCATCAATTCAAGCAATTATAGGAAAGCAGACTAGATCAGAAACATGATTTGGAGGCAGAGCAAAACCAACTTCAAGAATTTTAAAACAACTAAATCAAAGGTCATTAAAGATAAGACACATATTGACCCAAACATAAACAAACCGATGAAGATTCTAGTGTACAAGCATCCTAAGTATGCAAGAAAGATTCTAATCCATGCTCCTGTGCCAATTAACAGTTTATCTAACTTATAAGATGGGTTTGTGAAAAGAACATTGGGCATGCGGTCATATACCGTGTTGATAAAGAGTACCGTATCATCGACCCAATTGATGATCTGAAATTCAAAAGAGAAGATTTGGTAAAGACTTCAGGCTTGTCTAATTAAAAAAGATGAATCTGTTCATTTTATAGTGGCTCAGTTCAGTTGGTTGATTACGAAGCCGCATAAGTGGATTTTTGAAGATTTGATTCACTGAGCCTAGGGAGAGATTGTAGGGATTGAACCTAGAGGCTCGGGAAATCAAAAACGAAATTTTGAAGATCTGTCCGCTCAAAAACTTTGATCCGCATGAGACCTTTTGGTTTTAGTGTAAATAGTGTTTGTTGTTCCTTGTGTTTAGAATCCTGAAATTTCACCCTTTTGTAATCATATTATCAGAGAGCAATACAATCGAAATTATTTAGATTTTGCTTGTGTTTACTTGATCTCATTCTTCTTCTCATTCTTTTTATATTCTGTGATTGATTCATTCCAAGTTTCTTTTACGAGATCGATCTAATGGAATAATAACAAAATAGAAAAGAAGAGGAGGTTTGATTTTATGTGGTTTCATCTACACTAACCTACATCCATGACTACACTAATGAGACTATTATTATGAGGTGTTGTTAATGATTACAATTGCCTTAGCCATATATATATATAGACTAGAGATTAGGGTTAGTTAAGTGACAATTTAATTTTGACAATTGTCAAAATTCAAGATTGTTATACTAGCTAGGGCCGGCTGTTAGTTGGACATATCTAGGTCGGTTGCCCTTGCTCACAGCCTCTATAGCCTAACAATCTCCTATTTGGAGGCTTAATCACTTCAATTGCTCTCAATCTTGTAATTTTGTAATCATCCTCTCGAGCTAATGCGACCCCTTCTCAAAGATCATCCTTGAAGGCTAGTTGAAAATCCATAAAGCATCTGTCGTTGACTCTGTTTGAACTCAAAATCCGTTCTGTACTCGTGACCACACCTTTTCATGAATAGTCTGCTCCCACTATAACAATCTCTTATTTTGTTTGGCTACAGAACAATGCTAGGGTTTGCCACTCTCCATCAAAAGCAAGTAATTAACTGATAGAGATAATTTAATTCAAGGTTTTGTGGGTTTACTAGTTCTTCTAACTCTCTGTGAAGAGACTTGGAATTAAAGGAGGTGAATTATCTTCATAACCTCTGTAGTCCTAGTGTCACTTGCCTCCTAATTAGGGGTGTGGCAATCGCTTCAAACCGGCTGGAATCGAACTGGAAACGGTTGGAACTGGGCACCAAATAGCGTAAATCTGAAATCCGGATTCGAACATCATGCTTACCTAATCGGTTCGGTTCTTAACCGGTTCTTGTTTTATTAAAGAACCAGTACTGATTTGGTTTAGTTGAAAAACCTAAAACAATAACCTGATGTGATGATTACTTTAAAATAGCAAATCAATATTCAAATTGAAACGCAATTTGGATACACAAACCACAAAATTTCCGTGCTAGCATTGTGTTATCATGGTTGATTCGTCAATGAATGTTGTTCTTTAATGGATTTTTGGCCAGGATTGTTTGATTTGATTTGTGAAGGTTGGAAGTAAATGTTATATTGGAGTTTAAGTAGAAGATACATCTTGCTCCATAAATATATTAATATTGTATTAGAATCCAAACTTTTCATGGGCTATCGACATTTTAGGTACATGCCCGGGTTCAAAACTAGACCGGGATCCATATACACATATCATAGGAAACAAGAACCAAACCTATATTAGTACAACCGGTTCAGAACCGTTTGGTCCAATCGATTTTGGCAGTTCCTGTTGAAAAACACCAGCTCTTTCTCACCCCTATTCCTAATGATCTACCATGTTTCGTTGATCTATCTGAACCTTAATTAATGGTTCTTCCTGAACTCTTAACATGCTTCAGGTATGGTATCTTTTTTAAATCTGTAAAGGTAACCTTTTTATGCACACGAGGCTCATGGAACCTTACTTTCACTAGAGTTTTACTGTCTGTAGTTGCTATCTTAATACCTCTTGCATTTGCTCCATATGATTATACTTCGACCATGTATAGAATTCTTCTTTCTTACCTCGAGCAATGACTAAATTGTCATTGAGAACCTTCAACTAACCAACACCAAATATAACATTATAGCCCTAATCATCAAGTTATCCTTCTCCTAGGACCTTGGCAAAGTACTAGTTAAGTTAAGCATCAGGTACGCTCATTTTTCAGGCTTCAAACTTTGCATTCTTTAGACTCGATGTTGTTTCAGTGAAGTTTTGAAAACAATATCACTCATGTCCGTAATGTCTAAGATCTCACCATAGCTAGTCATACCTTCTTCATGTCTCTAAGTTTGAGATTTTTCATCATCTTCATGTGCGTGGGATAGAATGATGCTCTTGAATTCATGACTTACGATTTGACTACAATTGTTGTGCTACAGATCTAAGCGTTATCTGATGCAACATTCATCTCTTTCTTCGTTGCTCATTGATTTCTGAAGTGCCATACCTTTTGGTAATTCTAACGTGATGTCTTTTCGATGATTTGACAACTACTCTTTTTGCTCTATCTTGTTCAACTTTGTCTCTTGTGACTTCTTCACTTAGTGATAAGCATAAACTCTCGAGTGATATGTCTTCTCTCAAAATCAAGACATGAATGCCTTTAAACTTAAACTTACTAAAACTATTGTCACTGTTCGTGACCCTTTGACAAAAAGACAAAAAAGACAAAAAAAATTAATGCCTGAATCTCGTAATCAAATTTAATGTCAACTGAATTAAACTCGTTGATGTAAACAGAAACCAAGGCATCTTCTTTGATTTTGGTGTGTACTAACTGCCAAATTAGAAACACGTTATTCGAGGTGAAAGGCTTTTCGTACATGTTGGATAAAGCCTTCAATAATCAAAACGTGGTCTTTTCGTTAATGATGTTACAGGAAACACTCTTCGCTAACAAAAGTCCCAAGGTTTGTCGATCCATCAAATGCCAGTTTGTATTAGACATCTTTTCTAGAATCTGATCTAGTAAAAGCAAATACAGAATTTATCAGCATCTTCTAGGACCCGAAACTGTGACTGTCAAACTTGTTAGTTTCTCCCAGTGTTCTTCCATGATCCCAAAAAAAAAAAGATTGAGCTCAAATACCACTTGTTATGAATCATATCACGACTTTAGAACTAGGATAGCAAGAGTACCGTGGCAGTAACCTCAAATAGTGGCGATCTACTGATTATACAATAGCAAACAACAATTTTGCTGTTGTTAAAGGTCAGCGCAAGAGACTGCTTTTGAGCAGCACAAATGGGCGCTGAATAGGAATTCACACACGTACACAACACATCATCAAAACAGAAAAGGACACAAAATTTAAGTCATTTGGTCTAATTAGCATAATGAAACTAGCATCAACCCCAAATGTTTCTTTATCTCGACATAATACCACCAAACATCTAATGAGGGTGAGAAAACAAGTAGATGAGGTAACAAAACTCAAGGGAGTAAAGACATTGCATCACTAATGTTATCCAACTCAACATCCTACACAACATCTTTCCACTATCTTACACCATTTATTCTTACATACATTACCACAGTTAAAACATTTAAGCATCAGGCTTCTTCGGCATCACTTGAACTTGGACGGGTATCGATGTAAAATTCTGAATCAAGGCCGTCGATGATTCTTCCTCTGCCCAAACACACATGGTTCTCAAATATAAAAATTGAATCAAACCAAAAAGTCAAAAAACAATGAAGCTCAAAGGTAGGGCATACCTTTCAAGAACAAATTTGCCTTCCTTATACTTCTGGGATTGTTCATGTGCAGTCTCCTGTTTTTCACAATCATCAGACATGAATATTGTTAATCTTTAACGCTTTACTTACAGTTAAGTGATGACAGTTGTAACACGGGGAGCTTACATATTTCCAGCCAACAATTTGTCCACAGCATACACAATATACATCTGTAACGGTATGCAATCCTGATAGCATCATCCTCTCCTCAACAGGTCCAGCTGTCACATTCACGCTAAATAACAAAATACTTGCGATAAGCAAATTGTTAACGAGAACGAAGATAATGCTGTCAATCTACCAAATATACGAGCCTTGAAAAATTATACTTATGTCACCCTAAAACATGGTCGTTAGTAGCATCTTTCATTCATTTCAAAAAGAAGAAAGTCCGACCAGTATGGCATTAATCTTCCTCCAAGTTGTTACCAGCCTGATGGAGTTCAATAGGAAAGATTTTCATTGGAAGAACATAATACATGAGCTAGTTATTATCATAAAGCTATTTTTCATGCAACAGTTTAAAAGTATTTGCCTCAGATTCATGATTTTAATCCGTATGCTAAACAAGCATTATAGTGTAGGCCTCAAGCTTGAAAAACTTACACATTGCTGAAAAGGTAAGCTTTTCCTCTGCGGCAATGGAAACCCTGTTTCCATAAAATAGTACACGCAAAAAATCATATCAACAGAAGCATGATAATATATTCATAGTGTCACAGAGTAGAGAGCTTTAAGAAAGATTAATGTTGTCAAAAGTTAAAACTATTTTCCGGTTTCAAATTAGAAGATGAGATGTTTAAGTTATTTTAGCTACTTAAGAAATATTAATGGCCCATCTACTCAAGTGTCACAGACTGTCACTAAATAGTAGCCAAGTTTAACTCAAAACTTATTTTAATAGGTTTAACCACTCAAGTTCCAATGTTGCTTCAATCTTGTGAACCTTATTTCTGTGATTAATATTGACCCATAATCTATATTTCCAGCTTCATATGTTTGAAGTGGCGTCCCAATTGAGTAGAATAACAAGGTCAAAATTATATAAATATATGATTAATCTCTCAAGTCTCGCTATTTCACACATTAAGAATCCATGTTCAAGAGAACTAGTTCACACAACCAGCATGACAATTGTCCAAAAAACTCACTGTATCGAAACAAAATTAAATCTTGCGCGGTTAAACCTACTGAACTATACGAACTATGACAAAACTTGACTGATATTTAGTGGCTCGTGACATTTGCCCTAACTCTAACCAATTGGGAACTCCTCCCCATTTGTGCATTCCTACTGTGTTTTCCAGTTTAAAAAATTGTTTTACATGAAAGAAACCCAAACACAAAATTACAGCTACAGGGCCCCCTTCTTCTCACATAAACCCTAATTACACAAAAAAAGGAATGCTCTTCTGTTCAACCAAAAGCTCAACATTCAAATACCCGAACTCCATACACAACGAAATTACTATAATTCAGAATGAAAAACCAACCATCAACCCAAACATAGTGAATTATCATTATCATCTTACGCAGTGCATCAGATGGTAAACTCATCAATCACCGTGATCGATGAACAATCACTCATCAATCCAATCAAACAAATCGTAAAAGAAAAAGAACCCTAATAACTGATACTACAACAAGATGAAATTCGCATGCAAATAACTAATTACCCGAGAGACAACACATTCGGCAAGAGCTAAATTTGTCTTGCAGAACTTGCATTTGTAAGTTCTTCCCTCTAACTCCACCAGAAAGATCCGACCCATTTCTTGCCCCGAATCAGTGGAATTCAGTACAGTTTCTGTTGATGGAATCTATCAGCATCAAAACCCTAACACCGATTTCGCTGTTGATTGATGAAGTTGGATGTGAAGAGAGTATTAATTCGATGAAGAAGTATATCCACCGCCCATTTTTCTAATTACGTGACGTGAAACGCCGCTTTTGCTGTTGAAACAATTGGGCCTGGGTCTTGTATATAATATATCCCGCACCTATCATGTTAGCGGATTAGAACTGCGTTTTGTCATGATTTGGTTTTAAATATATATGAGAAGGTTATAACTATAGTTTTTTTTGGTTAATTTGGTTTTAGTGATTTTAATGACATAGACACGTTACAATGATAGTTGATATTTACACATACTTTGATTATTCGTTATTATATCATTATGATATTATTACAGAATTATATGGTATTTGATAGGGCATAGATATAAATTAAAATAAATATGTTAAAAGTAAAAACTCTTATTCATTAAAACAAATATGTTAAAGTAAAAACTCTCGTATAAAAAAGGGCAAATATGAGAGAAATTTAGAGAGAAACAAAAATAATTATAACTTTTCATATGGTGTCTTAAAATAAAGAGAAAATTACTAATTTGTCCAAAAATTTTATATTATACAATAGTAAAGATAAAGATTCATACTTCAAATAAATAAAAGGTTCTAAACACCTCATCATATAAATCGACACCCACTGTATGCCGCGTATAACACCATACACGACATATAGGTCTTCATATTAATATCTGACATTTCAAGTCAAGTTAGTCGATTTCAAAACATCATATGTGTCGTATAGGGCCATATGCAGCGTATAGTCTCTGTGACCCCTCGACCTAATGGACGGGTTGACATACGCACATGGAGATTAAAAACGTGAAATGAATGGTTTGGCATGAAAAACCTTCAAAGAATTGAAGTTACAGGACCATAGCAAACCGTTATGGGTCTTATGTATTGGGCATAACGGTTCGCTAAGAAAGGAGTTCGGGATGAGGACATTAAATCTCATAGCGGACTGATAAGGGATCTAGGAAATGATGCGTGTGACGGTCCATGAGGAATATTCAATTTAGAAGATACAAATATTCCATTTGGAAAATTAGAATATTCTCTTTTAAGTAGGTAGCGGACCGCCAAGGGTTGCTTAGCGGTCCACCAAGGTGCCAGTCAAGCAAATTCGATATAAAAGGGCCAATAACTCAATTTCTCACATTTTCACACTCTCACTCTCGGTACTCTCTCTCTCACTCTAAATGATATGTACTCTCTTACCATAATATCAACATGTTGGAATGCTCTTGTGAGTAATCTAAGCTCATACTTGCGTTCTTGGACGTCTGTTTGGTTTGGAACCGACAATTACAGGCTCAATTTCGTTGATAAGTCTCAATCCCTTATAAATATGAGTTATGGTTGTTTATGTGTGAGAATGTGATGTATGAATACTCATTTCAGGAATTGTATACGTTAAGTATGGGATTAGACTTTGACAAGATTTAAAAACCATGAATAACAATTTAAAATTTGAATTTGAAAATCCATCTGATTTAGGCACAATACCTTAGAATATGAATTGAGATTTGTGTGTGCATCGATTAAAATGAAATGTATAGGAATGATCACATAAGGCATATCACATATAATCATGTCTAAGCATATAAAGGACATGAGAGGACTCATGTGTGAGGTAATTAGTTATAGTCTAGGTTATTTTATTTTTAATAATCTAATTCCTTATAACCATGCTCTAATATCAATATGTCATACCCCAACCGATGATGGAATCATTAGGGTGGACGAAGATAAATTAATTGCTCATAGCACATAGAAGATAAAACGTTGATATAATATTAAAAGCATAGTTCATTATATCTAACATTTTAATAGTTGTTTAACAAACATCCATAAAGAAAATAAAAAATAAAACTAATTCTTTTATTATCTAGGTCCAGATCCTAGATGTGAGCATTTATGAAGTCCATCTAAGTTGTATTTCCTGAAATGATATGGAAAATAATAAGTTAGCTAAAGAATTAGCTGGTGAGTAAACACAGATTTTTATATATTGATATATTACATAAAATGATTGAAACAATTCAATTCTCATACGTGTCAAGACTTATAAGACAATAGTAAAATATAAAAGACAAACTAAACACGATCAAACCTAATGATTGTATTGACTCGGTCCGTAGAGTAAGTCTTATGATTAGGGTCATGTATGAATCTGGTTCAAATCACCATCGAATAATCAAAAGGAGTGGGGTTGTCAAGCTAATAACTCTATCATTGTTGCCGTGATTTGTATAAAATAATAATTATGCTAGCATTAAAGTTTATCTAACTATAAACACATAATTACAAGTAATAAAATAGCATGATTTGAATTGAATTTTAAATATAATAAATAATGAATAATAGTTGATTGAATATCATCATATAATTTTCCAAAATATAAAAATCATGAAAAATATACAATAAATACACACTTGATAATTGTCAGTGATTTAAGATACTAAAATGCTAGAACTGACATCAAAGATTTCCTCATGATGTCTTATGTTAGAAAAATAATATGTTTAAATTTTGATTTGGAAATATACGGTTTAATTTGGGATTTGGTTTTAACAAATAGTTTAAAATAAAATAATATATTTAATTTTAGAGGAAATTATAGATAAGGACTTTTATCTTTATAACTAATTTCACATTTCAACATTTATCTTTATTAATTACACTAGACAACCTTTATGTATATGATTTGTTTCATATTTAGTCCTTTAGTTTAACTGTCGTTAGTTTGCGTTGTTAAGTTGGATCACATGGTTATCACATGATGACACATGTGTAAAAAAATTCAAGGCGACATAATCCAAAAACAAATCAATGTATTAAAAAAAGATTAGTAAAATGTTGAGATCGACAAGTAACACCTCAAAAAAATTGTATATATTTTTATAATCACTTTTCTTTAATGATAGTTTTATTAAAATTTATAGTAGCATATGATTTATATTAATAACAAACTTAAAAAATTCAACCTGCAGCATAATACAAAATTATAATAAAACATATTAGTAATTTACAAACTAATGCATAACAATATCATTAGCATTAGCATTGATAAGTATTTCAAAACACATAATCAAAAACATAATTGTTCTAAATCATACATGTAAGACAATATAAAATAAAAAGTAATTCAAAACACTTAATCATCTAAATTAAATTATCATTGCCAAGTGCAACTTCTATAATTATGTACTTTGTAGTCGCACTTACTACAAATAGATATATAAGATAGTATGTAATCATATATTTCAAATTAGCTTATGCATTTGCTAATACCTATTTTTTAGCACCTTAACGTTCTATTAGATACCTAAGATACCTTAACGACTTCGTTACTTTAACGCAAAATCAATCCGTTGCAAGACGCATGAATCACCCGCAAGTTATATTAAACAACAAAACTAATTTTGCAATATAATTTGAAGAAAATAATTCAAAAAACTTCACATGGCTTGCATTCAAATTTTTATGTATTAAGTTTATTCTAGATATTTAAAACAAAATATACAATAAAT
The DNA here is from genome assembly GCA_025506505.1 of Flaveria sonorensis. Taxonomy (NCBI): domain Eukaryota; kingdom Viridiplantae; phylum Streptophyta; class Magnoliopsida; order Asterales; family Asteraceae; genus Flaveria; species Flaveria sonorensis. The sequence continues at coordinate 43,544,232 of CM046428.1, forward strand.
TTTTATAGAACCAGTTTTATTAAAAGTGATAATAAAAACATATAATATTTGAAGGTTTTACTTGTCGGTCAAAATTGTTTTATTAATTGTATTTTTCTAGTACGTTAATTCATTTTTTTAATTATATATGCCACCTGAATGTTTCTTAAACATCTACTAGTATATGATAACCAATATACTTGATTTAATGATGAAAACTAACAACAGTTATACTAAAGGACCAATGATGAAACAAACAATATACATAAAGGTTTGTCTAGTGTAATTAATATAGATAAAGGTTGAAAAATAAAATTAATTACAAACATAAAGGTCCTTATGTAATTTACTCGTGAATTATTATATAACTTGGTTTAATGAAATGAAATATATTGATTAGATTTGTAAAATAACGATTAATAATAAATGGAATAAAATAAGTAAATTTTATTTGAATAATACAATTAAATATTTAATTTATAATATGATAGTAAATAGAGTTTGAATATTAAAGTGTGAAAAATAATTAATTTAATAATTAATTATTTAAACAACTTTGATCAAAATAATTAATTTGATAATTAATTATTTAAATGATTAGCGTTTTTAATAAATCTTGATTCAAAATAATTTAAAATAATATATGTTCGATTTAGAAATATAGTTTGGGCAAATACCATAAAAAAAACCAACGTACTTTTAGTTTTTTCTCATAAAAGTCCCTAAATAATTTTTTTTCACGTAAAAAACCAACTTAATCTCTGTTTTTTTCTCATAAAAATCCCTCAACAATTTTTGCACATAAAAAACTAACATATGTTCTGTTTTTTCACAAAAAAACCCTCTACTTTGCATGTAAAAAACCAAATACTTTGTGTTGTGGGGTTTTTATGTGAAAAAATAGAAAGTATATTGGTTTTTTATGTGGAAAAATTGTTGAGCGATTTTTATGAGACAAAATAGAAAGTATGTTAGGTTTTACGTATAAAATATTGTAAATGGACTTTTGTGAGAAAAACTAAAAATATGTTAGTTTTTTATAGTATTTGCCCGAATAGTTTTTATGAAGTTTAAAACTTATAAGTAAATTTATAATATTTTAATAATATTTAAAACCTTTAAAAATAAAAATAGTGAAATTATTATTATATAGACTTTCAAAAATTTAATAATTAAATTATGAATTAATATTAATTTTCAAAATAATTTAAATATTAATTTAATAATATAATAATATTTTATGAATTTTGAAAATAATTGAAAAATTGATTTAAAAAATAACAGGGAGGTGCCCTGTTCGAACCCGGGTCCCTTTTGTGTGAGGGGTGCGTGCTAAGCACTGAGCCAAAGCCCAAATCTAGTTTAAGTCAAGATAAAAATGAATAAAAAGAGATCTTATACAAACCCACAAATCATAAGAACCCTAAATTTAAATCAATCCAATTAAGCACCAAATTAAAAAAAATAAAATTAAACTTAGGGCTTTGATTCACCACATGTTAACAAGTGTACGTATATGATCAATTACTTAATTCGATACTGATTTGATGAGAATTAGAAAAGAAATAATGTGACATAAGTTGAGGTCGATTTGAGATGATTAAGGATGACTTGATTTAGGCTTTGAAAAGCTTTTGAAAAGAGATGATTAGTTACATTTGTAAACCCAAGAGGATCATCTTAAAGGCTGATGCTAACCAACGACTATGTACAAAGAAAAATAAGTGTCAAATCTTCTAAGATCTCTCAACATACACTGAAGTGCAAGGAAGGAAGTACTTCGGAAGATTTGACTATTTACAAAGAAAAATAACTAAGTCTCAAATCTTCCGAAGACAAATAAAGAAATCTTTCGAAGCCAAAAGTGAAGTCTTCCGAAGCTTAAAGACAAAGTCTTTCGAAGCTTGAAGACTGAACTCATCTGAATATTAAGAAGACTTATGTCTCCGACATACTTTTGACAAAAGCAGAAAACCTTTACGCTGCCAGCTCTAAACACTCACCAACTTATACAAGTTGGTGATTACCTTTTTACTTTTGTCAACTGTACAATATGGTCTTTTTTCTGTAACTTCCTACTTTAGCACTTTTATTCTTATTGTAATACAAGAGTATGTGAGCTATGGCCTGTCATAGCCACATGTCAAAAGGCAATCTGCCTTTTAACTTTATATTGATCTTGTTGTCTAGATTAGTGTCCAGCTAGCCTTCAAAGTATGGCCTGCTGTAGGTTGTAGTATAAAGTATCTCATGTATCAGTCTTAGGACTAAGAAGCTTTGTAATACTTGTAAACACTTGAGAGAAATGTACATCACCCTTGAAAGCCAATCTTTTTGTTCTTGAGTGTTCTTACTTGTTATTCATTGTTTCACTTCCTGGTTCCCTATTTGATCTAGTAAGTATGTTTAGTTGATAATCAACTGTGAAACTATTTTTGAACCATAATTGGTCCTGTAATTGGTATCAGAGCATCTTAGGCTCTTGATTGCAAGATCTCACCATCTTGAATCACTCTTCAGTTTCACATTCACTTACTTGCTCAAATGGCAGCTCATCCTAAAGCTAATATGGAAACCAACATAATGACTAAGTATCCACTAATCACTCCTGATGATTTTAACACCTGGTGCATAAGAATAGAAGGCTTCATCAAGTTTCAAGACAACGGGATGTGGATATCTGTAGTCTCTGGACCTCACATCCCAAATACTACTTCAGCAACTGCTCGAGGTGAGATGATGCCCAAAGAAGTGGCTGATTATTCTTAAGAAGAGTGGAAGAAAAGAGACATTGATCAGAAAGCCATGACCGCTCTTCAAACTTCTCTTCCCAACTCCATCCACAGAGACTTCAAGAAGTGCAAGAGTGCAAAAGAACTTTGGGATGCACTGAAGCTGATGTATGAAGGATTTGAGGAAGCTAATGCGAACAAGAAAGGCATAATGAAGCAGCAATTGAAAACTTCATCTACAAGATAGGTGAAACTATGACTCAATAATACTTTAGGTATGTTGAGATTATAGACACTCTAATGGATGTTGGAGTCAAACTTGAGAACATGGATATAGTGAGGAAGTTCATGTTCTCTCTTCCTAGACAATGGACATACTATTGTATGGCTATCAAGAGAACCGAGAACCTCTCTACCCTCACTCTCACTAAGCTGTATGGTGTCCTGAGCGGTTACCAAATGGAGATAAACATGCAAAATCCTTCTACCAGCTCATCCAGCACCCAAAAGAGTTCAGCCCTTTATGTGATTGGAAAGGACATTAGAGAACCATAACATCATCTCATCTACCACCCTAACAACTCACTAAAGGGTCCTTTCATAACCTTTTCGAAGACACCTAGGGAGAGCTATACTCAAGGAAGTCCATTCCAAGAGCCCAGCTCTTCTCAGGCTTCTGTGTCTTCAAATAAAACTTCTAGCAACTTTCTCTTCACCCTTGAAGACCTAGACTGTATCAATCCAGATGATCTGGAGTACATGGAAATAGTCCAGCAGATGGCTCTTCTCACTCATAGTGCCAAGAAGTTCTACAAGAGGTCAGTGAGGAAGTTTTCAAGCAATATGTCCAGTGGAAAGTTTGGATTGGACAAGAGCAAAGTAAAGTGTTACAACTGTAACCAAATAGGCCACTTTGCTAGGGAGTGTAAGGCACGAAGAACAAATGGTGGCCATACATAGTCCAGGCCAAACTACACTAAGGCAGCTCTAAGAGCTGAGAAGCCTAGCCAACCAAAGCAGCAAGCTGCAGTTGCTATTAAAGAAGGAGACTTTGATTGAGCTTTTAGGTAGAAGATGTCTCCCCAAACCAAGCCCTGATGGTAGATCATGATGAATCAAAGGTACTTGAACCTCTTTGGTCCCCTAAATGCATTGCTAAAGTTAATATGTACAGGTCCTACAACTTGAAAGTAAGATTTGATCTTGAGTCCTTAACATTTTAAAAACTGATTTTAAATGACTAGATTATAAGATTAAAATAGAAGATTTGAGAAAACCATTTCTACTCTAAAACATAAGCATACAAACTATAGGATCCAGATTAAAGATCTTGTTTCCAAGTTGGCAAAATGCCAGGCTGAGCTTGTGATCAGCAAAGCCAATGCAGAAAAATGTAATCTTAAAGAGGAAACCTTCAAGAAAATTATATCTTCATTCTTTCATGCAAAAGTTTGTTATCAGAATAGGCAAGGACTTGGATCAAATGAAATAGCTCTTCCACACACACTACTATCAGTCAGAGAACCAAGGTATGGAACTTGTAAAGATAAGCTACCTCCTATTGATCCTATCCTAGAGGAAGATGAAGATGAAACTGAGGAAGAGGATATAGTGAATGATGAACCTGAAATGAGTGAAGAGGTTCACTTTAAGAAGGGTCACTATATCCCTTAAGAGAATAACAGATCAGGGATGGCAAAGTCTGCAGGAAAGAACTTGATCAGGGTTGTAAAAAGAAGATCAAAGAAAAGGCAGGAGATCAAGCCCACATTCAACCCTAGGCAAAAACAAGCTTTCATCTCTGCTGGGTTTGAGATGAGGAATACTAAAGACTTAACCAAGGACTCTAGTACCAAGAGTCCTTATTCAAGTCCAAGCCATCCTAGTAAGGAGAAAAGGTTGAACCAATGTACACCATTATTGTATAGGCTGGACCATCCAACTCCAAAGGCAAGCTTCACCCTCAAAAGCATGTTGCATCATCCAAGAAGATGAAGAAGGAGCTCAAAAAAGATGAAGACAAACCTTCTCCTCAGGACAAGACTCTCAAAAGAAAGCCTATAGAATGTATCATATATGGCGGTACAACTCATTATGCTAAGACTTGTATTTACAATCCTAAGAGTACCATTCACATAAACAAGAAGAAGATCTCTCTCAAGAAAAGAAAAATAGCTTCGAAAGGAAAATCATTTTCCTTCGGAAGCATCAAGGTGACCCAAAAGAAAATAGGTGGAAAACTATCTTCGAAAGCAAGTTTGGTCTCAGAAGAAAGGAATGCTTCTGAAGCACTAAAGTCTGTTGCAGTGGATGCAAAAGCTTCCGAAGGTTCAGTCTCCAAAACTTCTGAAGTTATAAAAACTTTCAAATTTTGAAAGCCAAGTTTAATCTTCAAAAGATGGTATGGAAGATGAAGGAAGGCCATGAGACTGAAGTTTCTTCATCAGCGATAGCCAAGGATCCTCTAAGCTTGTATATAGTATCAATGTCTGTTGAACTATCTTCTGTCTATCTTGATAAGCCCAAAACCAGCATGCATTAAAGTACAAGGAAGGAAGTACTTCAAAATATTTGACTATGTACAAAAAAAATAACTAAGTTTCAAATCTTCCGAAGCCAAATACAGAAATCTTCTGAAGTCAAAAGTGAAGTCTTCCAAAGCTTAAAGACAAAGTCTTCAGAATCTTAAAGACTGGACTATTTTGAAGACTAAGAAGACTTGTGTCTCTGACATACTTTTGACAAAAGCAGAAGACATTTTAGCTTTTAGCTCTGAACACTCACCAACTTATACAAGTTGGTGATTACATTTTTACTTTTTTCAACTGTACAATATGGTCTTTTTTCTATACCTTCCTACTTTAGTACTTTTATCCTTATTGTAATACAAGAGTATGTGAGCTATGGCCTATCATAGTCACATATCAAAAGGCAATCTGTCTTTTGACTTTACATTGATCTTGTTGTCTAGATTAGTATCCAGATAGCTTTTAAAGTATGGTCGGCTGTTGATTGTATATAAAGTATCTCATGTATCAGTCTTAGTACTAAGAAGCTTTGTAACACTTGTAAACACTTAAAGAGTAATATATATCAACCTTAAAAACCAATCTTTCAGTTCTTGAGTGTTCTTACTTGTTATTCATTGTTTCATTGTTGTTTCCCTATTTGATCTAGTAAATGTGTTTAGTTGATAATCTCTAACTGTGAAACTATTGTTGAACCATAACCGGTCCTGCAGTCACACATCCCCGGATTGCTTCCACTTAAGCACGCTTAACTATGGAGTTCTTTTATCCATAACCAATATGCCCAAAACACGTTAGTAATATTAGAGAACAGACATTCCTTATAAACCAGGAATCTCTCCTGTCCACTGCTGATTTGAGATTTATGTAGGGTGTCACAATCACCCTCCTCCTTTTGACTCATCGTCCTTATTGAGCCCGAGGACTCACCATCCTCGGTGAGGTTTTGCCCCACCATCCCAAATGGCACAGGAGTGGCTCTAATACCAGTTTGTAACACTTGGCTTCTCATACCACTAATATTATCCGCTTTGCCCATGAGGAGCTCACGGGCTCACGGATTTTCTTTTGGTTGCTAGGGGTGAAAAATTCCCAGGGAGGTCACCTATCCCTGGATTACTAACACCTAAGCTCGCTTAACTGTGGAGTTCTCCTCTTATCCATAGCTAATATGCTCAAAACGCGTTGGTGATATTAGAGACCAGACATTCCTTATGAAGAAGGAATCTCTCTTGTCTATGGTTGATATGGGTTTTATGTAGGGTGTCACATTTCCCCTCACTTCTATAGGTTCAATTTTAGCTGTTTCATAACTACAAGTTAAGGTTTTGATTCAGGTATTTCAATTCGAATTGTGAATGATTCATGCGTTATTTGACTCAATTGATGTGTTGATTATGATCAAAAAGGATCGTTGCTAGTCGTTGATTTTGATGAATTCGAATCGAGTTGTAACAGTTTGATTTTGAATGGGAGATTCGGTTTCAAGTTGAACAACAATAAAAGAGGGTTTAATCAAGTTAGACCATGGTATTGGGTTCGAAACTGAATCGCGAAAATGATGGAGTGGTTTGATTTGATTGGTTTGGTTGGATTTTGAGGGATTTAGCTCGTCGAAGTGTTGGCTGGAGATTGGCCAGAGTTTGAGGTGTCGATGGGGGAAACCATATGGGTATTGTCCTTGTAGGTTATTATATTTGTTATTTCATGTAAAACTTCAATTTAACATTTAGAAAATTACACTTTAATCCTTAAACTATGAAAACCCTAATTTTTAATAAGTAATCAAATTATTTATTTATAAAACTTTATAATTTTTTTATAAATCTTGTAAACTTTATAATTTAAATAATTATTTTATTTAAATAATTACAACCTCATAATTAATAATAAAACCTTATAAACTTATGAAAATTTATTTTATAAATTATGAAATTATTATAAATTGAATAAAGATAAAATTAATGTATTAGAACACCATAATAAATAAAATGATTAAATAATCATTTAGTTACACCCAAAAGTTTACATTACAATATGGGTTAAATGTTATGTAGCTCTCTTTTTTTTAACCGGAGTATTTTTTTAAAATTATTTGATGCGAATCAAGATTCCTTCAAAATTATATAAATGAATTCCTTCAAAATTTTAACCAAAAGTTTATATTACAAAATGGGTCAAACATTTCTCTCAAAATTTCATTCGTATTCATTGGTTATATCATTTTGAGATAGTAACTAGTATTTGGCGAATATAATTTCGAATATATAAACGTTTCATACATGGCGGATGGCAATTAAAAGGATCTGTACGTTCAATCTTTTCATGAGACATTGCTGAACAATGCGTATATTCCAGACTGTGAACCTTTTTACCCAACAACAAAGCAATCCAAAGTTTTGTTTTTGGCGGTGTACCATTTTCTTACCATCAATATAGCAATCAGGAGTTAGGTTTTTGTAATGAATCATCATCTGACCCTTAACAAAGCAATCAGGAGTTCAGTTTTGGTGGTGAAAATACTTACGACCTGCAACAAAGTAATCCAAAATTCATGTCTGGAGATGAACATCATAACATGAAACTACGCTTGAAACTAAGCAGGAAATTTTATCGCTGGATGAGTTGCTCAGCTGGTCTATCAGCAAGGCATGAACAATGGTCACGTTATTGTTACCCGAAGATCAAAGAAAAAAAGGTGGCTATGTCATGAGGGTATGGCTTATCTATGATCTTGCTGGTCAACACAAGAGTACAACCACCCTTAGATGTTCTTGCAGCAAACAAATCATATGCCAATTTAAAATGGTAGGGATATATGACCATAAGTGTTGTTTATGTAAATTAGAGGTGAGGAATAACGAACATAATCATGATCCGCTCAACATCTGGAGGGCAACCATTTATAAGAAGTTTTTTGCAGAACAAATACAATATGGTGAAGCAGCTGACTGAGTAGAACATGGAGCCTCGTACATATTATCAATAACTTCTTGTCCCAAATCAGTGGAATTTCAGTATAGTTTTTAGCATTGAAGTCATTCCAAGGCTACCAGCTTATTCCTCTCACAACATGCCACATACATAACATTTTAATAGCCTTTAACATGGAAGGTCTAAAGAAGTATACACACCATTGAGCTCCTCAGAAACAGTCTCCCTTACAGACGGGTAGCCCAAAATGAATCCAACACCATATCATAAATTTCTTGGCTCTCTCCAATATCTTGCATTTATCCAACCTGATGTATCATTTCCTATCAATTGGATTAATATATGCATTATCTCTCCCAAATCCACTAGAAATCTCTCAAGAGGGTACGCTACTTAAAAGGCGCAATACATTATGGTTTATTCCTAAATTAGGGCGCTCCTCTCCAACTCACAGTGTATTCAGAGTTTGACTAGGGCATTACAAATGGTTGATGATCCACAACAACATATTTTGTCTATCAAGGTTCCAACATCATCTCTTGAAAATCTACATGCTGAAAATCGGTCTCAAGATCCTTAACCTAGGCCCCTAGTACAAAGCCATTGCGAATGCCACCGTCAAACTTGCTTGGATCAAAAACCATCTCCTAGAACTTGGTTTTACTATATTTCCAACACCAAAATTAATATGTGACAACACCAGAGCATCTTACCTATGCGTGAATTTGGTCTATCATTCACGCATGAAGCACGTGATGTTGGATTATCACTTTGTTCATAAACAAGTCAATAGTGGCCCACTTCAAGTTCTACATATCAACTCTACTAATCAACTTGCGAATATGCTTACTAAACCACTAGGCTGAAGGCTCTACCTGACCTTTCAATCCAATATAGGTGTCTTCGATGGTGCCTCTGATGTGAGTGTGTTAGAATGGTGTTTTTAATGTTTAATTGTTAAATCTTAAGTGTGATCACTCATTTTTATGTATTTTATTGTTATGAATAAATTAAATATAAGTTGAAATGATTTTTGCAGTAAAATGATCATGTTTGAAGCTTACATGGTGAAGAAAAGCATTGGACGGGTCAAGAAATGAAAATTCCAAGTACAACAGAAAGCCTCTCACCCTAGGCTACTATAGCCAGAATAGGCTACAACATCTTTAATTTCAAAATAGCAGAAAAGCACTCAGCTAGTCTACAATGGCCAACTTACGCTACGTTAGGGCCGACCTAAAACACCTATAAATCTGCGATTATGTTAAGGCGACTTTTAGGAGTTCCTTGGTGATTGATTCACCATTCCACCTCTCTCCAACAACATACAATCCTCCATTATGCAAATCAACAATGGTTTTGGAGATCATTCAACAACAATGAGCCCTAATCTTCTCGTGATCTACTTCGGGTAATAGGTTTTGTGTGATTATTTTTTTGTGTTTAACTTGTGTTAGGATTAAACTTTAGAACCCGTTAAGTTCTTTTATAAGTTTAACTTGTGTTTTGGTTGTTTAAACAATTGTTTTAGTTAACCTTTATTTGAAGGTCATATAATTTTGCGTGAATTGTATGGTTGTAAAGTTTTAGTTGCTAATTGAATTGGTATTGTGTACTAAGACATCTTAGGTATTGTTTATCTATATCACTTAATCACTGCACGCATAGAATCCCCACTAAGGATTTTTCACCAAGTTGGACTAAACAACTACCAAAAACAAACCTGGATCCCGGAGTGGATTACTCTTCTTTGTAGTTGTCTTTCTAAACAATTTTCTCTAGTTGCAATTTGTTTTCATAGTTAATTTGTTAATCATTTCAAAATCCATTTTTCACAGCTAAGAGACAATAGTATAAGTAACTCAATAATTTAATTAGTTTGTTATAAATCAAAGTACAACACACCAACCATTAATTCTGCAAGAATAGACAACCCTACTTACCCTAACTAGTTGTGAATAGGACATATTTTAACATCTTATTTGATTGATACTTCGACATCGATCAGCCTCTATCTTGCGAGGGCATATTAGCATGCCAATGAACACATCCTCAAAAACAGGATAATAACAAACAAATGATTAAGTCCATGCGAAAATTAATTCAAAATTTATAACTATCATTGTGTGCAACTACCTTCATGTATCTTCTCTTGTTATACGTATTATACGTAGTGCCTATTTAATGGTAAAAGCTACTAAATGGAATTAAGCCTTTTAAGCCTAGGTGTGTTTTCATATACTAACACACCTAAAATTTTAGGCACCACATGAAATTTAGATTGAATAGCACTAATTTGCTTTCTAGGGCTCCTTTTACTTTCTCTCTTGATCGTTATAAGATCTCAATAAATAATTAAATCTGTTTTTCTAGTCTGCAACCTGATGTACTGTAAAGTACATATGTTTATAGTGTATAGTTTGGTCAGTTTTTAGGTACTTTGAGTCGAGTTTAGGTTAGAATTTTGATACTGCTGATGTTAAGCTGTGATTTCAGGTCCCGTTGCTGAAAGTGATAAAAAACGAGAGAAAACGAGCAGTTTGGAAGGAAAACAAGAACCGAACACGAACCGAAGAGCTGAACGAACAAGAATAAAATAAAACAGCATATATAGGGGTGCCACCGTACGCGACACAAACCCCCTATACCCGTCGCGTATGGCGAGTTGTTCGTAGATTTGTTGTTTTGGTTTCTGGTTTTGAGCTGAGTTTTGAGGTATAATATATAAGTTTCCTCCGGTGTTAGGGTTACGAATTTGGGATTTCAAGAGCTTAGTTTGGAGATTAATTCGCTGCATACGGAGTTTTTGAAGCACAGGAATCACTCGGTTAAGTGAAGATTGAAGATTGCAGACTTGCTCGGGTTTTTACAATCCTTGTTTGTTTGATTCCTCTTTTCAGAACTTGTACCGATGAATTCCTATTTGATTAACTTTGTTTTAATTTCATTGAGAACCATGCTTTGCTAAATATTTAAACTGCCTAAACTACGATGAATGGATTGAATAAAGTTTGAACCTTTTAGTTAATGCATGTTTTCATGGATTTATTGTGTTTTGTAAGAAGTTTGGTTGATTGATTTGGTGTGTATGCATGCTTTAATTTGGTTTATTATTATCTATTGCTTCATGTGAATCTTGGTGGTTGTCTGCTACGGAATAGGTTCATGCTAGATGTTTGACCTTGTATCTTGTTCTTTAGGGTAAATTGGCCAATAAACCTTAGAAGTGATAGTTAGTGGTTTGCTAATTTTTAGTGGTTTGCTAATTTTTAGTGGTCTACTAGTCCTTATAGCTGGAAGGTGCGGGGCTATTGGTAGGTCTTACTCGGCGAATTGCTTTAGACAGTCTTTGGAAAAAGTCGTGCCTTAGTTGCCCTGTCGGTTTTTCTTAGTCTATCAAGTCAAATCAAGATTCTAAACTACCCTAGATCTATAATTGAAAAAGAGTAGGTCAATATTAGGGTACTTACACAATAATTAGATGACTGGAAGGAAGTCTAATAACCAGTAGGATTAACAGCCTAGGTAGTGCTATAAGTTTCACCTCGAGAAGGGTTGAGGGGCTTAGTTGGTGTCTTAATAGGTTTAGTATCACAAGATCCCGGATCCATTAAACGTGCGTTTAACCTAATTGGTAAATTCTTAAAATCAATCCTGGATTCTAGTCTAGGCAGTCTTCACCATTATCTGAGTTTAGTCTTCGTAATAATTCGTATTAGTATAATCTTAGTTAATAATTAGTTTAAATAGATTTCCTTAGATTTTCAATAACCCCCCCCCCCAAACAATGAAACAATTTGAGTCGTGTCAGTTAGAGTCTATTAGAGTTTAGTTAGCGTAAATAGGTAGAGTCTCGTGGGTTCGATATCCAGACTTATTTAGGTTATACTACATTGATCGGTACACTTGCCGGTTGTGTGGTTAGGTTTACGTAGAGTCTAGATTTAAAGCTTTTTAGTGTCTAGCTTAGAGAGTCTATAGTAGTTAATTTTCACATCAAGTTTTTGGCGTCGTTGCCGGGGACTCTTAGCAATTGTGTTTATTAGCTTTAATAGACTAAATTGACATATACGTGCTACATGTTTTGTTTTGTTTTGAGTCATTTATTTTTATTTTGAGTCATAATAACTAGTGTCTTTTCTCTCATTGTAGGTTCTTGCTTGTAGTGGATGCCACGTTTGCGCTCGCACGGACCGCCGCCGAAGCCACCAGTTAAAGAGTCATCATCTCAAGCTAGCCAAGGCCCACAGCTTAGTACCTCATCTTCTTCTTTTCCTAATTTCCCGAATTTAGATACCACCCAATTTTCCTCACCACACCATTCACCTAAAGTTTCTCCATCCGATACTCTACCTGATAGTCCCACTTCTAGCACCTCAGTCCAAATAAACTTAGAACCAATGGCCGCCCGAAGACAGACTGTCCATCAACAAGCTACCCAAGGCTTCACCGGTCTCGCTTCACCCATCACCGTTCCACCCATAGCAAATGAAAACCCATGGCAGATTCCATCATATGCCATGCAAGCCATCACCAATAACATCCAGTTCCACGGCCGCGAGGAAGAGGATGTACCCGCCCATGTAAACCGTTTCTCTCGTATTCTCACCACATTTAGCCTTCAAGTAGCCCTAAACGATGCCGCCTACTTACAGCTTTTCCCCTTTTCGCTTGCCGGCCGTGCGGCTACTTGGTTGGATTCTCATCCAACCGGTACTTTTACTACTTGGGAGGGCCTCCGTCAAGCCTTTCTAAACAAGTACTTCCCACCTGCAAAAGCCTCACGTCTTCGCGATCAGATTCACTCATTCCAGATGGAGCCCGATGAGCCCTATTACCTTGCTTGGGAGAGTTTTCAAAACCTTGTCGCTCGATGCTCCCAGCATGGTCTTTCTGATTGGGCCCTATGCGAGAAATTTTATAACGGTCTCTCCCAAGAAACTCATGATCGTTTTGACACTAACGCGGGATCACATGATGGGCATTCTTACTGTTGCCGAGTGTTTAGAGCGTTTCAAGAGCATCGCCCAATCTCAATCTCAGTCACGTTCCAATCGACGGTCTCCCGGTGGAAATTCAAACACCACTACTAGGGCACCCACTCGTGGGTTAAACCATGTCACTATGGATTCTAGTATAGCCGTCGTATTGGAAAACGTCACTAGAGAGCTCAAGGAGATTAAGGCAAAGGTTGATAAGTGTGAGTTTTGTCGAGGGGACCATTGTTAGTTGGGGAGCAGGTTGATTTCGTGGGAGGGGGTCTAGGTAGAGGTCAGAATAGTGGGTTTGGTAGTAATTTTAATTCGGGTTGGCGTAATAACACTAACTTCAATAATAATAATAACTTTAGTTCCACAGGTAACCCCCCTGGTTTCCAATTAGCTCAAAATCCAAACAGGGGGCAAGGTTCATTCTTTTGTGGGGGTTCAAATGGGCAGTTCAATAAGGGGTCAAATAGTCAGGTTCCACCAGTTTAGGGTTCAAATAGTGATGTAAGGAGTAGCCTTGAGAGGATAGAGGCCATGATGAGCCAGTTAGTCGTTAAGGACCAAACCACACAAAAGGTCCTCGCCGAGCATGGCCTTATGCTTAAGAACCACCAATCCTCATTCCAAGTCCTTCAAAGAGTCGTAGGCAACATGTCTAGAAAGATTGAGGAGAGGTTACCCGGTCAGTTTGCGGGTAACACCCAACAAAACCCTAACGCCCATGCCAAAGCCATTACCACTCGTAGTGGCAAAGCCATAGGAAACCCAAGAGTTGAGGAGAGAGTAGTAGAAGAGGATGAGAAGATAGTAGATGAAGAGATCGAGATGGAGGCTCCCGGCAAAGTGCAACCGAGGCTAGACCAGCAAGTACAGCATAGCCCGGTAAGCCCCATGGAGAGAAGAGAGTAGAGAAATCACCCGTACACATTAGACCTTCTCCGCTCGTGGATCATTCGCGAGTCCCATTTCATACACGTCTTAGGAACCGAAAGTACTCTAGGGAATACGAGCAATTCTTAGATATCTTCAAGAAATTGAAGATTAATCTGCCCTTCATCGAGGCACTCCAATCTATGCCCAAGTACGTCAAGTTCTTAAAGGACCTTCTTAGAAACAAGGAGAAGTTGGGAGAGTTGTCTAATGTTCCATTAAACGGAGGGTGCTTCGCAGTTGTTCTGAATAAGCTTCCAGAGAAGCTCACCAATCCCGGTGTTTTCACCATACCATGTCTATTCGGTAGTAACACCAGTACCCGAGCCCTAGCCGACCTAGGTGCCAGCATTAACTTGATGCCTTTTTCTCTCTACGAGAAACTAGACTTAGGCGAACTCTCACCTACCCATATGACATTATCTTTAGCCGATCGGTCTGTGAAATACCCGAGGGGTATTGTCAAAAATTTGCTTGTTAAGGTCGACAAGGTCGTTTTTCCTGCTGATTTCGTCATTCTGGATATGGAAGCTGATGAGAGAGTTCCTATCATACTTGGTCGTCCGTTCTTGCGTACCGCTAAAGCTCTCATAGATGTTTTCGATGGTAAGATCACACTTAGAGTCGGTGAGGAGAGAGTCACCTTTGAGATCGATTGTGCCATGAACCACCCGAGTGGTTCCGATGACTATAGTGGTCCTTGTCAATCCATCTATTTCTTGAACTCATTCATCTCGTGCGTTGACCATTGTCTAGAGTTCATTAGTGGAGCCGACTTGGTAGGAGGAGAGATAGTCGAAGATGAGTCCTTAGGAGTGGAGGAGATAGAAGACGAGGGGATCCCTTTGATTCCCGAAGCGTTAGCCATTAGTGATGACACCACCCAACTCCCACCCTTAGAGCTTAAGGTCCTTCCATCTCATTTAGAGTATGCCTATTTAGGGGAGGGTTCCGAGCTACCCGTTATCATATCATCGAAGTTGGAGGATGGAGACAAGTTAAAGTTGTTGGAGGTGTTAAAGGCCAACAAAGAGGCCATTGCATGGAGGTTGTCTGACATTAAGGGCATAAACCCTTCTTATTGCACTCACCGGATTCCCATGTAGGACGATTTCAAATCGGTGGTGCAACCCCAAAGGCGCCTCAATCCAAACATGTAAGAGGTAGCTGAAAACGTAGCAGCCGATCACCTTTCACGTTTAGAGGACCCTAGGAGAGAGGAGATTCGTGAGGAGGAGATAAGAGAAACATTTCCTCACGAGTTGATTGAATTTGTAGAGGCCGAGAAGGAGGGATTGCCATGGTTTTATGATTTGGTGAATTATCTTTCGAGTGGTAATATTGTAAAGGGAATGACCACACAGCAGAAAAGGAAGTTCCTTAGTGAGTCGAGGAAGTATGTGTGGGATAATCCGTTTCTCTTTAGAATAGGAGGAGATAGAAATCTTAGGCGATGTGTGTCGAGAGAAGAGGGTTTGAACATCCTAAAACATATGCATGAAGGTCTAACGGGTGGCCATCATGGTGCCTATGCGACCGCACAAAAGGTGTTTGATTGTGGGTTCTATTGGCTTAATGTACTTCGTGACGCCGTTGAGTTCGTGAAAATGTGTGATGCTTGCCAACGAACCGACAACATTTCGGCCAAAGATGAGATGCCTCAAAACCCAATCCAAGTGTTGGAGGTTTTTGATGTATGGGGCATTGATTTCATGGGATGCTTTCCCATCTCAAAAGGGAATCGATATATACTTATGGAGATTGATTATGTATTCAAATGGGTTAAGGCTCAAGCTCTTCCCACAAATGAGGCCCGAGTAGTGTTGACTTTCCTTAAGAAACTCTTTTCCCGCTTCGGTACACCAAAGGCTTTAATTAGTGATCGTGGTACCCACTTTTGCAATGCATTGATGGAGAAGTTGCTTGCACGCCACGGAGTCACTTATTGTTTGTCTACCGCCTACCATCCACAAATGAGTGGACAAGTGGAAAACACGAATCGAGGTATAAAACGTATTCTAGAGAAAACCGTTGGAAAGAATAGAAAAGATTGGTCCGACAAGCTAGATGATGCATTGTGGGCGTTTCGAACCGCCTACAAAACACCTTTAGGAACCACCCCATTCATGATCGTCTATGGAAAAGCTTGTCATCTTCCGGTAGAGATAGAGCATCGTGCACTTTGGGCTTTGAAAACCGTAAACCTTGATATGACCGAAGCCGCTAGAAAACGGTTCTTTCAAATCCATGAGAGCTTAGGGATGCGACTTATGCCCGATCTTGGGGGATTAAGGAGAAAACAAAAGCCCTACATGATCATAAGTTGAGAAAGATCAAGGAGTTTAGTAAGGGTAATAGGGTGTTACTTTACAATTCGAGGTTGAAGTTGTTTGCGGGGAAGTTGAAATCAAAGTGGTCGGGACCTTATATGGTTCATTATGTGTACCCGTATGGAGCAGTTGAGATTATGGATGAGTCCGATGGCCGGAGTTGGAAGGTAAATGGCCATCGTCTGAAGCACTATATTGGCGGGGCGATAGATAAGAATGAGATGGTGGAAACTCCTCTTGAAATTCCACCAACAACCACCACTTAGTGTTTTGGGTGAAAACCCAAATGTACCATTTTGTACCATTTGTATAGAGTTATCGGTTGTGTCTTTTATTGCTTTCTAACAATAGGTTGGTAGTTTGTTGGTCTTTGTTTTATGTAGTTGAGATTTTTTACAGGTTTCATCACCATTACGGAACAGAGAAATCGTCAGAAAAGAGATTCCAGGTATGTGTGTTTGATACTTAGAAAAAAATTGGGTTTTTGAATGATGGGCAAGTGATTGAAAAAGTTACTAAGGCATTGGGGGAGTCAAATTTCGAATTGCAAAAATTTTCGAAGGCATGAAGGCAATAACTTTCTGTAAAAAACGGATGCTGGCGTAGCACCAGGGCCCGTCGCGCTACGCCATGGGTCAGAAGGCGCCGCCATACGCGACGAGGGGGTTCTGAACCGTCACGCTACGCAAGTCCCCCTGACCAGCTAAACTTGTTTCGCGCCCCTTTTCAGCTGCTTATCACTCTCATCTCTTTACCACACGAACCCTAGCCGTAAATTTCACCATTTTCACCATATCTCACTTATTTCTCCACCAAAACACCCATTTTTCTTCCTACATCACCACAATCACTTTCCCTACAATACCCACCATCATTTGCACCAAAATTCGCGATATCTTTTCGCTGTTTTGGACGAGTTCGAGCACCACAAGTCCAAGTTCTCATTTTTCTTGTTTAATCCGACTCCAAAGTATGTTTTCTGTAATTTCTCGCTTATAGGTAACTTCTTTTACCATTTGTTAGTGTCGGGTCAATTATTGGTAGTTCAAGGGTTTGGATGGTTCGTTAAAGTTTTGATCTTTGATGCCTATATTCTACAAAGAGGTTGCAGTTGGGTTGTTTGGGATGTTTATTCCTAATGTGGTTTGCGGGAGGTTTGGGTTGGTTTGATTGCGGTTGTTTGAGCTTTGCGGGTTGTGTTTGGACATTGGGACACTAGTGTGGGTATTTTTGGGGAATATTTGGTTAAATTAAGATATGTTTCTTTAAAAAAATATATAAGTTTTTGAACTGATTTTGCGAATTCAAGATGTTTGCCTTATAAACCTTTTGCACAAAACGTCACCTTTTAGCTTCAAAGTCTCAAACTTCAACTTGTTTAGCCTCAATGTCGAAGGACTTTGGCACGTATGCTTAATTGAGGACAATTAAAGTTCCGGGAGGAGATAGTGTACATTGAGTCTTGAATCGTTTGAGTCATCGAGTCTAGCTAGTTAGTTCGTAGAGTTTAGTGTCGGGTTTACTAATATGCATGTACAAGTTCAATACAACTTGCCCGTACTCAATCTCCATTCGGGCAAGTTTGTGTTTATCCTACGATTTTGTAAACGGTACCCATGTTTTTCTTCAACTTTATTTTCGGTTTCAGTCGCAAACGTAATGCTATACGGCTGATTCCAAATTCGTTAAAAAAATACATATAAAATTTATAAAATACCAAAATTAGTTTGTGATTGCTTGATTCGTATCGCTTAAATCCTTATCTCGTTTGTGCAGGAAATGTCAGGTGAAGGTTCTTCTAGCAAGCCAAAGAGAAGGAGGGGACCGGTTCCTCGCCCACGTGGCGATCCACCCTTACAGCAGAGTCTTCCGGATCCAAGAAGAAGGAGGATCAGATATCATGCAAATGATCGGACACTTTATGGTCGACCTGCAAGGGTGGTCGATCACCCAATCTTGGATTTTGAAGAAGACAGTGAAGAGAGAGAAAAGTTGATGAAATACCTGAAAACAAACCTTCTGGAACACCGCACGATCGATTGGGATTGGTTACAAATGATGGGTGTCCGTGACCGGGTAGAGAATTTGCTTGGGCCGAGACTGAGAGCGGCAGTGGATTGCCGTTGGCCACAGTATACAGAGCTGACGATCGAGTTTCATTGTACTTTTCATCACAAAGAGGGTACATTTGTTGAGAAAAATGTAGTTTCATTTTCATTGGGCAGGAACGTGTATGAGATGAGTATTGCTGAGTTTGGAGTAGCTTTGGGTTTCTATTCTGATTAGGAGGTGCAGACAGACGAGTTTGTTAATGAGTTGAGAGGTGTATACAATCATCCGCGAGACAATTTTTTGGGTCCGAATGAGTTGGCTAGATTCTGGGAGACGATTTCTACCGCACCGTTCGCCGGCACGAACCTCTCCACTACGGTTCGTGATCCGGTCTATAGGTATATTCTTAAGGTGTTAGCAACTACGATTGTGGCAAGAAGGTCGGGTGAGAACAAGGCTAATTGGTTAGATATCTTTGCCTTGATGTGTATGGTTGAGAAGCGGAATTGGAATTTGGCGAGTTTCTTCGCTTGGTCTTGTAACCGGACTCGCAGAGGAGGAAGCCGGGATGCGTTGGATCTTGGGCCGTATATTGCTAGGTTAGCGACTAATTTGGGTGCTTTCACGAAATATAAATGGGAGCACATGAGAGAGAATTTTTCTACGAGTTACTGGAGTGTTGGGGATCTGCAGTTAGCGGGTATTGTGTCATATTCGGATCCGTCGGAGTGGGTGCAATACCCGGGTGCACAGGCTCAGCAGCCAGCAGGTACTGAGGCAGCTGATGTCTTATAGGGTGCAATACGTTCGTAGAGGCCTAGGTAGAGGCATGAGATCCCAGCTTAGCAATATCCACTTCGCCAGCCACGTCCCGATCCATTCACACATGAAGCTATCTTTGACGTAACCCAGCAGCGATTTGATCAGTTAGAGAATAGGATGAGAGTTGATCAGCAGTGGACCACGCAGAGCCACCACTGACAGGATGATATGATGAGGTACATGATGTTGGGTTTGAATTTGAATGTGCCTCCATCTTTTTCTGGATTACTTCTTCCACCGGATTATGGTGCTGAGCAGCAGCACCCGTATGTTTATGGTCAGTACCCGGGGTATGACCGGTGGGGAGGATAGAGTGGTTATGGCCAGTATGGATGGCAGCAGGCAGGGGATTCGAGTGTGCAGTAGATGGATGAGGAGGGAGACGACGAGTGATGGAGATGGATTGGAGCGGCATATATCCTTTTCTGGTTATTTTATTTTATGCTGCTTGAATAGTTCGACTGGGTTGTATTACTAAGATAATATGTTTCATTCCTCTATTGAACTTCGGATGTTTGGTATTTTGGATATTTGTGTTTGGTTTGTTGGGTATGGTATGTTTGTTTTAGGTTGATGATTGGAGCCACTTTCCGTTCGTATGAGAGAGAGTTTTGGTATTGTTTAGTGAACATGTTCGGTATTGGAGGGCATATGTGGAATTGACTGGCACATCGACAGTCTCACATTTTTTGAGCTAAGTCTTTTTCATTGTAGAGTTACGTATTCTTATTTTCCTTAGTTTTGAATTCATAGGTGATGTTTATTTTAGTTTTGAGTCATGTTCGATTCTTGCATTAGGGACAATGCAAATCTCGAGTGTGGGGACGGTACATTAAAGTCGTAGTGTTCAGTAGAGTCAGTTTGAGTCATGAACTTTCGTTAAAAAAAATCAGAAAATGTCTTTTGAAAATCGATTTTGCATTCAAAACACGGAAAATGATAAGATAGTCGGGTTTGCTCAGTCTTGAATAGTGATAATATAAGCTAAATAAAGTTGAGCATGTGGCTAGTTTGGGATGTGTGGGTAGGCTTGCCCGGTCTTTAGGTTTCTTTGAGCTGAATACATCTAAATTGTTAAGATACTTGTGGGTACTCATCTAGGAGGAATAGTGAAGTTGAAACCGCCAATAAGATATAAGAAATGCCGTTATAAGCCAAAATTGGTAGAATTTTAGATCATGAAAAAAAAAAATATAGAATAGTTGAGCTAGAAAATAAGAAAAGTAGCGTAGGCCTACGTAATCTTGGTTGGGGATAGGGACTATGACTTAGAATGCCTCTGGGAAGTGAGAAATCAAAATTGCAAAAATTTACCGACGCTCACGTTGTCGCTCTCGGGGATGGTGACTCTGGTTGAGACAGCCTCTAGGTTAGGTAAAGCAATGTCGATGCTCAAGAAGAAAAAAAAATGGAAAAAGTGATTTTAAATTCTTTATATTTTGGTATAAAACGGTTAGGAAATAACCAATTGGTTGTTCCTTTTGTTTTATAAGCTTGAGGCGGGATTAGATGGAGCCGTGAATCTTTAGTGTGAGACCGTGAGTTGATTAACCGAACTTAAATCAATTAAAACGTGATAAGAGCTTAGAGACCGGTGTGAGTTTAAGTGGATCGTATACTTGCAATCGTAAATTAACATGTGTTTACTCTTTAATAAGATGACCTAGAGTTTCAAGCTGAGTTTTTCTTTGACTGTGATTCTGTTGCATATATCTTTTTCAGGGATGAAAAAGTCTTGAGTGTGGGGATATTTGATGTACTGTAAAGTACATACGTTTATAGTGTATAGTTTGGTCAGATTTTAGGTACTTTGAGTCGAGTTTAGGTTAGAATTTCGATAGTGCTGTCGTTAAGCTGTGATTTCAGGTCCCGTTGCTGAAAGTGATCAAAAACGAGAGAAAACGAGCAGTTTGGAAAGAAAACGGGAACCGAATGCGAATTGGAGAGCTAAACGAACAAGAATAAAAAAAAACAGCAGATATAGGGGCGCCGCCGTACGCGACGTAAACCCCCTATACCCGTCGCGTATGGCGACGTGTCGTTGTTCGCAGATTTGTTGTTTTGGTTTTGGGTTTTGAGCTGAGTTTTGAGGTATAAATATATAAGTTGCCTCCGGTGTAAGGGTTACGAATTTTGGGATTTCAAGAACTTAGTTTGGAGGTTAATCGCTGCATACGGAGTTTTTGAAACACGGGAATCACTCGGTTAAGCGAAGATTGAAGATTGTAGACTTGCTCGGGTTTTTACAATCCTTGTTTGTTTGATTCCTCTTTTCAGAACTTGTACAAATGAATTCCTGTTTGATTAACTTTGTTTTAATTTCATTGAGAACCATGCTTGGCTAAATATTTAAACTGCCTAAACTACAATGAATGGATTGAATAAAGTTTGAACCTTTTAGTTAATGCACGTTTTCATGGATTGATTGTGTTTTGTAAGAAGTTTGGTTGATTGATTTGGTGTGTATGCATGCTTTAATTTGGTTTATTGTTATCTATTGCTTCGTGTGATCTTGGTGGTTGTCTGCTATGGAATAGGTTCATGCTAGATCTTTGACCTTGTGTCATGGTTCTTTAGGGTAAATTGGCCAATAAACCTTAGAAGTGATAGTTAGTGGTTTGCTAATTTTTAGTGTTCTACTAGTCCTTATAGCTGGAAGGTGCGGGGCTATTGGTAGGTCTTACTCGGCGAATTGCTTTAGACAGTCTTTGGAAAAAGTCATGCCTTAGTTGCCCTGTTGGTTTTTCTTAGTCTATCTAGTCAAATTTTAGATTCTAAACTACCCTAGATCTATAATTGAAAAAGAGTAGGTTAATATTAGGGTACTCACATAATAATTAGATGACAGGAAGGAAGTCTAAGAACCGGTAGGATTAACAGCCTAGGTAGTGCTATAAGTTTCACCTCGAGAAGGGTTGAGGGACTTAGTTAGTGTCTTAATAGGTTTAGTATCATAAGATCCCGGTTCCATTAAACGTGTGGTTAACCTAATTGGTAAATTCTTAAAATCAATCCAGGATTCTAGTCTAGGTAGTCTTCACCATTATCTGAGTTCAGTCTTCGTAATAATTCGTATTAGTATAATCTTAGTTAATAATTAGTTTAAATAGATTTCCTTAGATTTTTATTAACCCCCCCCCCCAAAAAAAAAAAACAATGAAACAATTTGAGTCGTGTCAGTTAGAGTCTATTAGAGTTTACTTAGCGTAAATAGGTAGAGTCCCATGGGTTCGATATCCGGACTTACTTAGGTTATACTACATTGATCGGTACACTTGTCGGTTGTGTGGTTAGGTTTAGGTAGATTCAAGATTTAAAGCTTTTTAGTGTCTAGCTTAGAGAGTCTATAGTTGTTAATTTTAGTAGTCTGTTCTGCACACATCACAACCCATGCATAATAAAACACTTCTAAAATTCAGATCCAAAGTATCTACTAGACAATAGTAGTTCGGGGGTGGTAGCCCCTGAGAACAAGGTCCAAGGGACTACAACTCCTGGTGGGGTCTAAGGGCCAAAGACCATGGCTGGGTTTAAGTTGGGGTGCATCAACTAAGCTAAGGAATCAATGTGGAGACAACACGTGTTTGATGACTAACGGATGAAAATTGACACGCATACTTCGATGCGGGGCGCATCATAAAAAGGGGGCTCGAGGCAATGAGTTGATGACACATGTCATTCATGCAAGGCATCAGCACGATGCGGGGCGCATCGACTGCCACAACCTAACTATATAAGGATCCCTTGGGTATGCTTATTACTGCATTATAAGTTCGAATCTCTATTTCAATTTCCTTAAATCTAAACTGATCACGAATTAATAATTCAGTGTTTAATTGATCTAAATGTGGGATTTTACATCATGATTATGGTGGAATAGTTTAAGTTGTTTGTGTATGGGCGGCGTATGATACGCCGAGTTACGCCAGTTGGCGTATGGGCGGCGTATCAGTGGGCGTATTTGGAAAAATATACAGAAAGTTGGGCATAGGAATACTGATTTGGGCGTATGATACGCCCAGGGTCGGCGTATCATATGTCGGTCACCAACCAACTTCCGGATTTTATGAATCTTGAAGTTTATTTAAACACATCAAACCCTAATTCGAAGAACAACTTTTCCCAGCCGAAATCTAGCAAATTCAAGGTGATTTTGGGTGCTTTAAAGCTTCCCAACTCATACCAAATCATCATTGATCATCATCAAATCAAGATTAAAGAAGTAATGAAGACGATGAGTGGCTAGTTTGTTCTTGATTTCTTTCAGGAGGACAGTTATTGCCAAGTGAGATGGTTAGTCATGTTTAAGGATTTTTATGTTGAACACTTTGTGGTTAAATGTAATTGAAGGTTTTGATTGAGTTATACAATTTGTTTATAAAGAAAGTTATTTGCTTTATCATCAGTTTTCGGTTTCCTTGCATCGTTAGCTCATTGAAACAAGTAGATAACTTGATATAGATGAATTGGTAACCTTGTGAATGAACGAGTCTTAAAAGATTGTTTCTTGGTTATCACTTAAATCAAAAGATAAGATCTTGAGTCGTGTTATGCAACCCTAAAGTACACTTGATAACCCATTGATCTTGTAGAACTTGAAACCCAGAAGTGATTGTTTCTTATTATTTAATCAAATTCGTTTCAAAGTTTGTTGCTTTTTGCAATTGTGTTTTTAATTTCTTTCAAAGTTCTAATTTTTAATATTAAAGTTCGTGTCTTTAAGTTAATTGAATCATATTGTTAAACACTTTTCACATATTCCCTGTGGAGACGACCTTACTTATCTTTACGCAATAAAGGTAGCTAAGACTGATATTAACTTTTTTTTTTATCGAGTCTCGACAATCAGATCAAAAAATGGCACCGTTGCAGGGGAATTAGTGCCCAAGGTGTTATTTTTTGTAACTTTTTTAGTTTTCTTTTCTTTTATTTTCTTTTGTTTTTTTAGGTGCTATGCTAGGTGTTTTTTGTCTTGCAGGTTACTATAAAATTGTTAAAACTCACCATGAATGGAGTTTATTATTCATGTACTGGTTGTGGGAGTCTAGTTCACACAGGAGATCATTGCCTTGAGTACTTGCAAAAGTATGAAGATGCAAGAAGAAATTTTTATTTATTAGATGTCTATTATGATGATGTACCATCATCTTATCCGTACTATAAGGCATCTTCACCATACTATGAAGAATATTATCAGTCAAAAAAGAACTATAAGTTCGGACAAGATTTGGATTGCAACATTTATGAACCAAAGATGGCACAAAGCTCAAGTTATCAGGAGAATTATAACGACTATCATAAAAATACTCTCAAGTAACATACGAGGATCAGAATCAATGTCAATTTCCTAAACAAGAGAATGTTATCCAGAATGTTATGCCATTTCAAAATTATTTTCAATCTGAGGAGGAAGAAAGTATTGCTCAATTGGAGTTGTGTAAGGTTATATTAGAAGGCTGATACAACCAAAGAAGCCAAAACAACCAAGGAGCTTCCTGCATGCATGCACTAATGTACAAGGTAGAAGTTACTTCAGAAGTTTTACACACATCATTGAAATAAGACCAAATCTTCCGAAGCCAAAGACCAAATCTTCCGAAGCCAAAGATGAAGTATTCAGAAGCTTCAAAGACAAAGTCTTCCGAAGCCAATGAAGTGAAGACTGATTTCTTCCGAAGACAGAGAGGACATGCTTTCTCTGATCTACTTTTCCATAAAGATGACTTATTTTCCGCTGCAACTCTGATGACTCACCAACTTATACAAGTTGGTGAAAAGGTCCATGTGTAAGGCCCCGTTCCAGGGACGCTTACAGTTGGTCAATCATCGCATAAAACATATAGAACTCATCATTTTGCAGTGGAAATTTAACTTTTCATTAATAATTAAAAACATATCAAATCATCATATCATTTCATTTACATCCTAAAAATGTATTAATACAATGACATTCTCCAAAATATGGATGCCAGACTTAAACCATCCCTAGTAGCTTATGCATCCATGCCTGCACCTCCTCAGCATCAACAATTACCTGCCAACTATTATGCACACAAAAGTCAACGAGACTGAGTGAGTTTTAGTTTTATAATAAAATACTTTACTTTCTTTTAAAACATTTTTTTACTTTCGTACGTGATTATACATTATACATACATCTAGATAATATCATTATTATCTTCCATCATCTTTCATCATCATTTGTCATCATTCATCATCGTTTGTTTTCGTACTTTCATTCATTAACATCTTTCACTTTTATCTGGATCCTGCCATATGCTATACCCCCACGTCATGTCGAAGCTGGTACTATGCTGGGGTTTACAAGTAAACCCCCACGTCATGCTCAAAGCTGACACAGTACTGGGGTAGAGCAACAAGGATCCCATCACATTTTGGTCAATCATAAGGATTAGACCCCCATGCATATTAACAAGGGTTAGCTAAGCTGCACACATTTGAGCAAACAACTACCTCGTTGAGTTGTGAACCTTCATCATTTTACTTGCAAGACTTTACATTCATTCAATATGTTCCACTTTTCATTATCTTTATCTTTTACTTTAATTACAATAATACTTTACGTACATATACATATCATGCCACGTAAAGTCACATCGTAATACATAACATGGAACATCATCATCATAACAGCAGCCCACAAGCATAGATAAAATAAACAAGCATAGGCCACTATAAAATATCAGTACTTAGCACTTATTTCTATTTCCCAAAATTTTAGAAATAAACTAAGTGTTCACAGCGCATGAACAAGTATACAGTGGACAGCTCAAATACTCTAAGTGTCCATAGCGGACAGCCAAGGCCCACAGCGGACAGCTTAAATACTCTAAGTGTCCACAGCGGACAACCAAGGCCCATAACGGACAGCTCAAATACTCTAAGTGTCCACAGCGGACAGCCAAGGCCCACAGCGGACAGCTAAAGTCCACAGCGCATGACTTAAAACACTCTAAGTGTCCACAACAGACAGTCTAAAGTCTACAGCGGACATCATAAAATCTCCAAGTGTCCACAGCGGACATGTAAAGTCCACAGGGGACAGCCAAGTCCACAGCGGACAACATATATTCTCTAAGGGTCCATAGTGGACATGAAAAGTCCACAGCGGACATGAAAAGTCCACAGCGGATAGATAACGGTTCACAGCGGACATGAATGCATACTTAAAGGGTCTACAGCGGAAATGTTAAGCACTTAAGTGTCTACAGCGGATGTGCATGAATTCCTAAAGTGTCCACAACGGACAAACAATGTCCACAGTGGATGGTCTAGATCACAAGTGTCCATAGTGGACACTTAGTATCCATAGTGGAAGGCATGCTTAATTCTCTAAGTGTCCACAGTTGACATGCAAAGTCCACAGTGGACATGCAAAGTCCAGAGTGGACAGCATGTTCCACCTGCATTCCAACTTACGCAATTTCTAATCCCATACATCATTTCAAAGCATATACTTAGCATGGATCTACCAGTTCACACTTAAAACATCACAAACAACCATACAACAACATGGAAATCCTTTAAAAACATACATCAACCGTACACAGTCGCCTTTTTATAGAAGAAAACATAGTTTGGTGAAGAAACATTCTTTTTAGTATGCATAACAACCCCAAACAAATAGAAAACTGGTAAAAGATGGGGATCTAGAACTCACCTTAACAGCTTTCGAGCAAAACTCCTCAGACCCGAGAGCCAACTTGGAGTTCTATCACCTAAAACACATGAAAACGAGCACTAAACACATGGAACTCGGTCCAGAAGCTGGAACCCGACTGCAAACCGAGAAGAAATACCTTAAAATCTTACATTTTGAAGATCTCTTCCACTTTCTCTCACTAAAACCGGATGAAGCTTCCTCTCTTACTCTAACCAAAAGTTGAGTGCATGGGAGAGAAACTATGGGCAGCCTTTCCTTTTTTAAACCCCATTATGGGTAGGTATGGCCCTTGCATGCTTTCAACCCCTTGCTTTCAAATAATTCCCTTTTTCTCCCTTACTTTCTTTTCTTTTCTTCTTTCTGAAATTTCCGGATGTTACACCATGCTTTAGTAAACTGTAGATTATAGTCTTGAGTCTGTAACCTCCTACTTTGTACCATTTATCCTTTTTATAATATATTAGGATGTGAGCTATGGCAAGTCATAGTCACTAGTCAAAAGGCAATCTGCCTTTTGACTTTACATTGATCTTGTTGTCTAGATTAATGTTTCCAGCTGTAGGATGTAGTATAAATTATCTCAGGTCCTTGTATTTCTTCTTATTCTTTATAGCACTTATAAAAGAACTTGAGAGCAATATACAACATTCTTGAAAACCATATAAGTTTGTTCTTGTTCTTAGTTCTGTCTCATTTACTTGTGTTCTTAGTATCGTTTACATAAACCCGGTTCCCCATTTGATCTATTAAGTGTTCTAACACTCTTCTCATTATGAGACTGATTGTATTGACCATCCCTTAACCAGTTCTGCAATTGGTATCAGAGCTTTTCCAGGCTCTTAATTATAAGATCTCACCATCTTAAATCCCTTTAGTTTCACAAAACACTTAACATCTTAAATGGCAGCTATCACAAAGGCTGATATGGGAACAGGTACTATGACAAAGTCTCCACTGATTACTCCTGATGACTTTGATACTTGGTGCCAAAGAATAGAAGGCTTCATCAAGACTCAAGACTCCAAGATGTGGGGATTTGTTGTCTCTGGACCTCCTATACTGTCCACCTCTTCAGCTACTGCTAGTGGTGGTATGATACCAACAGAAGTGGCTGACTATTCTGAAGAAGACTGGAAGAAGATAGACATAGATCAGAAGGCCATGACCGCCCTCCAAACTGCTCTTCCAAACTCTATCTACAGAGGCTTCAAGAAGTACAAGACTGTCAAGCAGCTATGGGATGCACTGAAGCTTATGTATGAGGGGTCAACTGAAGCAAAAGAGAACAAGAAGGACCTCTTGAAGCAGCAGTTTGAGAACTTCACCTTTAAGGCAGGTGAAACCATGAGTCAACAATACTTCAGGTATGTTGAGATTGTCGATACTCTAATGGACGTTAGAGTAACTCTTGAGAACAGGGACATTGTGAGGAAGTTCATGTCCTCTTTTCCCAGACAATGGACACACTATTATGTGGTCATTAAGAGGACTGAGAACCTCAAGACCCTTACTCTCACTGAGTTGTATGGTATTCTCAGTGGCTACCAGATGAAGATGAACATCCAAAATCCATCTGGTAACTCCAACAATCAGCAGAGTTCAGCCCTTCATGTGGTTGAAAGGGATTGCAGAGAACCACTGCATTATCTCATCAGCTATCCTGACAACTCACAAAAGGGTCCTTTCATCACCTTTCCGGGGACACCAAGAGAGAGCTACATCCAAGGAAGCTCATTCCAAGAGACAAGCTCTTCAAAAGCCTTTGTGTCTACTGATGAAAGCATAGGCAACTTTCTCTTTACCCTTGAAGACCTGGACTGTATCCATCCAGATGATCTGGAGTATATGGAAATAGTCCAGCAGATGGCTCTTCTCACTCACAGAGCCAAGAAATTTTACAAGAGGATAGGGAGGAAGTTTCCTAGCAATGCAACCAGTGAAAAGTTTGGGCTGGAAAAAAGCAAAGTGAAGTGTTACAACTGCAACCAAATAGGACACTTTGCTAGAGAGTGCAAGGCACCAAGAACAAGTGGTGCCCCAGCACAAACCAGACCAAACTACACTGATAGAGCTCCCTAGAATGAGAAGCCCAAGTAGCAAGATGCAGTTGCTGTTAAAAAAGAAGGCTTTGACTAGAGCTTTCAGGTTGAGGATACATCTCCAAACCAAGCAATGATGGTAGATCATGAAGAAGCCAAGGCATTGGAACATCTATGTACACCTGAATGTATTGCTAAAGTTAACAGATATAGGTCCAATAACTTAGAGATAAGAATTGATCTTGAGTCCTTAAACATTTTAAAAGTTGATTTTAAAAGAGCTAAAAATGATTACAAACTTAAAATAGAAGACTTCAAGTTGTCTTCAGAAAAACATTATGTCTTCAAGTCAAATAACTACTTGTAAGAAATTTACCTTCAGAAGAAATTCTGAGATATCTTCCGAAGCTTAAATATGCTTCTAAGTACTTACATGTATTTGAAGGACAATTTTCTTCCGAAAGCAATTAAGTCTTGAAAGATTTAGAGAAAACCATTTCAACTCTTAAGCATGAAAATACCAACTACAGGACTCAGATAAAAGATCTCATAACTAAGTTAACTGAATGCCAGGCTGAGCTTATGATCAGCAAAGCCAGGGTAGAACATGATATCCACATCCTTGCATGCAAAAGTTTGTTATCAGAATAAGCAGGGACTAGGATCTACTGAGATAGCTCCTCCATACACTCTATTATCTGTAAGATTTCCAAGGTGTAGAACTTGTGAAGATGAGCTTCCTCTTATAGAACCTATTGATGAAGAGGATGAAGAGAAGATAGTGAAGGATGATTCTGAGAGGAGTGAAGAAGATCATCCTAAGAAGGGTGACTATTCTTCTGAGGAAAGAATAGAATCTGGGATGACCAAGTCTAAGAGGAAGAACTTGATCAGAAAAGCCAAGAGAAAATTAAAGAAGGCTCAAGAGAACAAGGCCACTTTCAACTCTAAGCAGAAACAAGTGTTTATCTCTGCAGGATTTGAAGTGGTGAAGGCTAAAGACTCAACTATGAACTCTAATACCAGGAGTTCTAGTTCATATCCAACTTATTCCAGCAAAGAGAAGAAGGCTGATCAGCTGTGTACCATTGCTACATAGCCTAAACGAACCAGTTCTAAGAGCAAGCCTCACCCTAAGAAGCTTGCTGCATCATCTGTGAAGATGAAGATAGAGGTGGAAAGTGGTCAAGTTCAGTCTTTCTCTCAAAAGAAGACTCTTAGAAGGAAGCAAATGGATTGCATCATGTGTGGTAGTACTTCTCACCTTGCTAAGGATTGCATCTACAATCCTAAAAGAACTATTCACATGACCAAAAAGAAAAACTTCTGAGAAGAAGAAAGAAAAACTAGCTTTAGAAGGAAAATCTTTTCCCTTCGGAAGCT
Source organism: Flaveria sonorensis (assembly GCA_025506505.1). NCBI lineage: Eukaryota > Viridiplantae > Streptophyta > Magnoliopsida > Asterales > Asteraceae > Flaveria > Flaveria sonorensis. The sequence goes on from CM046428.1 coordinate 43,574,633, forward strand.
CCAACGTGAAAAAGAAGACAAGTGAAAACTTGCTTTCGGAAGAAAAATTGGTCTCGGAAGAAAGGAATGCTTCTGAAGTATTGAAGCCTGCTGTAGTGAAAGCAAGATCTTCCAAAGGTCCAGTCTCCAAAACTTCCAAAGTTGTTAAAACTTCCGAAGTGTTGAAGGTCAAGTCTAATCTTTCAAAAATGGTGTGGAAGATGAAGGAAGACCATGTGACTGAAAGTTCTTCATCAACAATAGCTAATGATCCTCAAAGCTTGAACATTGGATCACTTACTATTACATTATCTTCAAATCACTTTGATAAGCCCAAGACCAATGAGGCTTGGGTTTCCAAATGGGATAGATGAAGCCCGACATCTTCAAGACTATAAGGAAGCCAACTGTTGGCTTCTTAGGGGTAGAAACAGCCCTTGTCCCAAAAATGTTAGAGCTCATTGCTCAAGGTGACAACCTAGCAGTACCAGCTAGTGTTGAACCCACACCTTCTACTTCCCACCACCTATACAACCAAAAATAACCATCACCTACCAAAGAAAATCCAAACGAACCCCTGCACATGCTACTCAGTTTGTGTAGGCCCCTATATCATCACCCACACAGGAGGAAGAGCTCCCACTTCTCTTGAGGAGCAAACCACTCCCATCTCACTAATGATCAGTGTTGAAGTTTCTCATGCTCTGCCTGATGAGCTCACAACCCCCCAAGCCTTAAGACTTCACTCGGAGTCTCAAAACTCTAGTAAACAACCTTCAGGGGACAGATACCATCCCCAGCCTCTTGATCTAAACCAACCAATCCCAAACGTTAAATTCTATGATGATGAAGACATGGGCTTCAATGAGTATCATGAGTCTCTCTTCTCCACCCCTGCTCAAGGAGAGATGAGTACTCCTGTTTCTCCCATGTCTAGCCCACATCATCCACCTACTACTGAGGTGGATCTCCCTGAACCTGTTCAGGAGGTCCATATGGAAGAGGCTCTCACTTCAACAAGTAATTACATCATTAAGACCTCAACCATGGCAACCCAACCCATTGACACTTCATTTGAAACTGTTATGGCGCACGGGAAATCCAGCAACCAAGTACAAAGTGCTGGTGATCAGGAAGAAGACCTTGGTCCTATTCTCTCATCCCCTCATGATTCTTTTGATGAAGATGAGGGGAGTCTGAAACTAAAGGTGTAAAAACGGACAAAACATACACCTATTTAGTCTCAAATATAAGTCACCTGGAATCTCAGGTGACTGTCTTACAAATGAGGGTCAATGACAAGCAACTTGAGATCATCGATCTCAAAGGCAAGTTAGCTGAGAGACCACTCAGGAGAACATAACCAGGTCCATAAAAACCTATGGATGTGACAGACCCAACCCCAAGCTCACCTATGCAAGAAGGTGATGCTACCAAAAAGGGGGAGAAAGTCCAAACAATCACAGAACCTGAGAGTTCTTCACAGAGTATGGACTTTGAGGATTCACCACCCTTACTTGCAATGGTCCATACTCAACAACCTCCTCAAGTCTTCATAGATGTGGACTCACTCATACGAAGTTTGTTTGAGGAGGGTATTCCTAGAGCTATGCCTACCCCATCTCCTCACTCTGAGAATCCAATCATGGGATGGAGGTATGATACTAATTGAAGAGCTCTAGTCATCTCTAGATCTCAGGGTCAATAGGAAATTTTCAAATTTTTCAACCTGAGCTTTTATGAGAGCATCCATCTGATTGATCTTCCACTTGTCAACCCAAGTCAAAACAGACAAGCTGCAAGATTAGCAGATAGGATTCAAGAAAGGGTGTTTGAAAAATTAAAGCTGAGGTCAAGATTATATAGACAGAGGCTCGCAGGTGAGATTTTTGGTCAACTGGATGTTGAGGTGGACCCTAAGTTTAGCTTCGAAGGGGAAACCTTGACTAAAGGCCCAGAAGTTGAACCTATGAACCTTGAGACAGAAACTTCTTCAGCACCCATTACCCTCAGTAAGGCACCAACTGGTGAAGGCATTTCACAACCTCTCTCTGACCAGAGCTTGACTGCTGAATCAAGCAATGAAGGCCAAAGCTCTCTCCATCCTGAGTCACCAAGGCCTGTGAGTGACAAAGAGAAAAGAAAACTAACTTCTGAGGAGATTAAGGAGGAGGAAAAAGAGAGGAAGAGAAAGCTAAGGGGAGAAAGTTCAAGAGGGTCTCTAGGCTTCATGGAAGCTGCCATCAGAGCTGCCCCCAGGCCAAATACTCAGGATGATGAGTTGAGGGCAGCCAGGATAAACTACTTGGGGACCAAAAACTACAATGTGGATGAACTACTCTCTCTTCCCTTAGATGAACTGAATAAACTGGCTGACAAGGAGTTGTCCATGGAGAGAAAAGAGGCAGAGGATGTAGTATTGCTCCTCAAAAACATGGAAGAAAGGAGATAGAAAAGGCTCTACAAACATGCTCCTACCCTCTCCCTAGTTCAAGAAAGTCCTAAGAAAGAGGCTGTGGCAACTGCATAACCTCAGGTAGACAAGGAAGCTGATAGACAAAACATGATTAGCTACCTGAGTGCCACGGGTCTCTATCAGGCATCTACACTTCTTCCCTTATCATATGAATATGTTGAATTCAAGTATCTTAAGCAGCTGGAGCAACAAGTTACCAAAGAACAAAAAGCTACTAAGAGAAAACTAAAGGAAGAAGCTGCAAAGTCAAGAGCCATCATCTAAAAGAGCCAAAAGAAGTCTGCTGACAGACAAAGGATGATGAGCTTCTTAAAGCTGTATGGATTCTCCGGAAGGAGGCTTGGTCCAATGTCTCTATCCATTATGGATGAGCACATCAGGGTGATCAAGCAAAAGATTAAGAAGGGAGAGAATGTTGACTTGCATTCTCCATCAAGTCCAGCTCAACCTGAAGTTAAGATCAAGGTTGAACCCCCTGAGACAACACAACCTAGACCTAGAGCTGAATCTCAGCCAACTTTATCTTCTGATCTATAGTAGGGTCCTCTTCACTCTCCTTCTGAACCTGTGAGAGAAGAGAACCAAACTGAGAGAGACACAGTAGAGCAACCTGGTACTGAAGACCAGTCCTCTCAGTTAAAAAATTCAAAGAGGAGGAAAAGGATGGCCATGAAGAGTGTTTCCAAGAAGAAGACCAAGGCATCCACCTCTACACCTGAGGATGAGTCAGAGCATCTCGAGGTAGTGCAAGAAGAGGCTACTCAACCAACTCCAACTCAAGTAGAGCCTCTTGCAACTGGAAGACCCATCTTGTCCTGGACTTTTGCTGCTAATCCAGACAGGTGGTATGTCATCAGAGATCAAGGAGGTTAAGATGTCTATTTCTAGCAAGACATGCTTGATCTTCCTCTATATGATCTCCATGACATGAGAAGATATTATGAGAGTCTGAGGGATCCTGACCAGATGATGAAGAAATGTATGGTCTTAATCCTAATGAGGACTGTCAACATCTAAATAACTTCTCTGTTTTGGTAGAATCAGCCTAGGGGAAGTTTGTAAAGTTATATTAGAAGGCTGATGCAACCAAAGAAGCCAAAACAATCAAGGAGCTTCCTGCATGCATGCATGTACTGATGTATAAGGTAGAAGTTACTTTGGAAGTTTTACACTCATCACATAAATTATTCTAAGTGTAAATCTTCCGAATCCAAAGACCAAATCTTCCAAAGGCAAGATGAAGCCTTCCGAAGCTTTAAAGACAAAGTCTTCCAAAGCCAATGAAGTGAAGTCTGATTTCTTCCAAAGACAGAGAGGACATGCTTTCTCTGATCTACTTTTAAATAAAGCTGACTTACTTTTCACTACAACTCTGATGACTCACCAACTTATATAAGTTGGTGAAAAGATCCATGCTTTAGTAAATTGTAGATTATGGTCTTGAGTCTGTAACTTTCTACTTTGTACCTTTTATCCTTTTTATAATATATTAGGATGTGAGCTATGGCATGTCATAGTCACTAGTCAAAAGGTAATCTGCCTTTTGACTTTACATTGATCTTGTTGTCTAGATTAATGTTTCCAGCTGGCCTTCAAAGTATGGCTGGCTGTAGGATGTAGTATAGAGTATCTCAAGTCCTTGTATTTCTTTTTATGCTTTGTAACACTTGTAAAAGAACTTGAGAGCAATATACAGCATTCTTGAAAACCATATTAGTCTGTTCTTGTTCTTAGTTCTGTCTCATTTACTTTTGTTCTTAGTATTATTTACATAAACCCGGTTCCTCATTTGATCTATTAAGTGTTCTAACACTCTCCTTATTATGAGACTGATTGTATTGACCATCCCTTAACCGGTCATGCAAGTTGATATTGCCCAAGATCGATAAATTGTTATCATAACATCATCTTTCAGATCAGGAACGACTTTACTACTTAACTATCAAGCGTGACGCATTATTACTGAAAATAAAATTAGAAGAGTCCATCTCACCATCTGTAAAAGTTGAGGATGAGGCCATGGAGATTAATACCACATAAATTCCCTGTCTATTGAAGAGCCATGTGAAAACGACTGGGTTGATAGCTATGATGATGATGTGGAAGAAGAGCCGATGGATCTTCTAGAGCAAGAAAATGAATATGGAGTCTCACTTGAAGACAAGAAATTTTTTAAATAGTTAGTGAGTGATATAATCAAAGTTTATTCTAAACCTTCTCCTATACTTATTATACCAATCAACAAGGTTGTAGAAGAATTAGAGATTGAATCCACCATGACTAAGGAAATAGTAGAAGAAATAGTTACAACTATTTTGGAGCAAGACATGAAACTCATCAAAAACTCAGAAACTAAGGTAATCAAAGTTTATCCCGAACATTCTCTCGTACTTATTACTTCGACCAATAAAGTTGGGGAAGAGGATTTAAGGATGAAGAAAAGAAAGGTGACATGCATGACATTGGACATGTTATCATGAAATGGCTTCCTAACAACTTCTCATTTTACATGCCAATCATTAGGAAGCAATTATGGAACTAGCATGTCAATTATCGAGCGTTTGTTGGCAACTCAATAGGCAAATGTGCACTTCGACCACCTTAGTGGTGACAGGTACAGTCCAGCTGAAGACTTTAAACTTAGCGCTAATGGGAGGCACCCCGCGAACTTTGTAGGAGTGTTCACTGGAAACCCTCACGAGACTACAACTCGTCCACTCAGGTCTACCGAGGGGTTTAAAGGCTTGTTGCATACGCTAAATGCAACCATGATTCCTACGAAAGTGAGTTTTATTTCTTCTATTAGTTTGTGTGTTTTTGTTTTGTTGTGATAGTCAATCACGAGATGCAAGCACTCAAGTGTGGGGAGGCACAAGTCGGTTGATGAAGGCTTTTGATAATGATTGTGATAAGGTCCATGTGCTCTTTCCATCACTTTGGTTGTGAGAAATATTCCTTTCATGCTTTCGTTGACATTGATTGATAATATTTTAGGATATGGCATACTAGTCTTCCTTCGAAATAAATAATCTTGTTTAGCAATAATAGGGATGAAATTAAGAATCTACTTCCCTATGTTATAAAAATACCAATTGTGACCATTATACATTTGGGACAATGTATCTCAAGTATGGGGATAAGGGAAGAATTGAAAAAATTAAACCTTTTGAAAAAAAAAAATTTCAAATAAGCTTAATTGTGCATGAGACCCAAAATTTTTCATACATTGCTAATTATCACTGTTTGTGCATGTATAGATCTCTTGGCATGCTTGTTTTGAAATTATAGTAAAGCACTCCCATCATGAGCTTATAAAATTAGGTAGAATTCTTAGGAGGCATAACAAACCGAATGGTAGATGACATATGTGCTTCACATTTTTAACCCTTTTCCACCGTCTCCATGAGAGTTTGAGCCTAATTGAGCAATTTATAGCATATGTTTATTTGCTTTATATTTTTCCATAATTAGGGAAACCATAATGTGCATTTAAGTTAGAACTCGTGTAATTGATGCGTGTCTAGATCACGAACCAATATGTGTATAAATGTGATGGAGGCATTAGGAATGAACCATTTGTTTGAAGCTTTTTCCTTTAAATTCCATACCTTGATAATTTCCCTTTAGACACCATGTTAAGCCCTAACTTGTCATTTGAATAACCCAACACAAAGCCTACAAAGCCTTAGCCTTTTTATGAAACCTTGGGTGATGAAGTCCAATCCATGACATACTTAGAAGTGTTGTTTCAGTAGTAGTTCAATAATAGTATAATTGGTTATGAATATGTGAAAAAAAGGAGAAAAAGAGAAAAAGCTAAATATGAGGTCAAAATGACAAAAATATGAAGCAACAAAAATAGTATAATTGGTTATGAATTCGGTGATATTATTGCAATTAGAAGATCGAGATTGATAAATAAGACATCTAGCATGTTTAGATTGGATTTCATTCATCATTAGCCACTCTAAAATCGATATTCTATCCCACCTTAAACCTTAGCCTAACATCACAACCCAGAAAGACCTCTTGATTTATATGTTATATTGTGTTAATTGATGGTGATATGATTAATATACAAGCTTATGATGAAAATGCACATTATTGGTTTGAGAGTTCCAGATATACTAGTATATAATCACTAGTCCACAAAACAAACCTAGAGGAGTGTTCAATGTGAGGAATGTGAATGCATGAATGTTTGAAACCAAAGGTGAAGTTATGCCAACTAAGGTGATTCTAAGTTTAAAACATGAATGATATTACAAGTTGGGTTGTGAATCTTACATGATAAAAGTTTAAAATTAAGTATGCCTTGGGACCTTAACTTATACAAAGTTGTGATAGTTTAGCATGTTTGATTGATTAAGGTAAAATGTTGCAAGCAAGTTTGTTTGAGGACAAACAAAAGGTTAAGTGTGGGGATGTGATCACGAGTCAATAATTCAGTGTTTAATTGATCTAAATACGTGATTTTACATCCTGGTTATGGTGGAATAGTTCAAGTTGTTTGTGTTTTAATTTGTAGGTGTTTTAAGCTAAAGGAGGCTTATTTTAGAGAATAAGGAGCCCAATATGAAACTACAAGGACTAAAGATGTAAATATCAAAAGTTACAAAAAAGGCACAAATCTAAGTGTACTGGTGTATGATATGCCGGGTATGGGCATATAATACGCCGGTCGGTGTATGAGCGGCGTATCGGTAGGCTTATTTGGAAAAAATTACAGAAAGTTGGGCGTAGCAACACTGATTTAGGCGTATGATATGCCCAGGGTCGGCGTATCATACGCCAGTCACCAACCAACTTTAGAATTTTATGGATCTTGAAGTTTATTTTTACACATCCAACCCCAATTCGAAGAACAACTTTTCCCAGCCGAAATCTAGCAAATTCAAGGTGATTTTGGGTGCTTTCAAGCTTCCTAACTCACACCAAATCATCATTGATCATCATCAAATCAAGATTAAAGAAGTAATGAAGACGATGAGTGGCTAGGTTGTTCTTGATTGCTTTTGGGAGGATAGTTATTGCCAAGTGAGATGGTTAGTCATGTTTAAGGTTTTTTTATTTTGAACACTTTATGATTAAATATAATTGAAGGTTTTGATTGAGTTAAACAACTTGTTTATAAAGAGTGTTATTTGCTTTATCAACATTTTTCGGTTTCCTTGCATCGTTAGCTCATTGAAATAAGTAGATAACTTGATATAGATGAATTGGTAACTTTGTGAATGAACGAGTCTTAAAGGATTGTTCCTTGGTGTAACACCCAGAATTTTAAGAAAAAGAAAAGAAAAGAAAAGTAAGAGAGCAAACAGGAAGTAATTTCAAAAGTAGGGGGTTAAAAGCGTGCATGGGCCAAACCTGCCCATAATGGGGTTAAAAAAAAGGAAAGGCTGCCCATACTTTCTCTCCCATACACTCAACTTTCGGTCAGAGTGAGAGAGGAAGCTTCATCTGGTTTTAGTAAGAGAAAGTGGAAGAGATCTTCAAAAGCTAAGATTTTAAGATATTTCTTCTAGGTTTTCAGTCGGGTTCCAGCTTCTGGACCGAGTTCCATGTGTTTAGTGCTCGTTTTCGTGTGTTTTAGGTGCTAAAACTCCAAGTTGGCTCTCGGGTCTGAGGAGTTTTGCTCGAAAGCTGTCAAGGTGAGTTCTACATCCCCACTTTTACTGGTTTTCTACTTGTTTGGGGCTGTTATACGTACTGAAAACAAGAGTTCTAAACCAAACTGTGATTTTCCAGGAAAAGTACAACTGTTTATGAAGATGTATGTTTTTACAGGATTTCCATGTTGTTGTATGGTTGTTTATGATGTTTTAAGTGTAAACTGGTAGATCCATGCTAAGTATATGTTTAGAAGTGAGGTTTGGGACTAGAAACTGCATAAGTTGATCGCTGGTGATGGACTTGGTGTCCGCTGTGGACACTTAGGAATATAAACTGTTCGCTATGGACTTTGTATGTCCGCTCTGGACCTTAGAAAATTATGCATACTGTCCGCTGTGGACTTTGCAAGTCCGCTCTGGACACTTAGAGAATTATGCATGTTGTCTGTTATGGACTTTGCATGTCCACTATGGACTTTGCATGTCCGCTGTGGACATTTGGAGAATTATGTATGTTGTCCGCTGTGGACTTGGTTGTCCGCTGTGGACTTTGCATGTCCGTTGTGGACTTTGCATGTCCGCTGTGGACACTTGGAGATTTTATGATGTCCGCTGTGGAAACTTAGAATGTTTTAGTCATGCACTATTGATCTTAGTCATGTGCTGTGGACTTTAGCTGTCTGCTGTGGGCCTTGGTTGTCCGCTGTGGACACTTAGAGTATTTGAGTCGTCCGCTGTATACTTGTTCATGCGCTGTGAACACTTAGAATTATTCTGAAATTTTGAGAATAGAATTTAAGTCTTGAGTACTTATGTTTAATGGAGGTTTATGCTTGTTGATGTTATATCCCTTTCTTATGGGTTGCTGTTATGATATACTTCTTTTTATGTATTATGATGTGACTTTAATTGGCGTGATATGTATATGTACGTAAAGTATTATGTAATGAAAGTGAAAGATAACGTTAACATGAAATGGAACATAATGAATGAATGTAAAGTCTTGCAATCAAAATGATAGAGGTTCACAACTCAATGAGATAGTTGTTTGCTCAACTGTGTGCAGTTTAGCTAACCCTTGTTAATGCGCACATGGTCTAGTCCTTGAGATTGACCGAAAAGTACGAAACGTGATCCTTGTCGCTTACCCCGGTACTGTGTCAGCTTTGAGCATGACGTGGGGGTTTACTTGTAAGCCGTGGCACAGTACCAGCTTTGGCATGATGTAGGGGTATAGCATATGACAGGATCTAGATAAAAGTGAAAGATGATAATAAAAGAAAGTACGAAACGAACGATGATGAATGATGACAAATGATGATGAACGATGATGGAAGATAATAATGATATTATCTAGATGTATGTATAATGTAAGATCACGTACGGAAGTAAAGAAAATGTTTTAAACGAAAGTAAAGTATTTTATTATAAAAGTAGAACTCACTCAGTGTCGCTGACTTTTGTATGCATAATAGTTGGCAAAAGTAAAGTATTTTATTATAAAACTAGAACTCACTCAGCGTCGCTAACTTTTGTATGCATAATAGTTGGTAGGTAATTGTTGATGCTGAGGAGGTGCGGGCATGGATGCATAAGCTACTGAGGATGGTTCGAGTCTGGCATCCATATTTTGGAGAATGATATTGTATTAATACATTTTTAGGATGTAAATGAAATGATATGATGATTTGGCATGTTTTTAATTATTAATGAAAAGTTAAATTTCCGCTGCAAAATGATGTGTTTTACATGTTTTATGCGATGATTGACCAACTGTAAGCATCCCGGGATCGGGGCCTTACACTTGGTTATCACTTCAATCAAAAGCTAAGATCTTGAGTCGTGTTATGCAACCCTAAAGTACACTTGATAACCCATTGATCTTGTAGAACTTGAAACCCAGAAGTGATTGATTCTTATTAGTTAATCAAATTCTTTTCAAAGCTTTTTGCTTTTTGCAATTGTGTTCTTAATTTCATCCAAAGTTTTAATTTTTAATATTAAATTTCGTGTCTTTAAGTTAATTGAGTCATATTGTTAAACACTTTCAACATATTCCCTATGAAGACGACCTTACTTACCCTTATGCAATAAAGGTAGCTAAGACCGATATTAACTTGTTTTTGATCGAGTCTCGACAATCAGATCATAAACCTATACCTCACTTTAGATCAATCCTAGGCTATTCGGAGGTGCTACACGAAGTAACGAACCGAAAATTGAAGAAAACGAAGCAAGAGAACAAGAGACCAAAGTCTTAAGTCGAAGTGCTACTTTTTAAGAATTATCTTATCAACTCTAGTATACTACTTGGTTCAAGTATACTCCATAAGGTAAATACATTGTATTTTTATAAACAAAACGTTTATTACTGTGATTTGTAAAAATTACATACATGAAATGATTAATCTTTAACTCATTACTTTTATTTTATAACAAAGACATTTAGACCGGAATTATATGTATAGTTTGGTCAAATTTATATCTCAAGGATGAGTAAAAGTCCCATACCGGGGGCTGGTCAAGGTCTTAGTGCAGATCTGGGAAGTCTCCATTACCAAAACAGACTGTCTAAGCCATAGAACATATATGAAGGGTGAACCTTACAATTGAGGTCAACTGCTAAATATACCGTTTACCTACAAAAATTATGATTTGAGATTCTGAATAACATGCATGCTTGAAATATTTTAGAGTCAATTACATTTATTCCCTAACTCTTGCTGTTGACCGTTTTTGAAACCTTTTACAAGTAAACACGTATAATATATGTTAGATAAGGTTAGGGATCAAAGGATATTGACTCCTTAGGCTTGGATAACCCGGATAGCTATACATATAAGCCAAGTAAATTGCTGAAAAGATCACGACTCTTTAGGCGCATAAATTTGTTGTGGCTGTATATTTGTAAATTAGTGTTTGTAAACCTAATTTGATTGTAAATAAAGGGTTATAAATCCTTTTTTAATATATGATATATCAAAAGTTTTGATGTAATGTTGATGTTACACATTTTACGAAAAATATGATATGATTTTGATTATTCCGCTACGTAAATGATTTGAAACTACAAAATGAACGACTGAAACCAACTGGTCACACGAACCAAAAAACTGAAAACTGGGGTGTGACACACAAACACCGTCGATCTCTATTATTAAAATTTAGCTTTAGCAACTTTACCCATTACAACAAACTTCTATTCATAATAGTTGTGCTACCTTAAACTTTAACCTGGCAATAAACTTTTGTTGACTTTTTAAACGTCCAAGACAACAAAATTATAAATTTACACGAGAATAAAATAAATGTGAAGTTGTTTCCATTCTCACCAAATAATTATCCCATCAACATATATTGAGTAAATTGCATAAGTTGTTCCCATGGTTTGATTGAATTGGAAGTTTGGTTTACAAAAATGAAAAATTACAAACTTACACCAAAATTTTGTGAAATGCTTGCATATTTGGTCCCTATCCTTAACTGCTTATTAGTTTTTAACCAAAAAATATGTCATGTGCTATTCATGTTTAATGACGTTATGGTTAGTGTATTGAAGAACTTTTAATCAATGTTGAAAATATAAAGTTTTGGTTACTGTATTTAAGAATGCACTTAAAAAGCTACATGCTCTTGAGCAAAGCTTTAATCGATGTAGGGATGTAATTTGATTTGGCAACGTAGGATGTGATTTGATTTGGTAATATGAAAACATTCATACTGCAATTTAAATGAATATGTTAACATCTTCAGCTAATTAAGCATCTTCAAAAAATTCATTTGGTTGAGAATTTATTTAACACAGTAACATTCATTTGATAACATGAGGTTATCAAAATATTTTTAAGTGCAAGTAGCATCCAAATAATGGGTCATTCGAACAAAACAGTAGCATGTTACAAATTTAGATGGAAATCAACTTTGTTCTTGGAGCATACTTCGAACAAACCAGAATACGCATATATCATTTAAAAAAATTTCAATATACTAACCATAACTTCATTAGACATGAATGAAACATGATATTTTTTTAACGTTAAAAATAACAGGCAATCAACGGTGGGGACCCAACGTGCAATCATGTCACATAATATTAAACTAAGTTGTAGTTTTTTAATTCTGTGGACCAAACTTGTAATTTGATCAAACTATAAAGACTATTTATGTAACTTTCTCATATTTAGGAAATTTTAAATGTCATAGATTCTTAGACGTGATTGAATATGGAAAAAATTGATAAAGCTACAGTTCTTGAAACAATTATACACCTTAGTGATGGGTACTAATCCAATTAGTGTGGAATCAATGAATCTAGAACAATATTGGACACTAGTTATGGGTTTCTAGTAACTAGTGGCTGTGATGATTTATAAATTCAATTTATAATAGTTTTAAAGCATATGTATTATGCGCTAACTTTTATGTGTTGTTCTCATCATAGACGTACAAGCATAAGCTAGATAGGTCAATAGCTATAAGTTGTTACAAACTCTAACATTTCAAGAAATATTTGGTTGCACACACATATGTAGTCCAAGTGAACTTGTTTAGTACCCTCCTCTACACTTTCAGTAATCCTCCATGTCAAGCCACCGACACAAGTGTGCATTCGTTATAAATTAGCTTCATCAGATCTTTATGTCGCAAACCACGTATCATAACTATAGCCGCTATCACATAAGACAACTCATAATAGAACACTCGAGACGCATCATTATTTGTTAATGATGATGCATCTCTATAATTTGTTTATAGCATTCACAATGGAGTCTATATATGCATCTCTATTTCTTTTATTTACAGATTTTTTTGTTTTACACCTTCATTAGGATCTCTATCTTTATCTTTAAAATTTTATAGATTTATGAATATCGATTATCTAAATATAGAGATATAATATTCATCACTCTCCATAATTTTTATGTGTGTCTAAGAGAGAGAAAAAATAATAAAATAAATATATATGAGTGAAAATAGAGATGAAGAATAAGATATGATAGCTTAAACAAATTTAGAGATAAAATTAAAAAATATATATATATTATTTAGTTAACTATAAAGATATAAATTATAGAGATAAAGATAAAGATCTTAATATTATCCTTAACCTTATAATTATATTAAAAATCATTATTTTTCCTCTCTTATTTTCTATTATTTAATATTTTTATATTTTTATCATTACCTTTTATTTTTGTTTAACTTATAACCACTTTCAAAAATAATTAATAATTAACAGAGGTGAATATGTCTTACCAAATATATAGATAAAAAGTAGCGTTTTTTATCTTTCTATCTACTCTATTCATAATCACTTACAAATATTTCATATAATATAAAAAACATACTTACAAACCTTTTGTTAATTATCACCCTAGAAAACATATACATTCATTCAACCCAACTGTTACGCATGGGTGAGAAATAAACTTAGTTAATAATACGAGTCCTAAAATGAAACATATAAAAAAGTGTGAAACAATAACACCCTTAATTTAGGAAAGTATGGGTGGGTCTTGAAATCAGCCCTAGGCCACGGATGAGGAGCCTAACATTTCATCCCCTTGTCATAACCCCCTTTTCCCACCCACTATATAAACACCCCCCACCCCCCACCCCTTTTCTCTCATTCAACATCATCATGCCTCCTCGTCACAAACCCCACGCCACCACCGCAGCCGCCGCCGGCAACGGCGGCAGCATAGAGACTCGCTACCGCGGCGTCCGTAAGCGGCCGTGGGGCCGTTACGCCGCCGAGATCAGAGACCCCGGGAAGAAGAGCCGCGTGTGGCTCGGTACGTTCGACACCGCCGTTGAGGCGGCGCGTGCGTACGACGCCGCGGCGCGTGAGTTCCGCGGCGATAAGGCGAAGACGAACTTCCCTACCTCCACCGAATTACGTCTCCCGACGGTGGCCGCGAAGAAGACGACGACTAGAAGCCCTAGCGGCGGAAGCACTAGCTCCGTCGTCGATCCGCCGATCGCCGCCGTGCGTCTCCCACCGTCGCCACTCGACCTCAGCCTCTCGCGTTTCCCCATGGCTCACTCGTTGCTCATGCTCCATTCGCAGATCAACGTCTTCAGATCCGTTGATAATGATCGGAAACTCACCGTCGCTCAAAGCGACTCCGATTCCTCATCGGTCGTCAATTTCAGCTGCGATTCCGATCGTGCACCACCGCAGCAAGCCTTTGCTCTCGATCTCGATCTCAATCTCCCCCCACCGGAGGTCTCATGATCGGTTTCCTCCATTTTTGATTGCAGATCGTATGAAATTTAGATAACAATGAGAATGTAGTAGCAATGTAGGATTGAAATCAGCCTGACGATTATGTATATACATTATGATGATGAACAGAAATCACCATATCTGCTAATCAGCAAATTTGCTTTTGATATCAGTCATCAGATTGTGGGGATTTGGATGATTGAATTGATTACGTATGCATTGGTTGTAACGTGTGCATTGGTTGTTGTACTTTGGTGAGATGTAGTTTCCAAATGTGCAGACAAGTGTAGGCGCATGGGAATTGCATTGCTGCAACAGAAAGGAACGAACGGTTTTTACTTTTTAGTGATGTAATGAGATAAAATAAAATCTAAAGTTTAGGAAATATAATTAAATAATAAGAAATTTTAGTGCTAAGGGTGAAGATTTTAAATACCTTGGCGTAGTTTGTTGAGTATATATGAATAGATGGACGTTTGAGTGACTGATTTAGAAAATTATAATTAGAAACTCGTTCAGTTCAGATATTAATTTTATTATAAACAGATAACTGTAAATATTTAATTGCAACGAAAAATAAATATTTAATTTTTAACGGCTTTTGCATTTTGTTTTGTGTTTGAATACGTGTTTATCAGTCAATCCTCATGATTGTTAATTATTACACTACTTGGTCAATGTTAGAATATCGGCTTATAATAACTCTTGTTTAATTATCCATCACTTTTGTCCGTTTAATAAGTAAAATAATCGATTTGATGGCGTGTGTACCATTCTTATCTTTTTTTTTCCTTAATCACAAACTAGACGTCTAAATCTCGATAATTTTATGAAAACATTCAGGTAAAATAATAATCTAGCCACTAGAATATCGGTGGAGATTTGATCAAAATGTGATTTTAGCTCCTCTTTACTAAATTTAAATTGTTAATTTGCATGTCATGTTATATTGATGAATTTGGATGGATGTATAAGTCTAATCCACACGAATCATATTTTGATATTTTCTTTGGTTCCTTAATAATACTGTTTATGGGCGACGCATAGATTGCACTAAAAATGTCCATTAAAGACGTATTTATTTAGCTTAATTTAACAACACTAATTGATAAATGAGATAAATGACTTTCATTGTGTAGTATGTTAGGAAATAATCTAGAAGTTGGGCTTTAAAGTGTCGATATCTTAACAATAGCATCTTATTCCACAAAACACACAGATATGTATTCCTATAATTAAGAGAACATCACTTAACTTTATTTGAATATGGTATAGTAATGATCCTAAATGTTACGTATATAGGAGAAAAGCTACAACATAGTCGCATGTTAACTCTATCTCACACGTCTCTTTTTATTTCATGAAATGCTTGCCTTTACACATCTCATTTTTTTTGTTTATCACCCTATTTTCGGGTTCATTCTACGCAACAAGCTCTTCGGTCCTTATGCATCATCCTTCTAATTGTGTATAGTGTTAGTAGTGATATATGTTTGTTAAATATATGAATTTATTAAAATGTTTCGGTTCAAAACCGATATCTATTCAAAAACTCATACATTAAGACAATCTTGATGTTGGGGTGGGTTGCGAGGGGGGTTGTTCAGAGAACCCACTTATATGATATCCTACATGAAAGATAAAATGAAAGAGAATGAAGTAAAATCAAAGGTTTTTCAGTTCATCAGATCAATTGTTGTTCGTATTTGGTTCATAATATCTAGATCAACTGTTTATCCGAGCATATGGCTATGTAACCCGGTAACAGTGATTGTATCTCACAAAAATCTTGTGGCTTCAAATCCTTATAAGCGTAACACTAGATTGTATTTAAGAGAAAGAAATTAGGTGAGGACATAAAAAACTACTCATAAGGTCTTCAATAAGTAGCGTCTTTAACTTTGTTCTTCAACAAGATCTTCTTGCAGTCTCCTTGGATGCAAAAATGAACAACTTAACGTTGACAGTTATGACTAAGGATTCTTGTTCAACACAGATCCTAAAACAGATTTCACGCCTTTATTTAGATAACACATTTATCTCGTAGGGTACAATAAGTAAAGCAGAATGTATTGCCATCGAAGGCCACACCCCTGAGGTTAGAGGTGGGCAAAAAGGGTTTTGGGCCGTTCCCAAAATCGGGTACAAATCGGGTTGGCCCAACCGGGTTTTTTTTGTTCGCGGGTTGAGGCGAAACCGGGTATGAACCCGGGTCGGGTTCACTTACTTGAAACCCCTACCCGCTATACCCGGGTAGGGTCGGGTCGGGTCCAATACCAGGTTTAGTTTTTTTCTTCTTTTCTTTTCTTGTGTGTGTGTGTACCGGGTTCAACGGGTCGGGTTTGGGTCGAGTTCGCTAAAAAACTCAAAATCTAAAAGGGGTTCCAACCCTGAGGGTTTGAACGGGTCCAACCCGGGTATACCTCCCATCGGGTACTACCCGGGTCCGGGTCGGGTCCGAACCCGGTTTTTATGCCCACTTCTACCTGAGGTTACACTGTTAATAAGTGTATTCGAATTTGGAAAAATTAAAAATGAAGTTTAGAGGGTACTCCTCTCTAATTTTCTTCGAAAGAAAGAAATATGCTGAAGTTTGTTTGGTTGGTGCGACTTTTGAGCAATGCTCATAGGTTTTCTCCCTCAAAATGAACCTTTATGTTTATTATATAATTATAGAAACCATAACTTTCATACCCTTTAATCATACAACAGTTAAGAGTTAAATGACATACTAAATCATAATAACAATTGACTTTTAAGGTCTCGTGAAACATCTTTAAGAGGTTATATAAACAATCTATTTGATTGTTATCACATGAACCATCCATTTTATTGAAAACAAGTTAGTATTAGTCATGATATGATTAGTGACATAGTATCATTTAACCACTCACTTTCTCAATAATCTCAAAGTTAGTAAAAACCATGACTAATTTTCCAAACAATTGAATTGCTTATGAAGTTGAAATTCATATATTCTGTTATTTAACCACTCAATTTCTCATTGATCTCAAAGTTAGTAAAAACCATGACTAATTTTCCAAACAATTGAATTGTTTATGAAGTTGAAATTCATATATTCTTTTCTTCAAGCGGGAGCAAGAGAAGCATAGAACAACCTATTAAATTTATTTGATGAATTTTTTCAATCCCTAGTAAATTAATATGTAATTTGTTATATTTATGCATTTCTTAAATGTTTAAATATGATCACATTTAGTATTTTTAGAAAAAATCAGCCTCTTTTAATTAATTAAGTTTTTATTTTTTTCAAACTACACTTTTCTTTGAATGGTTCTAACTAGTTTTAGTCTTACTTTTCTTTAAACAGTTCTAACTAGTCCTACATCATTCTAGTAGCTCGACCTCCTATTTTTAACCCAGATAAGCGATATAATTTTTATCTCGCCTAAGATCTCTTTCGCATTTGTGATTGCGTTATTAAAACATCTTTCATTTCTGAATATTCATATACACAAAATGGATCCCCCCCCCCCTCCAAAGCATTTGGAAGATCCTTAACCAAATTTGGGAGTCCTTAAGAGCTTGCACCAGGAGAAAACACCCAAATCTTGATTACCATGTCTCAGGTGGTGAAGATATGATTAGTGTTTTCTTGGGGAGAGACACAGGCAGAGCAACTTACATCTATAGGGAGCCCTCTCTTTGATAGCGCCACTTTCAAAGGGATTTAGTCAAGAGATACGCTCCAACCAAACACATTGACTTTAATCGGAACCCATTTAGACCGTGCGAACTTGTTTTTACTGATAAGGAAGAGGCAAGATTCAATTTACTTCCTAAGATCTCTAGCTAGGACTTTATTTTACGGACACATTCTATAGATTATATCTTATATCTATAGGCATGATAGCCACTTTCCCCATTACCTTTATGATGTTTTTTCATGATCGAGTATTTAATTTCTTAATTGTAATGTCTGATGAGTTGTTGTTGGACAATAGATTGCCCTGAATTGTTCTTAGGCGGAGGTTGTTTTGAAACCTCTTATAACGCCATCCCATTTGACTGCAGAGAAAGGTTAGCACCTGAGAGAGACCCAATCCCCACTCCTTATATCGTTTTGCAGCCAACATTTTATCCCACCCAACCTAAGCAATTTTTAAAGGGTTGATCCCAACAGCATTTTCTTCAAATTTGTTCAAGCAAGTTGATGACTTGTGATGGAGCACGAATTATGGAGAGATAATATATCAAATGCCACTGACATCAATTTTTCAAAGGGTTAATCTACCACAAATCGATAGCACCTTTTCCTTCCAAGACGATAACCTACTAGCAATTTTGTTTGAAACCGGAGCGCGGTTCTTAATAGCATTCATGTTTGAATCCACTGACAATCCAAGGTATAGAAAGAGGATATCATTTTATTGATGTTGTAAGGATCTAGCTTATACATCTATCTCCTTTTGTTTTACCGCTACATATAATTTACTCTTTTTGAAGTTAGTTTTAAGGCTTGATGTGATTTAAACCACCTTAATATTCGACCAAAGTTTGAAATTTCTTTTTCACTATTCCCCCTTAAATATTGCATCATTCGCATAAAACAAGTGTGACAAATGGAGACCATGGTTCGAGATCCTGATGCCTTGGAATATCCCAATTGATTTTGCCATTTCTTTCATCACGTGAAAAGATTTTGTCACGATGATGAGAGTGCGTTTTCTTGCCTAAGGCCACACTCATTTTTGAATTCCATTGTTAAAGAGCCATTTATTAAAATAGAGGTTTTACCACAGACCTTTCCCCTTTCACCTACTACTACCTACATCTTTTAGTTACATCAATACTTGAGATTAAACTTAAACCTTCATTTTAAGATTATATTAGGGTGACCCGTTATCCACTTTTTTCTTACTATAAGTGATGGAAGCGTTTCATATAGTTGTTTATATAGTTGAGGAGGTTGGTGTTTTTAAGGGCATTTGTTTTCTGAAAGACGGGCCTATGTTACCTTACCTACTATGTGCGAATTATATTCTTATGTACGATTCTAAAATGCTTTCACCTTGCTTCGGGTCTAAAGGCAAACTTGTATAAAAGTATGGTATTGGGGTGGATCATGTGGACTCGATGAATATGGTGTCCCTACTTCATTGTTAAATGGCAACTATGTCTTCTTTCATCTTGGAAGTACAATAGAGAAAACATGGGTTGGGTTAAGAGTTGGGAACTAGTTATTGAGAAGTTAAAAACAAGGATGTCATCATCAAAAGGTAAGGTCTCTCACATTTGGGGGACGTTTGGCTCTTGTAAATATGATACTTGGAAGTATGCATTTGTTTTATCTTTTATTATATAAATTTTCTTTAAAGGTCATCAAAATTAGGAGAAGGTTTCTTTGGGAAGGTTCTAATGAAAGCTCAAAAATAATCTGGGTAGCATAGGATAAGGTTACAAAGGCCAAAGAAATTGAAGGTCTTGGGGTCATCAGCACTAGAGATGCAAATTTATCTCTTATCTCCAAATGGAAATGGAGGTTCAAGACTGAAACTTCTGCTCTTTGGGTGAAGTGTATTTTTGCAATTCATCTTCATTCGAGAAAGCGTCAATCTTTCCCTCTAAAGCTTTTGGTTCATGGTGTTCGAGGCAGATTATGAACTTGGAAAAGGATCTCCTTATAAAAATATAAATTCCTAAAGGCTTATCCCACACATGTCAAGAAAGATTGATGCCGTTCTTTTTTTGCTTGATTATTGGTGGAGGGGATCTACATTTCAAGAAATGTTCCCGACATTGTTCAGCTTAGAAAATATAAAGCCATGTATGGTGGGTCGAAGATTATGAGGAACCCAAATAGTATAGAATGGAAGTGGAATTGGAAGAATAATCAGTTAAGCAATATTAAGGAAATGGAGGTTGAGAAACTTATGGAAACTCTTCAATGCTTTATCCCCAACAATGGAAATAATCGGTGGAGTTGGATGGGGTTAAATCTTTATTGGAAACCTGAAAACGACGGATCTTCTATAGATTCAGTGCTCCTTTGCTGAAGCTGTGGAGGGGGTGGCAGTTTGGTGCAAATTACCTTGTGGAAGCATCTCATCGTTGGTTAAACGGGTGGTTTTGTCGCATACATCAAACACTTCACTAGAAGATAAATAAGTCAAACGTTATATTGTGTTGGCTACGTTGTGGTTCATATGGAAAACAAGGAACGGATTTTTTTTTTTCATTTGGACGACAATATTGGTATCGAAGGTGGTGGAGGATCAAATATAGAATGAAACTTCTAGATTTTGATTCGCATGTTTGATGTAATTTTTCTATAGAATTAATTACACGATTGATCTCTGTGTTTTGCTCATATTTCAATATTGGTCCAAACTTTTAAGAAACTATATCATTGGTCCTAACTATTTGCCAAATCGTAAAATGATTAGCCCCTGACACTAACTTCTTTTAAGTTTTTTAGTTAAATGGAGGTGAAAATTCCAAAATACTCCTTATTATTAAAATAAATAATAAACTCTATATATTAATACATGTAGGGCCTACATTTTTAATTATTTAACTAATTAATAAGGGTTGTGTTATACAAACACTCATTTTTGTTATTGAGACACCCTATTGTATTTATCTATTTTCATGTATCTATATGTATGTATAGAGAGAGAGATAGAGAGAATGAAATAAATTTGGTGAATCAATAACATACCCTATTAATAATATATACACATACCCACCCACCCCAAAAGTTCATGTAAAACATTATCTTCAACATCTTGAAGACAAACACCATCGCCAACATACCACTGCCTTCACACCACCGTTGCCACCCCACAGTAGTTGACTGTGTATTCATATATGTATATATGTGTGTATATATATTATTAATATAATATGATAAAAGAAAGGGGTCTCGTATATATTTTGTCTTTTAGTTAAAGGGTAATAATGTCTTTTTACACTCAATTAACTGGAAAATTTAATAGAAGTTAGTTTGAGGGACCAATGACGTTACGATTTGATAAACCATTGGTACTAATAATGTAATTTTTCAAAAGTTGGAACCAATCCTGCAATATTAGACAAACCACATAAACCAATTGGGTAATTAACTATTTTCTTTGTATTTGTTGTATGTTTCTAGGCCCTAGCATCTTGTTTGTGGTTTTTATTAATATATATTTGTCCTTCCAAAAGAATAGATGTGTAAACCTTTATCATTTGACCCTCAAACAACATTCAATTAATTGGTTATATCATTACTATGATTCTTAGCCAAAATGATTAAATTTGAAGTACTCAAAACAATCAAAAATTAGAAGATATCGTGTTTAAGTATCACTTTAAGTAAAAATGTTCGATGTTGAAACAGAGATTCTTAGTTATGAGTTTACTTTTAAGGGGGTTAGAGGAGAGAGGGCTTCCGGATGACAAACATATAAATAAACCCGATTAATATAACACTTATCGTTTAAAGCAAAGTCGTTCATATGCGGGGCGAACAAAAATAAGCATTAATTTAATTAAGGATTATTGAATTTTAATAATCCTAACTTTTTATTTATTGGGCGAGATTAATCCGAACTCAGGAAATATTTACAAACACTTCCAATTTTAAGCTTATTTTCCTCCAACGATCCTTTACTAACCAAGAGTTAACACCGTTAGGTTTTTGATGACGTGGACTACTTATATGACCAAAACACTAAGAAGAAGATTGAAATCAACCATCAAGTCCGTCTATCTGAAACTTCTGCATCCTAAAACCCATCAATCTCCACCTTTTGATCCGAACCACTTGACTCGTTAGAGGTAGATTTCAGGTGATGATGAGGCTAGACACCAAAAAATGAACATGATAGAGGATAGGAGATGACAGAGTTAAAAGATGCTCAAACTTTGTCCCATTTCATAACCGGGGTTAACTCTCAGTTAGTTAGGGATCGTTAAAAGAAAATAACCTCAAAGTTGGAAGTGCGTGAAAATATTTTTTAAATTGAGATTAATCCCGTCCGATGTATGAAAATTAGAATTATTTAGAATCCAATAAGCCTTTGATTAATTAAGTAACCGACAAAGTCAAATAACAATTTTTAATAGAGAAATACACGTGTAGGAACATGGAGTCTGCCGACTGCTTGAGAAAGCAGAAACGTTGACGGCAGTTAGTGGGCGTCGTTCCCAAACGAAAAAGGACGGCACTTACGGCCACTATATTCTCCTTTTTCTTCATTCAAAACAACCGTCTTCTCCCTTTTAAAATTCATTTTTTCTCATTTTACAATAATAAATCATCTTCGCTTTAATGGTCAAATTGTATTTATATAATTCAAATTATTACTCGATCGACGATAATATTCATACTATTATTTGACCGATAAAAATCCTAACTTATATTCTAATTACCAAACAATAATCTCAGTACATATTTATTAAAAATTTACGTTTGATTACAACTCGGTTTCGTTCATAATAATGATTATGAATGAAATAAAAAAAACATACAAGCTAAATCAAGATTAAAATAAGTACAAATTGAGTGTGGATATATAATAATTATGCTACTGAGACTGTTGTTGATAATAAAAATAAAAGTTAGAATTATTATCAGCCAAATCAATAGTATGGATTATTATCGGCTAATAACTAATGGTTTGAATTATTAAAATTCAATTTTACTTATAATACTAAAAGAGTTAGTGGATGCTACAAGGATCCAAAATCTAGAGACTAAGTTAACTTTTTAATCTATGTTAGATATGTTTTCTTCTAATATTTTCATAACCACGGTAATCTTTAAACTATCACTAAAAATCAGCTTATATTTTTATTCTAATAATGGTTACAAAGTATGACGAGTAACGTTCTCTCCTTCAACGATATTATTATTTTCTAGTCTAAATACATTTACTCATTTACGTATTTTTGTGAAATTATTTATGTCGATCATTTGATCCATTTATCTTTTGATTAAAATGTAATCTTCAAACCAAAGATTTTGTTTACTTGGATAATTTAGTTTCTTTAATTTTCTTCGTCTTGAATGCAATGTTAACCACAATCAATGATTAGGTTTATTACATCATACTTATAATACATACTTGATGCAATACATCCTGTAAGTAGTTTTTATTTTCCATTAGTTTAAACGATAAATAACTAAGTTCAAGTAATTTCATGTAATTGTTTGTAAATGTGGTTTAAAAGCAAATAGAAGGATGCTAATTTTTGCAACGTCGTCTTTGCCAAAAATTACATTTATATATTAATATGAATGCGTGGGTCAAAATGAAACTTAAAATAAAATATATGTTTAACTATCAACAAGTTATATTATAAATGTGCACAATATGAGTATCTTACTCCACTACTGGAATAGTACTTGTTAAAGGCTTAGTTTTAAGCTTTTGTATGTTTAGTTTGAACATTTTTTATTATTGTTAGATTTATTTTATCATGACTGCTATAAACCAACTGATATAAAAATTATATTTGCTTTCTTACATTTGTTAGTTTGATTTTTTTTACTTATTAGGTTTTTTTGAGTTAACAATTTGATAAGTTTTTTTTTGTTATTACATTAAAAGACCCAGATTGTGTACGATATAATGATTCAACCCCATGTAATACAGATTATAGGGTTATACATATAATACAGATTATAGAGTTAAAACATATAACTTTTATTATACAATCCTAAGTAAGACACAAATCTATAACCTCGTATATCATATCAAAGTATCACGTAACCACTTTAATTTATTTTCTCTGGCTATTTTGATTAAATTTTCTATGTATTATGAACAAGTAAATTATTCAGTTATATGAATTTGTGAAAGAGTTTGGGAATTTTCTAATTTTATTAATTGAACTAAATGGTTCACGAGGCTTTTTAAATACAAACAAACTAATAAACTAACTTTATGGGTGAAAATCAAGACCAATATTCCGGACTTAATCTGGAAGACCAGAATATCCGACCGGTTACGTATCCCGAACTATATTCCGAATTATCACTTATAATTTGCTTTATGTGCTTGTGATTGTTATAAGAAACATTTTAATAACTAAGTCAATGCTTAAAACTCGGAAGGAAAGTTGAAAAGTGGACGTTTCACGTGGTTGAACTAGTCCACAATGCTCATCGAGGTAGTACACTGAAGATCCCAGAAAATCAGAATATCGTCGGGAATGTTGGAGAATTTGTTATTTTTATTTTACCAGGTCTATCCAATCGAATTAGGCACTAACACCTACACTTTTTCACTGTTTACATACACACTCACACTCGCAAACAACAATTGTAACATATAGTATTCTATCAGATTCAACCTTGATTAGTATTCATATTTCATCATCAATAAAATCAACAAGGCAATGCATGATTGTCTGCTCTCGAGGTTTTTTACCCGTGATCTACCAAGATTAAGGGCTTTTCCTCGTATATCATCATTTTCTTTATTGCTTTAATGTTTTCGTTTCATTAATATCCCGACTCATATTTCTTCGTTTTATACTTATTCTCCTAAATATTCCAAAGAGCACACTATCTCACTTTGCTAATTTGACCACTTAATTACTTTGGTACTTTTTTTTACCAAAACATTAACTATAAGAAATAATTAACTAAAAGAAGAAAAACATTCTTACATCAACGGTTCATCTTTCTAACAAATTGTTAATGTGTATCAAATTGATCCTACACCCCCCTAAGTTGGAGGTGTATACAACCCCAACTTCAACATGGTAAGTAAAGTGGTATTTTGAGGGCCAACTAGACTCTTTGTACATAAGTCAGAAAGCTTATCTGTTGTAGATGCGTAACTCGAGTTGGAGCTATATACAACCCCAACTTAGAAAGTAAAGTGGTATGTTAAGGGCAGTTAGAGAATCTTTGTTTATAGGTCAGTAGGCTAATCTATTGTAGAAGTGTGAGTTAAGGAAATTAAACCATCTTCAAATTTCTCTTGTATAAAAGATAGTCTAACTTAATGTGCTTAGTCCTTTCATGATTAACGAGAATTGTATCAATACGAGTAGTCGTTTTGAATGTCACATTTGAGGGGAATATGAGTAAATGGATGTAACCAAGATAGTGGATGTTTTTAAATGTATGTAACTAAGGCAATGGATGTTTTTAATTTGTTTAGTGGATTTTTTAAATGATCTTCGAATACACTTGTTTTATGGTATTTTTTGTTCTAAACATCAATCTCTGATCAAGGTAGTAGACGATTGAAATCCTCGGCGGCGGCAGCGACGCTTATACATCAAGTCCAATGACGATGGCGGCGATGGTTATACATCGGCTGCACATTCGAGATGGTTTTCTTCACCGTGGAAGAAGATCGTAAGCGGTGAGAGTGGTGAGTTTTCTCCACCTGTGGTTTCTGTTACTTCTCTGGCGGCATCGTTATTAGTGATGGTTTCTATTGGTTTCCGCCCGAGACGGAGAGTCGTGCCGATGAGTCTGCCAAGGCTGCATCTAAATCTTCATCATCTGAATCGTTTGTTTTTGATTGAACATACATTGATTAAAGAGTTATAAGAAATATTTTGGAAGGGTAGTTGGGTAAAAAAGACACATTCCAATCGTATGATTTAAATTCCATTACATAGAATAAGGATTGTTGAATGCCATTGAGGGAAAATTTTATAAATCTAATTTCATGTGTGTCAACCAAACACAACTGTTGGATCGGGTTATGGGCTAACAAGATTTTTCTAGTGATCGGCAATTGATAAATGCAAAATTTAAGTCAACTGTCTTACTAACAAACACAGATAATTTGAGTAAAAGTAAAGACACAAGATGTTCTTTCAAAGTAGTCACTTGATTAATATTTTCTGATTACAAAATGTAAATATCAGCAGAACAAATGGGCTAACAAGCTAACCTCAAAACTATACAAGTGAGAAGTATTTATATTAAGAAAGCTAAACACTACGATATAAATCACTTTACATCTACTCCTGGCTTAGGATAACATATGTTCATCGTAGACAGACAATTGGCTTAAAGATCAGCAACTTTAGTACAATGTTATCTCCAAAAGGCTAAACATTGCAACCGCCAATGTACTTCAGTACAGACAGTTTTGTCTAGTGTAAAAGTCGATCAACGACTCATCAAGTTGAGTGCTGATCTGTTATAGTCAATCAGTTGCACATCAAGTTGGGTGCTGATCGGCAATGATTTAGCACTTGGTAGATTTCGGCAGATGACAGCCGGTGCTGAATCTTTGAATTTTTGGTAGCTTCATTCTCTTCATAGATCAACAAATTCCCCCTAGGATGATGCTACCAAAACTCTTTCTCATCCTTCAAGCTTCCTTATTAACTGCAACTCATACATGTATCCTTTTTTATCTCTTGATAGGTTTTCAAAAGGTGGACTAACCAAATCCTTCATGTTATGTTGAGATAGTCTAAAGAGTTCATAGTCTTTGACTTCAGTCTTACCGCCACTAGCAAATATCATATACAGAAGGTGTTGGTTGAGGAATTATAACTCAAATGGGTGATTGGATCATGAATGCTCAATAGGGTTACATGTAGAACATTTTCTTATTTATCTCCACTTGGTTCTACTTCAACTTTGTTCCTAATCTTTATCTTCAGAATAGAAGCCATTGATTTGTACTTGTTAGGCATACCTTTATATTCTTTGACTAAGGAGAACATCTTTTGTAGGTCTTCAGAGTTGAGGTTTAGAAAGAAGGACTTGGACTTGTTCTTTCTTTCAATAAAATACCTCTCAGCTTTTAAATCATATCCTCAATTGATTATATTTGTACCATCACCTTTCTGAGTTTTGATCTTGGTCAGATTCTAAGAGTTCTTCTTCATCAGCTTCTTTAGGATTGTTCCAATCTTTTCTTATTCTTTCAGCAGCTATAGTGATGACCACTTCATCTTCTGATTGATCAGACTGAGTTTGTGTTGGAGATTTGGCTGCTTGAGGAGCTTGTTGGACTGATGGAGATACATGCTCAGTAATTTGAGTAGTTTGTGTGGTAGGATGAGATGATTATGGTTGAGTGCTAGGTGTAGGATCGGTAGATGGGGTGGCTTCAGCAGCTTCAGACTCTTTTATCTTTCTTCTTTGTTCTGAAGCATGATTTGACTTTTTTAGACGACTGGTAAATCCTCATCAGCACCTTCTCTACTTCTTTTTCCTCAAAGTCATTGTTCATGTTTCTCAACCTTAATCTTGTTAGGTCAGCTATCATAAATCTATTGAAGCAGACAAGTTGATTTCTTGAGTAAGCTACCATTCTAGTTGTTGATCCGGTGATTAAGTATGTGTCCTTGTTTTGATCATACTTGCACTCCACTATTGGATCATATGCTGATAAAGGAGTTTCAAGGATCTCTTCTTGAACTTTAGCTTTGACTAAGGACAACACCTTTTGGAGAAGCATCTTAGACTTCTTATTTCTATATCCAAAGATGTTGAGGTACTCGGCAATTTTCTCTAAGATGTCAAGAGGCAGATCAAGTATCTGATTCTCATGGTCATAGTATATGATCTCTCCATATGTCCTCTTAACTGCAAATTTCTTTATTTGGGTTACATACCTAGCACCCAAAACCTTTGTTCCTTGAAGGATTTTCTCTTCCACCTCTAGGTCAATCACCCTTGCCTTTACTATTCTTTTAGGCAAAACTTTCTTCTTAGTAAGGACTGATGAAATGGGCTGATCATTATCAGAGGCAGTTGAGTTAGAATCTGGAGATGTTGGATGCTGTTTGCTTGCTGGATGCCTTTACTATTCTTTTAGGCATAACTTTCTTCTTGAACAGTTTTCTTGGTCCTTATTTGCTGTCTTTCCCATTGCACTCTAGCTACTTCATACTTTGGGAGCTCTCTAGTTGTAACTCTCTTTCTGATTTCTCTGATGTTCAGATCAAGAGTAGATATACTCATTGGTCCTACTTGTTTGGTCGAGAAACCATAGTATTTTAAGAACATCTTTATTTGTTGCTTATCTCTAGCATCCTGTCTAACTCTCTCTGTTTGTTTCCTCATTCAGCCCTATTTCTTCTATCTAACTCTTTTGATTTCTCCATCTCAGCATGAGTTGCAATTATTAATTTTGCTTTCATCTCAGCAAGACTCTATTTCATGATCTTATCAAAGTTGAATCCTTTCAGTAGTCATAGGTCTCTTACCTTTATCTGAGGTAGAGATTGCAGTAGGTCTAACTGCTGAAGGTTTAGCAGGTACACCTGATGCCTCACCAGCTGATTTGGGATCATTGGTAGTTGTCTGAGCTCTCTCAGCATCCTTGGCGACTACTGCGTCATATTTTTCCATATTCACCTCAGAGCTTACTGGGGTTTCACTTTCAACATCCAGTTGATCAAATATCAGCTCAGCTGATGAGTATCCTATAAAGAACTCATCTACTAATTTCTCAGCAAATTTGAATAAATGATCTTTGGTATTTAGAAGAGTGAATGGGCATCTAAAAAGGCTTAAGAACCCTATGAATGGTCTTCTCTTCTGGCAAAATTCATAATAGGTTTTCCCATGTGTCTTGACTATCAACACCCTGTTCTGAACATAGCTGTTAGATGATTCAGCCCAAAATGTTAAGGAAGGTGAGAATCAGACAACATAGTCCTTGTAGCCTTAACAAGTGTCCTATTTATTTTTTTAGCAACTCCGTTTTGCTAAGGAGTTCTAGGAGTACTATATTGTCTAGTAATACCTTTGGATTCACAAAAAGAATCAAGAGTGTGGTTTTTAAGTTTTATTTTCTGATTATACCTGATAATTTTAACCTTTTGATTAATTTGGTTCTCAATATTAATAATAAATGGTTTTATAATTTTAGTAGTTTCATCCTTAGTTTCTAAAAAGAAAATCTATGTGAATATTATGAAATCATTTATTATTACCAAACAATATGATTTTCTTTGTGCAATAAATATAAAGGACTTGTAACAGAATTCAACTCTTTGGACTTATGAGCAGCTCTATATTGCTTTCCCTTTTGATAAGCAACACAGTGATCAACACATGTAAAATCCTTGTTCGGTAGTCAAGCGACTAACCTATTTCGAACTAGTTTATTCATGTTTTTAAGATTTACATGTGCTAGTCTTCTGTGCCAAATGAAGGATTCATACATTGAAGCTTTTGAAATGAAACATGATACATTTCCTGAAGGTGATGCATTATGCATGTTCAGCATGTACATACTGTCTCTCCTAGGGGTCTTAAAAGTATTTTTCATTTGGTATTACAAAACTAGGAGTTAGAACAATACATTCATGCTCTGTGAAGAGAGTGTTATGTTTTTTATCACATAACTGACACTCAGTAGATTATAGTTCAACTCTTTCACATAATTCTCCTTATCAAAGCTTACATTTCTATTACTGAATGTCCATCTGCCACTAATGTATCCTCCTCTTGTATCACTTTCAAAGGAAACAGATTCACCATCATATGGTTCAAGATTCAACAGGCATGATTTGTTACCTGTCATGTGCCAAGAGCATCCACTGTCTAAATATCCACAAGTTATCTTTAGTCTGCGGATGTTCCTGCATATGAACAAGTTAATTAGTGATGAATGAGGATCCAAGCCTATTTAGTCTTGGGTCTTCTAGATTTCAGCAATTTTTTTTATCAATTTTAAGTGCTAAAGGTGTGATTTTAGGTTTTGGGTCATCTAAGGTTTTATCAAGTTCGGCAGATATCTTTGGTCTCTAGGCTTTCCTGCTGGCTTTAGATTTGCTAGATGCTTTGACATCATCTCTTCCCTGATGACTTTTTGAAGCTTTTGAATATGGTGAAGTTTTCTCAAAAGTTTTCTGGTTGAGGTTTGCAACTGTAGATTTGTTCGGCAGATCCTTTAGAAGTGCCAAAATTTTCTTGAAATCAGCACTTAACTTGTTTGGCTTTCGAAAAACTTTATGGGTATCAATTTTTCTTTTTAATGGTTGATTAGCAGCTACAAATATTTTTGAAGATCTTGATTAGTTGAAATGGTTGATGGAGTGAGCTAGGGGATTGTATTGACAATCTTTTGCAATGTGATTTTCTTCCCCACACACTAGGCATATGATCTTTAACTGCTGTCTAGCTGCCTTGATCTTCATCTTGAGTTCCTGTAGTTCCTTTTTCATCTCCTCTCTCTTCCCTTTCTCTGTTAGCTCATGATCAATGAAATCTTCAAGTGTCACCTTCTTCCTTGAAGATCTCATCTGCTAATTTTTCTTAGTTTCATACAAGTTCTTGTTAAGCTTGTAGTCAATATGGGTGACAAGATCAATTTTCTTCCTTGGGAACTTCTTGTTGTGGATCTTTACTGCTAAGAAGTTGACTTTTGAACATATGGTTGTGGTCTTACTTTAGAAGAGTCTGACGTTCTTGTACATCCGTTTCTATTATGTATCTTCTTGTTACAGCTGTGCTTTAGTTGGGGTTTTGAGTTGATAGAAAGGATTAACTCAGCAGTTAGTCTGATGATTTCGGAAGATGAGTTTTCCTTGACAAACATCACTTCCCGAATCACTTTCTTCTTTGTTTTACTTTGAATTTCTTTCCTCTTTTTATTTCATCTCTTCATTCTCACCTTCCTTTTCTTTCCTCTTTCCTTCTTCATCTTTCACTTCTTCAGACTTTTTAGTGTCTGGCTTTATACAGATTGGTTTGGCAGATACTGGCTCATTTTACATCCAAGTTGCACTTAGCGGTGTATGTGGGAGTGTAGATCATTCGAGGTTCTACAGCATTGTATCCTAATCTTTTCTTGCTTTGATACAGCTTTTGGGAGTTTTTAGTAAAGGCAAGCAACTTTTCAAACTTCTCAGTTTGAACATTGTATTTATCAGAATATGTTTTAGCTATTGCCAAATCACATTGTGTTGATTTTAAATTGCTTAAGAGATCATTAATCTGAGTCTCCAAGTTAGTTTGTTCATGTTTTATTATGAAACATTCTTCTCTAGCTCTATTATCTTTTCTATTTGAGTTTGATCGGTTTTTTTAAAATCTCTGTTAAGAATGTTAATTGAGTCCACATTATTCATGAGATCCAGATTGTGATTTCTGTACATGTTTGTTTTTGCAGTACACTCATGTGACATCCGTCACTATCAGGTCCGTTAATTAACCTGAAGCTCGTTAATTCTCCTTGTGTATTATTTATCCTCGCGTAATTAGTTCGTTTTCGAATCGAATCTCATCGTATCTGCCTTGCGCGTTGACCTTTAATAGTATAATTAATTTTATTTATATATATATCTTTTTCTTTCTTTTAAATTTTAATAATGTCTATTATTATTATTATTATTATTATTATTATTATTATTATTATTATTATTATTATTATTATTATTATTATTATGACAATTAATATCATTATTACTATTAATATTTTTATTATTATAATTAAAGTTCAGGGTCTAATTTGTAATTTAACTAAACTTGATGGATTAATTAATTGATAGTATAGGGTGTAAAGTGTAAATATGAAAATCATAAAAAGATCAAACCCAACCCGTCAACCCCCCGTAACCCTACACGCCGTGTCGTCGACCTCTCCTTCCACGATCACCAAACGTGCGGTTTCGTCGCTTCCAGTTACTACCGTCTTGCCATTCTGACGCCACGAAGGTAATCGATCGCTACAATCTTGGTTTTCGTTTCGTTTCGTAGGTACCTATTTTGTTTCCCTCGTTTCGGGTTGTTTCAGAGGGCTGCGATGGTTGTCCGGCGGTGTTCGGGTGTGTCGCGATTGCTGTGCGGTTGTATATGTGTGTGCCGATATATATATATATATATATATATATATATATATATATATATATATATATATATGAATTGTTCGTGCGTGTGTGCTGTTCTAGCGTGTATACGTGGGTGTATATATTGTTGTATGTATAGGTATATATATATATATATATATATATATATATATATGTGCTTCGGTGTGTGTTAACCGAATCGGGTGTGCGATTGCGGGTGTATGTATATATATACATGCGATGTGTGTGTATGGTGGTGTAACCGTGTGTTGTATGTATGTATATATGTTGTTGTATGGATTTGAATGTATATATATAAGCTGTGTATATGTGTTTATATATATATGTGTGTGAGTGCTCAAGTGTGTGTATGTACATATAAAGTGTGTGTTTTATTTGGTTGATGTGAGGTGTGTGTGTAATATGTGTATGTTTGGGTGCATATGTTTGAAACCGTGTGTGTGTTAGTTTGTATGTATGTGTGTGTTGAGTGTATGCATAGATATGCGTGTGTTCGAAAGTATATATATATATATATATATATATATATATATGTGTGTGTGTGTGTGTGTGTGTGTGTGTGTGTTGCCCGTACGTATATATACATATGTGTGTATGTACAAGAATGTGTGTTAATCGTGATTGACTAGTATGTGAGTGTGTTGTGTGTGTGAATTACTGTGTGTATATATATATATATAGTGTGCCAGTGGTGCGTGTGGTTGTATTATTGCTATTATTATTATTAATATTATTATGATTATTTTTATTTTCATTAATAATAATAATATCTTTATTAGTGTTACTATCATTATTATTATAGGGTGTGTTGTGTGTGTGTGTGTGTATATATATATATATATATATATATATATATATATCTAATTGTGTGCGTGTCGCGCGTTGAACCCAATCCAACCCGAAATCGATCGAACGTTTCTACTCTCTTTGAACGTGTCTAAGACTTTAATTACAACTAATTATAGGTCTTTGATCGTGCGTTGCTCTCATCCTTTGAAGCCTTTTCATTCACTTTATTTTTATCATTACAAGGTGAGTTTCGCGGTCCCGTTTTCATTTCAAATATTTATAAACAACAAGGGGGAAAAGTATGCTCAACCCTTTTTATGCTGTGAACTCATTTATTCTTTGGGACTGTTATGTTTACTGTTTTGTAAGTTTATATCTGGTACATGTATGGGTTTTCTATGTGGTTCTTTATTCACAACTATTTAACTCCGGTGTTGAAGCCGACGGACAGGTATTGATAGTACTATTGGGTTGACACCCCCACCCTTGTTTGTTAGTATACTAGTTGGGACTGACAGTGGCCACGGACGGGCCCTAGGGTGAATATGTTCTTACAAGTTCCGTGTGTACGTCATAGGTTTAGTTGTGATGCTCATGATTACATGTAATATTACTTGATTATAACCGTATACACTCATGTCCTACAAAATTATTACACAGCATCAATTTGTATTTATTGTTTAAACCTGCGAGCTCACCAACATTATGTTGATCTTTTTGAGCATATCTTTTCAGGTAACAATCATTGAGGATATCTAGGGATGCATTCATATTCTGTTCACTTGTTCCCGGGTTGTGGGATTTACATTTCTTTTGACTGTTTGGCTATGCTTTTCGTGGAATTGACTAACCATGACACAAGTCTCCATTTGTGTCGGGTGACGTCATGACACATTGACTTTTCATCATTTAATACATCTCTATTAACTAACAATGTGTTATGACAATCCCGTCCGTCGCATCCTCGTGTTTTCGCTATAAGCAGGGGTGTGACAGATTGGTATCAGAGCCATTGGTTATAGAGAATTAGGCGAATCACTCGACCTAGACTATAACCTAGGAACCTTCATGTAGAATGCATACTAGGGTTTTGTGTGCATCTGATGTTACATGTATGTTCCTTTTATTCTTTTTATCTGTTTCTTTACTATTTGACATATTTCACCTTAGGAAAAGTACTTATACTTTTTCCTTATAGGATGTCTTCTGCTGGTCCTTCCGTTCCCTCTGCGTCTTGCGCTGTTCTATCTGATTCTGAGTCCAAACCCGAGGAGGTTCTCTTGGACTATATGTTGCATTCGTCATCAGATACTGAGTCCGACCCCAAGGAGCTTATATCAAAGTCATCTGGTGAGGAGGAGTTGGGCAACCCTGTGGTGCTGGGATTGTCTGCTGTCTGAGCTGCATCGGTTATTCTTGCAGCTCCTGAGGTTCCTGTTGCACCAATTTCTCCTGTCATCCCTATTGCCCCAGTTGTTCTTGAGGTGCCTGCTATGTCGGCGATCGCGAGGTACGCCCCCGGGGCGGGACCCTGGGTACCCGGCTACCCTAGAGGGCCGTACTGGTTGAACGGCATAGGACTGGTGAGGTTGATGACGGCCAGGAAGAGGGCGTTCTCGGCCAACCGTATTAGGTTCCAGCTGCCAGCAGATAAGGCCAGTCTGTGGGGTGACTACCCTGATCAGCCCCTGAGTCCCTCTAGTTCCTCCAGCAGTGACGACAACCAGGATTGATGTTACACGAACACTGGTGAAGAAATGAAGACTTGAGGAGATTTATTTTTTGCTATTTCGTATTTCGTATTTAGACTCTGTTAGACTATTGGTACTTGCATGCTTTGGGATATTATTCTTAGTATTTGGTCCACTGTTTGGGATATTGTAATGTGGAAATGAAGCCTTATATTATTATGGAATTATTTGTGATTTTGTCTTCGAAATTATAAGGTTGCACTGATATATTAACTGCTCGTGGATGATTGAATTGTGTAAACCTTGATATGATTGAAGCTTACGTATTATCTGTTGTTGATTAGAAAATGCCGCCCAGAAGAATTACCCGCAGTAACGGTCGTGGTGGTGCTGCCCCGAGAGGCAGAGGTAGGGGAAAAGGTGCTGGTGGTAGGGGTGGAGCACCTAGAGGAGGAAACGAAGGTGGTCCAGCTGTTAACAATCAAGGATCTAGAAATCCCGACATAGCTGCTATGATTGCTCAGCAGTTATCTGCGTCCGACCATAGTGGCTCAAGTGAGTGATAACATCATGAACCACGACAATAGGGGTGGCAACAATGGTAATGGAAATAATGGTGGAAATGGTGGTGATGAAGAGAATGGCGAGAATGGATATGAAGGCGAGAATGGTAACAACAATGAAGAAGGAGGTGGACTGGGTAATAAGAATGGTAATGGTGACATGAATGGCAATGGTGGTGGTCCGGGAAACGGCAATAGGAATGGACCAAACAATGGTAATGCTAACGAAGGTGGAAATGGAAATGGATATGGTGATGGTGATAGAAGGAGAGGGTGTACCTATAAGGAATTTGTGGCTTGTAAACCAAAGGAATTTGATGGAAAAGGCGGCTTTGACGAGATGGCTTGAAAAGATGGAAGCAGTGATCGACATTAGTGAGTTCTTGGATAGCCAAAAGATCAAGTATGCTACATGTTCACTGCAAGGGAAGGAATTGACCTAGTGGAATACTCAAGTTCAAGCAAGAGGTAGGGAGGTAGCGATGCAGATGACTTGGGACGAATTTAAGGCTTTGATCATCAAGGAGTATTGCCCTAATAATGAAATGCAAAAGTTGGAGCATGAGTTCTGGAATCATGCTATGGTGGGAGCTGGGCACGCGGCGTACACGGATCGATTTCATGAACTGGCTAGGCTTGTTCCGCACTTGGTGACCCCAGAGTCGAAGAGAATAGAAAGGTACATCTGGGAATTGGCTCCTCAGATTTGATCGATGGTAACTGCAGCTGCTCCCCCTACAATCCAAAGTGTGATTCTTAAAGCTAGTACTTTAATTTATGAGATGGTGAGAACTGGAGTATTAGGCAAGGGTGGTGAAAAACAAAGAGATAATAGAGTATCAAGCAAGCAAACCGGGGGTAGGTTTTCTAAGAAGGCGAAGGTGACGAGGAACTTTGTGGCGGTGAACCAAGGAAGGAGAGAATATGTTTGGCCACACCCCAAGTGCAATAAGTGTAATTTTCATCATCCGCAAGCGGCGTCGTGCCGGGTGTGCATGAACTGTAGGCGCCCAGGACATGTTGCAAGGGATTGTAGGGTGGCTCCTAACTTGGTTGTGCCGATCAATGCAGTTAATCCAGCAGGAAATGTCAGGGTTTGCTATGAGTGTGGAAGCCCTGACCATTATCGGAATGTGTGCCCTAGACTGAATCGGGCACCGGGTCAACATTGGAATAATCAAAATCAGGTGATGGCGATAGTTGGCAATCAAGGTCAGGCGAATCAAGGGAATGCTACCCGAGGACGTGCATTCGTGATTGGAGCAAACGACGCTTGTCAGGACCCAAATGTTGTTACGGGTACGTATCTTCTCAATAACCATTTTGCATCTATATTATTTGATACCGGGGCGGGCAATAGTTTTGTTTCCTCTGAATTTGCACCTCTACTTGGCTTGAACCCTAGTTGTCTAGAGACTAGTTACTCTGTAGAAATGGCTAATGGTAAGTTTGTGAAAGCTAGTGAGATAATTAGAGGGTGCACAATAACTTTAGAAGATCATGCTTTTGATATAGACTTGATACCTTTTGAATTGGGAAGTTCTGATGTAGTAGTGGGAATGGATTGGTTATCGAAATGTGGAGCCGAAATTGTCTACCAAGAAAAAGTAGTGCGAATCCCTATGTCTAACGGTGATGTGCTCAGGATACGAGGAGAACGACCAGGAAAGAACCTAAAACTAATCTCCTGTATGAAGACTCGGTGATGCCTGCTGAAGCAATGCTATGCATTTTTAGCGCACATTGTAGAAAAGAAAGCAGAGGAAGGGAAACTGGAGGAAATTCCGGTGGTACGAGACTTTCCGGAAGTATTTCCCGATGACTTGTCCGGTTTGCCTCCTCCTCGACAGGTGGAATTCCGCATAGATTTGATACCTGGAGCAACACCCGTAGTAAAGACACCATATCGATTAGCGCCATCAGAAATGCAGGAATTATCAAGCCAATTGCAGGAATTATTAGATAAGGGTTTTATCCGACCCAGCCATTCACCATGGGGAGCACCAATATTATTCGTTAAGAAGAAAGATGGATAGTTCTGAATGTACATCTATTATCGAGAGTTGAATAAGTTGACCGTGAAGAATCGATATCCTCTCCCTAGAATCGATGATCTATTCAATCAATTACAGGGAGCTTCTTACTTCTCTAAGATCGATCTTCGATCGGGCTATCATCAATTAAGGGTTCATGAGGATGACATACCAAAAACAACATTTAGAACTCGATATGGACATTATGAGTTCTTAGTCATGGCGTTTGGACTGGACAATGCTTCGGCAGTGTTTATGGATTTGAAGAACCGGGTTTGCAAACCCTATCTGGATAAGTTTGTAATCGTGTCCATAGACGATATTCTTATCTACTCTCGATCGAAGGAAGATCATGAACAACACCTACGAGCGATACTAGAGCTATTAAAGGAAGAGAAACTTTACGCCAAGTTCTCAAAGTGTGAATTTTGGTTGCGAGAAGTGAAATTCCTAGGACACGTGGTGAGTGAGAACAGAATTCAAGTTGATCCTGGAAAGATCGAAGCAGTTAAGAAATGGGATACACCTAAGACGCCTTCAGAGATACGGCAATTCTTAGGGTTGGCTGGTTACTATCGTCGATTTATTGAAAACTTCTCCAAAATCGCCCAACCATTGACAATGTTAACTCAGAAGGATAAGAAGTTTGATTGGGGGCATAAGCAAGAAGAAGCATTCCAGATGTTAAAGGAAAGATTGTGTAATGCACCAATAGTGACCCTTCTGGATGGATCCAATTATTTTGTGGTGTTCTGCGATGCATCACATCAAGGACTGGGATGTGTGCTAATGCAAAAGGATAAGGTGATTGCTTACGCCTCGCGTCAGCTTAAGGTTCACGAAAAAAATTATACAACACATGATCTGGAACTAGGCACAGTAGTATTTGCACTTAAGATATGAAGGCATTATCTGTATTGGACTAAGTGTGTTATCTACACTGATCATAAAATTTTTCAACACATTTTTGATCAAAAGGAACTTAATATGAGTCAAAGACGATGGGTGGAACTTCTGAGTGACTGTGACTGTGAAATCCGATATCATCCAGGAAAGGCAAATGTGGTGGCTGATGCCTTGAGTAGGAAGGAAAGCGTAAAACCCTTACGTGCGCGAGTATTGGGAATGACCATTCAATCTAACCTAAAGACTCAAATCCTGATAGCGCAAGGTGAAGTGCTGAAGGAAGAGAACATTTCAAGTGAGGAGTTTTGAGGGTCGGACAAACAAATGAATTGTAAGGAAGATGGTGTACAGTACTTTGTGGATCGTATATGGGTACCTAAGCGGGGAGATATCCAAACCTAGGTTATGAACGAAGCACACAAGTCCAAGTATTCTGTTCATCCTGGTGCAGACAAGATGTACCAAGATCTTAAGGAATTGTATTGGTGGCCAGGTATGAAGAAGGACATTGCAAAGTATGTAAGTGAATGTTTGACTTGTTTGAAAGTCAAAGCCGAACATCAGAAAGCCTCAGGACTATTACAACAACCGGAGATTCTTGAATGGAAGTGGGAAAATATAGCGATGGATTTCATTACTAAGCTTCCTAGAACAAGTAGCGGGCATGATTCAATTTGGGTTATTGTGGATCGAATGACGAAGTCCTCTCATTTCTTACAGATTCACGAGGATTACATGATAGAAAAGCTAGCGAGATTATATGTAAATGAGATTGTGGCTAGGCATGGGGTGCCTGTGTCAATTATATCAGATCGTGATAGTCGATTCACATCGCGGTTTTGGCAATCTCTACAGAACGCAATGGGCACTCGGTTAGATTTAAGTACTGCCTATCATCCACAAACGGATGGTCAAAGTGAACGTACGATACAGACTCTAGAAGACATGCTTAGGGCATGTGTGATCGATTTTGGTGGTAATTGGGATACTCATTTACCGTTGATCGAATTCTCTTATAATAACAGTTACCATACGAGCATTGGATGTGCCCCGTTTGAAGCATCGTATGGGAGGAAGTGCAGGTCTCCAGTGTGTTGGACTGAGATAGGTGAAAGTCAAATGACAAGTCCGGAGATTATCCAGGAAACGACTAATAAGATATTTCAAATCAAGGATAGACTTAAGGCAGCTAGAGACTGTCAGAAAAGTCATGCCGATAATCGACAGAAACCTTTGGAATTTAGCGTGGGTGATCGAGTTTTATTGAAAGTTTCTCCTTGGAATGGAATCGTATGGTTTGGAAAGAAAGGAAAGTTAGCTCCAAGGTATGTGGGGCCATTTGAGATCACCGAAAGAGTTGGTCCTGTGGCGTACCGGTTAAAACTACCTCAAGAACTTAGTGGCGTGCATGATACATTCGATGTGTCAAACCTCAAGAAATGTTTAGCTGATGGATCCCTACATGTTCTGATTGAGGAAATTAAGATTGATGAGAAACTTCATTTTATGGAGGAACCAATAGAAATTATGGATCGGGAAGTCAAACGATTGAAGCGCAGCAAAATTCCAATTGTCCGGGTACGATGGAACTCCAAGAGAGGGCCAGAATTCACGTGGGAACGGGAAGACCAGATGAAACTCAAATACCCGCATCTGTTCGCGGATAGAGCTTCGGGATCTAACTCCAGTTGAAAGAATTTCGGGACGAAATTCTTTCAACTGGGGTATACTGTGACATCCATCACTATCAGGTCCGTTAATTAACCTGAAGCTCGTTAACTCTCCTTGTGTATTATTTATCCTCGTGTAATTAATTCGTTTTCGAACCGAATCTCATCATATCTGCCTTGCGCGTTGACCTTTAATAGTATAATTAATTTTATTTATATATATATATTTTTTCTTTCTTTTAAATTTTAATAATGTCTATTATTATTATTATAATTAAAGTTCAGGGTCTAATTTGTAATTTAACTAAACTTAGAGGATTAATTAATTGATAGTCCAGGGTGTAAAGTGTAAATATGAAAAATCATAAAAAGATCAAACCCAACCCGTCAACCCCCCGTAATCCTACACGCCGTGCCGTCGACCTCTCCTTCCACGATCACCGAACGTGCGGTTTCGTCACTTCTGGTTACTACCGTCTTGCCATTCCGACACCATGAAGGTAATCGATCGCTACAATCTTGGTTTTCGTTTCGTTTCTTAGGTATCGATTTTGTTTCCCTCGTTTCGGGTTGTTTCGGTGGGCTGCGAAGGTTGTCCGGCGGTGTTCGGGTGTGTCGTGATTGCTGTGCGGTTGTATATGTGTGTCGATATATAAATATATATACACACACACATATATATATATATATATATATATATATATATATATATATATATATATATATATATATATATATATATATATATATATATATATATATATATATATATATATATATATATATATATATATATATATATGAATTGTTCGTGCGTGCGTGTTGTTCTAGCGTGTATACGTGGGTGTATATATTGTTGTATGTATAGGTATATATATATGTGCTTCGGTGTGTTAGGTGTGTGTTAACCGAATTGGGTGTGCGATTGAGGCTGTACGTATATATATATATACATGCATGTGTGTGTATGGTGGTGTAATCGTGTGTTGTATGTATGTATATATGTTGCTGTATGGATTTGAATGTATGTATATAAGCTGTGTGTATGTGTTTATATATATATGTGTGTGAGTGCTCAAGTGTGTGTATCTACATATAACGTGTGTGTTTTATTTGGTTGATGTGAGGGGTGTGTGTGTGTAATATGTGTATGTTTGGGTGCATATGTTTGAAACCGTGTGTGTGTTAGTTTGCATGTATGTGTGTGCTGATTGTATGCATAGATATGTGTGTGTTCGAAAGTATATATATATATATATATATATATATATATATATATATATATATATATATATATATATATATATGTGTGTTGCCCGTACATATATATACATATGTGTGTGTATGTACAAGAATGTGTGTTAATGGTGATTGACTAGTATGTGAGTGTGTTGTGTGTGTGAATTAGTGTGTGTATATATATATATATATAGTGTGCCAGCGGTGCGTATGGTTGTATTATTGCTATTATTATGATTATTATTATTAATATTATTATGATTATTTTTATTTTCATTAATAATAATAATATCTTTATTAGTGTTACTATCATTATTATTAATATTATTATTAATATTATTATTATAAGGTGTGTTGTATATATATATATTTAATTGTGTGCGTGTCGCGCGTTGAACCCAATCCGACCCGAAATCGATTGAACATG
Source organism: Flaveria sonorensis (assembly GCA_025506505.1). Taxonomy (NCBI): domain Eukaryota; kingdom Viridiplantae; phylum Streptophyta; class Magnoliopsida; order Asterales; family Asteraceae; genus Flaveria; species Flaveria sonorensis. Next base: position 43,616,007 of record CM046428.1, read on the forward strand.
TCTACTCTCTTTGAACGTGTCTAAGACTTTAATTACAACTAATTATAGGTGTTTGATCGTGCGTTGCTCTCATCCTTTGAAGCCTTTTTATTCACTTTATTTCGTATCATTACAAGGTGAATTTCCCGGCCTCTTTTTCATTTCAAATATTTATAAACAACAAGGGGGAAAAGTATGCTCAACCCTTTTTATGTTGTGAGCTTATTTATTCTTTGGGACTGTTGTGTTTACTATTTTATAAGTTTATATCTGGTACATGCATGGGTTTTCTGTGTGGTTCTTTATTCACAACTGTTTAACTCCGGTGTTGGAGCCGGCGGATAGGTATTGATAGTACTATTGGGTTGACACCCCCAACCTTGTTTGTTAGTATACTAGTTGGGACTGACAGTGGCCATGGACGGGCCCTAGGGTGAATATGTTCTTACAAGTTCTGTGTGTACGTCATAGGTTTAGTTGTGATGCTCATGATTACATGTGATATTACTTGATTATAACCGTATACACTCATGTCCTACAAAATTATTACACAGCATCAATTTGTATTTATTGTTTAAATCTGCGAGCTCACCAACATTACATTGATCTTTTTGAGCATATCTTTTCAGGTAACAATCATTGAGGATAGCTAGGGATGCTGCTTTAGCGACGACCCTAGGATTTACATTTTTAAACTTATTGGGTGTTTTGACAATCACATTTGAATCTTCTTTGTTATTCATATTCTGTTCACTTGTTCCCGGGTTGTAGGATTTACATTTCCTTTGACTGTTTGGCTATGTTTGTCGTGGCATTGACTAACCATAACACAAGTCTCCATTTGTGTCGGGTGACGTCATTGCACTTTGATTTTTCATCATTTAATACATCTCTATTAACTAACAATGTGTTATGACGATCCCATCCGTCGCATCCTCGTGTTTCCGCTATAAGCGGGGGTGTGACAACTCAGGTGTACAATAAGGTTCAGAAGTTATCTGAAGAGAAGAGGTTGAGCTTCCTGCCATCAGTGCGTTGTTGATAGGAGTGATATCTTCCACTTGAAAGCTCCATTCAATCACTTCTTCTCCTGAAGCTACAACTACTGTATGTCTTTGATTTCTAGAAGTAGAGGGGTTTTGAAAGGTTGTTGATGGTTTTTGTTTGATAAGCTTGGGGGAGATGGGTTTGATTTAGGTGCTTTGCATTCCTTGGAAAAGTGTCCCAATTGATTGTAGTTGAAACACTTTACTTTGCTCTTATCAAACCCAAATCTTGATCTTCTTTGCCTTAGAAACTTTTTTCCTGTTCTCTGCTGAAACTGTTTAGCCCTGAAAGAGAACATGGCTATTTGGTAGTTGATGACCATTTCTTCAAGATCATTTGGATGAATACATTCAAGATTTTCTTCTGAGAGTTGGAAGAATTTGTCCTGCTCACTAACAAAGGTTGAGCTTGAAGAGTAGTTTGGTGAAAAGATGATGAGGGCTGTTGATTCCATATGTTGAAAAATAGTGAAGACTGTGATTTAGTAGTTGGAGATTCTGGATAGATGATCACAGGTACTTGATGTGTCTCCATTGGAACTTGGTAAGGTTGAGGGTGAAAACGTTCTTGAATAGGTGCGATAAGTGTTGGGGAGTTTGAGAAGTTTGATGATCTACCGAGTGATTCTTCATCAACATCCATCTCCATTTGATAGGCACTTAGAATGCCATATAACTGCTCAAGAGTCATTGTCTTCAAATTCTCAGTTCTTCTTATAGACGTAGTGTAAAATGCCCATGTCTTTGGCAGTGACCTTAAGAATTTTCTAAGAATATCACTATTCTCCATATTCACCCCAGCCTCATTTAGAGAGCGTAGCAGTTTAACATATCTGAGATATGTAGCACTCATAGTTTCTCCTCTTGTGAAACCAAAGTTTTCAAACTTTTTCTCTAAGACATCTCTTTTGTTTTCCTTCATATCTTCAGTCCCTTCAAATCTGGAATTCAATACTTCCCATAACTTCTTAGTAGTTGTGAATTTCTTGAAACCATGAATGATGTTGTTGGGTATGCTCATTTTGATTAGCCATAGAGCTTTTGAGTCTACATCCATCTTTAGGAATCATAGCTCCATCTTCACTAGCAGCTTGAACATATGGGCCATTTAGGATTAAAAACCAGAGTCTCAGATCTTGATTCCTTAGAAAATCTTCCAATCAAATTTTCCAAGTATCATAATCTTGTTGTGTAAACATGGGAAATTTAGTCTGAGTGCCATTCTCCAAGTCATGCTTACTTGAGATGGCTACATCAATCATTTTAGAGGGATAAAGGGTTATGAGGGAATAAGGTGTTTGAAAGTGTTTCAAAAAAACAAGTGATTTTTTGAAAGGTGACTTTAAACAAATCAAGCGCTCCAAAGCTCTGATACCACTTGTTGGATCAGGTTATGGACTATCAAGACTTTTCTAGTGATTGGAAAATGACGAATGCAGAATCTATGTCAACTATCTTACTAACAAACACAAATACTTTGAGTAAAAATAAAGACACAAGATGTTCTTTCATAGTATTCACTTGATTAATCTTCTCTTATTACAAAGCGTAAATATCAACAGATAACAAGTGGGCTAAAAGCTAACCTCAAAACCATACAAGTGTGAGGTATATATACTAAGAAAGCTTAACACTATCTATTCCTGGTTTAGGATAACATATGTACATCATAGACAAGAAATCGACACATCAGAGATCAGTGGCTTTAATACAATGTTGTCTACAAAAAGCAAAACATTACAACCACCAATGTACTTTGGTACAAACAGTCTTGTCTAGTGTAGCCGTCGATTAGCGGCTCATCAAGTTGAGTGACGATCGGAAGTAGTCATTTAGTAGCTTATCAAGTTGAGTGCTGATCGGTAGTGATTCAGCACTTGCAGATTTCGGCAGGTGACAACTAGTGTTATATATTTGTGTTTTTGGTAACTTCATTATTTTCATAGATCAACAACTTTGTATGGAAAACGTCTGAATTCCAAATCTAATTCTTGGGAATATGTGAACAAATGTGGCGTTAGGGTTATAATGAAAAATTAATTTATTTTTTTACAATAATGGCTACATCTTATGGACCTTTCCTCATAATGGTAAAAAAACTGAATGGCTAATTCACCTCTCACAAGCATGAGATTTCTCGGATTAACACCTCTCACACAACCTTCACTCAGAATGTGATACGATGTTCACACGTGAGTAGGTTGTCCTCTTAGCTCTCTAGCATCACCTACAACTCACCACAATACCCACTCTATGAGAATTCACATCAACTCCCCCATCTTTACCTCACATCAGATGTTTCAACTATATTTTAATCCCGTATAATTTTTGGGGAAACTACAAGGATGCCCCATATTTAAGGGTCACCGTTTATTCTCTTTATTTATTTTTTTAAATTTGAGAAGTGGATATGAGTGGAAAAAAATTAAAAAAATTTATTAAAAAGTTATTATAGTATTATTTATTTGTAACAAAGATGAATTGATGAATGAGATGTGGAATGTGCTTGAAAAATAAAGATAAATTTAAGAAACAATGACTCTTAGTAAAATTATAGGAAAAATGATGAGTAACCTTCCGCGAATGCTTTGATAGCCCGTGATTTACAAAGCACCATCGGGACCTTTCTAAACAAAAAGAGTCTCACTTCTTGCACCGATTCTCAAGGCCCAATACAACCATGTCGATTTTTTAGCAACATTGATTTAAACTATACTTGTTTTAATTAAACTACTAGGTTAAAAACCCATGCATGAATAGAAATTCAACATGTTCAAATTAATAGGCTTTAATAATATTTTGTATGTTCCATATCATTAGCCATTAATCTCTGTTAATAAAACAAAATGGCTATCACATGGCCATTTGCAAACTTGTCCATGTTATCTACATTTAGGCTTCATCTAAGATTGTGCACATGTTATTACCACAATAAAATTTACAAATTTTGGTAAACACAAATATTATTTACAAAAGAGGTTCTTTACTAGATGTTCATTTAATATTGTATTAATTAATTAACTTCTTCTTATAAATAAATAAATAAATCATTTCATTAAAAATACTTTGATGGACTTATTATTTTTAGAATACAACTTAAAATTTTTAGCCAATCATTGTAAAACTATAACAGTTTAAAAAGGTATAAAATGAGGTTTATAATTATTTATAAATAGTAATGATCTTTATTATATATTATTTTTTATGATTTAAATATATTTATTATATATAATAATTTCATTGATATGTTATCTATAACATATATTAGATTTTATGTATATATAATCTATTATATAATTTTTTAATTCAAACAGTGTAACACACGTGTATATAACCTAATAAAATAATAAATAATGAAAATTTAAGAAATTATAAATAATAAAAATCAAGAACTATAAACTTGTATTTTAAGAAATGATATGATTGAAATCTTATAATTTAATATGTTTTAATAATTTATTAGAATAATAATATTTATATTTTAAATTCTTAATTATTTAGTTTAATTATTTATAATCATTTTTATTTAATGTGAGATAGATAGACGAGAAATAAAACTTTGGATTTTACCGGAAGTTATCACGTGTCCCTAAATTCTTTTATTATATACTACATACTAACTTCTTTCTATAAATAAATACATAAATCATTTTATTAAAAATACATTTATGGTGGTGGGTAGCTGTGGTGGTGGTGGTGGGGGATGCGGTGGTGGTGGTGGGGGCTGTGGTGGTGGTGATGGGTGGCTACGGTGGTGGTGATGGGGATTGTGGTGGTGATGATGATGGGTGGTTGTGAAGGTGGTGAAGGGTGGCTGTGGTGATGGTGATAAGGGCTGCGGTGGTGGTGATGGGTGGCTAAGGTGGTGGTGATGGGTGGCTAAGGTGGTGGTGATGGGGGTTGTAGCGGTAGTGATGGGATTGCGGTTGTGGTGATGGGGCTGTGGAGGTGTTGACAGGGACTACGTTGGTGGTTATGGGGACTATGGTGGTGGTGATGGTTAGCTGTGAAAGTTGTGATGGGTGGTTTTATGGTGTGAAGGTGGTGATGGGCAGTTGTCATGGTGGTGATGAGGGGTAGTTTAGTCTTTTTAATAATAATTTTAACAGGAAAACTAACGGTGTTAGTCATCTAGACTCAAATAGAAATAAAAATAAAATGACAGGCTCAAATGGAAATAAAATGAACGTTCGTGGGCGGATGGCAATTTCGAAACCGAAGGGATGCAAGTAGTTAATATGCGCAAACGTCAGTGCTGGAAATGATAATTTACTCTTTATTTTTTAACAACATTCCATTGTATGACTTTTACCCATTCTTTATTATCTTCAATACCATTACACAAAAAAATATTTACATCTTTGTAAACAATTAGTTTTTAATCTTAGCTGTTCCTAGTCTTAGTTACATATCATTGGTAAATACTTTTGTAAATTTTATCAAATTTGTTCATTAGTTGATATTTTTTTCTTTATTGGGTTATTAGATTTTAAGAATCTCAACTTTCATTTATTAGCCGGGATTAATCCCAACTTAAGAAATATTTACAATCACTCCTATCTTTAAACTTATATTTTTCCAACGATCCCTTACTTATGATAACATTCTTATTATAATTTTTCTCTTCAACATCATATATGTCATATATATTAGTATATTACTATAAATTTAATTACCCATATAACATTTTAAATATTAATTAACACTTGTAACATACAGATTGCTAACCTAATAACACATATAAAGAATTACATGCAAATAACAATTTATGAAATGCGTGTAGAATGGATGGTGCCAAATATGATGAGGTGGTTAAGGAAGACTATGTTGGGACTCCTGAAGTCGTCACGTGTGACTCCACCGTCCCAATCTTTAATCTTTATACTCCAATTTCCTTTCACGCGTTTTCAAAAGTTTGCCTTTTCCCCAACATTTTTTATAGTTTGATGCAACAGAACGTCTCCATTTATTTAAAAATAATTTTTAGTTTAACATAATGCCTCAATTTGGCTCCTTATTTCTTTGTCGTATTTTCTTTGTTTACTTTTTTTTTTTCGTTAACGGTTCAAATGTACTTATCTTTCTCATTCTTTACTCTCTAACATTTTATATCTGGTTGTCACATACAAATGTTAAATTACTGTTTTCCACATTGTTTATTTATTTAATCACTCACATTTTATAAAATGCAACATTAAAACATTTCATTATACAATTTATCTAAAACTTGTAATTGTTGGCTTCGTGGTGTTTGTAAGGAAGTTGTCACAATCGGTCAAGATGAAATTGTGTAGTATGAGAAAATGAGAGATGAAAAGAGGGGCAGGGTTTGAGGTTTTTACATGTAACTTCTTACTGTTTCAATCGTTGTATGCATCCATCAAGGGCAACATTATAATTTCAAGGTGGTGGTCAGTGGCACTTAAGTATATAGCAAATGAGTTTATCAAACCAATATCATAAGTTCATTTAGGTATGTACAAAGTCATCAGAATGCGACACATGACGTTTGGGCAAGTGTATGTGTATGTCGTAATTACATACATAGTTTTATAACTATGCACACAAAATTACGCAAATTAATTACACAACTTATTGTAATTACATAGCCTATATTTGCAATTATGAACATACATAACTAGGAAATGGTTCAAATAAAAAAAAGTAATAAATCTCAACCATCAATTATTTTAATCAATTGTTGTGATCAAATTAGAAAAAAGAAGTTTGTTATAGTGTAAGTTTAGCCATAACCACTTTTGTTGGGTTTTTCTTTCAACTTCTCCCACTTTAAAACGTTCATAACTTTTATAAATGACTTTATTTTTTATAAAAAATTACATCACTTGCGTTTTTTTATTTTTAAAACGAATACAATATCTTTATATAAAAAAGAGTTAATTACATGAAAGGTCCATATGTTGGGCTTGATTTTACTTTTGATCTTGAAGTTTAAAAAATTACAAGGTTGGTCCAAACATTTGCCAAAACGTAATATAAAAGGTCATCATCATGGATGGTCGTTATCTTTTTTTCATTAAGTCCTTGTAAAATGACCAAAATACTAATAACTATTGAATGCTTATATATAATACTATTAAATAAATGTCCCACCCTCAACCCCAACCCCATCTTCAACCTAACGTGTTTCAAGACAGCCTCATAACCACCGGTCCCTCACCACAACAGCCCCCCAACCGACCATCGTAGCCCAACTCTCTCGAAAAGGCCATCCTTGAGTGTCATGTTTTGGGTTGGCTAACAAGTGCTTGATCATGTATTTGGGGTTTCTTGACATAAAGATCCAAGTGGTTGCGACCGCGATGGTCACTAAGACCACGGTAAGAGCCACTTTACGAATAGTGTTAGTCGAACTCTAACGGAATTTAGCTAGAGATGTTGGTGGAGGAGAGATTAAGGAGTTGAAGGTGGGAAAGAGATGATAGTTGTGGTTGGAGTGATGAGAAATTCAAGAATGTGTTAGGCATTGAAACAAAGATGATTGTGTGGTGAACATGTGATACCTTGTCATGAACATAGTATTGGTGAATATGAATTCCATGAGAAGAAGATGGTGGTAAAGTGGCGGTGGGGTTGTATCCTTCTTTAATGGGGAGTGAAAAAGCTCGACGGAAATGGTGGTCGTGGTGGGATTAAGAGAGGTGAGGAGGTTGAAGATGAAGTGTTGGGTCCCCTTTTTTATTAAAGAATTTTTTTTATAGAGGGGCATTTTGATCATTAACTTACATAACAGTTAACATCCATTCATACTAGGGACCTTTTGTGTACGTTTTATCAAATGTTTGTTGTGTCTTTAATGCAATTTATTATATTTTTATGTTAGTTATTGTATTTTTCTAAACACTATTGTTTTTTTTCTAAAATAAATATAAAACAAACATAATGGTGAAATGATATTGTCTGTATAATTCTTGTATGTAAACGAAATGATAAATTAAGAACTAATTAATCGAATAAATTAAAAAATGACAAAATACCACAATAAAAAAATCTTTCATTGTGTTTTTTACTCGTTATTATGTTTTCCTGGACATAGTGAGTTTTGAAATATTCAATGGTGAAATAACATTATTGTGTACCTTTAATGGTAATACATAATGATAAGTTAACAACAAGTTTATATAATATATAAAAAACAACGAGAAAACTAACACGAAATGATCTAAAACGTAAAACACAATGATAAATACATATATACAAATGATGAAAAATATTTGACACAATTAACTGACATTTAACACAATGACTTGAAATATTAGACAAAATAACCTAATGCATTTGATACAATGACCAAAATGTCATCTCATAAAACCAATAGAATGACATTTGTTTAGCTCAGAATCCTTTTTAGATTTTTTTGATTCATTTTTTGCTATAAACCTACCCACATAATTATGTTCGTACACCGACCAACATGTTTATAAAAAAATCAAGTTTTTTAAGTAAAGCATATCAATAGAGTACTAAAATTAAAGATAACAAAATGCTTCTAATTGTTTTTGTAAAAATAACCTCGTATAAAAAATATTTTCAGTTAAAAAAAGTGAGGAAGGTTTTAAAAAGGTAAAAAAATGGTAGGCTATAGAAATTTTATACCTCCAGACCCTTTCATGCATAAATGATAAGGTCGTAACAAGTTTCCATAATCCTAACCATTTATTCCCTATACCAATGACCCATATCATTTTTACATTTCCACCATAAAAAAGTTTTGTATAAACCTTTCATTTGTTTATGAGATGAAAAATATAAAATTAATGTATCTAACATGTGAGACACCCTACGTAAATCCCGCATTGGCCGTGAACAAGAGAGATGTTGGGTTCATAAGTAATGTCTAGCCTCTAATATCATCAACGCGATTTGCGCCTAGTGGTTGTGGATTAGAGGAGCACTCCATAGTTAAGCATGCTCTGGTGATAGCAATCTAAGGATGGGTGACCTCAATGGGAAGTGTTCACCCTGGAAAATAAAAACAAATCTGTGAGCTCGACGTTGGCAAAGCGAAAAATATTGGTGGTACGGGGGGTCAGGTGTTACAGAATGGTATTAGAGCCACTCTTGTGCCATTTAAGATGGTGGGACAAACCTCACCGAGGATGGTGAGTTCTTGGGCTCATCGAGGATGATAAGTCCCATGGGAGTGATTGCGATACCCTATATAAATCTCACATCGGCCGTGGACAGGAGAGATGCTGGGTTCATAAGTAATGTTTGGCCTCTAATATCACCAATACGTTTTTGGCGTATTGACTGTGGATGAGAGTAGAACTCTACAGTTAAGCGTGCTTAGATGATAGCAATTCAGGGATGGATGACCTTCCTGGAAAGTTTTCACCCGGGCAACCAAAAGAAAATCCGTTAGCTCCACGTGGGCAAAGCGCATAATATTGGTGGTACGAAGGGTCGAGTGTTACAACATGTTTCATATAATTTGACATATATGAAAAATATTCATATTATAAATTTTATTAATATTAAATAGTAACTCTCTATTGTGAGTGAGTTTATTGTAGCTATGAGTACTACTTTTGAAGCCCTCTATACTCATGTTCAATGCTTTCGATGGTTGTTGTTGTAGTACTACTCCTGAAGCACAATGTATTATTGTTCAATGCTTTTTGGTGGTTCTATTTATGGCTATATCTAATATCATGCCTTTTCTACCCTAGATTGTCGATGCTCGCCTTGGTGTCACATCGATGGTTTGGCCGTCGTCTGTTCTGATGGATGCTGCTTGTAACCCCTTTTTGTGAAAGAGTTCACCTTAGTTATCTGTACTACTCTAGAGGCACTATGTACCGATATATGATTGTTTTGGTGGTTCATGCTCTTGATTCGTTGGCATCGAATAACAGCTTGGGCACTGTCACCATGGTAGTTTTACCACCATCAATTCCTCACCGGTGGTCGATGTCCAGATCTAGATTTACACTATAACGACGGACGGCTGGCGTGTTGTATATTTTGAGGCGGTGATCTGGTCATGTTGATGGCCGACCTCTAGATCTGGTTTTTGAAACCAACTCATCATATCGGTTGCTTTGTCGTCGTTACCCCTTCACCGATGGCCACCTTTCTGAATCTAGTACGGCGTGATGATTTTAGCAAGGTGTTGATGCGCCCGTCGATTGTGTTGTGCTTCGTCATGCGACTGGTGACCATGATGAGGTCGTGGTTAGGGGTGTTCAAACTCGGATATCCGAAATTTCAAATAGTGAATTTCACTATTAGAATCAAAATCTAAAATATCTAATATCTGAAGTTCGGATATCAGAAATTTCGGTTTCGGATTCGGATTTGGATATCCGTTCGGATATTCGAATTAAAAAAATTGTATTATTTAATAAATTTTATAAAAATATAATAATTTTATTGAAATTTGTTTCGGATATCCGATGTTTTTATTAAATATCCGAAATATTTGAAAATATATGAAATATTTAATTAATATTTAATATTTTTTGATCTTTTATAAAAATATTTCAGATATTTCAGATATTCGAAATATCCAAAAATTCTCAAAATCACTATCCGAAACCGAAATTTGGATTTTCAGATATTTCGGATTCGGATATTTTTGAACACCCCTAGTCATGGTTGTGTCATTTCATTGCAAGCGAACGTTGGTACATTTCATTTTCTTTGATTTTTAGTCAGTGATGGTTATGTGATATGCGCTGAGATTATGTTAGGACACCATTCTTAGGTTAACCATGAAGAAAACCGTTGGTGTCTGATCTACCATTGTTATTATTCAAACCACATTCAATTACCAAGTGAGTATTCATAGCCTATTTTTATATGTTTACATTTTGGAGAATTCATATGTCAATATTCAATCATTAATATCAATTGTTATTACATTCTAAATTCAATTCAAACATGTTTTGTTATTACTTGCAATTATGTGTTCATAGTTAGATAAAGTAAATGTGAACACAATCATTAATTTATACAACCACGACAACAATGATAGATCTATTGTTTTGTCAAACCCACACTATATGATTATTCGATTGGTGATTTAAACCGATTCATGCTTATTCATAAGGCTTTGTCTGCGGACCAAGTCAATTCAGTCATTTGGTTTGTTTTTATGTTACACTATTGAATTTATAAGTCTTGATATTGCCATGTGAATTCAATCATTTTAATCAATCTATAAATGTATGCAAAAAATGTGTTTACTTGCCGGTTAATTCTTTAGATTCGTTACTTTTTAACATGATTTCAGGAAATACTGCTTAGTTGGATTATATGCAAACATCTAGGAATGTTGGACCTAGATAATTAATATGACTTTTATATTTGTGTTATTTGATTTATGTTTGGATATATTGAATCATTTGATTAGTATATATCAATGGTATTAACATTTAATATCATTTCAAATCATTTATTATTATGTGCGATGAATGCAATACCGGTCTAGGGGGTAATGCAACAGTGTCACCAAGGTTGGAGAGAACAAACAACACTTAACAGATCAAATAGGGAACTGGAAAATGAAACAATAAACAAGAGTAAAGAACACAAGCAGAACACAAGTAATTGATTTTCAAAAATAATGTATATTACTCTCAAGTGTTTTACAATTGTTACAAGGCTTGGTCTTAAGAACTGGTTACTTGAGATAATTTATACTACAGCCTACAGCCAGCCATACTTTGAAGGCCAGCTGGAACACTAATCTAGACAACAAGATCAATGAAAAGTCAAAAGGCAAATTGCCTTTTGACTAGTGACTATGACATGCCATAGCTCACATCCTTATCTACTAGAAAAAGGATAAACGTACAAAGTAGAAAGTTAAATAATCTAAGACCTTAATCTACAGTTGAAAAAAATATAGAGATATCACCAACTAGTATAAGTTGGTGAGTCTTCAAAGATGGTAGCGAAAAATGGTTCAGCTTTTGTCAAAAGCATGTTAGAGAAAACATGTCTTCTCTGTCTTCGGAAGAAATCAGTCTCTTGCCTTCGAAAGACTTTGTCTTGAAGCTTCGAAAGACTTCATCTTTGGCTTCGGAAGAAATGGTCTTTGGCTTTGGAAGATTTGAGACTTAGAGAATTTCTTAATGATTTTGTCAAATCTTCCGAAGTAACTTCCTTTGTACTTCTGTATGCATGTTGAGAGAAAACATTGGTTTGCATCAGCCTCTAAGTTAACTCTTACAAACTCCCCCTAGGCTGATGCTACCAAAACTTGAGGATGATTTTGAGTCTTGATCTTCATTTGTTGACAGTACTCATCAGAATCAGGACCATTCCTTTCTTCATCAGTTGGTTCAGATTCCTTAGACTCTCAAAGTACCTCCTTATGTCAAAGAGATCATGTAGAGGAAGGTCAAGCATATTTTAGCAGAAGTATACATCTTGACCCCTTGATCTCTTGTGACATGCCATCTGTTTGGGTTTGTAGAGAAAGCCCAAGACAGGATGGGTCTATTAGCAGCAAGAGGCTCTACTTGAAGTGGAGTTGGTTGAGTAGCCTCTTCTTGTTCACCCTTAGGATGTTCTGACCCATCCTGAGGTACAGAGGTGGATGCCTTGGACTTTTTCTTCTTTTTCCTATCCCTTCTGATGACTATCCTCTTTCTCTTTCTGTATTTCAACTAAGAAGGTTGGTCTTGAGTACCTGATGTTCGTTCTTTATCCTTCCCAGTTGGGTCCTTTTCCTTCACATATTCAAAAGGAGAAGGTTTAGGACCCTTATATGGGTCAGAAGATGAAGCTGGCTGTGATTCAGCACTAGGCCTAAGTTGTGTTGTCTTTTGGGGTTCAACCTTGACCTCAGCTTCAGGTGTAGCCTGACTTGGTGGAGAATGCAAGTCTACCAGCACACCCTTCTTAATCTTCTGCTTGATCACTCTAATATGCTCATCCATTGTGGATACAGAAACTGGACCAAGTCTCCTTTTGAAGAACCCATACAACTTCAATAAGCTCACCATCTTCATTCTTTCAGTAGACTTGTTCTGATTTCCTCTGATGGTGGCTCTTGACTTAGCAACCTTTTCTCTCATCTTGCTCTTGGCAGTTTTTTTTTTCTTTTAGCACTTCTTGCTCTGGCTTCTTGAGCTACTCAAACTCAATATACTCATATGATAAGGAAGTAGGGTTGTTGCCTAGTTGCTGCCTGATAGAGGCCTGTGGCACTCAGGTAGGTTATCATCTTTTTTCTATCTTGGTCCCTGCCTACCTGAGTTTCTTGTTCAACTACCACAGTCTCTTCTTCAGGACTTTCGTAAACCGGAGAGAGGGTAGGGGCTTTGTACAATCTTTTTCTCTTACTTTCTTCTTTGATCTTAAGGAGCAATTTTGCAGCCTCAGCCTCCTTCCTCTCTTTTGACACTTCCGTGTCAGCCAGTTCATTCAACTCTTCCAAGAGAAGAGAGATTATTTCATCAATACTGAAGTTCCTAGACCCCGAATAATTCAATATGACTGCCCTTAACTCATCCTCCTGAGTATTTGGCCTAGGGGCAACCCTGATTATAGCTTGCATGAAGCTGGGGGTCTCTCTTGTTCTCTTTCCCCCTCCTCTTCCTCTTCTTATCCCTCTTCTCCTTCTTAATCTTCTCAGAGGTAAGAATCCTGTTCCCTTTGTCAATTACTGGCCTGTGTGACTCAGGGTGGGGAGAGCTTTGGCATTCTTGACTTGTTGCACTTGAGCTCTAGCCAGGGAGAGGTTGTGAGACACCTTCATTAGTTGGTATATCACTGAGGGTAATGAATGCTTAAGCAGTTGTAGTCACAAGGTTCACATGTTCTACTATTGGGCCTTCAACTGAGGTTTACCCTTTGAAGCTAATCTTAGGGTCTGCCTCAATATCTAGTTGACCAACAGTTTTTTCTGCTAGCCTCTGTCTATATACATTTGATCTTCTCTTGAACTCTTCAAGCACCCTCAGCTAGATCCTCTTAGCCAACCTATCAGCTTGCATGTTATGACTTGGGTTGGCAAGTGGCAGGTTAATTAGAGGAAAACTCTCATAGTATCTTAAGGTTTGAAAGTTGAACACTTGTTGTTGACCCTGAGATCTAGAGAGTACCAGGGCTCTTCTATCATTGTCATACCTCCATCCTACTTTTGGTTTGTCAGCAGGGTAGGATGGGGGTAGACATAGCCCTTGGTATTCCCTCCTCAAATAAGTTTTGAATTAAGGCATGCACAATGATGTGGGCCTAAGGAGGTTGTTAAGTGTGGACAATTGCAAGTGAGGATGGTGAGTCCTCAATGTCCATACTTTAGGCAGTGCTCTCAGGTTCTGTGATTGTAGTTAAGACTTTCTTCCTATTTTTGGTAGCATCACCCACTTGCATAGATGAGCTAGAGGTTAGGTCTACCACATCCACAGGTTCTTATGGACCTGATTAAACACGCCTAGCATGCCTCTTAGCTACCTTGCCCTTGAGATTGGAGATCTCAAGTTGCTGATTAAGGACCTGCCTTTGTAAGGTAGCCACCTGAGATTCCTGGTGACTGACCTTTGAAATCAAGTAGGTGCATGTTTTTGATAGTGTTTGCACCCTTATATGCAGACTCCCCTCGTCTTCATCAGAAGAATCATAGGGGGATGAGAGAACATAACCAAAGTTATCTCTCACACCACCAGAGATTGGTTCATGGCTTTTAGATTTCCCCTGCTCCATGACAGCTTTAAGAGAAGTGTCAAGGGGCTGGGTTGCCATGGTTTAGGTCTTAACTATGTAATTATTGTCTAAAGTGAGAGCCTCTTCCATATGGACCTCCTATATATATTCAGGGAAATCCATCTCAGTTAGGGGTGATGACGTGGGATAGATATGGGAGTCTTAGGAGCAATCATCTCTCCTTGAGCAGGAAAGGAGAAGAGAGACTCATGATAATCATTGAATCCTATATCTTCATCATCATAGAATTAGAGGTTAGGGATTGATTGGTATAAGTCTAGAGGCTGGGGATGGTAACTGTCCCCTGAAGGTTTTTCACCTGAGTTTTGAGACTTAGAGTGAAGGCTTGCAGCTTGGGTAATGAGCTTATTAGGCTGAGAATAAGGAACCTCAGCACTGATCAATGAAATAATGGGAATGGTTTGCTCCTCAGGGGAAGTGCGAGTTCTTAGTTCTACTTCCTCCTGCATGGGTGAGTATATGGGGGCCTTCTCAATTTGAATAGACTGAGCAAGGGTTCGCTTGGATTTTCTTTTGTAGGTGATGGTTATTTGTGGTTGTGTGGGTGGTGAAGATGTAGAAGGTGTAGGTTCAACATTAGATGGTGCTACCAAGTTATCACCTTTAGCAATGAGCTCTAATATTTTTGGGACCAGGGCTGTTTCTACCCCTAAGAAACCAACAGTGGTTTTTCTTAAGATTTTGAAGATGTCGGGCTTCATCTGTCCTAGTTTAAGAGTGTTACCTATTCCCCTCAACTGTGAGCCCAGTTCACAGTTGAGAATGTGCTGGACATATGTAGGGAATATGTAATACTCCTTAGAGTCCAAGTTGGCAAGCAAGTTTGTGTAAACAAACTGAGAGTACTTGAACTTGACCCCTTGAACCATTCCATGGACTATATAGGATAAGTCCTCAGGAATTTGATCCTATCCTCCATCTTTGTTTGATAAAGAGTGGATAATAACAAGGAGGAGGTACTTCCATTGGTAAGAGACCTTACCCTTCTTGAAGGTCCTTACAATCAAGTCTCCTTCATAGCCTATCTGCCTGAATGATTCATTGACAGCTTCTTTAGGGAAGGAAAGCTCGCCTTCTTCATCATCCAGCCTGAGATGAGTGTTGATGGTGTCTGGGGTGATGAAAACAGTCTTCCCCTTTACTGATGCAGACAATGCCTACTCACCATCCAAGATGACCTCTTAGCAGGTCCTCTAGAACTACAGCAGTTTTTCTTCGTATAGTGGAGGGTCTATTATGAGTGCTATAAGGTAGGATGATTGAGTTAGAAAGCGGAAAACGTCTGATAAACCGGAATCTTTCTCAGACGACAACTGAGCAACCTGGTTATGTTGCCTGTGTAAGTGCATGGAGAAATCTGGCTGGTTTCGGGGTTCAGGGTTGGCAATTTGATTAAGATTTAGCAAGAAGAAAGCTAAGAACAATAAGGGTTTGTGGATGAATTTAGAGTTAGAAGTTTGTAGATGAAAAGGAAGAAGAAAGAGGGGGAACCGTTGTAAGGCTATATATATGGTTGGATGTGAGACAAAGTTAATGCTAAAGGGTAAACTTTGAAATCCGAATGTCGATCCCACCTCTGATAAATTCTCAAAAACGTAGTTATCTTGGAAGTAGAAAATCTTCTGAAGGTAATTTGCATTTGGAAGATATTCCTTAGTTTGAAAAGAATTGCTTCGAAAGAAAAAGTACTTAGAGTATTTTTGCTTCCGAGACATATTTGGTTTCGGAAGATATTAAACTTTAGAAGTTTTATTTAAAGGATGAATAAGGCTTCCGAGACTTAGTTGCTTTCGGAAGAAAATTGTCTTTAAAAACATATAAGTACTTAGAATCATATTTAAGCTTCGGAGGATATATCAGAATTTCTTCCAAATGTAAATTTCTTAGTAAGTAGTTATTTATTTTGAATACATAAGTTTCTTTCGAAGTCAGTTTAATATCTTCCAAAAGAAAATATATCTTTAATTCTTAAAACTCTAAGGAATATCATTGAGAAAATTTCTTTCAAGATAAATAGAGCTTATATGAGTGATGATTTAGATAACTTTAAAGACACACATATTTGAAAAACAATCTTGAAATTTATTTAAGAAAATCTACTCAAAGTTGATCATCCCAATAGCTGATACAAGATATCTAAATCTCTGTTCATCAAAAGCTTTTGTGAACAGATCAGCATATTGCTTTTATTAATCCTTTTTACAAAATTATCTCTTATCAATGATATTTGATATTGATGTGCTTTGTATTTGAGTGCTGCACTGGATTCTCGGTGATAGAGATAGTGCGGTTGTTGTCTATATGGATAGGAGTCTCCTTGAAGTTGAATCCATAGTCTAGCATCTGATTTTGAATCCAAAGCACTTGAGCACAGTAGCTTGCAGCAGCAATGTATACAGCTTCAGCAGTTGATGCAGATACACAGGATTGTTTCTTGTATTTCCATGATACTATCCTTCCACTAAGGAATTGACATCCCCATGATGTAGACTTTGCATTCATGTTGCAGCCACCATAGTCACTATCTATATATGTATACAGAATGAAGTCAGAGTTCTTTGGATACCAAAGTCCCAGCTTGGGAGCTCCTTTAAGGTATCTAAGAATCCTCTTGACAACAACCCGGTGTGACATCTTGGGGTTGGCTTGGTATCTTGCACATATGCATGTGGCAAACATGATAACAGGCCTACTGGTTGTGAGGTACATAAAAGACCCAATCATAGCCCTGTAGAGGTGTTCATTAACACTCTCCCCCTCAAGATCAGGCTAAGGGAGTGGTTTCTGGCTATAGGAGTCTTAGCAACCTTGCACTCAGTCAGATGAAAACTAGTTAGTCTCTTTTGCACATACTTTGACTGGTTTATGAAGATGCCATTGTTAACCTACTTCACTTGAATTCCTAGAAAGATATTGAGTTCTCCCATGGCACTCATTTCAGATCTATTCTTCATCAGCTTCCCAAACTCTTTACAGAGCTTTTGATTAGTTGATCCAAAGATGATGTCATCTACATAAACTTAAACCAACATCAAGTCATTCCTTATTCCTTGGATTAAGAGTGTGCTGCCAATAGTACCTCTCTTGTAACCATATTGGACAAGGTACTGTGACAGTGTCTCATACCATTTTCTTGGAGCTTGATTGAGCCCATAAAGAGCTTTGTCAAGCTTGTAGACATAATTATGATAATTTGGGTCTGCAAAGCCAGGTGGTTGCTTGGCATACACTTCCTCATCTATCACCCCATATGAAAATGCACCTTGATATCAAGTTGCTAGACCTTGAAATACTTGGATGCAGCAAAAGCAAGGAATATCCTAATAGCTTCAAGTCTTGCCACAAGAGCAAAAACATTTATGTATCAGTCCTTTCTTCTTAAGTGTACCCTTGAACAAGTAGTCTTGCCTTGTTCTTGATGACAAGTCCTCTATCATCCTTTTTATTCCTAAAAACCTACTTGGTACCTATTGGTGTCTTCCTATGAGGAAGAGGACATAGGTTCCAAACCTTTTATCTTTTGAATTAAAGCAGCTCCTCTTGCATTGCTTCAACCCACCTTCAATCTTTCAAAGCTTCATTAACTTTCTTCGGCTCAATCTGGGACAAGAAGCCAGAGTGCAGACAACAATTTTTATCATGGGTTTGTCCTCTTGTTCTTACCCCAGTCTCAACATCTCTAATGATATTTATGGTGGGATGGGACTTGTGGATTCTCAGTTGAGGAATCGCAGCAAGTTCGTTTGATAGATCTAAATTAAAGAAATTTAGATTTGGTGATTGAGTATCACCCACCACATCAGCACACTTATCAAGTGTAACTTTATCCAATGAGTGTGTGACATCATTGATGTTGTCTTCAGTGTAGTGGTTGTCAGCATCATGAAATTCTTAATCACTTTCACCATCTCCATCTTCTCCTATATTAGAAATCCCTCCATTTGAGTTTTATACCTCATAACTGGAATTGGTAGGTACCTCAAATGTCTCAGCTGAAGAGTTTGTCATGGTTGTGCTGACAGGATTTTCACTTGCAGGAAGCAATTATATCATTTGGTCTTCTTAGCTTAAATCTTATATTAGGATCTCCTACTGATATGTTACCTATAGATCCTGAAACATCTTCATAAGATTTGTTAAAACAATTGGTAACTAAATCAAGATCAAATAGCCAATCAGGACCAGAACCTTTCACACTGGGAGTGTGCTCATTGAAGGTCACATTGGTTGACTCCATAACTACTATAGTTCTAAGATTGTATACTCTATTAGCCTTAGCTTGGGAAGAGTATTTAATGAAGTGTCCATCATCTGATTTCTCAGCAAATTTGGCTATATGAACTTTGATATTCAAGACGGTGCATGGACATCCTATTGATCAGAGGAACCCAATAAAGGGTGGTCTCCTTTTGTGCCACAACTCATAAGGTCTTACCATGACTTTTGACTACTAAAACTCTGTTCTGCACATAGCAAGCAGTGTTGACTGCCTCTACCTAGAAAGTGATTGGCAGTTTAGAGTCAGACAGCATGGTCCTTGCAGCCTCAATAAATGTTCTATTTCTTCTTTCAGTAACACCATTCTGTTGAGGAGTTCTAGGAGCACTATATTGTCTTGTAATACCCTTTTCATCACAAAATGTATCAAGAATTTGGTTCTTGAATTCAGTTCCTTGATCACATGTTATGATCTTGACCTTGTGATCACATTGATTTTCAATGTTCAGAATGAAGTTTTTCAAGATTTCAGGGGTCTCATCCTTAGTTCTAAGAAAGAAGACCCAAGTATATCTTGTAAAGTTATCTATGATCACAAGACAATATGAAGTTCTTCCTAAACTCATTACACTGGTGAGGCCAAAAAGATCCATATGTAATAAGTTTAGGGGAGTAGTGGTGAAGTTCTTTTCCTTTGGCTTATGAGACACTCTGTGTTGCTTTCCTTTCAGGCATGCAACACAATGGTCATCACTTGTAAACTCTTCCTTTAGCATTCCAATTACCAAATCATCTTTAATTAATTCATTCATGTTCTTAAAGTTTACATGATACATTCTTTTATGTCAGAGGAAAAACTTATCATTATTGACTTTAGATAGAAAGCAAGAAACTTCTCCTGACGGGTAGGTTTCCTGCATATCCATCTAGTACATGTTCCCTTTTTTTGGGGCTCTGAGTAGGATATGCTCTTGAGGAATGACCACCCCGGGCTTGAGAACAATGCACTCATGCTCAGTGAAGAGCATGTTATGTCTCTGGTCACAAAATTAAGGTACACTCAAGAGATTGTATCCAAATTCTTTGACATAGTTTACCTTCTCAATGCTGAGCTTACCATTTGTGACCCTGTCCCTTCTTATGATGTAACCACCTGGTTCTCCTCCAAAAGCAACTAGGCCTTTATCAATTTTCTTAAAGTTTTGAAGCAAAGAGCCATTGCCTGTCATATGCCTTGAATAATCACTATCAATGATCCATACATTTCTTTTAGTCTTAAGCTGTTCCTACATGTGCAAAAAAGAGATGGTTAGTTATATTAGGAAACCCAAGCCTTGTTGGTCTTGGGCTTATCAAGATGAACTAAAGATAGTTCAACAGTTATTATATTTGAAATAATAGGTTGATGAACCTAGAAAGAAAAAAGTTAAAGACTCTACCAAGGTTGCCAAGAAGAATAGAAAATATATGGGAGATAAGTAAAAAGATGAAACAATTCCTTAAAATTTTTAGATTCTTTAGCTAGAGGATTAGTCCGATGAAGTTAGCCACCTTGGCTAGCTAGCTTTTCTAGAAGATTAAGAAGAAGTTTGAAGTAGGTGAACTACCTCCATTGATGAACAAAATTGCAGCTTCATCAATCCTAAAACCAAAGGCTTTTTAAGTATATAAACCATAACCTTCATCATGTCATGACTGTTTTTCTACCAATACCAGACCCTCATTCCTCCACCTCCTCAATATCAAGTTATGAGAACCAAAAAAGTTAAAAACTACTACTCCTTTATTGATGAGATTCTAGATCTTCCAAGCAATGTGACTAATCAAACTGTTGAGAATTTTATCATCTGTGGAACAAAGAATGAAAATGGGGAAATAAAAAAATGCTAAAGCTGAGGTTATTAGCTGCAATAATCACATTCCTAGAAAATGTCTATCTAGATAGTCTTTGGGAGGATATGATCCTATCATTGAGTGGAATATAACAAAGAGAAGAATGTATAGTACATAACCAAAGCTATAAAAGGGAAGATGACATGTGAAAGGAATGAGTTAATGTGTTTAAACAGATTTATGTTAGTTCATCTACAAAGTCCCGTAACACCACAAAACCTTTTACAACAAAAAGGGTAATGTTGAGGGTATACAAAGAAGAAATTGACTTAATCCTAGTATTGAGGAATTTTAGTCACTTGAGAGGGCTTGAAGAGAAGAGAAGAAAAAATAGAAGTTTCTTTTTACAAGGAAAAGAAAGAAGTCAAAGAATTATGTAGGCATGAAGCTTCATAACCTCAATTAGAAGTTTCATAATAACCTCTAAATGACCCATGATCAATAGGCATAAGAATCAAAAAAGCATTTCACGAAGAACCAATAATCCAAACTAAAAATGATAAAAGATGATGAACCTTAAACAACTGTTGTTGGATCCTTGGAGGATGATAAAGCTTTGATAATTAAATGGGGATTTGATGATAAATGAGGACACTTCTTCATTGATAGAATTAATGGAAGCAGAACTTTGATTTCTTCTAAATTTAAAGTTACTGGCCTCGGCTCCAAAGAGTTAAAGAATGCTTGATATTGTGAGCTAATTCTATACTCTATAGTTCAATGGACTCAAGATTGTTTGGGATATTTGAAGAAGAAGAAAATGAAGACCCAGAAGATATTAAGGAAGTAATGGACGTAGTTCTTTTAGATTCCTGTTATCAAGTCACTTCATGGAGTTATGATCCCAAAAGATAGGATGTACAACTATTGCAAAAGCAAATTTTGCATATTAAAGAAAAAATGGATTGAACATCTAGAAGGTACCTAAACATAATCTATGATATCTTTTAAGTCTACATCTCTACAAGCCGAAGAATGACAGACTAGATTAAATAGTAGTAGAGATAGTCAAGATTATGGTTATTCCTCTCACCAAAATTTTAGTAGCATCAGCCTAGGGAAGAGTAATAATTAAGGATGGTGCTAATCAAAACATTATTATTCTTAATTATCAAATTGTTGCATTACTTTTGAGAAACTAGTTACTTCCAAGAAATAAGCTACTTTCGATCAACAGAATATCTTCTAAAGAAGCCAATCACTTCTAAAACATTAATCTACTTCCGACAGAGCATTCACTTCCAAGTGAAAGTTACACTTATGATTGCACTTAACTTCCAAAGAACTGTCATTGTGTCAGTGTCGAAACTTAGTGGAGCAACCTTAACAGATCAAATTCTTTATTCAATTATAACAACAATTTTCTTTTGTTGTTCTTTACTTTTATATATCAAATTAGAGGATTTAGTCATGGCCTGTCACAATTGTAAGTTCAATAGCTTTAGCATGCCATTGATGATAAATCAGATAAGATTTGTGTTTGTAGTACGTGGTTGTCGAATGAGTTGCTGTTTGTAGCTCTTAGTATATAATTTCTCAATTTATTAGTTATTAGTGCGCTTGTGAATTCTCATTATCATTTTAACTCATAATATTTGACTGAAATATACAAAAAATCTTGAAAACCATTGCTTTTGTGCTTGTCATTACATTCATTCTCAGTATACTTGTGTGTTAAATCAATTAATTAACAAAGATTCAACCAATGATCTTTAGCCCAAACGTACCCATGACATGTAAATATTGGGAGGTCATGGGTTCAAGTCTCACTCTGAGTAAAATGCTCAGAGTTAAGCCAGAGGGTTTTCTCAGCAATGACCCTCCTGAGGGGGTTGGGGGTGAAGCACCGGTTGAAAAATGAATAGGTGGGCTTAATTAATATAACACCTATTCTCCGAATCAAAGTCGCACATTTGTCGTTCAGAAAAAAAAAAACAAAGATTCCTTATATGTTACTCATATCATAAGGATCCTTGTGTGGTTAGCAATCTAATGATCCAACAACTACTAATCATGACAACGTTAAGTTGCATGCATAAGCTAGGGTGACTTTAGAAAGATATTAATGATGGTTTTGCATTTAATGTCTTGAAACTAGGACATGTAAAAAAGTATAAAGATATTATCTCATCTCAAGGAGGAGGCATTAAAAGCGCATTTACAAACTTCACATTTAACACTTTTAATTCAAATAACATGTAGATTCTTGCCGATGATCCTCGGCTCCAAGTGAATAAGGTGAGATACCCCAAAACCATATCAAAATAAAAGGATGCTTGTGGTCAAGTCCTACCTATGACAAAATAAGGGGGTTTTAGGTTAAACCATAGAATTTTCTCACCTAAGATGAATTTTCTTCTAAGGGAGGTCTTGATTCTATACTAGAGTAACGAAGATGATCAGATGGGTACGTTGGTGATCCTTTAGTTGTTAAAAAAATTGTATATTCTTATTTACTCAAAACCAAGTCTTATTCTAAAACCCAGGGTGACCATAGAAAAGTCCATCATCCTCTATGAATAGACTATGCTAACAACGCTGAAGAAGATCCATCTAAAGAAGAAATTTTGCAAAGTTAAAGGAAATTGGATATATGGGCAATGCTAAAAGAATTGGGACACTTAGAAGGGGAAAACTGTCTTTGTTGTGGAAAATAATTTTCAATCTATTAAAAAAAGGCTCACAAGCAAGGTGGGTAGTTGGGATAAAGGAAACACTTGCATTCTTTCTATTACGATTGCCCTAATCAAGAACAAAAAATTTAATGGGTTAACTTGTTGTAGAGAAGAAAAAGGATGATGAGGTTGCAGTCCCATTCATGAGAGTATGATGCGTTATGCTATATTATTGGTTTACAGAAAAAAGATTGTGGTGCCTCATGATGAAGAAATGAATAAAATGAAAGAGTCCTTGGTGAGATAACTCTAAAGATGAAGTAATACATTCTCTCGAAATCTCCATATGGGAGACAAGAGGCATCAAAGGGAGTTTAGACAGCAAGAGGACATTAAAATGCCGTCTACAAGGAACACAAGGATAGAAATGAAATCAGATAGGCTAAGAAAATAAACAAGACACTGTCTGCTCTGAAAAGACTCCATCATGATGGTGATGAACAAGAAGTGCAAACACCATCCCATATTTCCAACTCATTTTAATCCTTTGAATGTACCTTTGATCATAATATATCCCATCATGAGCTTATGTATGATCAGATTAAGTGAGAATCACAACCCCCTCATGACAATAACGATAATGATCATGTTGACAATGATGGTCATGACAACAATGATGGGGGTGAGGAAAAAGCCGCATGAGTTGCGGACCTCATCATCTCACAAAGATCATTCAAATGTGAACGTTCTAGGATGTGAAGAAATCCAGGTGGATGTGCTGATCCTAATACTTTTTTATTAGGTAGCATGTAAGATCCACATATTAACAAAATTGATGCGAAGGCATGATGTAAGTTAGCTAGTAATGAAGCATAGAAGCATTCTTTTGCTTCAGAACCTTTGCCCATTCACTATATTATAAAGTCTGAATTCAAGGACTTTGTTGATATGGTCACTGAAACACAAGTGCAAACCCGGATTCACTCAAAAGTAATCTAACTAGGGAGGTTGCAGACCAATATTTTCAAAAAGGTCAAAAAAATAGAACTACAAATATAAGCAACATGAGAGCATCAAAAGGATAAACATTACTCTTGAGGAAATCAATAAGATAAACCTCAAAGGCACTAACTCAAATAAAACAGAAGGCTCCTGTAACACAAACATCTATCTGACACAACAGAGGATGTCAAGAAGCTTACAGTCATAACAAATGAACTGCTTTTGAAGAAAACAAAGAATGTTAACAGAAAAGCTTCAATTGACAAAGAGATATTAAGTGAAATTTTGAATGGTTTAAAGCAGGCTGGAGGACTCAACAAGTATCTATGGCTAAAAGAGAGTGAATGAGAATATGGTGATTTGGAAAGCTAATGTAGAAAAATAATTAGAGTTTCTTCAAAATATTTTAAAATATTACAAGCTTTACCTTACAAGAAGTTGTTAATCTACGTTACGTTCTCTGATAGAAAGTTCAATTGATGTGCTCACAATCAAAGCCCCTCAACACTCTGAACCAAGATCTTAAGCTGAAACATGTATCAAATGTTCCCAAGTTTAATGAAGAAAGAAGGTAGATGAAACCATAATGTTTCCTCATAAGAGATCAAAGTGAACCAATGACGAATGTCTTGTGAGACCACACAAACCAAAGTGAACCAATGACGATGTCTGTGGGACCACACAAACATAAGGAGCCTAAAATGACAGGAGATGAAGTGGCACACCTCAGAAGCACTTTAGTGAAAAAGATGTCAAATTTATAGAAAGCATTGAAAAGATAAAAAAAAATTTAAAGCTACTAGATTATCTACTACTCATGGGCCCACCTAAACTTAAGGAGCGTTTATGATTTTGTCTTTTATATAAAGTGAGGCGTTTATATCATTCTCATTTTATAAAATTCAGAATATACTGTTACGCCATTCTTCTCTTTAAATCAATGTCTTGATGAAAATTTTATTCTAAACCGACCATCATAGATTTCCTGCAACAATTCCACCGCAACTAGCAAGTTTATGTCAAAACACATAGTTTCACACAATCTGTATTTATATAATATATATTTGGTACACTATCACCATGCAAGCAAGATGATAAGAGTCTACCATCATGCATTAAAGATGGTAAAGTTAACACTTGCCATATATGAAGGCAAGAGTCACCCTTGTTAAAGCACAATTCAGAACCAAAAACCAAGCTAGTCAGCTGCTGCTATTAACATGAGAGAGATCACAAAAGGGGCCACCCCCATTTATTTTTCTACTTTTAGCTCTCAATTTAGTACATCTGTGTAGTAGATTTCTTCTATTCTTGCTCACGTATCCTTCAAACGGATTCAAAACCGATAAAGACTACTACTGTTACTTTCATCCCTACATAATTTTACAGAAAAAAAAACATATTCAGAGTTTGTTCTCACCGTAAAAGGCGGTGCATGCAGCCACTTTGTACCATCAAGACAGCTAAAATCTGTCAGCAGTTGCAACTTCTGGTCGGGCTTCGTGTTTCCGTCCTTTTGCAAGATATGGACCTTTTTTAATAGCTTCCAGCAGCTGCATTAACAAAATATTACAGCTTAAATAAGATCATTTAATGTATTAAAACTTTAAAAAAAATCGAATCAAACCTTCTCTGCAGTCCCAGATAGGGTGGGATCACTAAGCAATTTAGATGATGATGCAAGAGCCTTATAGGTCGCTTCACAGCACTTGTATCTGGCTTCCATACCTGCAAACCCAATTAAAAAAAGAACAAGTTTTAAATTTATATCTTCGTTATTGTATATAGCAATATAATATTATAATCCCCCTATTGTAAAACCATGAAACAAACCTATTTTAGTCGTTTCTGTATATGAATCTGTGATTATATTTATTATCTCTTGTCTAGAACAGATCTCCATCAGGAACCATGGTCTTGTAGACAGTCCTGTTATCAACCTGTAACCCTGAGAACCATTTGTAAATCAAAACTTAAACAAGATGCGTCCATGTTCATCTTATGAATATATAATTTCACAAGCGCTATGAAATTACTATGAGATGAAAAACTCCCTCACCGCAATCCTAAATTCGGACTCAAGTTTAAGAACTGAAAGAACAAGGCCCTGTTACATGGCACAAAAAACATTGTTACTTAAAAAGGAACATAATGTTTTGGGACAATAATATATTTGCCCAACTAAAATAAGATTAATATTAATGCCCACTCAAAATATTTGAAATTCATATTTACCCAATTCATTAAATGTAAATTATAATATGTCCATATTACACTTCTTTTTCTCCTTACACTCCAAACTCTCATATGTTGATAAAAGTTTTAAGGGAGGGTATAAACGTTAGAAATTTGAATATAGGTATATTTAAGATTATAATTTTTTGTTGGGTAAACATGAAACTAAATGGGCATAAAAACTAACCGATGGTATAAGCTTTGGAGAGTTGGATGCTGTTTCATAAATTAATCGACGCAAGGTTTCTTCAGCATCAGATTTTAGTAGTTTGTTGTTTTCAGGTCGAGTTTCCCCTACAATATTTCCAAGGGAATGCAATGCAGCCTGTTTTTCATATTAATAGTTATCGAGAGATATAGGGTATAATGTGAATTTGTAATATATTTATAAGGAAAAAGAAGCCAACTAGTTGTCTGCCACGGCCATGCAAGTCAAATGCAGCATCAACAACATGTCTAGCAGCAGATGTGTTTGACAGTAGCAATACTGCTCCTTGGGATGCTAGGACCATTGGAAAAAATACAGAAACATGTTTAATTTCACAAAATGGAAGTAAAAAAGGATTGAATTAAGAAAACTGGCTAATGTACTTACATGACCCTATTTGACCCAATGCTTCAAGAGCACATTCATATTCATCTGCATCTTGAGTATCTAGCAACGAAAGCCTTTCATCAATGGCTGAGATCAAAGCTTTAATACCTACAAAAAAAATAGCATTATTAAATAAAAAAATCAAACAAACAAACCCTGTAACATCCCACTCAATAGTAGGTCGGGGGAAGATGAGAAAAGGTAATG
The DNA here is from genome assembly GCA_025506505.1 of Flaveria sonorensis. NCBI lineage: Eukaryota > Viridiplantae > Streptophyta > Magnoliopsida > Asterales > Asteraceae > Flaveria > Flaveria sonorensis. Next base: position 43,643,498 of record CM046428.1, read on the forward strand.
TTCTCTCATAAAAACAATCAGTTAATATTACTTTTAAACACATAGTAAACAGACATACCAGATTCGTCAATAAACGTGAGAATGTTCTCCTTGGATAAAAGCCGCCCGCTTATCATCATAGCCCTTGATCTCAACATCGATTCAGCAGAAGAATTTCTATACAGATATTGTGCAATACAGAAATTTAACAACTTATGATAGGTACATATTACAGATCAAAAATGAACTTTAAAGCTATTCCAGAATGCAAGAACCTGATTATGGAAATAAGTAACTGCAGAATATTGGTCTGGAGAATATATTCCATTCCATGTTGGACCTCAGCCAACTTCATAGATTAACACAAGATTAAAAAAACATAAATAGTGGTTAAAAAATAATAAATATAAATATGACATGATGAAAAACCTCATAAAAGAGCTCCAGAACACTCAAAGTTATAAGTGTATCGTTAACATTGCGAATTTCTGCCTCCAAAAGACCTAAAAGATTTGAGTTGTAAACTAATGCCGCAGCTGCGCTTGAAGTAGAAAATAGCTTCACTATTAGTGCCAGTACTCGAACTCGTCCCTGAGATTTTCAAAATAAGCATTAAAAGAATGGTCTTTTAGCAATAACAGATTTGCAAGATGACTATACTTGTTCCACATTTTAGTCCTTTGAGAACATTAACAAGGTTAACAAAGAGTAAATTCACACTGCGCAGGTTATATAAATTAGTACATTAAATAACCACCATACCAGTGATGAACATCTTGCTGCTAACTTTGTGATATCTGTAGTTTCATTGGGAGTAGGTGGAAATATTATTTCCTGAAGATTAATCAAAGAACCATATAACTTCCATGAATATGAAATAATATAAGATAGGAAATAGATTATAGATCAGAAGATAGTTAAACTCACTATCCCCTGTTGAGATCCTGCTAAATGTCTGATTGCATCTGTTGCAGCAACAGCCACTTGTTCGTCACTAAAGAAGAAATGTTTGATGTTAACTAGAAGAAAATATAACAATATTTGTCATCAAGAAAAGAACAATGCATTAATAAGTGTAAAGGCTGAGCTATAGTTTTTAACACATAAGAATTTTTGAAATAAAAATTAAGTTTTGATAACTGATAGCATAGTGAAGAAAGAAAATTAATAATTTCAAAGTGTACCCATCGATGAGACAATTAAGCAAAAGTGGATATAAGTCATTCTCTTTTATCAATGAAGTAGCAAAACCAGTATTATCTTCAAGATTCTCGAAAAGGCTAGAAACCTGAGCATAATAACGAAAATTTTCAGTCGGAAAGTGCAGCATTTACTTTGATACCCTTTCCAGAAATAGGAACCCAAATGGAAACCAACACTTTCATAAGCAAAAATGAGAATAATTGATTGGTCTAGAAAAAGAGAAATACATGTAACTGAAACGGCAAGTATTAAATAGTAGTTACCGTTTTACATGACAAAGCTTTAACTCTCTGAGAGTATGCTTGCAAGCCGACCACTATGAAAGGCTGAATAAGAACAAAAAGTATACAAATAAGATTCAGTTAGGTGGTTCTTAAGTTGTATCATGAGTCAAGACAATATGATACTGCTCACAATATCTGATTCTATAGAGCAATTTTTAAGTACTCCACGCACATCAACTAAATCCACTATGCCCAATTATCATTAGATTAACAAAATTCACATCGATCTTAAGGGAGTTAATTAGTCAAACATGGCACTTGGGTTTCTGATATCTAACTATAATTGCAAGGGAATGACGTATCTAGGTTAAAGAAAAACGAAAAACATGAACTTTTTGTTGACATTAAATGATAATATTATCTGTTTTGCTCAATTTAAATAAAAACCAGTAACACAAAAAGAATTAGTTAAGCTAAAAAGACAAACATACCATGAAAGTGGGATGAGGGAGGCCCCATATTTTGTTCTGAATATCTTCTCTAAACAATCAATCAGTGCATCCTCCAAACCAGGCACGTCTCCTTTTGTTTGCAAAGCACTTCAAATAAATATATATTCAATAAAATCCCTCATTTTCTTAAAACTTCAAAAATCAAACTTCACTTGACAATAAAAAAAAATCCCCAAAACTAGCCCTACTTTATGTAGAATATGCTCAAGTTCACATGCACCCTTGATCTCAACAAATTCAAATTAAGTGACTAAACCACTAGCAAAGGAAGTCAAAAAGTAAACGAATTGACCGAGTTCCAACTAACGTAACTTTAGCCTCTCTAAATCACTCAAACTCACAATTTCTTCATTTCAATCACATCAATCCGTACAATTTCCATCAAACACCAACACAAAAAAACACGAATTAGAACTGAATCAACTAAGATGTAAGAGAGACTACCTGATAATGAGAGGAAGGGGAAAGGAATTAAGAAACTCCTTCACAGCAGCTTCTGATCGAGTACCTGAAGATCACAACACCATTGACAGCAGATCAACACACTTTAACAATACATCAATAACAGTTAATTAAGCAGAAAAGAAGCGTGATTAGCAAGCAAGCAAGCAAGCAAACCAGGATCAAAGGAGAAGTCAGAAGCTGCTTGAAGAAGCTTTGAAGTATCAACGAGAGAGTATTCTTCCTCCATTAATTTCTGAAGATGACGATTGTATACCAGTGAGAAGAAACAAAATCTGATATGATATGATGATTATATATAAACCCAAGTCGCACGCTTTCTTGCAACATATCCAAAAACCCACCGCTTCAAATTTCCATTTTGGGTGGGTCATGACGGGGATCCGTTTAAGTGACCCGGAGTTTGTACATGAGGCCCGGTAAAAGATAACAGTCTTGGCCCACGGCCCAAAGAAAATCAAAATCGTAACAAGAGGGTAAAGATCATAAATATATATTATAAAAATAAAGAGTTAACTACACACATGATCCCTATAATTTAGGCAAAGTAAAAGGTGTGCAAAAAATCTGAATTCAAGAGAAAATTCACCGTATATGAAATTTTGAGCTTGAAATATCCGAAAATTTGGATTTCGGAACTTTTGGATATGCGAATTTCTTGTGTCTGAAACTTTCGAATTCAGATAGTTTTATTGAAAAATTTCATATATCCGAGTTACCATATATATTTTTCTAAAAGGCATTAAGAAATAAGTATTAGTTAGAAATTTCAGATATTTTAGATATTTCAATACAATCGGACTATCCAAACATTTTAATAAAAAATTTCAAATTTTTATAATAATTATTAGATAGTACATACTATTTTAGAACTTAGATATTTGTTTGGGTATCTGTAACACCCTACAATCTGACAAGTTAAAAGAAAAAGTAAGCTCTAAAACTTGTAATGAGCATAACTTAGGCATAAAGTTATGGGGCTTATAATCAACGTAAGGCTTTTGAAGATATGCATAAGACAATCAATCTTATAGACTGGAACTTATTAATCTTATGACCTGTAGCATCGTACGAAAATGTTAATTCTGAAAGTGGATGCTAGACGCGAACCAAGGTTACATTGTTGTAACCTCTAAACATTAGAGTCCGTAAGGATACAGTTACAAAAATAATTTGAAAGGTGTCAAGTCTCCACAATGAATATACTATAGTGTTACAACTGAAAATAAAATCTATTAAACAGAAAGGTGTTGAAGCAGAATGTAGGACCGGTGCAAGGGAGCAATGCAACAGTTTTACAATGGATGGAGAGACTAGAACACTTAACAGATGAAATAGAGAACCAACTAAATAAAATAAAGAACAAATGTAAAGAACACAAGCAGAACGCAAGTAATTGGTTTTCAAGAATGATGTATATTGCTCCCAAGTGTTTTATAAATGTTACAAGGCTTGGTCCTAAGGACTGGTACCTGAGATACTTTATACTACATCCTACATCAGGCTATACTTTGAAGGCCAGCTGGAAGAAAACAAGATCAATGTAAAGTCAAAAGGCAGATTGTCTTTTGACTAATGACTATGACATGCCATAACTCACATCCATATCTATTACAAAAAGGATAAAAGTACAAAATAGAAAGTTACAAACTCTAAGACCTTAATCTACAGTTGACAAAAGCATGGAGATATCTTCAACTTATATAAGTTGGTGAGTCTTCAAAGATGGCAGCGGAAAGTTGTTCAGCTTTTGTCAAAATTATGTCAGAGAAAGCATGTCTTCTCTGTCTTCGAAAGAAATCAGTCTCTTAGATTTGGAATAGTTTGTCTTGAAGCTTCGGAAGACTCCATCTTTGGCTTTGGAAGAAATGGTCTTTTGGCTTCGGAAGATTTGACACTTAGAGAATTTCTTAGTGCTTTTGTCAAATCTTCTGAAGTAACTTTCTATGTACTTCAGTAGGCATGCTGAAAGAACTTTGGTTGCATCAGCCTCTAAGTATAACTCTTACAAACTTCCCCTAGGCTGATGCTACCTAAACTGGAGGATAACTTTGAGTCTTGATCTTCATCTGTAACAGTCCTCATCAGAATCAAGACCATTCCCTTCTTCATCAGTTGGTCAGGATTCCTCAGACTCTTAAATTATCTTCTCATATCATAGAGATCATGTAGAGGAAGTAGGGCTGCAAACGAACCGAACGAACACGAACAAGGCCTTGTTCGTGTTGTCATTAAGAAATAAACATGTTCACAAAACTGTTCATGAACACTTACCGAACGGGTTTCCTTGTTCGTGTTCGTTCATTAAGGAAATGAACATGTTCATGAACTATTCATGAACACCTACCGAAAACAAACAAAATCAAACGAAAACAAACAAATGTTCATGAACATGACGAACACAAAGAAGTCCATGAACACAAACGATACAAATGATCACATATTATTTTAGAAATAAATCAACATTTTATCACAAATTTATAAAAAATAGATAAACATGTAACATAAATAACCAAAAACACTTGACATACTTGTCATAAAAATAACTAACACAAAAATTAAAAACATAATCAAACATATTAACGAACATAAACGAACACATTATCGAACGTTCACGAACGGACATTAACGAACATAAACGTACACATTATCGAACGTTCATGAACATAAACGAACGAACATGGCTTGTGTTCTTGTTCGTTCGTTTAACTAAACGAACGAAATTTTCTTGTTCGTGTTCGTTCATTTACTAAACGAACGAACATAAACGAACTTCCCGCCGAACAGTTCACGAACTGTTCGCTGAACGTTCAGTTCGTTTGCAGCCCTAAGAGGAAGGTCAGGCATGTTTTACCAGAAGTATACATCTTGATCTCTTTGATCTCTAGTGACATACCATTTGTCTGGGTTAGTAACAAAGCCCAAGACAAGATGGGTCTCTTAGCAGAAAAATGCTCTATTTGAATTGGAGTTGGATGAGCAGCCTCTTCTTGGTCACCCTCATGATGTTTTGATTCATCCTAAGGTACAGAGATGGATGCCTTGGACTTCTTCTTCTTCTTGTCCCTTCTTATGGCCATCCTCTTCATCTTTCTATACTTTAACTGAGAAGGTTAGTTTTGAGTACCAGATGTTCCTTCTTTATCCTTCTTAGTTGGGTCCTTTTCCTTCACAAGTTCAGATGAAGAAAGATCAGGACCCTACTGTGGATCAGAAGATGAAGCTTGCTGAGATGCAGCGCTAGGTCCAGGTTGAGTTGTCTCTTGTGGTTCAACGTTGACCTCAGCTTCACGTATAGCCTGACTTGGTGGAGAATGCAAGTCAACCAGCTCACCCTTCTTAATCTTCTACTTTATCACTCTAATGTGCTCATACATAGTAAATAGGGACATTGGACCAAGTCTCCTTCCAGAGAACCCATACAGCTTTAAGAAGCTCACCATCTTTAGTCTGTCAGCAGACTTCTTCTAATTGGCTCTGATGGTGGCTCTTGACTTAGCAGCCTCTTCCCTCATCTTCCTCTTAGCAGCTTTCTTTTCTTTTAACACTTCTTGCTCAAGCTGCTTGAGGTACTCAAACTCAATATAAACATATGATAATGGAAGTAGGTCTGTTGCTTGATAGTGGCATGTGGCACTCAGGTAGGTTATTATGTTTTGTCTGTCTTGTTCCTACCTAATTGAGTTTCTTGTTCAACAGCCACAACCTCTACTTCAGGGCTTTCTTGAATTGGAGAGAGGACAGGAGCTTTGTAAAGTCTTTTTCTTTTTCTTTCTTCCTTAATCTTGAGGAGCAGCTCTGCAGCCTCAGCTTCCCTCCTCTCTTTTGACACTTTAGTGTCACCCAGTTCATTTAGTTCATCCAAGGGAAGAGAGATGATTTCATTAATGTTGTAGTTCCTTAACCCTAAATAGTTAAATTTGGCTGCCCTTAACTCATCTTCCTGAGTGTTTGGCCTGAGGGCAGCCCTGATTACAACTTGCATAAAGCTTGGGGTCTCACTTGTTCTCTCTCCCCCGCCTTCTTCTTCTTCTCCTTTTCTCCTCCTCAATCTTCTCAGAGGTCATAATCCTTTTCCCTTTTTCAGTCACTAACTTGTGTGACTCAGGGTGTAGAGAGCTTTGGCCATCATCACTTGCTATAACACTTGAGCTTTGGCTAGGGAGAGGCTGTGAGACACCTTCACCAGTTGGTGTCTCACTGAGGGTATTAGGTGCTAAAGCAGTTCCCGTCTCAAGGTTCACAGGTTCAGCTGCTGGGCCTACAACTGAGGTTTCCCCTTTGAAGCTAATCTTAGGGTCTGCCTCAATATCCGGTTGGCCAATAGTTTGACTACTAGCCTCTGTCTATATAAGTAGGATCTTCTTTTGAACTTTTTAAGCACCCTTTGCTAGATCCTCTCAACTAACCTGTCAACTTGCCTGTTATAACTTGGGTTGGAAAATGTTAGGGCAGGAAAACTCTTATAGTATCTCAAGGTTTGAAAATTTAAGACTTCTTGTTTCCCTTGAGATCTAGAAAGTACCAGGGATCTTCTATCAGTATCATACCTCCATCCTATTATTGGGTTGTCAGTAGGAAAGGATAGGGTAGACATAGCCCTTGGTATACCCTTCTCAAATAAACTTTGAATTAAGGCATCCATATTGATATGGGCCTGAGGAGATTGTTTAGTATAGACAACTGCAAGTGAGGATGGTGAGGCCTCTATATCCATACTCAGGGTAGAACTCCCAGGTTCTATGATTGCAGGTAGGACTTTCGCCCCCTTTTTGGTAGCATCACCCTCTTGCATAGGAGAGCTAAGGGTTAGTCTACCACATCCACAGGTTCTTGTGAACCTGGTTGAGTTTGCCTAGCTTTAAAAGAAGTGTCAAGGGGCTGGATTGCCATGGGTTAGATCTTAATGATGTAACCACTTGCAAAAGTGAGAGCCTCTTCCATATGGACTACTTGAATATGTTCAGGGAAGTCCACCTTAGTTAGGGGTGGATGATGTGGGCTAGATATGGGTGTTTTAGGAGCACTCATCTCTCCTTGAGCAGGGGAGGAGAAGAGAGACTCACGGTACTCACTGAAACCCATATCCTCATCATCATAGAATTGAAAGTTAGGGATTGGTTGGTTTAAGTCTAACGGTTGGGGATGGTAGTTGTCCCCTGAAGGTTGATCACCTGAGTTTTGAGACTCAAAGTGAGGGCTTGAGGTTTGAGCAATGAGCTCATCAGGCTGAGCATGAGGAACCTCAGCACTGATCAATGAAGCAGTGGGAGTGGTTTGCTCCTCAGGGAAAGTGGGAGCTCTTGGTTACACTTCCTCCTGCATGGGTGATTGTATGGGGGCCTACTCAATCTGAATAGATTGAGCAGGCATTCGTTTGGATTTTCTTAAGTATGTGATGGTTATTTGTGGCTGTGTGGGTGGGGTAGATGTAGAAGGTGTGGATTCAATATTGACTGGTGCTGTTAAGTTATCACCTTGAGCAATGAGCTCTAACATTTTTGGGACTAGGGTTGTTTCTACCCCTGAGAAAACAATAGTTGTCTTTCTTATGATTTTAATGATGTTAGGCTTCATCTATCCCAAATTAATAGTATCACCTGTTACCCTTAATTATGAGCCCAATTCACAGTTAAGAATGTGCTGGACATATCTAGGAAACATGTAGTACTCTAAGAAGTCCAAGTTGGCAAGCAAGTTTGTGTAAACAAACTAGGAGTACTTGAACTTGACCCCTTAAACCATTCTATGGACTATGTAGGATAAGTCCTCAGGAATCTGGTCCCATCCTTCATGTTTGTTAGATAATAAGTGAATATAAGATGGAGGAGGTACTTCCACTGGTAAGAGACCTTACCCTTCTTGAAGGTTCTGATGGTGAAGTCCCCTTCATAGCCCATCTGCTTGAATAATTCATTCACAGTAGATTTGGGAAAGGACATCTCGCCTTCTTCATCATCCAGCCTTAGATGAGTGTTGATTGTGGTTGGGGCGATGAAAACTATCTTTGTCACACCCTCAATTTCCACAAACTGGGTATTACCGTTAGGTGCGTGACATACCAGGATCTCAGCCACTAGTTACACCAAACGACACACCAGTTACAAAACATAATTGCTCATTAACATTAGGGTTTCCCAAAAACAGATTTAAATACGTAAACATAAGAGTAGTTGCGGAAGCGTAATAATTTGTAAATCAAATAGCGCAGACACGCGCAAATCAAATAAAATATAGTTTGAGAAAATGTAAATGTTTCATTTGACCCAACGAGGATGAATGCAGCGTGTGATGATCCTAAATCATGCGCATCTTAAGAACCTGAAAGAAACATGCTAAAGTATCAACACAAGGTTGGTGAGTTCACAGGTCTTGATAAACAGAATATAATAGTAATAGATACAGTAAACAAAGTAATATCAAGCTAGTCTACTTAACAAGTTACTTAGTGTATGAAGTTCAAAACCAAAGCTGACAATGTAAATGAAGGCCTTGGCTGTGGTTACCAGGTCACAGCAATAGGAATTAAGTCAGCTAAACATCTGTTTGACGTGCAGTCGTGCTAGCACGACTAGCCCGGGTTGGGTTTTTCAAACCCAGTAGATCTGCTCAGAATTACCTCTCTAAAATACATAAATTAACAGTTCGAGAATGAGGACTTAAGTTGGTACAACACTAGTAAACAAGTGACATTACAGTAATACTGATCAAATGAAAATACGTTTTGAACACACGTTTCTTTCCCCCAAAGAAAGTAGGTAAAGTGGGGCTGAGAACTCACCTTAGGGTGCACGGCAGACAAATGAAACCAATACCACAATGGTAACCTCAACCTATTATACAAATAGGTTTATAAGTTTGTGCACAAAACATGCTTATGATGCCCAAGTCATAGCACATAATGATCAACCCAATTCAACGCATAAAATCAAGCTTTGATAACAATTTACACAAGAACTCATTACAAATCATCTATACACCCCTTTTTGGGATGAAACCACTTGGAGATTCTCCAAGACCCATGGGGTTACTCCTCAAATCATTTATTTTGACCATAACCTCATCAAAATACAAACCATGTACCAAAACACTTGACCCTTTGTTTGCTGTCAAAAAGGACAGTTTTGACCTACCTTCACTAAAAAGCTAATAACTCGAGTTTTACATGTCCAAATTGAGTGTGGTTGGACTTTCTGGAAACTAGACTCAAAAATACACAATTTGGATTCAAGAAACGCAGTGATTGAGTGTATTATCATCAAGGTACAACGTACACAAGTTGACAAACAGAATCTGCCAGAATCATGAAATATTCAAGTTTACCCCAAACAAGCATCCTAACATTGACCAATGACTTCACAAGACCATGTTATCATCTAAAAGAAGTTTGGAAACTCATCCAAGTGTCTTTGCACGTTCATAGGCTCTAGCAAAACTCAAACCATATGATTTATACTCAAACTCTTTCCGGTGATCATTACCCGACCCGATAACCTCATTAACACAAAACGATCGACAAACACAACCCATTTGCCCCCACATTAATCGACTTCCAACCCAATTATCAACCCTAATCTGAATTTATATCAACCATAACACAAAATTTATGATTTCTAACAAAGAACAAAGCAACACATGATCAAACCAAAGAACAACACACACAACACACATGAACAACCAAACGCAGCCCCTAGGGTTCGACTTTTACCTTATAATTTGAAGTGGGCAGAAGGAAAATCACGTTGTAGAGGCTTGAGGATCAAGAGGGTGAGCGCAAGAGAATTGGAGAGGGTCGATTGGGGAAGGATGGTGATGATCGCGGCGGTTTGGTGGTGGAGAAAGGAGATCGACCGAATGGAGAGAGGGAAGGGGGTTCACGGTCGATGAAGGGGGGGGGGGGGGAATTAGGGTTTTGCATGGAGTGTGTGTATTATCTTGCATGTAAAGGGTCCTTCGTGAGCTTTCGAGTTGGGCCGGGTGAACATGTGATGACTACAAACATTTAACATCAACTACCAACACTTGCCACACTCAATTTTGTTTTCCAATTTTGTTTAGTTGTAATTACGATAACAACTATTTATTTATAATAATAATAATTGTTATTTAATAATCATAATTTGGTTAATCATAATTTAATAAATCCTATCATCACGGAGGAAGGTTAAGTTAAGGGAACGAGGTTAACCTGAGAACTAGGGTTGTCACATCATCCCATTGTTGAAGGAATTTTTGTCCCGAAAATTAGAACATCAGGTTCACCATGAACACCAGATTTGAAGATCTGCAAGGCACAAGGAGTAGGGTTTTTTGAGGATTTAGAAACAACCCCAAAGAAGAATTTTTTTTTTTTACGGTTTCACAAGAGTTGTGACATCATCCCCTTATTGAAGGAAATTTCGTCTCGAAATTTAGAGAAAAGATATCTTAAGAATGATACCTTAGGAATTGGATGCCTAATCTTAGAACAATCGCGGGTATTTATTCTTTATTTGATCCTCACGTTCCCAGGTAAACTCTGGTCCACGCTTTGAATTCCATCTAACGTGCACAATAGGAATCTTGCTACGCTTTAAGGTCTTGACCTCTCGATCCATAATCTCGACCGGTTCCTTAATGAAACAAAGGTGTTCATCAATCTCCGGTTCTTCTAATGGAACGACTAGTGATTCGTCAGCTAGACACTTCTTCAGGTTTGAAACATGGAACATGTTATGAACACCATCAAGTTCCTCAGGTAAGTCTAGCTGATAAGCCACCGCACCAATTCTTTTGATAATCTCAAATGGTCCAACGTATCTACGGTTTAGTTTTCCACGCTTCCCAAAGGGTATCACGCCTTTCCAAGGTGAGACTTTTAGGAGTACCTTGTCACCAACCTGGAATTCTAATGGTTTACGACATTTATCCGCATAACTCTTCGGTCAATCGCGTGCCGCTGTCAAACGGTAATGAATTTGCATGATCTTCTCAGTCATCTCGTGCATAAACTCAGGACCCATAAGTTGGCTTTCTCCAACTTTTTCCTAACAGATAGGTGATCGGCACCTACGTCCATACAGTGCCTCAAATGGTGCGGCCTTGATGGAGGTGTGATAACTGTTATTGTAGGAGAACTCAACCAATGGTAAATTAGTTTCCCAACTGCTACTAAAATCAATCACACAGGCACGCAACATGTTTTCCAGTGTCTGGATCGTACGCTCACTCTGACCATCGGTTTGCGGATGATACGCAGTGCTCATATCCAGCCGCGTTCCCAATGATCTCTGCAAAGATTGCCAGAAATGAGAAGTGAACCGAGCATCACGATCAGATATGATAGATATTGGCATACCATGCCGAGAGACTATTTCCGTTAAATAAATTTGTGTCACCTTCTCCATTCGATCATTCTCTCGGATTGCCAAAAAATGCACGGATTTTGTTAAGCGATCTACTATAACCCAAATGGTATAGGATCCGCTGGGAGTCCTAGGTAACTTTGTGATAAAGTCTATCAAGATCTGCTCCCATTTCCACTCTAGAATTTCTAGTTTCTGAAGTAAACTGGATGGTCTCTTGTATTCCACCTTAACCTTAGAGCAAGTTAGACATCTGCTTACGTAGGTGGCAATCTCAGCTTTCATGTTCGGCCAACAGTAAAACTCCTTCAGATCTGTATAGATCATGCACTTCGTTAACCTCATTCCCCGATAACCTCATTAACACAAAACGATCGACAAACACAACCCATTTGGCCCCACATTAATCGACTTCCAACCCCATTATCAACCCTAGTCTGAATTTATATCAAACATAACACAAAATTTATGATTTCTAACAAGGAACAAAGCAACACATGATCAAACCAAAGAACAACACACACAACACACATGAACAACCAAACACAGCCCCTAGGGTTCGACTTTTACCTTATAATTTGAAGTGGGCAGAAGGAAAATCACTTTTTAGAGGCTTGAGGATCAAAAGGGTGAGCACAAGAGAATAGGAGAGGGTCGATTGGGGAAGGATGGTGATGATCGCGGCGGTTTGGTGGTGGAGAAAGGAGACTGGCCGAATGAGGGGGAAGGGGGTTCACGGTCGATGAAGGGGGGGGTAATTAGGGTTTTGCATGGAGTGTGTACATTATATTGTATGTAAAGGGTCCTTTGTGGTCTTTCGGGCTAGGTCGGGTGAACATGTGATGACTACAAACATTTAACATCAACTACCAACACTTGCCACACTTAATTTTATTTAGTTGGTAATTACAATAACAACTATTTGTTTATAATAATAGTTATTATTATTTAATAATTGTAATTTGGTTAATCATAATTTAATAAATCCTATCATAACGGAGGAAGGTTAAGTTAAGGGAACAAGGTTAACTTGAGAACTAGGGTTGTCACAGTCTTCCCCTGCACTGATGCAGACAGTGCCTTCTCACCGTCAAAGATCACCTCTTGGCAGGTCCTTCACAACTCCAGCAGTTGTTCTTCATAAAGTGGAGAGTCGATTGTAAGTGCGGTGAGGTAGGATGATTGAGCAAGAAATCGGCAAACATCTAAGAAACCAAGATCTTTCTCAGATGTCAACAGAGCAACTTGGTTATGTTGCCTGTGAAAGTGCATGGAAAATCTGGCTGGTTTCGGGGTTCAGGGTTGGCTATTTGAGAAATATTTGGGTCGAAGAAAGCTAAGAACAAATAGGGTTTGTGGGTAAATTTAGGGTTTGAAGTTTGCAGATGAAGAGGAAGAAGAAAGAGGGGGAACCATTGTAAGGATATTTATATGGTTGGACTTGAGACAAAGTAGATGCAAAAGGATAAACTTTGAAATCCGAATATCAATCCCACCTCTGAAAAAGTGCCCAAAAAGATAGTTATCTTGGAAGTAGAAAATCTTCCGAAGGTAATTTGTCTTCAGAAGTTTTGAATAAAACTTCTGATGCCAATATGACTTCAGAAGATATTCCTTAGTTTGACAAGAATTGCTTCGGAAGAAAAATACTTAGAGTAATTTGCTTTCGAGATATATTTGGTTTCGGAAGATATTACACTTCAGAAGTTTTATTTAAAGGATGAATAAATCTTTCGAGAGTAAATTGCTTTCGGAAGAAAATTGTCCTTCAAAACATATAAGTACTTCGAAGCATATTTAGGCTTTAGAAGGTAAATCAGAATTTCTTCCAAAGGTAATTTTCTTAGTAAGTCATTATTAGTTTTGAAGACATAATTTTCTTCCGAAGTCAACTTAATGTCTTCCGAAAGAAAATATATATATTTGATTCTCAAAATTCTATGGATATCATTTTGAAAAATTTTCTCCCAACGTAAACAAGGCTTATATAGGTGATGATATAGACAACTTAAGACACACATATTTTAAAAAATAATCTTGAAATTAATTTAAGAAAATCTACATTATGTTAATCATCCTAATAGCTGATACAAGATATTTAAATCTTTGTTCATTAAAAGCTTTTGTGAATAGATCAGCATATTATTCATTTATGTTAACTTTGACCAGTTTTATTAATCCCTTTTCAAAATTATCTCTTATCAAATGATACCTGATGTTGATGTGCTTTGTCTTTGAGTGCTCCACTAGATTCTTTGTAATAGAGATAGCACTATTGTTGTCTATATGGATGGGAGTCTCCTTGAAGTTGAATCCATAATCTAACATCTGATTCTGAATTCATAGCACTTGAGTACAGCAGCTTGCAGCAGCAATGTATTCAGCTTCAGTATTAGATGCAGACACAGAGAATTGTTTCTTGCATTTCCATGAGACTATCCTTCCACCAAGGAATTGACATCCCCCTAATGTAGACTTTGCAGTCATGTTAAGCCACTATAATCATTATCTATATGAGCATACATATTAAAGTCAAAATTCTTTGGATACTAAAGTCCTAGCTTGGGAGCTCCTTTGAGGTATCTTAGAATCCTCTTGATAGCAACCAGGTGTGACATCTTAGAGTTGGCTTGATATATTGCACATATGCATGTGGCAAACATGATATCAGGTCTGCTGGTTGTGATGTACATAAGAGACCTAATCATAGCCCTGTAGAAATGTTAATCAATACACTCCCCCTCAAGATCATGTCCTAGGGAGTGGTTTCATGCTATAGGTGTCTTATCAACCTTACACTTAGTCAGATGAAATCTGATTAGTATGTCTTGAACATACTTTGACTGGTTTATGAAGATGTCATTATCAACCTGCTTCATTTAAATGCCTAGAAAGAAATTGAGTTCCCCCATAGCATATTCAAATCTATTCTTCATCATCTTCTCAAAGTCTTTACAGAGCTTTGGATTAGTTGACCCAAAGATGATGTCATCTACATAAACTTAATCCATCATCAAGTCATTTCCTGTTCCTTTGATGAAAAGTGTGCTGTCAATGGTACCCTTCTTGTAGCCATGTTGGATAAGATACTGTGATAATGTCTTATACCACTTTCTTAGAGCTTGATGCAGCCCATAAAGAGCTTTGTCAAGCTTGCAGATATAATCATGATGATCTGGGTTAGTAAATCAAGGTGGTTGCTTGACATACACTTTCTCATCTATCACTCCATATAAAAATGAACATTTGACATCAAGTTGGTAGACCTTGAAATCCTTAGATGCAGCAAAAGCAAGGAATATCCTAACAGCTTCAAGTCTTGCCACTAGAGCAAAAACATCTGTCTAGTCAATCCCTTCTTCTTGAGTGTACCTTTGAACAACTAGTCGTGCCTTATTCTTGATGACAAGTCCTCTATCATCCTTCTTGTTCCTAAGAACCCACTAAGTACTTATTGGTGTCTTCCTATTAGGAAGAGGGCTTCCAAACCTTTTGTCTCTTGAATTGAAGCAGCTCCTCCTACATTGCTTCAATCCAACTTCCATCCTTCAGAGCCTCATCAACTTTCTTTGGCTTAGTCTGGGACAAGAAGCAAGAGTGCAGACAAATATTTTTATCATGTGATTGTCCTCTTGTTCTCACCCTAGTCTTAAATCTCCAATGATGTTTGTGGTGGGACGAGACTTATGGATTCTCAGTTGAGGAATCATAGCAAGTTGGTTTGACAAATTTAAATTAGTGAAATTCAAATCTGGTGATTAAGTATCACCCACCACATCAGCACCCTTATCATGTGAAACTTGATCTAATAAGTGTGTGACATCATTGATGTTGTCTTTAGTGGAGAGGTTGTCAGCATCATTAAATTCTTGATCACTTTCACCATCTCCATCTCCTCTTACATTGGAAACCTTTCATTTGAGTTTTGTGCCTCAGTGCTAGAATTTATAGACACCTCAGATGTATCAGCTGAAGAGTTTATTACTACTGGAGCTAAAGGAATTCTTTCACTTGGTCTTTTCAGCTCAATTCTTAGGTCAGGATCTCCTGTTGATAAGCGATATGTAGATCATGAAACATCTTCACGATATTTGTTAAAACAGTTGGTAACTAAATTAAGATCAAATAGCCAGTCTGGACCAGAACCTTTCACACTAGTTGTGTGCTCATTGAAGGTCACATTGGCTGACTCCTCAACTACTTTAGTTTTGAGATTGTGTACTCTATAAGCCTTAGCTTGAGAAGAGTATCCAATAAAGTGTCCATCATCGGATTCCTCATCAAATTTGGCCATGTGATCTTTGATATTCAAGATGGTGCATGGACATCCAAATGACCTGAGGAAACCAATGAAAGGTCTCATTTTGTGCCACAGTTCATAAGGAGTCTTACCATGAGTTTTGACTACTAAAACTCTGTTTTGAACATAGCAGGCAGTGTTGACTGCCTCTACCCAGAAGGTGATAGACAGTTTAGAGTTAGAGAGCATGGTTCTTGTAGCCTCAATAAGTGTCTTGTTTCTCCTCTCAGCAACACCTTTTTGCTGATGAGTCCTTGGAGCATTATATTGTCTTGTAATACCCTTTTCATCACAAAATGTATTAAGGAGTTTGTTCTTGAATTTAGTTCCTTGATCACATCTTATGATCTTGACCTTGTGATCATAGTGATTCTCAAATTTCAAAATGAAGTTCTTTAATATTTTAGGGGTCTCATCCTTAGTTCTAAGAAATAAGACCCAAGTATATCTTGTGAAGTCATCTGTGATCACTAGGCAATATAAAGTCCTTCCTAAGATCATTACACCTGTGGGGCCAAAGAGATCCATATGTAATAAGTGTAGGGGAGTAGTGATGGAGTTCTTTTCCTTTGGCTTGTGAGACACTTTATGTTGCTTTCCTTTCAGACATACAACACAATGGTCATCACTTATAAACTCTTTCTTTGGCATTCTAGTTACCAAATCATCTTTAATTAATTTATTCATGTTCTTAAAGTTTATATGGCATATTCTTTTATGTCAGAGGAATGACTCATCACTATTGGCTTTAGATAGAAAGCAAGAAACTTCTCATGATGGGGAGGTTTCCTGCAAATCTATCTTGTATATGTTCCTTTTCCTGTGGGCTCTGAGAAAGATATGCTCTTAAGGAATCACCACCATAGCCTTGAGAACAATGCACTCATGCGCAATGAATAGCATGTTATAACTCTGGCCACAAAATTGAGATACATTCAAGAGATTGTATCCAAGCTCTTTGAAATAGTTCACCTACTCAATGTTGAGCTTACCATTTGTGACCCTGCCTCATCCTGTGATATAACCACCTGATTCTTCTCCAAAAGCAACTGGCCCTCCATCAATTTTCTCAAAGTTCTAAAGCAGAGAGCCATTACATGTCATATGCCTGGAACAACCACTATTAATGATCCATACATTTCCCTTGGTCTTCAGCTGTTCCTGCACAGATAGAGATAGTTAGTTACATTTGGATACCCAAGCCTTGTTAGTCTTGGTCTCATCAAAGTGAACTAAAGATAGTTCAACAGTTATTGATCCTATATGCAAACTGTGAGGATCATTTGCTGTTGTTGATAAAGAACTTTTAGTCATATGGCCTTCCTACATCTTCCACACGATCTTTGGAAGACTAGACTTGACCTTCAAGCCTTCAAAAGTTTTGACAACTTTGGAAGTTTTGGAGACTGAACCTTCGGAAGCCTTTGCATCCACAACAGCAGACTTCAGTGCTTCGGAAGCATTCCTTTCTTCCGAGACCAAATTCTCTTCCAAAGTCAAATTTCCACCCATCTTTTTTTTGTTCATTTTGGAGCTTTTGAAGGAAAGAGATTTTCCTTCTAAAGCTGTCTTCTTCTTCTTCCTCTCAGAAGTCTTCTTCTTGTTCATATGGATGGTACTCTTAGGATTCTAGATGCAGTCCTTAGCAAAATGAGTAGCACCACCACACATGATGCATTCAACTGGCATACTTTTGAGGGTCTTCTTCTGAGGAGAAGGTTGAGCTTGATCTCTTTTCACTTTCTACTTCATCTTCATAGATGACGCAACAGGCTTCTAAGGTGAAGCCTACTCTTGAAACTGGATGGTTCAGGTTATGTAGCAGTGATGCACATTTGGTCAACCTTCTTCTCTTGACCAAGATGGTTTGGACATGAACTAGGACTCCTGGTACTAGAGTCTATAGTTGAGTCTTCAGTCTTCACCACTTCAAACCCAGCAGAAATAAAGACTTGTTTTTGCTTGGAATTGAAAGTCGCCTTAATCTCCTGGGCTTTCTTTAATTTTCTTTTGGCTGCCTTGATCAAGTTATTCTTATTTGACTTGGTTATCAGTGGTTCTTTCATCTTTCCAGTAGCATAATGACCCTTCTTATGATGATCCTTCTCAGAAATTGTTCAAGCTCGAGCTTGGCTTGGTATCGGCTCGTTTATCAATAAATTATTAAATTTTTATTTTTTTATAATTACGTATTTTATTTATAATCATACTTATTATATATAACATAATATATATTATTTAATTATTTTTATCATAATCTTATATCTAATAACTAGCAATAGTAAACTCGTGTATTACACAAGTTGAATAATCAAAATATAGAGTAAATTACACTTTTTGTCCATTACGTTTTCTTTTGAATGTATTAATAAAATAGGTAAAATGACCATATTGCCCTTACGTGCAAGTCACATGACTAGACTTAACTGACAAATTTAACGTTCGTCGGAGAAAAAGATAACACGTGCAAGTTTTTTTAAACACGAAGGACGTTTATTATAAATTTCTTAGTTTAAGGATGAAACATGAAATTTACAACAAGTCTAAAAGATGAAAAGTGTAATTTACTCTAAAATATATAATAGAATAAAAATATTAATTATTAAACGATATTCTAATATAAGATATGATTGAAATTACATATGTGTGGGGATTATAAATAATAAAAATAATGATATCAACTGTTTAAACTTTTGTACTTTATAATTTTTTGTTTTTTCAAAAACAAATACAAAATATTTTGTTTCAAAACAACCTGTTTTAGAAATATATATTTTTTAAAATTTTCCATATTATAACTCCCAAGTAAAATTATTTTTTGTTTTTTTAAATTTTACTTTTTAAAAACACTAAGTTTAAAGTATTTTGAATTTTTGAAAAAGTTTGATGCTTTGAAAAAAAGTTATTTTAAAAAAATTTGTTTCTTTATAAATAACATAAATGAAAAGATGTTTTTTTATTTATTAAAAATTTGTTGTAAATCTAAAAAATTAAAAAATATAATTAGTAATTAATATAATTATTTAACAAGAGATAGAAGTGGAAAAATTTTGATGAGAAAGAATGTGGATTTGTCAAATGTCCATTATAGTTACTCTTTTATTAAACAAAAAGATTTTGTGTTTATATTAATTTAAATCTAATTTGTAAAAAAATATTATATAAACAAAAAAGCCATTTAGGCTCACGAGCTGGCTCGAACTCGATATTTGAAGCTCGGGCTCCAGCTTGTTTGGTTAGCTCGGCTCGATTCAAACTTTTTTCGAGTCGATACCGAATAGCTTGCAAGTCGACTTGGCTCGTTTACATCTTTAGTTTTGACTTTTATGTTTCAGATAGTGAGAAGAAAAAACACGTGGCATCAGTTAAATCGAATTTATAAGAGAAAACATATCAACACTATTTTTTAGATTATTTATCTTTTTTATCTATTTAAAATAACATTTCTTATTTCCTTTCGTTTCTAAGGAAATTTGATTTAACACATTTATTTATAATGAAAATTATAATATTTATTTTTTATATAAACTATATTATTATTCATTTTATTTTAGTCTAAACAAGTTGCTTTCACTGTTTATTGTCTTTCTTTATTATAAATTTTTCTTCTTGCTCTTTTAATGAAATATTTTAGCTTTAAGTTGCTAAGTCTCTACTAAAAATATAGCTTTGGATCTTTCTGGTGTTTATATACGTTGTTATATAGATTTGGTGATTATTTTTTGTTTTAAAAGTAACCATAGATTATTTCAAATTAAGTGAAATGCCCATAAAGCAAAAGTACACGTATGACAACCCCGCAGCATCGTAGGAGTATGTTTACTTATAGTGAATAAGTACCATTGGTTCTCATTTCAATTTTCTACAATTTTCATCAATTTAGTTAACAAGATTATTATTATTAAATGAGTTGAGTTCGAACAAATATGTGTATATTCAAATCAATTGTACGAGTGGCGTTGATGATGATGATGCTAATAATAATAATAATAATAATAATAATAATAATAATAATAATAATAATAATAATAATAACATTATTACTATTATTATTGTTACTATTATTATTGTTACTACTATTATTGTTACTATTATTATTGTTGTTACTATTGTTACTACTATTATTGTTACTATTATTATTATTGTTACTATTGTTACTATTGTTGTTATTATTGTTGTTGTTGTTGTCATTATTATTATTATTATTATTATTATTATTATTATTATTATTATTATTATTATTATTATTATTATTATTATTATTATTATTGAGTGTACCCTTGAACAACTAGTCTTGCTTTGTTCTTGATGACAAGTCCTCTATTATCTTTCTTATTTCTAAAAATCCATTTGGTACCATCTTATTCCTAAAAATCCACTTGGCACCTATTGAACGATTTCATGGACTATGTAGGATAAGTCCTTAGGAATATGGTCCCATCCTTAATGTTTATTTGATAAAGAGTGAATAACAACATGGAGGAGGAACTTCCACCGGTAAGAGACCTTACCCTTCCTGAAGGTTACGACGGTGAAGTCCCTTTCAAAACCCACCTGCCTGAATGATTCATTCATAGCAGATTTAGGAAAAGACAGCTCGCCTTCTTTATCATCCAGCCTTAGATGAGTGATGATTGTGGCTGGAGTGATGAACATGGTTTTCCCCTGCACTGATGTAGACAGTGCCTTCTCATCGTTCAAGATCACCTCTTGGCAAGTCCTTAAAATTCCAAAAGTTATTCTTCATACGGTGGAGGGTCGATTGTTAGAGCTGTGAGATAGTTTGATTGAGAAAGAAAACGGCAGACATCTAATGAACACAAGAATGGTTTTCAAGATACTTGTATATATTATTTCTCAACTCAGTATTACAAGACTCGTTCAAGCATGGTTACATAAGTTACAATGAGAAACTATATATACTACTATCTACAGCCGGTTATACTTGGAAAACCAGCTGGAATTTACCGCTAAGCAAATACTACATTGCTAGAAGTAAATTATCTAAGATAAAATAATATCCTAAATTAGATAGTCATGATAGGTCCATGACTTACCTTTTGTCACCAACTAAGTATGGTAACTGTACTAACTGAAAAAGATAAACAGTGGGTTAAAGTGTGGTCAACTATATGGGAGTAGGAAAACGCCATGTAGTGTATCAGAGTTGTCGGCGGATGTCAGACAACCCATACTTATGTCCACTGGTTCATAGTTGATTCTTCCGAAGGTAAAATGGCTTCGTAAGAATAAGTTCTTCCGAGGCCATTTATATTTATAGAAGAATCAACTTCTTCCAAGTCTTTTGCAAGTCTTTATGACTTCATTCTTTGGAAGACTTTGTCTTAGATCTTTTAAGTGTGAATGCTTTGGAAGGAGAATTACTTGGTCTTCATATACTTCGGAAGACTTGGTTCTACCTTCGGAAGTTCTTCATATACTTCGGAAGTAAAACTACTTAGTCTTGAAAGACTTAGTTTTACCTTTGGAAGTTCTTCATATACTTCGGAAGTAAAACTACTTAGTCTCGGAAGACTTAGTTTTACCTTCGAAAGTTCTTCATACTTAAGCTTCGGAAGATCTTCAACTTGTCTTCAAAAGAGCAGCTTTAGCTTCAGAAGACTTCTTCAATTGTACATCAAAAAATATTCTAAGTGTTGTTTTGATTGCACCAGCCTCATATGATCTAACAAACTCCCCCTAGGCTGATGCTACCAAAGCTTCACTTCTTTATGCTCCGTAAGGTCTTCAACACCAGGGAAAGAAGATATTTATCTGTTACCTTGTTCTTCCCTGATATGGTGGTGAGGAGCTGGTACAAGTCATTCGTAGATAATAGATCAAGTGTGTTGTTTTGAATGACATGCACCCTTTGTTGCGTCCATCTGAAGAGAGTTAGTTAATGGGAATTGTAGTCATACTTCTATTGAACTATAGGATCAGAAGTTGAGCCCTCAACCATCTGAAGGAATGATTTTCCTTTTGTAGTTATGCCTTCTTCCTCATCCTTTGCTCTCCGTTTCAACTCTTCTTCAATCTTGGCCTTTTTTGTAAGATCAGCCTGATGAAGACTGCTTAGATAATTTATGATGTGAGCAGCAACCTGAAAGTTGGAGGGATTGGAGAATGGTTTCTCTGCTAACTCAACAAGGTCAAATCTGCTAGAGTGTAGAAGAGATGAGGTATCAACCCTGTTTACCTCACCATTCTATCTTTCCACAACAAAGTTGTGGGAAGGTTCATCGAACCTCCACTTGACTATTTGGTTTCTACGATTAAGGGGTTTGGATGAAAGTTGTCCCCCTTCCTAGTGTCCAGTAGAGTCATCAGCCTCCTTCTTAACTTCTTTTCTTCTTCCGTAAGAATATCTGAGTTGGTTGCAAGAAGTTGAAGAGCTTGGTCCTGTGCTCCCCTAAGTAGATCAAGGAATGCATTTCTTGTGAGGGAGCTGGAAGAGCCATCAGTGTATTTTAGGTTAATTGACTTTTCCTCACAAGAGATGTCGCTCAATGTTATGCAGTTGATGAGCTTCTGCTTGATCTCCTTGAATTCTTCTAAGGTCAGGGGCTTAGAAGGTTTAGAATAGGGTTTGGGTAAAGATTGGGTTCTGGGTTGTGTTTTGGGTTTAAGGATAGGTGGTGGTGGTGGTTGTTGGGAAGTAGTGGGTGAGGGTATAGGTAAGGCTGATGGTGTGGGTTCAGGGGTGTAAGGCTCAGTGGTTGGTTTGGTTTAGATGGGGAAGGGAAGAGATGTGGGTATAGGTTGTGCTGGTTTGGGTGTTGGTGTTGGTTTGAATGCCTTCTTCTGAACACTTGATAATTGACTTATCTCCTGCCTTCTTCCTAAGCGAATGTCAGCTTTGATGTCACTGACATGTCGCTGTAGGGTCTTCTCAGACATAGGACCCACTTTCCTGCCGGTGAAGCCATGGGCTTTGAGATAGGCTTTCATCCATTTCTTATCTCCCACCTTCTTGGCAGTGGCAAGTTGTGCCTCTTCCTCCTTCTTCTTTCTCTCCCTCAGCTTTTCCATGGCATTCCTCTTCCTCTCTTTGTTTATTTGATCCTGATTTTTGTGGAAAAGAAGCAAGATTGTGTCGTAATCATGAGGTGCCAGCTCCTCTTGAGAATAGCCTCTTGAGCAGAGAAAGGCTATTCTCTCCTTTCTTTCCCTTTCCATAGCCTCCTCCTTCCTCTTCCTTTTCTCCTCCTCTTTGGCCAACCTTGCTACTTCCTCCTTTTCCTTTTGTAGCAAGGTTGCCTTATCCAGCTTTACAAGCTCATCAAGTAGGAGTAGAAGGATGTCTTCATTGACTACTCCCAGACTGATGAGCCTGTCAATAACCTCCACTCTCTTCTTGTTGTTGATACTTTCTTGAGCGGCTACTGCTGCTTTGCTGCTTGCAGCCAACAGCTTCCCAGTATCAATTCTTCCCTTCTTCTTAAGCTTTTCTAACCTTTCCTCTTCTAGAAGCTCTTCAGTAGTGAGCTTCCTTTTCCCCTTTGGATCAAAGGAAGATTCAGCTTTTGGAGGCTCAGGTTTAGAAGATTCAGGTTGGGGAGAGTAGGGTTGGACTTGTGGTGTTTGGGAGAGATGGTTTGTAAGGAAGTCCTCACTATTTACCTCACAGGCTAGTTCAAGAATAGCCTTTGTGATGAACAAATCATTAGACGAGAAAGACAGTTCAATTATTCTTTCCGCAGCTTGTATTTCTGCTTCCAAAGTAATTAGAACTGCACTACCTGTCCCTTCCAAATTGGTTGTTGGGCCATGAGCCTATGTATCCCCTTCGAAGTTAATCTCGGGTTCAACAGAGACCTTAGGTTGACCAACTTCCTTTTCAGAGGTAGGTGGTGCACTCAGTCTTTGAAGCTCCTCAGCTCCAAATTAGGCGACAACTACATCAGGGGAAGGTTGTTCAATGGATGTGCTTATAAAAAATGTGGTTAAAAACCTGTTGAGGTCTATAAGCATTTTTGGATCCACTTGAATAGTATTGGGAGCTATTTGAGGGAAGGTAGTTGTCGGGTGTTACTGTATGGGGTACAAAGAAGATATGGCATCAAAGGAAGTTGTTGTGATGGCAAGGCAGGGTTCCTCATGTCTTTGTTTCTATTCATCCTCCCCTTTTTTGGTAGCATCATCTTGAGAAGTAGATGAGCTAGAGGCAGAACTTAAAGAAACCTGAGTATGTACGTGCCTAACAGACTTCTCAATCTGTGTCTCAGCTAGTTGTGCTTTGAGATTTTCAATCTCAAGTTGCTGAGTGGCAGACATGTCCTCTAAAGTTTTAACCTTTGATTCAAGGTTTGAGACTTTAGAAATCAGGTCCATGATAGTGAGTTTCAGGCTAGCCTTATCTTCTTTTGAAGAATCATTGGGAGATGAGATAACATACCTGGTATGTTCATCAACACCACCAGTAGTGGTTTCTTGGCGCCCTGGATACCCTTGCTTGCTGATGTCTCTTTCAGAGTCATCAAAAGGAAAGGTTGCCGTAGACTCAGTCCCACTTATGTTACCACTATCCTGAGAGGTTATTGAAACACTCTCAGTAGTGGCAGCTAAGCCTACATGAGTCACCTCCACACCAGTTGGACTCACCTCAGTTGGGTATAGCTGATGTGGGCTAGACATTAGAGGTTCCTTGGGGCTCAGTTGATCTAGAGAGTGGTATAGTAGATCAACATCACGGCCCGGATGAAACATAATGTCCTCATCAGGTAGGGTTGATAGGTCAATGAGAGATAGGGAGGTCAAATCTAATGACCCGGGACCTTGGTCGCACCTACGGGTTCTTTTACTAGAGCAGATGACCTAATGATGTTGGTGTCCCTTTTTGGCTGCTCAAGGGAGTGTTGGGACTCACCCTGAGGGCTAAAGGCTGGGGTTGTGGGCTCGTCAGCTTGAGACTGAGGAGACTTAATGCTGACATTGAGGTCAATGGTGGAGGATTGTGACCTCTCGTATATTTGTTAATTGTTGGTTACTTCCGTTACCTCTTGTATGTGCTAGTTATGTCATTAATACAAATATGAGGGCTCTTTTGCAATTTTAATAATCTCGATCCTAATAGTATTTAAAATTATTATAACCTGACTTGTTATTAAATAAATCAACTAAGTGTTAAAAATATTAAACGCTTAGAATATATATAAGTAAATAAACAAATAAATAAAAATATCTAATTATTAAAAATACAAAATTTCTAAAACTTAAAAATATAGTTTGAGCATGAAATAATAAGTTTTAAACTGCAGGGACCAAATCTGTAAATTTTAAAAACCCAAACCCCTTTTCCCCGTTTTTCCGGCCCACCCCCTCCGGCCAACTCCGTCCGATCTCCGGTCACCACCGAAACACAAAAATTACACCTTTTTAACGCACCAATCCGGTTCATTTGATTCGTGGAACCGTTTCGAACTCAATAGTGCTTAATAATTGAGTTTCAATCGCGGTTTGGCTAGCCTTAAACGCCAAATAACCGAACCCACCATTAACCAATCCGTTTCTGTAATGAATCATGATATTAATTCAATTAAACAAGCTTGCACGTTCTTTTAATCAATTAGAAATCATTGATGCGAGTAATTTCACTTGAAACCGCATGTTACAGTTCGAATGCCAATCGAAACCCCCGATCATAACTCGAACTCGATGAACATGAAACGACCCTAATCCGAGTGATTAAATAGAGGGTAAAGTCTGGGTTTAGCCTCTTTCACCCTCCTGAACTTTCAATTGCTCGAAAAACACACACACACACCACCTTCAATTGACACCACAGCCGCGACGAGTTCGAGCCTACATCACTTGATTTTACATCGAATCAAGTAAATTGAACACATGGTTACACTCGATTTCATGTGGGGAAACTCGTTTTGTGGTTCAATTGGATTGAAATCGAAACTAGGGTTCTTGAGAATTGGGGATTCTAGTACGGGTTGTTTAAAAGTATTAAGAACCAGCTCTTGACAGACCAAGGCTATCTAGCCTACTGGTAAACCACTTCACACATACAAAGGGGTCCCGGGTTCAAACCCGGGCACCTGCAACTTTTTTTTAGAAGGTGATTTTTAACTATTTTTAATTCCAGAAGAATTCTACAATATTATTAACATCATATAAAAATTATTTTTATAACTTATACTAAATTAGGATTTAATTAGAAATATTTTCTTTTAAATTCTTAGAAATTATAATTTAAATTCTTCCTTTTTATTTTGAAAGTTATAGAATTACTATAAAATATATACAAGTTCTAAATTGTATAACATAATAAATTTATATATATATATATATATATATATATATATATATATATATTTAAAATGGTTCATCTATTGTATTTAATAACTCATTTTAATTAATGTTAAACTACAAATTATTTACTATATCAAATAGTATTTCAATAAATTTTTTAATAATAAAATTTTAATTTCTTATTAATGAAATTATTACAAAATTTTTTATTTGGTTATTTAAATTCTAAAATAATTATTTATTGTGTCTATTTTATAATGTATAACCAATGGCTAAACGATTTATAAGTTTTCAAATAAAATTGTTATACTATCACGTTGTTATCCAAAACCCCAAATTCCAAAGGAAACCGTAGATTCCCGAGTAGCCGTTAAAACTATAATAATTATGGGTTAACTTTAAATGCCGTTCTCTAGGTTGAATTTTAACGAACCTTCGGCGTTTAGTTCAAGTCTCCATATTTGTTCATCACTATCATCCAAATGAGTTTTCCATACCCCGTTTTATTTTATTTCACACATTTTGGGGTGAAACATGTTAACAGTATTAAAATCACACTTGTAAAGACGTTGTATTCTTGTAACACACGTACAATTCATCTTATATTTTGTCATGGTTATTAAGGACCTTGTAAATATTATGTGATAGACACTTGTAAACACAATCATTAACTATTGCTAGCCTAGCGACGTTATAGATCTATGGGCTTGACAAGCCTATTTGGTGCTAAAGCCGAGGTTATTGCCAGCTCCTGATGACGTATTCTTGATCATCATGGGAACCAAGTATACTTAGCTAATCGTATATTTTCGTTGTGGCTATATTTTTGTCAAGGTTTGATTGTATCATTATGCTATCCATATATTTGCCTTTTCTTTAACCTATGACATGAATTGCCTTCTCAAATGATTTTAGATATATATAACAACCTATGGGAACTCACCAACATTATATGTTGACCGTATTTTCTAACATGTTTCGGGAAATGCTCAAGCTTAGTATTACTCTCGAAGATTTGAAAACATCTAGGATTGGACCTAGAGAAAATAAAGATCATGCCTTGAAACTGGATGTTTACATTTTTACTTATGCTAGGTTTGTTTGATTTAAGACTTATGTTATGACAATGTTTAACATGAAATGAATATTTAATAATATTTACACTTTGAAGTAGCATTGTGCGGCATGAACAATCTTAACCCTCATATCTAAACGTTTCTGCCGTTAAGGTTGGGATGTGACAAGGATGGTTGGACCTCTGGCTGAGTGGGAGCCCTGAGTTCCACTCGAGCCTTTTTGGATAGAAAGAGGGGACCTAACCAATCAGAGTAGATTGATCAGGGATTCGTTTAGGGCGTCTAGTGTATGTAATCTTGATGGTAGGAAGAAGTGATTGCCATTTGAGTGGTGATGTCTGGTGTGAGTTCATCACCTGCTGGGCTTCCAGGGATGTCACCAGGAGCCATTGGCTCATGCATACCTGGAAGGTGATTAGTGAATCTTCCAGATAAGTTGGTAGGCAACTTCTTCAAGGTTTTGAAGATGTTGGGCCGCATGTGATGGACCAGTAGAACATCTGCATACTGTAGTCTGTCCTGGTCCAGCTCACAGTTGATTATATGCTGAATGAACCGGGGATACATGTAGAATGGATCCTGGGTGAGATTGCCTCTTAAGTTGTTCAGCATGAATCTTGAGTAGTTGAAGCGTAGGCCTTTAACAACTCGTGGACTAGGCAGCCCAAATCATATGGGATTTGATCCCATCCCCCGGATTTATTGGATAGGCAGTGCAGAACAATGTGCAACAAGAACTTCCAGTTGTAGTAGAAGTTAAACTTGTAGACTGTAGACTTGTGCACATCGCCGCCATACCCTATCTGAGTGTAAATGTCTTCCAACTCAGATTCGGGGAACTCAGTAAAGGCGCCCTCATCATGAAGCTCCAGATGCTTCCTAATGATTGATTTAGCAATGATGATCTCCTATCCGTAGATCCTAAAACAGATGACCCGTTCACCATTTAGTGTGCCATCTTTACCATTGGCCCAGAATTCGGCCATATGGTTAGAGTAGATGGTGGGGTTAACGGTGAGAGCTGTGAAGTATGCTGATTGGGACAGAAATTCGATGATAGGGGCAAAGTCGGCATCCTTTGAAGAATCAAGGATGGTGACCTGATTATGTTGGGGATTTAGGGCCATTGTTAAGAGGTAAGGTAGGGTTGAAGAATTTTGAGAGTGAGTGAAGAAGATGGTGGTAATTTGGGGCTTTTGCTGTGGTAAAGAAAGTGAAGAGAGAGAGTCAGAAATTTTAAATAGGGGTTAAAAAGCAAACCGATAGGGTGAAAGGACAGTTTAGGTTTCGATTTGACAGAGGTGGTAAGATAAAACATTTAAAATAGTCAGACAATCATCAATAAAATTTCACTTTTTACAGTATGGGGCCTAAAGATTTCCATTACACAGTAAAGATGTTCTTCCGAAGGTAAACTTACTTCAGAGAGAAAACACTTGTGTTTCTCAATATTGTCTTCCGAAGTCATTTTTACTTCCGAAAGCAAACCATGACAAGTTTGCTTCCGAGAGTACAATCTTCTTCCGAGAATAGAAGTTAGTAAGCTTCCGAAGTAAATTTGATCTATGATCAATTTTTCTTTCGATGCTAAAAGCTCTTCGGAAGATAATATTTAGGCAGAGGAATTTGCCTTCGAAAGAAAAATAAAGATTTCTTCCGATGGTAAATTTCTCTTCGGAAGTATTTACACTTAGATTTTTGAAGAACGCATTTTTGTAACAGGGCTTAGATTGTAGTTAGACAACATAGACAAGACATATTTTAAAAAGGTTTTTCAAAAGAGAAGAACTAGTCAATGTTAATCATCCCAATAGCTGTAATTAAATATTTAAATCTTTTTTCATCAAAGGATTTGATGAACAAGTCAGCATATTGTTCATTTGAATTCACTTTGACTAGCTTTATTAGATTTTTCTCATGAATATCTTTAATGGAATGATACCTGATGTCGATATGCTTGTCTTGGAGTGCTTGACCGGATTTTCTGTGATAGAAATGGCACTCTTGTTGTCTATGTGGATATGAGTATGTATGAAGTTGAAACCATAGTCCAGCATCTGATTCTGAATCCATAGCAGTTGAGCACTGCTGCTCACAACAGCAATGTATTCAGCTTCAGCAGTTGATGTAGAGACATATGATTGCTTTGCGTTGCCAGGAGATAATCCTTCCACTAAGAAATTGACATCCTCCGGATATCGATTTCTTGTTGATGTTGCAGCAACCATAATCACTGTCAGTGTACCCATAAAGATTGAAGTCCTTAGTCTTAGGATACCAAAGACCTAGTTTGGGAGCTCCTTTAAGGTATCTAAGAATTCTCTTGGCAACAATTAGGTGAGACACCTTAGGAGCAGTCTAATATCTTGCACAGATGCAGGTTGCAAACATGATATCAGGTCTATTGTAGTGAGATACATCAGAGATCCAATAATTGCCCTATACTGATGCTGATCAGTATCCTCCCCCTCGGAATCAGGACAAAGATTATGATTTCTGGGTATGGGTGTCTTTGCTGGCTTACAATCTTTCATCTTAAATCTTTCTAAGATGTCCTTGACATACTTAGATTGATTGATGAAGAACCCTTCTTCCATCTGCTTCACTTGAATTCCAAGGAAGAAATCCATCTTTCCCATTGAACTCATCTCAAACTTCTTCCTCATGATGCTTTCAAAGTCTTTGCATATTTGGTCATTTGAGGAACCAAATATGATGTCATCAACATAGACTTGAACAAGCAGCATGTCCTTCCCAGACTTCTTTATGAATAATGTTTTGTCTATGGTGCCTCTGGTGTAGCCATTCCTAAGAAGAAACTGAGACAGGGTCTCATACCACAGCCTAGGTGCTTGATGCAACCCATAAAGAGCTTTATCCAGTTTGCATAAATAGTTGTGGGTCTTCAAATCCAGGTGGCTGACACACATAGACTTCTCTATCAATATCCCCATATAAAAATGAACATTTGAAATCAAGTTGATAGATAGTGAAGTTCTTGGATGCCGCAAAAGCAAGGAAGATTCTCATAGCCTCAAGTCTTGCTACAAATGCAAAGACATCAGTGTAATCTATTCCTTCCTCCTGTGTGTATCCTTGAACAACAAATCTTGCCTTGTTCTTGATGATCAAACCTCTATCATCTTTCTTATTTCTGAGCACCCACTTGGTGCCACTGGGGACTTGGCCAGGTGGCAATGGACACAAGTTCCATACCTTTTGCCACTTGAACTGAAGCAACTCCTCTTGCATAGCTTCAATACAATTATTGTCCTTGAGGGCTTCTTCCACCTTCTTTGGTTCCATTTGTGGGTCTGACTCCTTGTTCTCATACCTTCTGAGACATCCCCAATGATGTTCTTAGCTGGGTGAGTGTTGTGTATCCTGAGCCTAGGGATCACATCTAGTGGCATAGATAGATCCAGATTTGAGAAGTTTGGCTCAGGGTTTTGAACACCATGACCAGCTGATGTCTCACACTCATTCAATGAGGACTGATTGAATGAATGTATGACAGCATCAATGATATTCTACTAAGAAGTAGTATCAATAGTTTCCTGTTCCTCCAGATTACTATCTTTATCAGCTTGGTGTTGAATGTTGGAGTTGTCAACTGATGAGTTTTGTGGCTCAGTTGGCTGACAACTTGTTGAAGCTCCATGATTTCCTGAGATTTTCAAGCTTTCAGGACTTCTAGTAGTGGGAGCTTGTTCTTCAATTCCTCTTGGAGAACTGGGAATAGGTCTGGGTAACTCAAACATTTAATCTTCATAGATATCACTTTGAGTTCCTGTTCTAGCTAAAACATTCTCATAAGATGGTTTAGAATAGTTTAGAAACAATTCTAGATTCAAGATATGATCAGGTCCATTCCCTCTAACACAAGGAGTGTGCTCATTAACAACAATGTTGGATGATTCCTTAAATTGTCAAGCTTTCAGACATAATGAGGATGATCTGGGTCTGCAAAGCTAGGTGGTTGCTTGACATTACACTTCCTCATCTATCACTCCATATAAAAATGCACAATTCACATTAAGTTGTTAAACCATGAAATCCTTGGATGCAGCAAAAGCAAGGAATATCCTAACAACTTCAAGTCTTGCCATAGGAGCAAAAGCATCTGTATAGTCAATCCTTTCTTGTTGAGTGTACCCTTGAACAACTAGTCTTGCCTTGTTCTTGATGACAAGTCCTCTATCATCCTTCTCATTCCTAAAAATCCACTTGGTAACTATTGGTGTCTTCCCATGAGGAAGAGGGCATAGGTTCCAAACCTTTTGTCTCCTGAATTAAGAACAATGAACTCATGCTCAGTAAAGTGAATGTTATGTCTCTAGTCATAAAATTGGGATACATTCAAGAGATTGTACCCAAGCTCCTTAACATAGTTTACCTTCATCAATTTTCTCAAAGTTCTGAAGCAAAGAGCCATTGCCTCTCATGTGCCTAAAATAACCACTATTAATGATCCATACATTTCCCTTGGTCTTCAGTTGTTCCTGCATAGAAAGAGATGGTTAGTTACATTTGGAAACCCAAGCCTTGTTGGTCTTGGGCTCATCAAGATGAACTGAAGATAGTTCAAAAGTTATTTATCCTATATTCAAGCTTCGAGGATCTTTGGCTATTATTGGTGAAGAAACTTCAATCATATGGTCTTCCTTCATCTTTCACACCATCTTTGGAAGACTAGACTTGACCATCAAGACTTTGAAAGTGTTGACAACTTCGGAAGTTTTGGAAACTAAACCTTTGGAAGCTTTTGCATCCACTGCAGCAGACTTCAGTGCTTTGGAAGCATTTCTTTCTTACGAGACCAAATTTTCTTCTGAAGGTAATTTTCCACCTATATTCTTCTTGGTCACTTTGGAGCTTTCGAAGGACAGTGATTTTCCTTCCGAGGTTGTCTTCTTCTTCTTCCTCTCAGAAGTCTTCTTCTTGTTCATGTGGATGGTACACTTGATATTATAGATGCAATCCTTAGCAAAATGAGTAGCACCACCACACATGATGCATTCAGTTGACATACTTCTGAGGGTCTTCTTTTGAGGAGAAGGTTGAGCTTTGTTTGGAATTGAAAGTGGTCTTGATCTCTTGGGTTTTCTTTGATTTTCTTTTGGCTGCCCTAATCAAGTTCTACCTAGTTGACTTGGTCATCCTTGGTTTTTTTTCTCTGCAGGAGGATAGTGACCCTTCTTAGGATGTCCTTCTCACTCACTATAGATTCATCCTTCACTATCTCCTCTTCATATTCATCCTTTTTATAGATAGGGTCAATGAGGGCCAGTTCATCTTGACTAGTTCCACACCTTGGAGATCTTATAGATAGTAGAGTGTGTGGAGGAGCTATCTCACTTGAACCCAATCCTTGCCTGTTCTGATAAAAAGAATTTGCATGAATGGATGAGGATATGATGTTCTTGAAGGTTTTCTCTTTAAGAACACACTTTTCTGTCCTGGCTTTTCTAATCACAAGTTAATGATTAAGAGTTGAAATTGATTTCTCTAAATATTCTATTTGAAGTTTATAGTCATTTTCATCTCTTTTGAAATCAGCTTTTAAAATATTTAAAGACTCAAGGTTGGATCTCACTACCAGGTTATAGGACCTATACATGTTTACTTTAGCAATGCATTCAGGTGTACAAAGATGTTCTAATACCTTGGCTTCTTCATGGTTAGACATCAGTGCTTGATTTAGAGAAATATCCTCTACCTGAAAGCTCCAATCAAAGCCTCCCTCTTCAACAGTAACAACAACTTGTTGTTTTGGTTTGCTTGCCTTCTTAGATCTGGGAGCTACATTAGTGTTGCTTGGTCTGCATTATGCTTGGCCACCATTAGTCTTTGGTGCCTTACACTCCCTAGCAAAGTGTCCCATATGGTTATAGTTGTAACACTTCACTTTGCTTTTATCCAGATCAAACTTTCCACTGGTTACATTGCTGGAAAACTTTCTTTCGGTTCTCTTGTAGAACTTCTTAGCTCTATGAGTGAGAAGAGTCATTTGCTGGACTATCTACATATACTCCAGATCATCTTGATGGATACAATCCAAGTCTTTAAGAGTAAAGAGAAAGTTGCCACAACTTTCATCAGAAGACCCAAAGGCTTGAGATAAGCTTGTATCTTCGAATAGGCTTCCTTGGATGTAGCTCTCCTTTGGTGTCTCTGAGAAGGTGATGAAAGGGCCCTTTTGTGAGTTGTCAGGATAGCAGATAAGATGATGTTGTGGTTCTCAACTATCCCTTTCAACCACATGGATGGCTGAACTCTATTGATTGATGGAAGAGCTGTTGGATGGATTTTGCATGATCATCTCCATCTGGTAATCACTCAGGATACCATACAACTCTATGAGAGTAAGAGTGGTGAGGTTTTTAGTTCTCTTAATGGCCATACAGTAGTGAGCCCATTGTCTGGGAAGAGAAAACACGAACTTCCTCACAATGTCCTTATTCTCAAGCTTAACTCCAACATCCATCAGAGTATCTACAATCTCAACATACCTAAAGTATTATTGATTCATAAGTTCATGTGATTTGTAGGTGAAGTTCTCAAACTACTGCTTCATGAGGTCCTTCTATTTTTCCTTAGCTTCATCAAAACCTCCATACATAAGCTTCAGTGCATCCCAGAGCTGCTTGGCAGTTTTACACTTCTTGAAGCCTCTGTATATAGAGTTAGGAAAAGCAGTTTGGAGAGTGGTCATGGCCTTTTGATCTATGCCAATCTTCTTCCGTTCTTCCTCAGAATAGTCGGCCACTTCCTTTGGAATCATCCCACCTCCAGTAGTGGCTGAAGAGATGCTTGGGATGTGAGGTCCTGAGACAACAAATCTCCACATCCTGTTGTCTTGAGACTTGATGAACCCTTCCATTCGTTCTCACCAAGTATCAAAGTCATGAAGAGTGATCAATGGAGATTTTGTCATGGTATTAGTTTCCATGTCAGCCTTAGTGAGAGTTCCTATTTGAGTGGGTAACTGTTTTTTTAAAAACGAAGGGATTTAAGATGGTGAGATCTTACAATCAAGAGCCTAAAAAGCACTTATACCAATTGCAGGACCGGTGCAGAGGAGCAATGCAACAGTTTCACAATGGATGGAGAGACTAGAACACTTAATAGATCAAATAGGGAACCGACTAAATGAAACAAAGAACAAATGTAAAGAACACAAGAAGAACACAAATAATTGGTTTTCAAGAATGATGTATATTGCTCTTAAGTGTTTTACAAATGTTACAAGGCTTGGTCCTAAGAACTGGTACCTGAGATACTTTATACTACATCCTACAACTGGTCATACTTTGAAGGCCAGCTGGAACACTAATCTAGACAACAAGATCAGTGTAAAGTCAAAAGACAGATTGCCTTTTGACTAGTGACTATGACATGCCATAGTTCGCATCCTTATCTATTACAAAAATGATAAAAGTACAAAGTAGAAAGTTACAGACTCTATGACCTTAATCTATAGTTGATAAAAGCATGGAGATATCACCGACTTATATAAGTTGGTAAGTCTTCAGAGAAGACAGCGGAAAGTTGTTCAACTTTTGTCAAAAGTATGTCAGAGAGAACATGTCTTCTCTGTTTTCAGAAGAAATCAGTCTTTTGGCTTTGGAAGACTTTGTCTTGAAGCTTCGGAAGACTTCATCTTTGTAGATCTTTTGGCTTTGGAAGATTTAATACTTAGAGAATTTCTTAGTGCTTTTGTCAAATCTTCCGAAGTAATTTTCTCTATACTTCAGTATGCATGCTGAGAGAACTTTGGTTGCATTAGCCTCTAAGTATAACTCTTAAACAGAATTTTGGTTGAGGATTCGTGTTTCACACAAAACCTTTATAACAGAATTTGAGCCTCATTTCAGTACTTCCTTAATCTACTCGGGTAAATACCGAAAGCAGTATGTATTGCTTGGGTTGACACTGCACCTAAAATTCTATCTTGAATCAAGAGTGAATCTTTTACTAAAGTTTCCACATAAGAAGTAGAATAGAATGTAGTTGAAGGTATTGTAAAACAAGGTACCAAGCTTTGTTTTTAAACTCGGAAACAAGAACCAAACTCTCAAAATATTAAGAGGCCTTAACCCAAGAAAACTAAATTGTATTAATGTCTTTAACACACACTTTGACCGAGTTTAAAACTACCAAGTGAAATTGACGAGAGGATCACTTGAAACAGCTAAGTTAAATTTGTAATAGTTGCAAATTAACTATTACAGGAACTTAACTTTATTAGTGACATGGTAATTGGTAGCATAGTTTACTATCAAGCTACAATCGACAACCATCGATTACCATTTGTAGAAAACTTAATGAAGGGGGTGAATAGTTTTTTTTTCATTTCTTATTATTTCAAGAATTACCTTTAGAGTTCAAGAATAACCTTTAACCTTTTTCTTTCAATTATTAGTAGATTAATTTGTTTCATTTAGTTGTTTGTTATTGTATTTTATGGATTACAATTTATTTGAATGTTAATAAATTTAAAAGAATATATAGATTATTTTACATGTCAATAAAATGATGAAAGCTCAAAGTTTATAGCCTAAATTAATGATTTTGTAGAATTTTGTTTGCCCAAAAATTTGAAGCCCAAATGATAAAATCGAAAAAAAACAAAACCGAAGTGAACACCAAAAACTGAAAACCAAAAAAGCTGCAAACGGTTTTACAAATCCAAAAACCAAATTATCGGTTTTTGGTTTCGATTTGAGACCAAAACTAAACCTAACCGACCCATACACACCCCTAGATAGAGTTACATAATCGACTTATATAGCTTCAAATGGATATTAACAAATCCACTCTATGTACTCTCCTTGATCACTAATCTAGAGTTTGTTACTGTTGAATCCTGAATGTATCATACATTCCAATTCAAGTGTTGAGGTATATTACTTTAATTTTAGAATTATTACCAAGTGTTTGGGGGCAATGTGGATAGACTGTGATGCGGACAGAGTATAATGCGGATGTACTCTCCTCGATCACTAATCTATAGTTTGTTACTGTTGGATCCTGAAAGTATCATAATGCCAATTCAAGTCATGAGGTTTGTTACTTTAATTTTAGAATTATTACCAAGTGTTTGTAGGAAATATGGATAGACTGTGATGCGGACAGGGTATGATGCGGATGATAAAGTGATGCTGACAAAGACAAATGGTACTACTCAATGCGGGTGACCTAAGTGCTCAACGCTGATGAGTACTAAGTTAATGTTGATGAGTTATTCTTAATGCGGATGAGTAACATGTGATGGAGATGAAGAATGTAGTCACTGTTGACATGAACTTTGTCATCCATATTAGTCAATGCGAATAAACCATAATCAATATGGATGAACAAATATCCAATGCAGATACAATTTTGTACCACTTTGACTTGTAATTGTTCTAATGTAATAAATGTGTCAGGGTATTTTAGTCAATTGTACTTGCCATATGTTAGGCCTATAAATTGAAAGTAAGAAACTCTATAATGTAACC
The DNA here is from genome assembly GCA_025506505.1 of Flaveria sonorensis. NCBI lineage: Eukaryota > Viridiplantae > Streptophyta > Magnoliopsida > Asterales > Asteraceae > Flaveria > Flaveria sonorensis. The sequence goes on from CM046428.1 coordinate 43,680,364, forward strand.
CTTGCAACCCTTATATCCTACTTTCTATTTATCATTGATACACAAGAATTTATTAATGTTATGATTGTTCTTCCACTTATTTGATTATTGATCATTATGATTCTGCCATAGTGCACAATCAGTATATTCGATCCATAAATCCCCACACAATCTTCCTTGGGGTGAAAGTGTGATTCCTCAGTGAAGATTTTGGTTGGCTTATCGATATACGGTTTTAACCGAGACCATTTACCTTGAAACTTAATCTCTCATGGTTTTTAATCTAGATGGCACTATTCAAATAAACGTCTTAAATCGTATAACGCCCAGACCATCGCGATTTCAACTTTTCGGGATACAAGCGTAAACAAGAGTTATACAATAAGACACGTTCTCCCACACAGAATCATTTTGTGCTCTTTAGGCAGGAATCGTGGAATTTCCTTATCTTTTTTTTTTTGTAAACCCTAGAGTTTACATACGCTTGATCTCTTAGTTCCTTGAGTTCGTGGATTTGCAAAAACCTATTTTGACCTGCAGATCAGAGTTTGCTGCTTTGAGTGCCCAATAAGCTTTATGCTCAGTTTATATAGGTAAATGACATGACTTCCCATACACCAATTTGAATGGTGTTGTAACAACTCCCAGGCCGAATAGGGCTGATATGTCACGCAATAAAGTAATCAGAGACAATATTAATGACTTAGTTAACATACTTAACCAAAAACTCCAAATACATACAATGTTTCTAAGAAAATACCAAGTCTTAAAAATAGAAATTTCTACTAAGTCTTGAAAAAATATTATTATTATTATTTTTATTCAAATACCCTCATCCTGGTTTCTTGAATTACTCTCTCTTCACACATTCTCATGATCCCCTTCAGTACCTGCTGTGTAAACAAGAAAACAACAAAAACAAAGATGCTAGTGTAGTGTGTAAAATCAGTATGTAAAGTCAGTAAGTAACTCATCGTTTTGTTGATGGATGTTAGCATATTCTCTTCTATATTCTGCTTTATCTATGTTGCTACAAGAGAGTCGGGGAGCATGACTAAATGAACCCTGCTTGCAAGATAGACAAAGAAAACACCGTTAGGCTCACCGCAGGAGGAGTCCGCCTACAATCCACCTTCTTCGTGACAATCAGATAAGTGTTAAGAGGTTCTAACTGTCGAATGAAGTATTGAATTTAGGATGGTTACCTTTGGATGTAACTCTCCTACTTATAACCCCTAGGGTGGTAATAGGTCGTTCCTGGGGACTCCTCCCTTTCCATTTGAGGCAATGATCCTTCTTCCTTTTCCATATCTTCCCTTGGTATTGGGTTTTATCCCTTTTTGGTATAAGTTGTTAACTTCCCTTTCTAGCAGACTTCTTTTACTGATTCCCTATGTTTGACTTGCTTTCTAGTGACAGGTCCATCGGGGTTTTTTTTGGTGCTTATTTTTCTTGGAAACACAGTACTAGCCTTGCCTGCCTTAACTTTTGGTCGTTGCATCCAGGCAAGTCCAGGGCAGGATGCGTATACTTACACTATCAACCCCTGGTTGGGTGTGGCTATGATACATAGAGTAACTATCGCCCCACTCCCTATCTTCTCTTATCCATCTGTTATTTGCCTTTTTCTATCATTATTAACCTGTTTCTTATCCTCATAATGATATCTTCACTCAAATACGACAGATGTGACCATGCCTACTATGATGTCATCTGTTCCTTGGTTTTCGCTTCCTCCTTAAATAATAGCCTCTTTTGTTTTTAATTTTTCTTATTCTTCTTTAAAACTTCTCCTGAGCGGTTTCCTCTTTTCCAAATCTAGGTTAGTTTCTTCTTCCATCTGCACATTGTTTTTCTTCATGGCCAATCAATTTGACATGCTTTCTCGCAAGAGTAATATGAGCGAGGATGATTTTGCTTCATTCTGTTTGTGATTCAAAATTGAACCTGAATTCCTATCTACTCTTCCGAAACATGCAGATAGTATTCGAGATTGTCCTTTTGGGTTTATTCCACTGTATACCCGCTTCGTTGAATTTTCTAACCTGCGACTTCCACTTTCGCACTTTCGTTTACATCTACTTGAGTGTTACCGATTAAATCTCACTCAACTTTCCCTTTTTGGTGTTAGCAAGATTACCCATTTTGAAATGGTTTGTAAGGCCTTAGAAATTCCTCCTACCATCTGTCAGTTCTAGAAATACTTTCATCTTGCAAAAATGGTAATTGGCTTACCATTTAAAGGAGGAAGGACCTACACCTCAATGTGTTTATCCATCCAACCTGACGATCAAGGGCTACAAAAATAATTTCTTCTGGTTTCTACTTCATTAGTTCCTTTTGATATCATTTGGAGGGATTCAAAAGGCGATCTCTGTGATCCCCCTTTTTCCTTTCCACCCCCTAACAGCCGTTATGACAAGCTTTAATCCGATAACCTTACATATATTTGTCCCTAAGTAGAGGGTGCCCTAGTTCTGGCCGGTTTAAGTGGTGATTGGGGCTCAGTAGATTCCCTTCCTTCTTTTAAGAGATCTGGGTTGGTATGTGTTTATATATTGTATTATTGAAATGGCTTTTTGTGGTTTGTGAATATCTTCTTTGTCTTACAGAGATGAGTTTGCTTACTTTAATGCAATTAGAGTCAAATTCTGATGCCGATGTGATGTCCTGTCCACCAAACGAGGGGGAGGAAAATGCACAGATGTTGCACAAGAAAGAACCTACTCCAGTGGTAAGTATGTTACTTTGGCCCAGACATTTGCCCTGGAAGCAGTTGTGTCCCCTATTTTGACTTAGGCAACTTCTAGTAACCACCCTATGAAGCGCAAAAGAAAGGCTGTTAATCGTTCTCAAGTTGAGGGCAAACGTCCTCGTACTCGCTCTGGGAAAGGTATGTTAACTATTCTCCGAACATCTTAGGGCACTGGAAAAGTTGGGTTGCCTCGTCTTCCTTCCTTCCCTAATTCAGTATCTTTGGTGAAACCTACCCTACTGTTGTTGATTTTGGTGGTATTAAGGAAGAGGTGTCCTCTACTAATCTTCTTGATGAGGGTGTTGTTTCTCTTGATCTAGAATTGGCTGAGCTGGCCATTTGGCCTGAATGGGATATTTTAATGGTGATGTGTTTACAGACTCATCTGTGAGTGAAAAAGTGGTTAACAAGTTCGCCACGCCTGGGCAGAAGTTAGTTACTTGTCTTATGGTTGACTTGGAGCTTACTTGGAAGATATGTACATCATAGGCTGAACATGGTAGCTTTCTTGTTGAGGTCAAGTCACGCTAGACAGCGCGTGTGTCTGTGTTTGAGCATAATAGAAAGAAGATCTTCATCCTAATGAATAGGATGAAAGATGATGGTTTGGTTATTTTTGAGTTTGAAGGGAAGGTAAAGCAGTTGATAGATGGGATCCAAATACTTGTGTAGCATGCTGAGAAGTTGAAGCTACAATATGAAGGTAAAGAAAGAGAGTTGATGGAGTCCATGTCGCCTGCCCCGCTGGAGATAGAGGAGGGTAAGGTTGCTCTCGAGTAAGGCCAGGCTGCCCTTACGAAGGAGAAAAAAAGGCTGAAGGTTGAAGAGCCGAAGCACAAGTAGACGATTGATCATTTGTTGGAATCCAATCAAGGGCTTCAGTGGGATTTGGAGGTAGCCGTAGCAGAGAAAATGGTTCATTACCAAGGGGTTTGAGCATGTTGTGGGTTTGCTACACCGTAGTGTAGAATTTCTGAAGGCAATGGTCGAAGTGCAAAAGGCTGCTCATCGGCTTGGTTTGTTTGTTGGGTTGAAGGCTTGTTATTAGTGCTGTCAGCAGGGGAAAGCGTTGGACTCCATGCCTTATTATCATCCTAACGCCAAACCGGCCTTATCTGAGGCGATCACTGGCTTTTGAACGTACCAGGTATCCTTTTCTAGAGACCCTAGAGGGATGTGCTGATTGGCCGTTGAGTGTTTTGCAAGGACTGGAAGCTCTAGGCATGGTAGAAAAGAAAAAGAATCTGCCTGGTGGCAAGGTGTCTAACGGTCAAGCCAGTCATAATCCCCTTAGTTCGGGAACAGCTTCATGCGGTGAGCCATCTTCCAAGGCTAGTAGTTCCACCCCCTCAGACCTCCCATCACAAAGCCCTTGTCACCAGGTTCCTACTTCTCAAGCTTGTGATCATACTGACGAGAATGCCCCTAAAAAGGAACTCAAGACTGAATGTCATTTGCTTTTTTGAGTTTCCTTTGTCTTTATAATGACATTTAGTGTTTCATTGCTTGTCTATTTAACTACTATGATAATGTTTGGTTGTGTTAGGGGTTATGGTTATCTTTGCTAAAACTTTTGATAATTGTATGCTTATGTTTCTATTATACCCATTAAATTTATGTGTTCTAGTTTGTTATAACACGGTTGTGTTTGTGATGTAACTAGTTATGTTGAAAACATATTGTTTTCTTTATGTTCAAACACATTAACTGTGATGTATTGCACAATATGACATGAGTATGTCAGAACCGGATCCCATGGAGCATGATTAGTTTAGGAGCTCACCCTTTTCATGGGAAGGTCAAGGTTGGAACCCATGGAACCTTGTTATTGCACTGTTGCTCATCTGTTTTTATAGGCATGCCTGTCAGCTTGTTAGATATCTTTAACAAAATGGAAAATATTTCATTTCACCGAAAAAAACTTGGTTGGTTACATAGCTGAATACAACCAAGTAAACAAAATACCTAGGACGAAGGCATCATTAATCCTTCCAAAAGCTTATGACTACGGCCATTCTTTGATAGCAGTTAGAGTTTTCAAACATAGAACCTATGTAGGTTCATAGTATTCCAATAGCGTGGATGGCCTTGCCATCCATATCCTTAAGTTTATAAGAACCTCCTTTGTGTCCTTCTATTACTTTGTAGGCCCCTTCCCATATGGAGCTCATCTTTCCTATGTGATGCTGCCTGCTTGCCTTATTCTTCCTTAACACCAAGTCTCATGGCTTAAAACTAACATGTTTGACTCGAGCGTTGTAGTATTTTTCCATTTGTTGCTTGTGTCGTGCCTCTCTTATCCTTTCCTGCTCTAGTTCTTCTTCGAGAAGGTCAAGTTAATAAAGACTTTTGATTCGTTTGCTTGTTCCTAAAATGAGCTTCTTTTGTGCGAGGTTACTCCAATTTTTGTCGAGACCATAGCTTCGGATCCGAAGGTTAGGCTAAAAAGGGTCCTGCCAAGGCTGGTTTTTGAATTAGGTCGAATTGCCTATAGTATGCTTGGAATTTCTTCGATCCATGTTCTTTTATAGGTTCCCAAATTTGTCTTCAAACCCTCCATGATGTTTCTATTCATGTGTTCGTCCTGTCCATTTGCTTGTGGGTGAGCTATGAAAGTAAATGTTTGTTTGATGTGGAGCTCTTTGCACCATCCCTTGAATGGTTCCTCCACAAATTGCTTGCCGTTGTCCGTTATAATTTCTGCTGGCAAACCAAACCTTCAGATAATATTTTCCCAAAGAAATTTTATCACTTTCTTGCCTGTGATTGATGCCAGCGGCTTGACTTCTAGCCATTTTGTAAAATAGTCTACTTTACCAAGAGAAACTTTACTTTTCTAGGAGCTTCAGGGAATGGCCGTACGATATTCATTCCCCATTTATGGAAAGGCCATGTTGATGAGATTGTTACCAGGTCAGGTTTGGGAACAGCAGGTACTAGTGCGTGAAATTGGCAATACTTGCATTTCCTTATCTCTGCAACTATATCTTCATGTATGGATGGAAAGTAGTATCCTAATTTCATTACTTTGGCTAATACTGATCTTGGCCCTACGTGAGCTCTACATATCCCCATGTGTAGTTCTCTGATAATATAATTACTCTGAACTGGCCTGATACATCTAAGCAACGGGGCTAGGTATGATTTTCTGTACAACATACCATTTTCCATAACATACTAGGTGGACTTGAGCTGCAATCTTCTTGAGTCCTCCTTGTTTTTTGGTAGGACATTCGTAGTCAGGTATTGCCTAATTGGTTTCATCCAGTTAGGTTCCTCTTCCTAGATTGCATCAAGTACTTCTTTTTCTTTAATGGATTTTTCTTCTAGTACTTCTACTAACACATTCTTTCTTAAGTGTGTGAATACCAAGGAAGCTAGCTTGCTCAAGGCATCCACCTTTTTATTCTGACTTCTTGATATCCGCTTGATGTTACACGTTTTAAACGTTGCTTTCAGATGCTTGGCGTGCTCTAAGTATAGCTTCATGGATTGTTCTTTTGCTTCATAATCTCCATTGACATGGCTAGCCACCAATAGATAATCTACAAACACTTTCAGGTACTCTACTATTAATTCTTTTGCTAGGCGTAGTCCAGCCAGCAATGCTTCATACTCATCTTCATTTTTAGTACTTGCAAAGTTGAGTCTGATTGCATATGTGAGCTTAACACCGTTAGGGCTAGTGAATACTAGGCCCGTGCCTGATCCTTCTGAGCTTGAGGCTCCATCTGTGTGAAGGGTCCATTCTCACGGATTAGTCGGTTCTTCCTTTGCCATTACTTCGTTAACTTCATTCTCATTGTCTTCTATTTCTAGGATGAAATCCACCAAGACTTGTCCCTTGATTGTTGTCCTTGGAGAGCATTACAGCCCATGCTCCCCTAATTCCACGGCCCATTTGGCCATTCTTCCTAATATTTTAGGTCTTAACAATACTTCTCTGAATGGAAGATTGGTAAGGACCCGCACAGGATGTGCTTGGAAGTATCTTCATAGACGCCTAACCGTATGGACTAAGACCGACACCACTTTTTTAATTTCGGAGTACCTTACCTCTGCTTCTTTCAAAGCTCGGCTAATGAAGTAGACCGGGAGCTAACATCCTTGTCTATCCAATACTAGCACACTGCTGATGACTTCATTTCCTACCACCAGGTATAACAGCAACTGCTCTCCTTGCTTTGGCTCTACCATGGTAGGAATTCTTGCTATGTAGGTTTTCATGTCTTGGAATGCTTGTTCCGCCTCTACCGTCCATGTAAATTCATCCTTGGATGAGTTTTTATTCAATGTTTTGAAGAAAGGAAGTGAACTTTATGCTGACGTAGATAGAAAACGATAAAGTGCCACTAGATTTCCATTGAGGTTCTACACGTCTTTCCTGGTCTTTGGTGATTTTAATTTCATAATTGCCTTAATATCTCTTTCTCTAACCACATGACCCAAAAATCTTCCTTCTTCAAAACCAAACAAATATTTTGCTGGGCTGAACTTCATGTTTATCTTTGGCAGGCTTTTAAACATTTCTTCAATATCGTTCGACATCTGTTCTTCATTATGGCTTTTGATAACCAGGTCATCTATGTAAACTTCAATATTCCTCCACAGTTGGCCTATAAAAGCTTTATCTATCAGCCTTTGGTATGTTTCCCCTACGTTCTCGAGGCCAAAAGGCATATTCTTGTAACAGAAGATACCCTGGGCCGTGTGAAAGGCTTTTTTTCTTCATATTCTCTACTCATTTGTACCTTATGGTCCTTATAGGTTTAAAAAGAAACCTGCCAAAGAATCTACCTTAAAATCTATCTCTGGTAAGGCATAACAATCTTTGGGCAGGCTTTGTTGAGGTCTTTGAAATCCATGCACATTCTCCAGCTACCTTCTATCTTCCTTACCATCACCGGATTAGCTATCCAGGTATGATACTTTACTTATCATAATATCCCTACCTCTACTAACTTTGTTACCACTACCATTATGGCTAGGTTTTGTTCGGACCCTAGGCTTTGTTTCTTGAGCCACCAGGATTGCTTTCGAAGAGATACTCAGGGAGTGTTCTATTATGTGTCGTGGCACTCCAGTCATGTCTTGTGGGGTCCAGGCGAAGATATCCTTGATTTTTTTCAGCAAGGCGACCAACTTCTTTCGTCCTTCTAGGGACAATCGTCCTCCTATGTTGATCACCTGGTCTAGATGATCTTTATTTATGCTTAGCTTTCCATTACCATCTTCATATTCTACTATGTCTGTAGTTTCCAGAAGCTCATGGATTTGGGTAGACAATATTGTCGCCACCCCAAATTTTATATGCGGTGGAGACTATTGCTCCAAACACACTGATCCTCTGCCTACCCAGTATTACATTGTACCTTGAGGGAGATCAAACCACCAAGAAGATCAAACATTTGCTTCTTGTTAGCTCTCATTTCCCGAAACGGGCGGCTAGGGTATTAAGGGTGTGTATGAGGTGCTTAATTACTTTCTTATGTTTTCAGCTAGTTTTAAGAACTAATGTTCATACATGATCTTGCTAGCACTTCCTCCATCTAGATATATTCTTCAAACCTCCTGGCCCTCGATATTGGCGTTGATAATCATAGGTGTCGTCGTGGCTTGCCTTCCTCGAAATGCCGGGAATCTGATCTCCTTTCTTGACCAACTCCGGACTGGCCCCAGGTTGGTCCTTCCCTCTTGTGTTTTACTTTTAACCTTGGCAACCATAAGGATCTACTTTCCCTTCCTTTCTTTATCTTTATCGTGTTTTCCTTGATCTGTCATTCTTCCTTTTATATATTTTATCGAATGGGCTAATTCCCTGAACTTGACCGTTGATTCAATTCTTTTCTTCAGTTGGAAACAATAGTTTGTATGATGGCTAATGTCTCTATGAAAATCATAAAACTTATGAGAGACCTTCTCCCTAGGTTGTCTATGGATGGGCTTTGGTGGTCGAAAGCTATATCGGGCTTCTTCCGTGGCTAGGATCTCCTGTGGAGACTTTGTTAGAGCCGTAAATTTGACCGATTGACCCTTGTCTTCATGATGGTTGTGGTACATGTGCCTCTGTTGCGATGTTTTCTCGTAAGGTCTTCTTGTCTCATACGTGGTGTGCGAACCTCGCCTTTCCAAGAAATGTTGGAAACGAGAGTGGTGATTTCGCATAGATGCCTTGCTTCCCTTCCACCCAGAGGACTTCACTTTCTTGCTATTATCGAGGCTTTGCATGGCCTCCTTCCCTCTCAAGAAAGCTTTAGCTCACTCCATTGCTTCTTCTATTGTCTTTTATATGTTTCTATTTAACTCTTCTATGAGCTACCTTGGCCTTGCGCACACATTTGTTCTGTGGCCCCGCTAATAGTCAGCCCTTCTACCTTGTATCTTTCCATGAAGGCTTGGAGGACTTCATCTTCCCTTTCTTTAATATTGTGTAGCTCAATAGTGTCTTTGGTGTATCTCTTCTGTTGCATGAAATTCCCTAGGAAACTTTTGTTGAGACTTTCGAAAGAACCAGTGCTCTTAGTGGGGAGGCTATTAAACCATAAGCTTGCCGGACCTACTAAGGTTTGTACAAATATGTGACACCACACAGGCATAGACCATTGTTCCACCTTTGCCGCACCTGAGAATAATTTTAGGTGGTCATCCGGATCTCCCAGACCATCATATGTTCGCATATTAGCCGGCATCTTCGTTTTAGGTGGAAACTTAAAGTGTGATTATGTTGGGGAATTTGGTATGGGCTTTGGGTGCGTAGGGCCGATAAAGTTCATCTTTTGAGTCTGGTTCTATTTGCTGGGGTTCTATGGGTACAACAGGGTAAGTAGTATGGTAGGATGGGTACGAGAAAGGGTACAAGTATGGGTAATATGTTGTGGGTGCCTCTAAGGAAGTCCATGCGATCTGCATCCGTTGCTACCCTGGACATTAAAGGTTTGGATAGCGGATGTGGGTAGTTGCCAATATAGTGCTTGTATTGGGTTTACTAGGGGTAGTGTGGGTCCTATCATTGACGACAACAGGTACGGCATGACATACGGGTTTGCATTTGAGATTGATTCAGTCATGGGGTGCTGACCTGTAAGCGTTACTTGTGCATTGTTCATCCACTGGGTGAGTTTTGTTGGTTTGTCCCTGCGATTCTGTTATTCCTCCTGTAAACATAGGGTATGATCGGAAGGCTGAGGATAACACCATTGGTATTGTTTCAAAAGGGAGAACCTCGGCATTTTGAGGAATTTGAGCATGCCCTCCCGGGGGTAGTGGGACAGGATTCAGCGCAATGCTGGGTTCCTCATCGTAAGCTAAACGTACCCTCACACCCCTAAGGCGCTCTTTCTGAACATAGTTGTTTATAAGTTCATATAGCCTTGCGAAATTTTCTCATACTCCCTCGGGAGTGAGTTCTATCGTATCGGCTATGATAGGTGGTGAATCTAGCGAACGATGGGACATCTGACCTTCTGTAGGAAGGATTTTTTCCTCAACCATGACTCTCCTAAGAATGAGCCAAAAGAACACGAGCAAAGATGAATAATCAGGGTGTCACTTCAAGTGTCTTTTTAGACTTAAGCGAGCCCCTGCCTGGCAAGATAGACAAAGAAACCACTATTAGGCTCACCGCAGGAGGAGTCCTCCTGCGATCCACCTCTAGCATGAGAATCAAATAAGTGTTAAGAGATTCCAAATGTATAATGAAGTATTAAACTTGGGATGGTTATATTTGGATGGAACTCTCCTATTTATAACACTCAGGGTGGTAAAGGGTCGTTCCTAGGGAATCCTCCCTTTCCATTTGAGGCAAGGATCCTTCTTCCTTTTCCCTATCTTCTTTTGGTATTGGGTTTTATTCCTTTTTGGTATAAGTTGTTGACTTCCCTTTCCAGCCGACTTATTCTCCTGTTCCATTATGTTTGACTTGCTTTTTAGTGACAGGTCCATCAGGGATTTGTTTGAAGCTTCTTTTTCTTGGGAACGCAGTACTGGCCTTGCATGCCTTAAATTTCGGTTGTTGCATCCAGGCCAAGCCTGGGCAGGATGTGTATACTTACACTATCAATCTACATTTGTAAAGTACTTATCAAAGAAGATAGTATGAAAATCATTCAAGAATAAAGTTTCAACGAACGAACCCCCTCCTCTTTCGGCTACAACATTCTCCCACCAGACTTGAGTATCCTCCTCTAACTTGTAGGTAGCCAAGCTCACCCTATATTGTTGATCAACTCTAAGTAGAGAGAAAATTTTCTCAATATGAGCGATCCAGTCTTTGGCCACTTCTGGTGTAGCTGCCTTAGTGAATGTTTTTTGTTTCTGAAATTGTTATAGCCAGACATGTACATCAGGTGGGTTGGGATTTGGGATTGGATTTGGGTTTGGATTTGGGTTTGGATTTGGTTTTGGATCTGGGTTTGGATTCGGGTTTGGGCTTGTGATTGGATTCGGGTTTGGATTACGTATTGCCTCAATAAGAGTCGCTAGTATCAAAAGCACATCATTTATTCCTTAAACTCATACTTAAAATGATAGAAATAAACTTAAAAGTGTTAAATTGTGTTATCAGACTTTCAAAAGACCAAGATGGACAAAAGAAGCATAATCAAAAAGAAGTTGAAGAAAACTAAGCTTCGGAGTCTAAGCATGGGGTCCTGCCTCATTAAGCACGCCCCCATGCCTAGCCTGCACACACTCACGTGCTAAAATTAGCACATCCCCGTATTCGGCAATCTGACAGAACAAAATTACTATCCCCAAAAGGTAAGCATGGGGGCATGCCCCAGGAGGCATAGAGGCAGGCCCCACCTCAAGCACAGGGTTGTGCCCCATCAAGCACGGGGTCGTGCCTGACCACTTCTACGTGTACGAGCCGTCCAACTTTCATAAGCATTGTACTAGCACGGGGTCATGACTTTTAGGCACGGGGTCATGCTTAAACACTCTAGGAAAACCTATAAATAGAGACTCATTTGCAACATTTTGAGAAGATTTTTGAGAGAGAAAACTCCGATAAATTCTTTCAGGAATCCACACTTGAAGACCCTTGGGAGGCTCCGGAGGTGCATTCAACACTTAGAAGAATCTTGGGATTGTCTAAACATCATACATTGTAAATCACCGGTTTGATTGTTCCATTTCATCGATTATTACATATCTATCTTTTATTTAATTTGTTATGATGTTCAAACTTATTATGCGCCTAAACCCTTATTATCATCCTAATTCGATGAAACTTATGTAATTTGTGAAAAACTAATGGTGTGTTTTATGTAATATTAATGTTATGGTAATCTTGGTAAAATTATAATGGGTAGCATCTACAGTTAAGCGAGAGGTTATAAACTTATGATTTGTAATTGTGACTATCATACAATGTTGAACAACGTATGAACTAAATTTTATTCGTGAAACCGGTATTCATAATAAATCACTAATGAAATATAAATGATTATTAGAAATCATATTACTTTAACTATAACTTTCTAATCATTATTATGATTTTCTAAGTAATTATTATGATTTTTTAAAATTAATGGCATGTTAAAAAGAACTTGATCTACTCTATTTCTAACATTAAGTTATGTTTTCAAAACTCGTACATTAAAAGGGTACATAATTATTACCTAAATTACCATAGGCTTGGTGGTTAGCGTTGTAAGTGACTCGATGCGGTTTTCCTTGTCACTATGGAGCCGGTTTACTAGAAATCCGCACTGGCTCACGTTTATAAACATTAACATAACTAACTTATAAACATTAATTTCAATTCATCACAATTAATTCCCAGTTTTAAACTCCAAAAGTCTCAAACTTTACTCTTTCATTTTACTTTAAATTATTGTTTTAAATATCTAAAAATTTTGGTTACATTAATGCAACGTACCATTTTCTCAAATCAAAACTCATCCGGATAGTCAATCATAAAGGTTGTTGAGTAGGCTCGGTGTGTCCACGAATTGATACTCAACTCTTACCAACATTATATTACCATACGACAGCTACACTTGTCTTTTGTGTGTGTGGTTTAGTATAAGTAACAACCAAATAAAACTAAATTTGTGTAGAAAACATCTATCAAAAATATATGTCTTTCAGACACATCAAGTTTTTGGCACTGTTGTTGGAGACACACAGTAGTTTTGAAACACAATCTAAATTTCTGACTATATTGTTTATATCTTGTTAATATATTTTGTTTAACTTTGTTTTATTTTTTTTAGTTAGGTTAGTTTAAGTTAGTTTTGCATAGTTATTTAGTTTGTTTAGTTACATCTGTCTTATTTATTTTAACCCTTAGTTAGTATATGCATTCGTAAATTAGTATATGTCCGAATCGTCTAGTCAGAACTTGTTTCGCCACTTTTGGAACCCGAAAGATTTTTCCATCAAAGGTTACTAGAAAGACCATGACAAGCAGCAACAATCATCGAAGAGAACCGTTTTGGAAGGTACACCATCTGAAGAAGACATGGCTTACCAAGACAAGAAGATGAAGATGACACACTACGCCACATCCTCAATCGATGGTTATGAATCTAGCGTTGTCCAACCAGCAGTAGTGGCTAACAATTTCGAGATTAAGTCTAGTATTATCCAACTCCTAGAAAACTTTGTTCAGTTCCACGGATTGCAAGACGAAGATCCTAACACTCACGTCTCTCGATCCCTTCGTATCTGTGCAACTTTCAAAATCAACAATTGTTCAAACGATGCAATTAGGCTAAGACTTTTTCCATCCTCACTATGAAGTCGAGCCATAGATTGGCTTGATTCACTTTCGTTTGGTTCCATCACCACATGGGCAGAAATGGCTAAACAATTCCTTGTAAAATACTTTCCACCGATCATACTACCAAATTGAGAAGCGGCGTCACTAGCTTCCGCCAAGACGATGATGAATCATTACATGCAGCATAGGAGAGATACAAAGGTCTCCTTCAGAGATGCCCACATCACGAACTTAATTTGTGCTTGCAGTGTCAAACCTTTTACAATGCAATCAGCAGAGCACACAAACAAGGTGTCGATCAAAGTGCGAGAGTAGAATTCGGAAGTGTCATGTCAACCGAAGCATACCAAGCCTTAGAAACTCTTCATTCACGACGACTACCTCTCTCCTTCACATTATATGATTGGATTTCACGTACTCGGATTGGCTTATCCCTTTCCTTTCTACTTAATGCATAAGGCACTATATTCATCTTTCCTGGGTGGTAATAGATATCACAATCGTAGTCATTGAGCAATTCAACCCATCTACATTATCACAGATTTAACATCGTTTGAAACAATATACATTGAAGTCCTTAGTGTGATGTATCACAATACACAACGAAATTATATGTTCCGCCGAGAAGAGATAGAATTAGTATATGACATAACTTATGGATTTATCAACTGAAATGCAGCCTCTTGCATCTTCCCTCTCTCCAATCAAACTTTTTGTCCTTCTGGGTCGAAATCGTCAAGAAATTCTCTATAAACCTTTTTGTAATAGCCAGCTAGACCCATAACACTGACGCACCTCTGTTGGCGTCTTGAGAGCTTCCTAATCCTTGATAGCTTCAATCTTAGCTAGGTTAACATGGATGCTCTTCTTGTTGATTAAATGAACCAGAAATATACTTCTTGAAGCCAAAATTCACACTTCGAATATTTGGCGTATAGGTTTCCCCGTCGCAGGTAATTCCATAATTCAGTCTAAATATTTCTCATGATCCTCCTTGGTGCATGAATAGATGTGAAATTCATCGATGAACACTATCAAAAATTTATCCAACAAGATTTTACACACGCTATTCATTAGATCGATGAACACTACGGGAGTGTTCATTAGCCTAAACGACATAACCAGAGACTCATAGTGTCTATATCGAGTCCTGAACTCAATCTTTAGTATGACATCCTAATCTTTAGCTGATGATAACCAGACCCAAGGTTAATTTCGAAGAACTAAGTTGACCTTTGAAGTTTAACAAATAAGTCATCAATGCTAAAAAAAGGATATCAATTCTTGATCCTTAGCTTATTGAGTTACCTGTAATCGATACACATTCTGAACGCTCTGTCTTTCATCTTTACAAATATGACTAACACTCCCCAAAGCAAGAAACTTAATCTAATTAATCTTTTATCCAAAAGCTCCTTCGATTGACTTGAAGGCTCTTTCATTTATGATGGCGTTAAGTGATACGGTGCTTTAGACACGGGTGCTAACCCTGAGATTAAGTCGATGCAAAACTCCACTTGTCATGGTGGGAGCAATCCAGGAAGAAAAATATTCAGGGAGACTTTTTATGATTTCTTACAATCCGATGGCTTAAATACGATTCTTCTCGTATTTCTTCACGAGCACGTGTGCCAAAAAAAGCCTACTATCGTCTATTGTTTATCACATGTTCACTTATCTAAAAGAAACCGCTTTATAACTTCCCATATAAATGTGTTTGGTTTGATAAAAAACATCATCTTATCCCATAACATGATTGTTTATAAATTACAATTGCAAGCAAGCAGGAAGATGATAAACCAGAAAGCTTGAACATCATATAAAGTTCAAACGGCGGATCATGTATGGAACGGGTCATCTTAGTTCCATTGATTTCAATACAACTGGTTCAAAAAGAAGTGTAGCGAAAGAGAATGCCAACCAATGTACACAAGAAAAAATGTGAGAACTCTAGTACTAAAGAAAATGTTACACAACATGATTCAATCACACATGATAACGAGACCAAAATTGAAACTGGTATTCTGGGTTTAAGTTCCGTATACGTGTCTGTGGACAGGCTGTGCATCTAAACCTTTGACCACTTGCATCCATGGTTTTTCTACAACCAATACAGAACCCTTTGAAAGATGCCCAACAAATAGAACAGGTTCTCTAAATGCACAAAATTCAAAATTCTTCCTCCTACCATTTTTATTTTCTATCAACTTACGTTTCAATTTCTTACAAGTCGAAGTATCATGACCGTTTACTTTTTCTTCATCGGCACCTTCATCAATTAGCATTCCAAAGTCGATGAAGCACATTGCCCTGAAAAAACAAAACAATAACCAACCATTCGCAATAATTAGCAATTACAAAAACAATTATGAGACACCCGCATACCTTGAGCTGTAGATGACAACAATCGAGGAACTTGCAGAAGGCAGAAATGTAAGCCCAATAACCTCACCAGGAAAGTCCTGATATCTTTGTGGCAAGACAAATGTGTTGTTCATCGACCATTCTCCTAATTTCTTTGCCTCCACATCAAATGCATATACTTGATTTGATGACGTGGATATTATTAGCACGTTGCTATTTTTGGGAGTAAACCCTCCAGCTGTAACAGAAGCACCATCCAATCTTGATATAAACCAGTGCTGCCTTTGTGTCTCTAGATTAAATATATACACGTCTCCAAAACAGTTGACAGCAGCTAGCCACTGTCCATCAGGACTGGTAAACATCTTTGTAATTGGAGGTTGAGTAGGTGGCAAGTCTTCATTAAACTCCTTATGACAAGGGGTGAACCTATGTGTTAATTCCAGGCTCCCAGTGTCTACAACCTGAAACATTATACAGATTATGCTAAGGCTTATGATAGCAACGATGTGCCTTTGTCTTAGTATACCAATGTATTTTGATAAATATACACTGTAGAAACGTGGGTAATGGAAGCATATGTAACGGACTACCATTTATGTGACATACTTAAGTCAATTACCAATTACCTGGTAGACAACACAGCATTTACCCGGCTTAAATTAGTCCATGTCATTACTGATACAGAAAAATACGAGTAGAGGATATTAGCTTAAGTTCAATGAATATTTTTAGTTACATGTTACTAAATTTTAATGAAATTACTTTTTTTTAAATTTAGAGCAGCACAATGGAGAAGAATAGCTGGCAGTATGCAGCAGGTACCATTAATACTGCTGCTATTATCCCTGTTGTGCTGCTCAATATATCAATGTGTTTTACTTTTAAAAAGCCTATTTGCTTCCTTTCTTCCAAAACCCATAGTCCACACCTCACAGTGTTTTGTTTGTGTAAAACAATTCATATGCCCTTTGGCATAAGTCACATTAGAACTGTCATCCAATGAGAAATTCATATAATCACCGTCGTGATACTGATACAATCCGAAATTCAAACTATCAGGTTACCCGTTATTATTTAGATTATTGAAGTTCATAGCTATAGGCCTATAAGTAAATGAAAAGACTGGCATCCAGTCCTAAAGGGATAAAAATAATTGCCAAAGACCAGAGAGAGATAACAAATAGATCCTGCAGCTTCTATCATAAGTGTGTGTAACAAAGAAGAAGAGATCACTTACGTATATCATTCTATGTTGTCCCGAGATCATCAACCTAGAAGAATCAGAAGTAAAAATCATGGAATGAGCAAAAGGTAAGGATGAAGGGAGTTTTCTTTTACTTATGGACCATACATGTTTCCCAGTTCCGCCATTTTTCAACTCAAAAAGACAAGGCTTATCATGACTGGAATAGGCAAAAAACCTCCCCGAAGGTGAGATAGAGCAGCAAATGATCTTTCTAAAACCCCTGCTCTTAACTCGAGCCACCATATCAGTAGTTGAAACACCACCATCTTTTTTCACATCAACAGTAAGAACGTCTAACCAGTGCGGAGCCTGAACCAGAAGAAGATAAGTCAACCTGACAGCTGTCCTGCACACCAGCTGGATGGGTGGTCTTTGTGGTGCAGGGCAGATATCATGTGGAGCAAATTTGGTGAACTCGTTAGCAGAATATGCAAAAAGCTTAGTGTCATCACCAGCTGATATAAGCATGGGAATACCCACATGTGCCCATTTATTGTAACTAAAGTCAACTTGCTTTTCCCTACCACGGGCTCTTTTTGCTTTATCTTCAGGCAATAAATCTGTTCACAAACATATGTAATTCACATAAAAAAAAACAACAAACATTTCAAACATACTCCAAACAAGAGCACAGATGCATACCTTCACGACTTATGGGTACAGCAACAGTCAAGGCTCTCACATCATGTGTATGGGCTCTCACATAACCAATGTAGACCCACTTTTTCATCGTTTCCGAACAAGATCCATCACCAGATAGCTTATATAATATAACCTGATATCAGATTATTGTTATCATTATGACTATGTGATTTCAAAAGGAGAATCCTTAATATTCACAAACAGATGACATTCAGTACCTGACCATCTGATCCAGCAGAAAACACCCTTGTATGGCTAGGACTGGCTGCTAAAGCATTGACGTCACCTTTATGGCAAGAATGTGCTTGCAAGAGAGTCCCATGTAAGCTGTCCCAAAACTGAACACTGCCACTACTATCCGCACTAACAAGGGTTCCACACCTGAGAAAAGCTTATATAATGATTTAATTTATTCAGCCAAGCTAGATTTATTTAATACAGATTGCATATCATATATATACCAACAAAAATGTTTTACCTCAGCGCAAGTAAAGACCAAACACAAAGTTCAGACTTGCTACCTAAACCTCCAAGCCCAACAGTAATTCTGTATACTTCATGAGACAATTTAGCATCCCAACATCTTATGAATCTGAAATTGACATACAAACATAGGAACTTTTAATATAATATTATCACACTAATAACGGTTTAAGTATTTGATTAAACTAAAGATCTACATTTAAAAACAGCTTTGTAAAAATCGGCGCTAGTCAGCGATTAATCGCAAATAGGGTGCGGACTTGGAGATTTCATCTAATTAGGGGCAAAAATCGGTGGTCGGACCTAGTCGCTCAACATCAGACCTAGTCGGTAAAAATCGGACCTAGCTAGACCCTAGGTGGTCTTAATTGGCCAAAAATCTGTGATTCCGGCGAGATTCCGGCAACTTTCCAGGCGAATTTTAAAAAATCCATCCAAAACTTGGAAATTCCTGCTTAAACTTGGAAATTCCGGCATATTTTGTGTATATATATAAAACTGAACATTTTTGTTAAAATTACATATGAAAATGTGTGTATTTATAAATAAAACTGAAAATTATATATAAAAGTTTCAATCCAATTAATCGCTAGTCGGCACCGTACCGCCCGACTAGCACCTAGCAATTTCTACAACACTATTTAAAAAGTACCAACAGTTTAGGAGGTGATCATCATTCAAAAGGATATCAACATAATTTGCAAGAAAAAAAATAAGAACTCAGAAAAAGCGCATACCCGTCACTACTTCCTGAGTATATATATTTTGCATCTGCACTCCAAGTGACACTTAATATACGCCCTGCATTGAAATGACGACAATGCATGAATAAAAAAATCATGAATCACAAAAGGTAGGGATCTGAAAAGGAGGCAGCTATCTCACCACCAACTCTTGGCAAAGACTTATGGTAAGTAAATCCATCTGAGTCTGGGATATTATATATTCTCACGCAACCATCATCACAAGCAACTGCCATACTTGCATTTTCAGTAGTTGGTTCCTCATACAACTCGACCAAATCAGCTTCAACCTCACTTTCACTGGTAACATCACCATTATCTATAGTTTTATCAGTAACGTGTCCATTCTCTACTGAAACCAAATCTGGTTTTGGATTAAATTGCTGCCTACTCACAGGATGAGCAGCCATCTGCCAGATGGACACGCCAATAGGATCTACCACAACCTGCAGATGAAGTAAGAACAACTTAGTATACAACTCTTCATGTGAAGAGGTCAAGGACTCAAAGCATTCTCCCCATTAAAAGATATCCAGAGAAAAGTTTGTGTTTCTTAAGACAATGGGCCACATATGTTTTTTAGGAAATTCATGTGTTCCTGATCCTCCCAGGATAAAATTTTAGAAAATGGATAAATAAGAAGTATATGATGAAGTAAAGACATATGAGGAGAAACTGACAACCACCTTGCAGGCATTGTTTCAGAATCATGATAAAGAATTGTGAAAAATAAGAGGTACATCTTAAACCAACTACCTATTCCTATGATTCCTTGACAATATACTACCATGGATGTTATTGGAGGAGTTTCCTAACTCCAGCTTGACAATATTCATTTGTGTATTGTATATAGTAACTAGTAAGCTCAGAAATATTCTCATTTTCTAGTCACACGCGTCCATGCATGCCCCTTAGAGCATGGTATAAGAAAAGGATGCAACTTCCATTTGCAACTTATGGTGATCAGACTGAATGTAGATCACTCATCACAGCTTATTGTCAGAAAATTGATGGACAAACAAATGGGTGAATCGTGTTGTTGAGTGTTACCAGCATTGTATGAGCAAGACTTAACTAGCAATAGAAGTGCATCGTTGCATTGGACAAATGTTTGTATGATTCTCATATCCATAGGGGCTTAAGATGAGTCCATTAGAAGTCCTCCATAGCTACATGAGGCTAGACTTGAAAGTTCCTTTAGTTTGGTAGGAATAAAGATGCTGCAGCCAACGCATTCAGTATTAACAAAACATCATTTTAACTTTAGCCAACGAGAGGTCATATGGTACTTGATCAATAAATTAGAAACATGTGGATCTATGGCATTTAAGTTAGTTGACTCTCCAGTCTTTTGTAAATTTTCCAGGCTAAAAAAATAAGAAAGGTCGTATACTGAGTTATATTGCTTAAGCCGGTAGACTGCATCAAATTTCCCACATTGCAATAATTAAGATCTCATTAGAACAAGAACACCATTCTACTCGTACGCTTCCAGTACTCTTGATACTTCCATTGGTCAAGACAAATAACATGTTAAATGCTAATATTTTACTAGAGGACAGTTAACCACGTTAATAAAGTCTCACTCATATTTGGTATGAAACAACTGATCAGTTGAACTGTAGCCTGAAAAGCCTAATCTCATACTGATTTTCCAAGAAAAAGACTCACTCTTCTCTGCACTCTTCAAGAAGCTCCCATTTTTAATATTTATGTTATCAGCAGGTACCAGCAATAATGCTGATTTAATCTCTTAAATAGCATTCATGATAACTACATAAACCCCAAAGAAACCACCAACATGCACCCGTAACATCATCAAAATTCAAAAACAAACCTTTTGAGTGAGGTTAAACAAGTCCCACTCCAACACCGATCCATCAATGCTCGAAGAAAACAATCTACCAGCAGGTAAGCCCTTAGACACCGAATTACACCACACTAGCGCCGAAACTCTCGAATTAGGGTCACCTTGTATCGTCTGCAACAGAATTCAAAACTCCAATTCTGTTAGCAACATTGAAAATTAACAAGATTAAGATGAAAAAGAAGAAGAATGTAAGGAGTAGACCAATTGGCAGTGCCAACCAACGGCGCCGGGGGACACGAGCCATATTTCGAGGGAGCCGTCTTCTCTGGCGGCGGCGACCTGAGATTCGTCGACGCTGGTGGCTAGAGCGACGATCGGAGAAGGATTCCATTCGACGGAGCTACTGCTGCACTTGTAGAGGTCGAACATCTCGGTGGTTTGTGGTGGAACCCTAACCTGAATCTCTGTGTAGAGGCGGTGTGTGAAGGTGTTATAAACTGATACCAGACGGCGAAGATGAAGTGGAGCATACAAGTTATTAGATTTGGGGCTTTTGGCGGGCCTCGATAGATTTGGGCCGGGCTTTTTCTCTTGGATTTTTTTAACGACTAATTTGGTCACGTACAAGTTATTAGCCTATCCAATGATCTTTGTTATTCGTGTGCAGAATCTTAGAGCACTAGCTGGTATGTTTTTGAAGAAAATCCTGATCAATCTATCCATATTAATCTTGAATCTGAGACCACCCAAGAGGAAACCACCTTAGGTGAGAAAACGCTCTAGCCCAACCTGGAACCATATTTATTTTTGTCACAAGTGGGTCGTGAACCCATGACCTCCCCCTATTTAAAGAGTATTTGGTACCTCACCTTAACCATTTGTACTGACGATCATTAGTTTTTTTTTTCTTCGACTTAATTAGGCTATTTGGAAAATAGAAAGTCAAGCCTAAAGTGTACAAAACTAGTTTGGCTCGTAAACTAAATCTGTTTAGACACTTTGATTTAACTGGTTTGTGGAGAAACCTGTTTGGGCAATAGACCGGTTTGAAAGGTAAAACCTAGACAGAACTGATAAAAACCGATAATAAAATGGAACTAAAGCGACCTTAACTGATCACTTCCCCCTCTTAAAACTGGTTAATAACCTAAACTGTTTTATCAAGAACCAGTTTAGGCTCTCGTTTACCTGAACCGGAACAAGTTTGGAACTAGAACTAAACCGAAGAAAAGACCAAACAGACGGTTTTATAGGCATATAAACTAAACTCTGAAAGAGGGTAAGTTTCATGAATGATACACTTTTATAAAAGTTAATTTGTATTCTTTAGCAATTTCTTTGACATGGAATGAATTCAACACCCATGAAATAATCAATTATACTTGAAAGATTCTAGATAAGTACTTAGAATATATAAAGAGAAAATAATATGACAAAGTCTCACTTCAGTAACTTTAGAGAAGGAAAACTTTGGTTTGGAATATTTGAAGTTTGACACAACCAAATGGCATGCGAGAATCAATTCTTTTTGTCTTTTCAACAGCCTGATACAATAAAGTTCCATAGTCAACCTGCTCAACTTTCAAAAATTGATCAAACAACTCTCTAGACGCTCACTTTTAACAATTAAAAAAGAAAACAAATAAAGGCGCTAATTCATTTGCTACGAACAAGAATGTAACTAAAATACTTACATTATGTTAGGTAGGTAGCAATTTGTTAAAATTGTAATTTTATTTTTAACGTGTTTGAAATTGTAAAATAGTTAAACTGTCGCCGTCCCGACTGTCGCCATCACCGACCCTTCCTACGACCTCGATCTCGACCGCCGCAGCCCCCCAACCATCGTCGTGGCCGACCTCTAACCCTCGCCACCCTCGACCATTGCAGACCCCGCCCCCGCCGCCGCCAACATCCGACCGCCCTCGCCTCTTCCGACCGCCGCCGCCGACCTCAACCACCAATCGCGCTGCTATTCGCCAACCCCCGCAGGTGCCCACCGTCGATCGCCCAAAACCGTTTGACGCCCCACCCACTACCCGCTTGTCGCTTTGCCCCTAGACAACCGAAAACGGCCGACAACCGATCGTGTCATCACCGTTGTTAACAATCGATAGTCGGTGCTAACCGCGCCTGTCGTTAACAACGACTGTCTCCACCGACCGTGTCCGCGACCGATCGTCGCCAAACAGCATCGGTTTTAGACACCCTCGACGGTGGCGAGCGTAATCGATTGGTGGCAACGACGGTAGCAGCGGGGTACGGTCGGTTGTTGGTGGCGGGTGCGATCGTTGGCCGCGGTCAAGTGTCGGTGGTAAGGGCAACTCACTATCGGTGGTATGTAGCGGCGGCGATGAGTCGTAGATGGTGGCGCTTTGCAATGAGTAATATTGCATTTGGAATTTAAAATCCTTTAATAGATTTTAATTCTCTTGAATTTCAAATCATTTGAAATATATTGAATTTAAAATTCAATTTCTTTAATTTCAATTCAAATTTCAATCACAACACATTCCATAAACCAAACGTCCCTTTAAGGTGATGGCGGTGTACCTTAAGCCCACTCATTTAACCAATTAGCCGTATGTCAACTTACAATCTAAAAAAAAACCCTTTGAACCCAATTTGATAAGGGTGTAACTTTTTAAACTCTTAGAAGCATCACATTTTTTTCTAAGTAAAACTTAAAAAACCAAACTTTATTTAATAATAAAAAAGTACATAATTATTACTAAAAATATATATTATAAAAACAAATTGCTACAAATTAGTTTTAAAAAAATAAAATAACTAAAAGAATCTAGAAATCCCAAGTTATTATGCCTCGCCGCCATGTTCAATTACGTTGAAATACTGTTTCCATGTGTGTCATGTTATGGTGATTTTTTTTTGTTTTTTAGCAGATTTTCGAGGCTGTTTACTATTCTTTTAATGATCAATAAGAGGTTATATTTTAATGATTCATAACTTTTAATGATTAAAAGGTAATTTTAATGTTAAATGGTTAAAAACTATCATTAAGATTAAACTTCTTAACCATTTAGCATTAGTGCTACTGTTTAACCATTAATAAATTATGAACCATTAAGAGGTAGCATTTTAATGATCATTAAAAGGTTATCAAACAACCCCGTTAGAATAAGAAAATGTAAATTTCTAGAGTGTATAATGGGGTATTTATAGATTATAAAAATATTTTTTTAATTAATAACCTAGCCCCCTCCCAAAATAAAAAAATCCCGTTGAGCAACGGTAAGAAAATGAGCCACTGAACGGCTAGAATTGACAAAAGGTTGCACAGGTTCATGAGCGAGTTCATACTTGATTTTTCCGAATCCGATGCATCTGTATTCATAGGTTAAAAAAAAGCTTAAGAGAAACAATATATCAACATTTGTTGAAATTAGGGGTGCAAACAAGCTGAGTTGGGTTCAGGCTCGGCTCATTTTGGATTAATAAAGCTCGAGTTAAAACTCAAAGGGTGAGAACCTTTTCAAGCTTGGGCTCATTTATTATTAGATTAATTCATTTATATTTTTTTAAAATTAATTTTATATATGTTGCAATTATACTTTTAATATATAACATTATTTAATTATATTATCAGAATTTTGTATATATTAGTAATTAGTTATATAAACAAAAAATTCGTTTAGTCTCGTGGGTTGCTCGAGTTCGATACGTGAATAAGTCATAATATGAGCTCGAGCTCGTTTATTAAATAAGTCATAATATGAACTTGAGCTTATTTAAGCTCGGATCGATTTAAGCTTTTGTCAAAACGAATCCTAATAGCTCATGAGCTGGCAGGACTTGTTTACGCCCTCGTTTGAAATACGATTTCAGAACTAAAACAAAACCTTTTAGTTCTAAATAAAATATATAAATCCCGTTTTAACCTCTATTAATAGTATCATTAGTTGTTGTTATTATTTTTATTGCAAAACATATAATTAGTTAATTCAGTTATATAATCTATCAATCTTTTTATGTTTTAATCCTACTAAATCCACATAACGTCAGAAAAAGTGTGAAAGCCAAGGTGTCCCACTATATACCATTAATAAAAGACAAAACGACTAGAAAATGAAACCATTAGAGCATAAACTAGTTGTACACTACATTCCCTACCCGCATTAAGTGATTGTACATTCAAACACAAAATCATGTACGTCCAAACGACAAAAAAACCTACCCTGCCAAGCCTACCTCAAACGAAGCTCGGCGTGGTGGCTCGAGCTTGTTTGTCCAGCAACAACCCTCAGCTGCCGCTGCCCTTCTCATCGGCTCCGACTTGCATCTCGTCAACACCATCGGCTCCAACCCCATTGTGCTCACTAGATTTTGCTCTAAGCCGATCATTGAATGCGGAGCCGGAAATGAACATGAGGATCGAGCCGGCTGACTGTCGATTGGTTGAACTGGCGGCTTCAGTGGCGGCGGCGGCTGCTGCTTCCGGCCGGAGTGACGTCGGATGAAGTCACTACTGCAAACCCATGTCTCCTTTGAAACCTCCATTGATAACTTGGGTTCGTACATCATCAGCAACAAACACTCCGGCAATGATTCGATTGTTTTATCTTTCACCTCAATTTCTTCATTTTCTGCTTCAATTTCTGTTATTTTTTCAATTTCAGTAGAAATTACTGCATTTTCTGCTTTAATTTCTTCATATTCTGCTTCAAATTCTGTATTTTCTTCAATTTCAGTAGAATTTTCTGCATTTTCTGCTTTGATTTCTTCATATTCTGCCTGAATTTCTGTATTTTCTTCAAATGCAATCGAAATTTCTTCATTTTCCTTTTCAAAATGTTGGATTTGTTCTATATTTGATTCCCCTGTTGCAGTTTCTTGAACATCTTCATCTTCAAATAGTTCATCTTGAGCATCCTCCATATCAGAATCTTCTTCTTCTTCTTGAAGACGAACTGCATTTTCTTCAAACAAAGATTCGAGGAAAAAACTTTCATCTTCTTCTTTTTCTTCATTAGTTTCAATGCCCTGTTCTTTATCATCATCTTCTTCTCGAATACTCTGTTTCGCCTGCATTTCTTGTTTTTCTTCTTCGTCACCCTCTTTCATCTCCATTTCCGAATTGGTCTCTTCGTAAGTTTCGTGCTTTTGTAAATGATCTTGTTCTTCTTGAGGAATTGTGTCCCGTTCCACTTTGTTTTCATAAATAACAGGTTCTTCATGTTCATGTTCTTTTTCATCTTTCAGCTGAAGATCTTCTTGAGAAATTTTGTTCTCTTCCATTTTGTCTTCAAAATCAACAAATTCTTCATCTTCATCTGTTTCTTCGTTAATGTTCATAGTCGGTTCCCAAAATCGATTCGTGAGAGCTTCCATCTTCATAGGATCAGATCTACACCTCATTAACAACAAAGCATTCTTAGGTGGTACACATATACTCACCCTTGCTTCATCTTTACTCCCAATAATCACATCATTCACAATCTCTAAATCATCAAACACATGCCTTCGTACATTCCCAACATCATCAGCATCATCACCCTCTGCAACCATTTCAACATCTCCCCCACCACCACCATCAACACACCTTCTATCTCCACCATCACCATCTTGCAGAGCCACCAACCACCGTGCAATCACCGCACCACAAGACCCATGTTTACCCCCCTCTTCAACCTCCATACTCATCTTCTCTTCATTCTCCATAGCTGTCGTTGAAGAACATGAAGATCTGCAAGGAAACAAACAGCTAACCTCCGACCCAAACGCCCTCAAAGCTTCACAAATCGTCAATGGAATATGAACCCATCTCTGATTATTATTATTATTACAATTCCTCTGCCCTTGAAGACATTTAAGATGCTGATTACCCTGATTCTGACTACGTGAATGCTCCAATTTCCTGAAATTAACATCCCCTGAGCTCCGTCTTCTTGATAAACTTCTTATGGTTTTCGCATGTTTCTTCTTGCTCTTAACTCTCACCTGACCAATGCAGGTGACTGTAGGGGAAGATGGTTCTGGGTTATCGAACCCACAACCCCTTTTCTTGCCGGCGACGGGGAAAATCGCCGGAGATGCTCCGCCCTTGATGCTGCGGCTGTTACTGAGCCTCCGGCTGAGTGAGGTCGAAAGAGAAATGGGTGGTAATGGTGGTGGTTCACGAGAGTATGCAGCTCTAGCTGGACTGAGGGTTGATCTTGAAGAAATTTTCATGGTGGATGATGAGTTGAAGCAGAGGAACAGAGGACGATGATGATGACTGAATGAATGAATGAATGAGGAAGATGATGATGAATGAATGAATGATGAGGTGAAGTTAGTGTCAATGGGCCAATGGGAGAGATGACGGGGAAATGAAGGAAACAATGGGTGGGGTGAGTGAGACTCCCACTTTTATTGCTTCCCTTTTTCTTGAGGTTTTCATATATTTACAAAGTGGAAAATGTTTTAACGTTTTATGAATGGAAAATCAGGATAATAGCTTTTTTTAATAGTTATGTACGTGACAAAATCTTGCTTTTGTAGTTACAGAAATAAAAAGTGAGTGAAAATAAAATCTTACTTAAAGAATTAAAAAGCAGGTAAAGTTTATAGTTTCAAAATAGTTCTAAGAATACATCAACTAGGAATCAAGCTCTTATGATACGTCATGTTTACGAATTTCTTTGTGTATGTTGTGGTGGTAACTTGACGTGGTTAAACACTTATAAAAATGTATGAAGTTTACACCTAATCAATTGTGACATATACATGACCAAACGTTGAGGCGACAAAATCACTTAAGGAAAAAATCTATTGAAAAAAGTAAAAGAATAAGAGGGAAAAACTAACAAAAAACTATCAGCTAAATTTCAAATCAAAGATAAAGTGTTAAAAGGATAAAGAGCTAACCTCTCCCATCACCACCCATTTTATTTAAATCTTTTTGACAACAACACGTTTAAATAGACCAAAACTTGGCTACCTATTGAGAACCAGCAGTAACATTTGTCCCGTCATACAAAAGGTAAACCCGAACCATTTAGGTCAATTATGAAAATCAAATACATTATTTAAACCATTATATTCAATTTGGCGTTTCCAAGACAATAAATATGACTTATATTCAATTTACAATAATTTTATAATTTATAACACAAACTTTTATAAATTTATAAAGTTTTATTATCAATGATGAGATCTTAATTACTTAATTAAAATGAATAATTAAGTTTACAAAGTTTTACAAAATATATAAAGTTATAAAGTTTGTAATTAATTAGTAAATTGATTTATTATAAAAATTAGATCTTTGGGAAAAAATTATAATATATAAACTTTAATTAAAACCTATGTACATGAATGTTAATTTTAAAATCAAAGGGGATGGGTTCGACCCCAGGCACCCCATATATTTTTAAAACTCAAATTTTTTTATCAGTTTGTACATGAAATGTTATTATTATATCAATATAAAAGTTATTTTGTTAACCAATAATAATTTAGAGATTATTAGGTAATTTCTAAAAATTATAATTTCATATTTTATTATTTTTAACAATCATGAATGCTATAGAAACAATATTAATTCATTTATAAATCTTAAGTTTTATAAAATTTAATTTTAAATTAAAAAAATCATATTAAATTATTTTACACTAATATTTTGCAAATCATTTAAATAATTAATTATTTTAAAAAATAATTACTAAAATTAGTTATCTTCGTACTTTAATATTCAAACACATTCTTAAAATTAAATATTTAAATAATATTTAATAACTCTATTTTACTAATTAATCATTATTATTTTCTAAATTAAATTATTTAATCAATTTATTATAGCTTTATTTAATCAAGATATATAATTAGTTATTTTATTTAAAAACTAGTTATTTAAAAACTCAAATCCCAATCGAAACCCCAATTCATACTTAGCCTTTAAATCGTTATTAGCTGACTCGTTATTTTTTCACATGATTTAAGGAAATACAGCTTTGTGTGCTTCTAAATGCATATTTAGGCTTGGACTTGGTCTAAATAAAAGACAATTTCATTATATCTACTTGAGTTTTTATTTGATTGTAATGTATTGTTTGAGTAATCGATTCACATCCGTTCGTCCGGATAATTCCGTCATCGATTAGGGTGTGACACCAACCTCGTTATTTAAGTCATAATATAACATGTGAAATAATTTCTTATATTTTATAATTTTATAAAAAATCTTTAACATTTTATTTACAATTGTTTCTTCCCTCCTATAGAGAGGGGGGGGGGGTCTTCCCAAGCCTCCCGACTAGTACATTCCAACATACACCTATTTCTCCTAATCTACCTCCCTTACTCTCATGAAATCAACTTCATCTGACTTCAATATCCAAATGTCCACAACACTTCCTACCTCACTTTGTCACCTCACTATTCTCGTCTCGTCCCCACAAACACTCTACCTTGTCTTAGCAAAAAAATTTAACGAAGTTAACAAATTTACTAGTTTATGTTAAAAGCAGACAACATGTTTAGTGAAGTTACTTATTTAGACTTGAATACCCAAAAGCTCAAATTTTCATATATAAACATGGCATGGTTGTCGTCAAAAAAGCAAATTTTCACTATAAAAGGCTCCGAGCAAATGCTTTATGCATATCAAGTGAAGAAGGAGCTAACGCTCCCATCTCAGATCCATTATGATATTGTTGTATTATTGGCTTCTTCTTCTCAGATTACAAAGCTCAACCTAACCACATGCAAAAGCTCGTTGAAGGGCCTAGGCAACCCATAGCTCTAAGGAGTCATCATCACTCAAATCAATCATGTCATTAGAGTATGTTCAAAGTAATCATGATATTATGTATTGTGAAAGAGCCTTTTATTTATATGGAAGCTTGCGGGCTTAACCCTAATATGCTAGCCTTAACTTGAATTTACTAAGAATGAAGCCACTTGGATTAGGCTTAACACATTGGGCTATGGTCTAATTATGAGGTTAATACCCAAATGTCAAAACTCATTTTCTTCAAATCCAATCTAAAGAATTGCATTTCCACTTTCCATATAATTCTCAACTATCTGATACTCCAAAGGTGGGTGTCTACTCCTTGTCTTCTGTAAGGTAATATCAAAAGATTATAAGACTGATACAACCAAAGAAGCCAAAACAACCAAGGGTCTTCCTGCATGCATGCACTAAGATACAAGGTAGAAGTTGCTTCGGAAGTTTTAAACTCTCCACAAAAAATATTCTAAGTGTAAAATCTTCCGAAGCCAAAGTCCAAGTCTTCTGAAGCCAAAGATGAAGTCTTCCGAAGCTTCAGAGACAAAGTCTTTCGAAGCCAGATGGTGTGAAGACTGATTTCTTTCAAAGACAGAGAGAACATGCTTTCTCTGACCTATTTTTTATAAAGCTGACTTACTTTCCGCTGCAACTCTGAAGACTCACCAACTTGCATGAGTTGGTGAAAAGTCCATGCTTTTGTAAACTGTAGATTAAGGTCTTTGTCTGTAACTTCCTACTTATGTACCTGTTATTCTTTTTATATTAGAAAAGGATGTGAGCTATGGCATGTCATAGTCACTAGTCAAAAGGCAATCAGCCTTTTGACTCTACATTGATCTTGTTGTCTAGATTAGTGTTTCCAACTGTCTTTCTTAGTTTTGACAGTTGTAGGATGTAGTATAAAGTATCTAAGGTCCTTGTATTTCTTTTTATGCTTTGTAACACTTGTAATAGAACTTGAGAGCAATATACAGCATCCTTGAAAACTATATTCAACTGTTCTTGTTCTTGGTTCTGTCTCAGTTACTTGTATTCTTAGTATCATCTACTCAAACCCAGTTTCTCATTTGATCTGTTAAAGTGTTCTAACACTCTCCTCATTATGAGATTGATTATACTGACCACCCCAATTGGTATCAAAGCTTTTTAGGATCTTGATTGTAAGATCTCACCATCTTTAATCCTTTTAGTCTCACAAAACATTTAACATCTCAAATGGCAGCTATCACAACGGCTGATATGGAAACTGGTACTATGACAAAGTCTCCACTAATCACTCTTGATGATTTTGATACTTGGTTCTAAAGAATGGAAGGCTTCATCAAGTCTCAAGACTCCAGGATGTGGGGATCTATTGTCTATGGACCTCATGTACCATCCACCTCTTCAGCTGCTACTGGTGGTGGCATGATACCAAAGGAAATGGCTGATTATCCTGATGAAGACTGGAAGAAGATTTACATAGATCAGAAGGCCATGACCGCCCTCCAAACTGCTCTTCCAAATTCTATCTACAGAGGTTTCAAGAAGTGCAAGACTACCAAGCAACTATGGGATGCATTGAAGCTAATGTATGAGGGTCAAATAAAGCTAAAAAGAATAAGAAGGATCTTTTGAAGTAGCAGTTTGAGAATTTCATCTTTAAGGTAGGTGAAACCATGACTCAACAATACTTCAGGTATGTTGAGATTGTGGATACTCTAGTGGATGTTGGAGTAACTCTTGAGAACAGGGACATTGTGAGGAAGTTCATGTCCTCTCTTCCCAGATAATGGACACACTATTGTGTGGTCATTAAGAGGACTGAAAACCTCAAGACCCTCACTCTCACTGAGTTGTATGGTATCCTCAGTGGCTACCAGATGGAGATGAACATGCAAAATCCATCTGGTAACTCCAACAACCAACAGAGTTCAGCCCTTCATGTGGTTGAAAGGGATTGTAGAGAACCACAGCATCATCTCATCTGCTACCCTGACAACTCATAAAAGGGTCCTTTCATCACCTTCCCGAAGACACCAAGAGAGAGCTACATCCATGGAAGCCCATTCTATGAGACAAGCTCTTCACAAGCCTTTGTGTCTCATGAAGAAAACATAGGCAACTTTCTCTTCACCCTTAAAGACCTGGACTGTATCCATCCAGATGATCTAGAATACATGGAAATAGTCCAACAGATGGCTCTTCTTACTCACAGAGCCAGGAAATTCTACAAGAGGAAAGGGAGGAAGTTTCTTAGCAATGCAGCCAGTGGACAGTTTGGGCTAGACAAAAGCAAAGTGAAGTGTTACAACTGTAACCAAATAGGACACTTTGCTAGAGAGAGCAAGGCACCAAAGACAAAAGGTGGCCAAGCACAAACCAGACCAAACTACACTAATGGAGCTCCCCAGAATGAGAAGCCCAAGCAGCAAGTTGCAGTTGCTATTTAAGAAGGAGGCTTTGACTGGAGCTTTCAAGTTGAGGATGCATCTCCAAACCAAGCACTGATGGCAGGTCATAAAGAAGCCAAGGATTTGGAACATCCTTACACACCTAAATGTATTGCTAAAGTTATCTGATATAGGTCTAATAACTTAGAGATGAAAACTGATCTTGAGTCCTTAAAAATTTAAAAAAAAGCTAATTTCAAAAGAGCTGAAAATGTTTACAAAATAGAAGATTTTAAGAAAACTATTTCAACTCTTAAGCATGAACATTCCCAACTACAGGACTCAAAAAAGATCTCATCACTAAGTTAACTGAATGCCAGGCAGAGCTTGTGATTAGCAAAGCTAGGGCAGACATGTTCTTGAAGAAGAGACCTTCAAGAACATAATATCCTCATCCTTGCTTGCAAAAGTTTGTTATCAGAATAGCAGGGACTGGGATCTACTGAGATAGCTCCTCCACACACTCTATTGTCTGTAAGATCTCCAAGGTGTAAAACTTGTGAAGATGAGCTTCCCCTCATAGACCCCATTGTTGAAGAGGATGAAGAGGAGATAGTGAAGGATGATTCTGGGAAGAGTGAAGAAGATCATCCTAAAAAGGGTCACTATTCTCCTGAGGAGAGGAAAGAATCTGAGATGACCAAGTCTAAAAGAAAGAACTTGATCAAGAAAGCCAAGTGGAGATCAAAGAAGGCTCAAGAAATCAAGGCCACTTTCAGCTCTAAGCAGAAACAAATGTTTATCTCTACAGGATCTGAAGTGGTGAAGGCTAAAGACTCAACTATGAACTCTAGTACTAGGAGTTCTAGTTCATGTCCAACTCATTCCAAAAGTAAAGAAGGCTGATCAGCTGTGTACCACTGCTACACAGCCTGAACTATCCAGTTCTAAGAGCAAGCCTCACCCTAAGAGGCTTGCTGCATCATCTATGAAGATGAAGATAAAAATGGAAAGTGATCAAGTTCAGTCTTTCTCTTAAAAGAACATTCTCAGAAGGAAGCAAATGGATTCCATCATGTGTGGTAGTACTTCTCATCTCGCTAAGGATTGCATCTACAATCCTAAAAGTACTACTCATATGATTAAAGAGAAAACTTCTGAGATGAAGAAAGAAAAACTAGCTTCGGAAGGAATTTTTTTTCCTTTCGAAAGCTCCAAGGTGAAAAAGAAGACAAGTGAGAATTTGCCTTCGGATGAAAGTTTAGTCTCGGAAGAAATGAATGCTTCCGAAGTACTGAATTCTGCTATAGTGAAAGCAAGATCTTCTGAAGGTCCAGTTTCCAAAACTTCAGAAGTTGTTAAAACTTTCGAGGTGTTGAAGGTCAACTCTAATCTTTCAAAGATGGTGTGGAAGATGAAGAAAGACCTGGTGACTGAAAGTTCTTCATCAACAACAACTAATGATCCTCAAAGCTTGAACATAGGATCAGTTACTATTACATTGTCTTTAAATCGGTTTGATAAGCCTAAGACCAATGAGGCTTGGGCTTCCAAATGTAACTAAACATTTCCTTTTATGTAGGAACAGCTAAAGATCAATAGGAATGTGCGGATCATTGATTGTGGTTGTTCCAGGCACATGACAGGCAATGGCTCATTGCTTCAAAATTTTAAGCCAGTTGCTTTTGGAGGAAATCCTAGAGGTTACATTACTTTAAGGGGTGAGAACAAGAGGACAAACCCATGATAAAAATGTTTGTCTATACTCTTGCTTTTTGTCCTAGTAGAGCTAAAGAAAGTTGATGAGGCTTTGTAAGATGGAAGCTGGGTTAGAGCAATGCAAGAGGAGCTGCTTCAATTCAAAAGACAAAAGGTTTGGAACCTATGTCCTCTTCCTCATAGGAAGACTACCATAGGATCCAAGTGGGTTTTTAGCAACAAGAAGGATGATAGAGGACTTGTCATCAAGAATAAGGCTAGACTAGTTGTTCAAGGATACACACAAGAAGAGGGAATTGACTACACAGATGTCTTTGCTCTTGTGGCAAGGCTTGAAGCTGTAAGAATATTTCTGGGTTTTATTGCATCCAAGGATTTCAAGGTCTACCAACTTGATTTCAAGTGTGCTTTCTATATGGGGTGATTGATGAAAAGGACAAAACACACCAACATCAGATATCATTTGATTAGAGATAATTTTAAAAAAGGATTAATCAAACTAGTCAAAGTTAACTCAAATAAATAATATGCTGATCTGTTCACTAAAACTTTTGATGAACAGAGATTCAAACATCTTGTATCAGCTATTGCGATGATTAACTTTGAGTAGATTTTCTTAAACTTAAATCAACTTTATTTTTAAAACCTGTGTGTCCTAAGTTGTCTATTTTTTCACCTCCATAAGCCCAGATTATTTTGGAAGAAAATCTTTAAAATGATACTCTTAGATTTTAGAAAAAAATTTCAAACATATTTTCTTTCGAAAGATTTCAAGTTGCCTTAGAAAGAAAATTATGTTTTCAAAGCAAATAACTACTTATAAGAAATTTACCTTCGGAAGAAATTGTGAATATCTCTTCCGAAGCTTAAATATGCTTCTAAGTACTTACATTTATTTGAAGGACAATTTTCTTCCGAAAGCAATTAAGTCTCTGAAGATTTATTCTCTTTAGAATAAAACTCCCAAGTCTTAATCTCTTCCGAAACCAAACATGTGAAATTTTTCTAAGTGTAATATCTTCCGAAGCCAATATTGGCTTCGGAAGCTTTTTCCAAAATCTTCCAAAGGAAAAATTACCTTTTGGCTTCGGGAGCTTTTTCTTAAAACTTCCGAAGACAAATTTACCTTCGAAAGATTTTTCACAAATCTTAGGAATATTTTCCGAAGCCAAATTGGCTTCGGAAGCTTGTTCTAAAATCTTCCGAAGCCAAATTGACTTTGGAAGCTTTTTCTTAAAACTTCCGAAGCAAAATTACCTTTGGAAGATTTTCAACTTCCAAAATAACTACCTTTTTGGGCACTTTTTCAGAGGTGGGACCGACATTCAGATTTCAAAGTTTATACTTTTGCATTAACTTTGTCTCAAATCCATGTCATATATATTCTATCAACGGTTCCCCCTCTTTTCACTATCTTCTTTATCCGCAAATTCTTTAACCTAAATTCACCCACAAACCGCCCTTTGTTCTTATCTTTCTTCACCACAAAGCTACATCAAAATGGCCAACCTTCACCATAGAAACCAACCTGATTTCTCCATGCATCTTCACAGGCAACATAATCAAGTTGCTCTGTTAGACTCTGAGAAAGATCCAGGTTTCTCAGAGGTTTGTCGTTACCTTTCTTTGTCGAACTACTTCACCTTCCTCACCATTGATCCTCCATTCTATGAGGATCAACTTTTGGAATTTTGGAGGACCTGCCAAGAGGTCACCATGGATAGGGAGAAGGCGCTGTCTGCCACAGTGCAGGGGAGGACAATCTTTATCACTCTAGCCTCCATAAACAATCATCTTTAGCTGGATGATGTAGAAGGTGATTTTCCTTTCCAAAATCTGCTGTTAACCACTCCTTTGAGCAGATAGGCTATGAAGGTGACTTCTCAGTCAAAACCTTTAAAAAGGGGAAGGTCTCTTCTCAGTGAAAGTACCTCCTCCATGTGTTTATCCATAATTTATCCAACAAACATGGAGGTTGGGACCAGATTCCTAAAGATCTTTCCTTTATAGTCCATGGAATGGTTCAAGGGGTCAAGTTCAGGTATTCATAATTTGTTTATACTAATTTACTTGCAAACTTAGACTCCTTAGTATATTACATGTTCCTTAGATATGTCCAACACATTCTCAACTATGAACTAGGCTCACAGTTAGGGGGAACAGGTAATATTCTAAAATTTGGACAGATGAAGCCTGACATCTTCAAGACTATAAGGATGCCAACTGCTGGCTTCTCAGGGGTAGAAACAACCCTTGTCCCAAAAATATTAGAGCTCATTGCTCAATGTGACAACCTAGCAGCACCAGCTAGTGTTGAACCCACACCTTCTACTTCCCAACCACCAATACAGCCAAAAATAACCATCACCTACCAAAGAAAATCCAAGTGAACCCCTGCACATGCTACTTAGTTTGTGCAGGCCCCTATATCATCACCCATACAGGAGGAAGTGGACACTGGATCTCCTACTTCTCCTGAGGAGCAAACCACTCCCATCTCACCAATGATCAGTTCCGAGGTTCCTCATGCTCAGCATGATGAGCTCATAACCCCCAAGCCTTAAGCCTTCACTTAGAGTCTCAAAACTCTAGTGAACAACCTTCAGGGGACAGTTACCATCCCCAGCCTCTTGATCTAAGCCAACCAATCCCAAGCCTTGAATTCTATGATGATGAAGAGATGGGCTTCAGTGAGTATCATGAGTCTCTCTTCTCCACCCCTACTCAAGGAGAGATGAGTACTCCTGTTTCTCCCATGTCTAGCCCACATCATCCACCGACTACTTAGGTGGATCTTCCTAAACCTGTTCAGGAGATCCATATGGAAGAGGCTCTCACTTTAGCAAGTGATTACATCATTCACACCTCAACCATGGCAACTCAGCCTCTTGACACTTCTCTTGAAGTTATCATGCTACAGGGGAAATCCAGCAGCCAAGAATATAGTGAATGAAGAAGACTTTGGTCCTATTCTCTCATCCCCCCATGATTCTTCTGATGAAGATGAGGGGAGTCTGAAACTAAAGGTGCAACAACTGACTAAAACATGCACCTATTTAGTCTCAAAGATAAGTCACCTGGAATCTTAGGTGACTATCTTACAAAGGAGGGTCAATGACCAGCAACTTGAGATCACCGATCTCAAGGACAAATTAGCTGAGAGACCACTCCAGAGAACTCAACCAGGTCCACAAGAACCTATGAATGTGACAGACTCAACCCCTAGCTCACTTATGCAAGAAAGTGATACTACCAAAAAGAGGGTGAAAGTACGAACAGTCACAGAGCCTGGGAGTTCTTCACAGAGTATGAACTTTGAGGATTCACCACCCTCACTTGCAATGGTCCATACTCAGCAACCTCCTCGATTCTACATGTAAGGCCCCGTTCCCAGAATGCTTACAGCTGGTCAATCATTGCACACAAAGCATAAAACAAACATTAACTTTACCAAAATATTGCAGCAAAATTCTTTTAAACAAACCATTTCATTATAATTGCTTTTGCAAAATAATACATTGCAGTTTACTGTTACAAAATATCACTCGTTTCATAACATCATAAAAACATTATAATTCAAACAACGGATGCCATCCAAAAATGACAAGTACCTGCCCCGTGCCATCCTCAGCAACGTTACCTGCCAACTGGAAATTACATAAAAGTCAGTGTTGCTGAGTGAGTTCTAGTTTTATAAATAAAATACTTTTCTTTCGTTTAAAACCGTACTTTACTTTCGTAAGCGATCATACATCATACATACAAATAGATAATCTCATTATTATCTTTCATCATCGTCAACTTGCATTCATTCATTCTCTTTCTTATCGTACATTTCATTCGATCATTATTACTTTCACTTCTCTATGCTCCAGGCTAATGCCTCGAGCTATACCCCAAACATCATGCACAAGGCGGGTACTGGGCCGAAGACTATAAATAGACTTCAAACATCATGCCCGAGGTGGGCCCAGCACTGGGGTATCATCATTTGGACCAATGCCATGTGCTATACCCCAAACATCATGCACAAGGCGGGTACTGGGCCTAAGACTATAAATAGACTTCAAACATCATGCACAAGGAAGGGCCCAGCATCGGGGTAAGCGACAATGGTCCCATACGTATGGTCAGTCACAAAGACTAGACCCCAGTATGCATCCTTCTGGGGTAGCTAACCCACACACCGTTGAGCTAACACCCTTCATTGGGTGTGAACCTCCTTACAGTGCTTGCAAGACTTTTCTTACTTCCGATCGTTTATTAATGCATGCATTCATTCTTTCTTTCTTCTCTTTAGTTATCTTCCACTTTCGTTAACTACTACTTTACATAAGCATATTCATACGTCACACCACGTAAGGTCACGACATAAACATAACATGGAAAAACATCATCACAACAGCATACAAAGCATGCAAAACGTAAACAAGCACAGTCCCCCATAAAACCTCATTTCTTAACACTTAAGCTCTACATCCCAAAATCTCAGAAAATTTTGTCCCCTTAAAGAAATGCGGATGAGCAAACAAATACGGATGAACAGACAAATGCGGATAAATAAACAAATGTGAATGAGTAACCAAATGCGGATGAACACCTCAGAAAATATTCTAAGTGTCCCAAAGAAATGCGCATGCACACTGTAGCGAATGCGCATGCATAAAGCACATGAAAGTTTTCAGAAAATATTCCGTCCAATGAAGTGCGCATGAACCAAGTGCGAATGACTGAAGCAAATGCGCATGGACAAAACAAATGCGGATGAACATACAACAAATGCGGATGAACACTTAGCAAATGCGGGTGAGCAAAATAGTCGATGTGTTCATCAGATGCGGATGAAGACTTAACTAATGCGAATGAACAACACTTATGCAAATATTCAAACTCAATGCGGATGATCAACTAACCTGAAACCGCATCTTACACTATAATCAGTTCCCAATCCTCATTCTTATACATTCATCGCACCGATCTAGCATGCTAATCTCTTAGAACAAGCATACAACCACATAAACTGACCAAAACATGCAGGCCCTAACACACCCACTAAAAGAACAGGGCCAAACTTACAGTACAAAATACTGGACATATTTAAAAGTTAGTTACATGCAATTCTAGCCCCAAAACAGGTGTAAAACATAGAAACCGGGGATCTAGAACTCAACTTATGCAATCTTTCGGGCAAGACTTCCTTCAAACCCGAATGCAATGCGTTCACACACCTAAAACCTAACAAAACACAACCCAAACACAAACAAACACACATAAGCATGCAACCGAGGCATAGGCCGGCCAAGAACAACTTAAAACCAAGAATTATTACCTTGAATTCGAATTCTTCTTCTTCCTTCTCTCTAACACCGAAGCTCTTCACTGCTTTCTCTCTCTACAATCCGGTGAAAAGAAAATATGCAGAAAGGTGTGGGCGGCCATGTTGCTTTATGCACCCACTTTTATTCTTTTTATCCTTTTGACACATTTAGCCCCTCAACTTGGGTTAAATTGTGTTTTCTTTCTTTTATACATATTTATTCATTCTTTTTCATCTTTTAAAATTTTCCGGGTGTTACACTACATGAATGTGGACTTACTTGCCCAAGTCTACATGGATGTAGACTCACTCATACAAAGTTTGTTTGAGGAGGGTATTCCTAGAGCTATGCCTACCCCATCTGATTACTCTAAGAATCCAATCATGGGATGGAGGTATGACACTGATAGAAGAGCTCTTGTCATCTCTAGATTCAGGGTCAACAAGAAATTCTCAACTTATTCAATCTAAGCTTCTATGAGACAATCCATCTGATTGATCTTCCACTTGCCAACCCAAGTCAAAACAGACAAGCTGCAAGATTAGTAGATAGGATTCAAGAAAGGATGTTTGAAGAATACAAGCTGAGGTCAAGACTATATAAACAAAGGCTAGCAGGTGAGACTTTTGGTCAACTAGATGTTGAGGTGGACCCTAAGATTAGCTTCAAAGGGGAAGCCTTGACTGGAGGCCCAGAAGTTGAACCTGTGAACCTTGAGACAGGAACTTCTTCAGCACCCATTACCCTCAATAAGGCACCAGCTGGTGAAGGTGCTTCATAACCTCTCTCTGGCCGGAGCTTGACTGCAAAATCAAGCAATAAAGGCCAAAGCTCTCTCCACCCTGAGTCACTAAGGCCTGTGAGTGACAAAGGGAAAAGGAAACTAACTCTTGAGGAGATTGAGAAGGAAGCTAAAGGGAGAAAGTTTAAGAGGGTCTCCAGGCTTCATGGAAGCTGTTATCAGGGCCGCCCCCAGGCCAAACACTCAATATGATGAGTTGAGGGCAGCCAGGATAAACTACTTGGGGACCATAAACTACAATGTGGATGAACTACTCTCTCTCCCCTTAGATGAACTGAATGAACTGGCTAACAAAGAATTGTTCAAAGAAAGAAAGGAGGTAGAGGATGCAGTATTGCTCCTCAAGAACAAAAAAGAAAGAAGACTGAAAAGGCTCTACAAACATGTTCCTATCCTCTCCCCAGTTCAAGAAAGTCAAGAGCCATCATCCAAAAGAGCCAAAAGAAGTCTGCTGACAGACAAAGGATGATGAGCTTCTTGAAGCTGTATGGATTCTCTGGAAGGAGGCTTGGTCCAATGTCTCTATCCACTATGGATGAGCACATCAAGGTGATCAAGTAGAAGATTAAAGTGGAAGAGCTTGTTGGCTTGCATTCTCCACCAAGTCTAGCTCAACCTGAGGTTATCAAGGTTGAACCCCTTGAGACAACATAACTTCACCTTCTGATCCACAGCAGGGTCCTCTTCACTTTTCTTCTGAACTTGTGAGAAAAGAGAACCCAACTGAGAGAGACTCAACAGAACAACCTGGTGCTGAAGACCAGTCCTCTCAGTTAAAGACTTCAAAGAGGAGGAAGGATGGCCATAAAGAATGTTTCCAAGAAAAAGACCAATGCATCCACCTCCACACCCCAGGATGAGTCAGATCATCATGAGGTAGTGCATGAAGAGGCTAGTCAACCCACTCCAACTCTAGTAGAGCCTCTTGCAACTAGAAGACCCATCTTGTCGTGGACCTTTGCTACTAATCCAGACAGGTGGTATGTTATCAGAGATCAAGGAGGTCAAGATGTCTATTTCTGGCAAGACATGCTTGATCTTCCTCTGCATGATCTCCATAACATGAGAAGATATTATGAGAGTCTGAGGGATCATGACCAGATGATGAAGAAATGTATGGTCTTGATCCTAATAAGGACTGTCAACATCTGAATAACTTCTCTGTTTTGGTAGCATCAGCCTATGGGGAGTTTGTAAGGTTATATTAGAAGATTAGAAGGCTGATGCAACCAAAAAAGCCAAAACAACCAAGGAGCTTCTTGCATGTATGCACTAATGTACAAGGTATAAGTTTGCTTCGGAAGTTTTACACTCTCCACAGAAAATATTCTAAGTGGAAAATCTTCCGAAGCCAAAGTCCAAATCTTTTGAAGCCAAAGATGAAGTCTTCCAAAGCTTCAGAGACAAAGTCTTCCGAAGCCAAATGGTGTAAAGACTGATTTCTTCTAAAGACAGAGAGGACATGCTTTCTCTGATCTACTTTTTCATAAAGCTGACTTACTTTCCGCTGCAACTCTGAAGACTCACCAACTTGCATGAGTTGGTGAAAAGTCCATGCTTTTGTAAACTGTAGATTAAGGTATTTGTCTGTAACTTTCTACTATTGTACCTCTTATCCTTTTTATAATAGAAAAACATGTGAGCTATGGCATGTCATAGTCACTAGTCAAAAGGCAATCTGCCTTTTGACTTTAAATTAAACTTGTTGTCTAGATTATTGTTTCCAACTGCCTTTCAAAGTATTGATGGTTGTAAGATGTAGTATAAAGTATCTCAGGTCCTTGTATTTCTTTTTATGCTTTGTAACATTTGTAATAGAACTTGAGAGCAATATACAGCATCCTTGAAAATCATATTCATCTGTTTTTATTCTTGGTTCCGTCTCTGTTACTTGTGTTCTTAGTATCATTTACACAAACCCAGTTCCCCATTTGATCTATTAAAATATTCTAACAGTCTCCTCATTGTGAAACTGATTATATTGACCACCCTTTACACGGTCCTACATCTTCTTTTATGATCAATAGTATAAACTATTATCTTTCTGATGTACCTCGAAGCTT
Source organism: Flaveria sonorensis (assembly GCA_025506505.1). Classification (NCBI taxonomy): domain Eukaryota; kingdom Viridiplantae; phylum Streptophyta; class Magnoliopsida; order Asterales; family Asteraceae; genus Flaveria; species Flaveria sonorensis. The sequence goes on from CM046428.1 coordinate 43,722,123, forward strand.
TGATTAATGTAATTGCCCAGATAAGCTTTGATCAATGAAATTGTCCAGTGTCTTCCCGGGTTGGGGAGTGGGAAAAAACGGGATGACATGTGGATGGTGGTGATTGGTGGTGGAGTTGATGCAGGTGGTGAAACCCAGTGAAATTTCTCAATGTGGGAAGGAAATATAACGAAGAGAAACCTTGGTGTCCAAGGAAACTTGATAACACTATCCCCCTGTTTTTGGGTAAAACGCGAAAACTCGGGAATCGGGACGAATCTGGGTCTTATGTAGATAATTTCTTTATTAAATTTGGGCTTATCACCTCCACTGGTTGTTACTAGCTGCCTCATTTAACACCTACATGTTATCTCGAAGTATGCTTTAAGAATTTGAATCGGAGGTTATTAGCTTGCCCATTATTCCTTGTGCCTCCTAATTACTTACACTGCAATCATGTGCATTGGAAAATATTTATTAAAAGCATCTCCAACATAGATTGAGTCAACTACCACGTCAACAATGCTTTCATTTTCTAACTACATCGGTCTCCTATTCAATTGATCATCATTCTTATATATACTTACATTTTTACATAATCACAGTCTTTTACATTAGACCTTCTTCATCAAACGCCAATTCATGGGTCGCCCGATGAAAATGATTAAAAAGAAACTAAAACCGTTTATATTTATCACGACCAGGTCGGTAGACCAGCCAACCATTGGCGTCCCATAGTACAAGGAAAACAAACCCATGCCTTAGACCATCAAAATCTTAAAGCTTAATATCCCATAAAAAAGTAATACTGATTGAAACCATGGGAACCAGGAACATAAGAAATTCAATAGGCATTCCCTCAAATCTCAATCATCATTCAAAATCATCATTGAAATCTCGATCTTCATTCGAATCTTTGATTCACCATTTGATCAAAATCATTATCGACGTAGTCGACCACCAATGTTAACATTGATTTCATCATATGAGTGCATCCATTGCATGTTGTATCATCGATTTCAAAAATGAATGAGTCGATGGGAGGCCCATTATGCAGTCTGATTAAAAAAATTTGAGTCAGTCATCATCGATTTCAACTTTGTTACGACTTACAAATCAGGATTCCATTAAATATGTCAGGCCTGCTAGGGTGAGTTCGACTGTATAGATTTGATTCGTTGCTTTCACTAGCCTCCGATGCTCCATTTTAGTTTTTATTCATTGGTTTAGAAGTTTGCCCTAGATTTGTTGTTTGCTTGTTTCGTGTGTTAATTTAGTTTGAAATTGCTATGATTTAAAATTGTTTTGGTAATTATTGCTTTGGTTTGAATAATTGATTTAGGAGTTGTGTTATTGTGTTAGATTCGAAAGTTTTGGTTTGAATAGTTGACTTAGGAATCAATTTAGGAATTAAGATTTGCTTAAATTTAATTAATTTTCACAAGTCTTTGAATTACTTCAAATAGTTGATTAATTGTTACAATTTGTTTAGAATTTTCTTTGATCGCACATGAAACTATTTAAAAGCTTTTAGTTCATTAGTGCTGGTCCGGAGCCTAGATATAAGATAAGGGTTTTTAACGGATAAATTTAAAAGGTTTCCAATTATATTTTTGTTTTACACTTTCATAAACCTTGAGCCGATCCTTTGGGCAGTGTCTTTGCCTAGCTGAGCAATTATTTAATATATTTTGTTATATAATCAGGATACACGTCCAAAACTATTTGGTTTGTAGTATTGGCTTTATTTTTTAGTAATCTTGACACATGTCCATATATTGCACACATGCACGTTTTTATAATTTTGGTATATTTTGTTTTTTTTTATATATCTTTGTATTTAAATTAAAACTAGTTTTTTACTTGCATCGCGTTGCGGCGGCATCATATGTGTCGGTAATGTATATACTACAATCGACCCGGCTCATTTCCAAACATAATTTATATCAAAACATAAAATAAATCGAATTTATATTATTGAATGAAAACATATTATATTTGTTTCGACTATTTTCCAAACAAATTAATGTCGAAACGTAAACCAATTCAAAAAGTATATAAAAAGCACGTGCTTATTTAGTTTCTAAATTAACATAAAAATATATATGTATAATAAGAAAAACTAAAACTTGAGGGACCAAAAAGACAACTCCATCAAACTTTTGTGGTCAAATAAAAAAACTAAAACCTCAATTATAGCAATCAAATTGCTATTTAATATAGTATATAGTTTGATTCCTTTTTATTTTTGAAATAATCATATTTAATATTAATAATAAGATTCATAAAACTATATTTATTTTAAAAAAAGTTAGGTTGAATTGATTCATGAATGAGTATGATAAATTGGGTTTGATTGGATTATGCAGGTGAAAAGAGAAGTTTTTTAATCGGTAAATTCCTAGTATTTTCATTTTGTTTTTTTTTTTCCTTCAAAATGTTCATTCAAATAATTATCCTTAAAATGTTCCTATCAAACAAGCGTAATGATGTTTGTATAGCAGAAGCAGTCATAAATGGACATGTACCCTAAACAGATGTCTCTCCGAAATCATCGTCATGGCCGTCGACGCCTACTAAAATTTTAATTTATTATATGCTCGGTCAACCTATGAGATTAGGCGCCCGTCTGGGGGAATAATAGCCTGCTTGCTTGGTACAGGAACCCATTTGCTTGGTACAGACATCTGCCTGCTTAGTCACTCTTTTTTATTTGTGTTCGATTCTGCTGTACAGGCGTTCATGTTTGTCTGTAGAGACTTCGACGTCTTGTTTGGAGTGAACATTTTAAGAAATAATTTTTAAAGAAGACGTTTCAAGAGAAAACTTGAGTAAAATGAATATTTTAAAAATTTTCTATTATGATGTTAGGCTTACATCCCTCGTTGAGGGTAAGATGACCACATTCACTTGACATTTTCTTTTTCAAACGACAGATTAAAAGTTAGTAACATTAAGCTAATAATAGTTCGTTAATGTTATGATTTGAACTATATACCTTTAAAAGAGACAAAACTCACACATTTGAACTATTAGACCAAAGGATTATTTACAACTTGACACTTTTTATTTAACATCGCCTTCATATTACACATAATTAAATGAAAAAATTACCAAAATAAACATTTGACCAAACTAAATTACCAATATAACCATTAAAAATTAAATTTACAAAAAAACAACCAATAAAAACAAGCCACGTGTCCATTCCTCGTTACGTGCGAGGAATGGACACGTGGACGAGCAAAATTCATAAATCTTCACTGAAAAGCTGATTGGGCGAGGGAATTACATAATCCCTCGCTGACATGGTAAAATTTCAGTGGTTCCTCGCTGACTGGACAAGGAATCATGGGTTTTCCTCACCCATAATTACCAAAATGCCACTCCCCACTTATAATTTTTATTTTTTTTTAAATACAATTTTTAAAAATTTATTTACTAAAAATTAAAAAATCGTTAGTTTTATTAATTTTTTCATTTATTGTTTATTAATCACTTAAATTTGTTATTTAATGTGATTTTCCCCTGTATAATACAAGCTTTCCTTTTAACAAAATTATCAAAATTTAGTTTTTTACTTTATTCATTTTACTAGTTTAGAAAGTTTAGAAATACGTTTTTAACACGGGTTGAATTAAAATATTAAATTAATAGTTAATATTTAATATTTAAAAATTTTAAAATAATTTTTTAGATAAGATATATTTCGGATTACTTATAATCAACTATTTTAAGTAATAACAATATTTTTTAAACTTTCATCTTTAAAATACTTTTGTTTAACTAAATGCATTTTAAACATAAAAAATTGTGTAATTTCCTCGCCCACGTAGCGAGTAGTAGACACGTGGCTCGTTTTTCTTGGTTGTTTTTTTTTGTAAATTTAATTTTCAATGGTTATATTGGTAATTTAGTTTGGTTAAATGTTTATTTTGGTAAATGTTTTTTCACTCTTGAAAGCCAAAGGACGCAAGAAGCCAAAATAGAAAAAATGAAGATAAACATTGGCTTTTTAATTGGTTTGAAGAAGCCGGTTTCGAACCCAATTGTGGGGCGACCCGACGCTAAACCCGCAAGATGTTCGGACCACCCTAAGCTTCCTAATATTTTGTGATGATTGAAATTATCTTCTGAAAATTCCAATACGCATACACATTATCCTTCAAAAGAAAAAAAAAACAAAAAGATGGTGTTAGGCAGTAGCCGTTGTAGTAGCTAGTGACAAAGAGGTGGTATTTTCGTTATTAACCAGAAAACAAGGGGTGATTTCCATTGGTGGAATCACATGGGCAGTCTGGAAGCATAAAAACAGAAAGAATCCAAGAGGGCACGTGACTAACCGAATGATAAGAGTTGGAGTTCAAACCACAAACAACACTTCTTTATCTCGCGCGTGTACTTCAATCCCTCCTTCTGCCTACACTAAGAAACTACACGCGCTTAAGACGCAAGTGAACCAACTGAACCCAAAAACATCTCGGTCTTGTCAGCATCAAAAGCCCCGCTGGCGCGTGACTTCTCTTAAACCCATTTTTCTTCCTAACTTTATAATATTATACGATTATTATCGCTTCGGATTAAGAATGTGTTTTTACAAATATTTTATTAGAAATCATCAAAATTACAAAATAGTTATATTAAAATACATATATGATAATATTTATCAGACATAAATGAATATTTATCAAACGTTAATATCTGGTTTGTATTCGTATGTTATTATATTTAAATTAACTTAACTTTTATCAAAAACATTAATAATTTTGTTACATATTTTTTCTTCTTAAAATTATAAATTAAATATTTTCTCAAGTTAAAAAGTCAATTACATATTTTTTATTCCTAAACATATATATTACATACATATTTATTTCACTAAAATTAACATATTAATAATTAACTTTTACATATTTTCCCTTGCTTTTGACGATTATGTTTTGTATTAAAAATATAACTTTGATTATCGATTATTGTTTTTTTGTAAAGTTTTAAAGATGTAATTTTGGTGTTTGTATTTATATAGAAGACTCAAACATAAGAAATATGTAATTAATAGTTTTAGAAGTAAAATATGTAAAAATATTTTAGTGAAAGTACGAGTAAAATAATTATTCAATAAATAATTTTGACAGAATGAGTAAATATGTAATATATATATATATATATATATATATATATATATATATATATATATATATATTATAACAAGGGGAAATATGTAATTAATTTTTTATATAATTGAGTAAATAAATAATAATGACTTTAGGAAGGAAAAATATATAAATATCTTTTAAAAAACTAAGTTGTTAAGAAATTTTAAAATAATATAATATTGCTTCATACAAAAAGTTAAAAAAAATGTACATCCAACTTGTCAGTTTGCCATGAATACAGTTTGTTTTGCATATAAAGTTGACCGGTATATAAACCATCAACTTGTTAGTTCGCCACCATGAAATTAAAGTATATGAATTGAATGAGGCCAAACCGTCTTGGTTTTTTTTAACGGTTAATTAAATCACTGACAGACCATTGGACTATATGATCATCTTTATTATTCGAGTACAAAACTTTGGGACAGTAAGCGGACACGTTCCCAAATAAAAGCTCGTACATCAATCTGTGATCATTAATCCCAAACCTACGACCAACATCAGAAGGATACCCACATTAGGTGAGAGAACATCTTACCGAACCTGAAACCCTCTATTGTTCTTTGTTGTCTTAAGTGAGATTTAAACCCAAACCATTTTAGTTTGTTCATTAAAACGTTCTTCATTAATATTGGCTGGTAAAAAAATTTAATATTCACTTTAATTGCACATTATATGCGCTAAACATGAAAACTAGAACTTCATTTAATTATTATTATTTTTGAATGGAAATACGCGACACTGTTTCGAATAATATGTGTTATCTTAATCGGGCTTATCTATTTGTTTCCCAGTCAGGACCGCACCCCAAAACTTCTCAGGAGGAAACCCATTGCTGAGAACTTCATTTTATTAATAAGAGCAGCAACACCGCTCATACATGATAGTGTTAATACCAGTTAGAAATAATTATTTTAGTTATCATATATGCATTATCGTGTTTGTGTGTGATCTGTTATTTGCCTAAAACGATTATCATAGTTGTATTGCATTTTCGGTGACGTTCTGATGAAGATTGGTATAACAGGCTATGATGTGGCTCCCCCATTTGGCGTGGAAACTTATGTTGTAGCCATAACGGAGATCTGAGCCTTCAATTAACTGATTCTTGTGGTTTTTATAAAAGTTGTGTAGTTTCGATTAACTTATCGTTTTTAGCAGGTTTGTGTGTTGTACCGTATGTTTGTGCTTAATCCATTTTCTGTTCTCCTGAGGTCTATTGTTGACTTAATTGTTTTTGTATTTCTGGTGTCATTATGATAAAGACATGTACTAAAGGCTTTGGTGCAGGCCCCCGTTTGGCGTGGCAAATACTGTTGTAGCCACAACGGAGATGGGGAGAATAAGCTTTTTTTGTGATCTTTTCCGGGTATTTAACCCCTATTGATTTATTGTGTTGTGTTGTAATCAAATTGATGATAAGTATATTATGAGATTGTAGGTTTCGTTGTTACGTGGTGATATTAGGGCAGTGATGGTGACTCTACGTTCATCTAAGTCCAACTTCGTTTTTGTTGTCGGCTTGCAGTGCTTGATGTTTTTCAACATTAGAATTTGAACCTGCTCTTCTTTGCGACTGTTTACTATATTTTTAGATTACTGAACAGTATAGTGTCAGATGCTACCACGTGATAAAGACAAACAAATGGACGTTGCATTTGTTGTTTTGGTACCACAATAAACCGTTATTTTTAAGCCTTGTAAAACAAACTTTTATCATTTGGTTGGGTTGATAACGATTCGGCCCCACCGTGAAGCTGTGGGGTGGGGTGTGGGGGAGGGGATGCTGCTAGTTTATATTCATACAACGTGCATATCACATAATATTTTGCTTCCACAATTATAGAAATAATGAAAAATTCAAGAACCAAATAGTCAAGCTGTTTTAAATGTACAAACCAACCAATTTTATATTTTTCGATATTACGTTTGCAAATGTGATCGTAATTATTAGACTATACTACATGTGTCATGTTTTTGTACTTTGAAGCGATATTTTGCAAGATTGTTGTCAAAAATATATATCAAACTGAAAGAATTCATAAACAATGTGGATAATAACAACAATAGATTCAATAGTGAATCAATGATTAGTGCCTAATCTGAATTTTCAACAATGTGGAGAGATTACAATGAGTTGCTATACAAAACCTTGAGTAAACAATCAAAACAGAGATGATGAAGAATAAATTGGACCAAGATGACGACTTGTTAGATGAAGACTGCCAAGATCACGATTAGAACCGTCCTGAACATGATAAGATAGAAAGGGTTGAAACCCTAGTTGCTGTATGCCTCTTTTTTGTTAAGTGAGATTATCCATCACAACACAAAGCACACTCTGTTTATATGAATTTCATATGACAGGTTAGGCCTTTCAACATTAATTGTTGTGCACTTTTGTCCCATCTAACTGATTCTCATTTAACAACAGTCCTTATCCAACCTAACGATCCAAAAGTACTCATCAAGATGCTACAAGCCCAATAAACCCACCAATTAGAAGATATTAATATCAATAATATGTTTGATATTATATTGAAAGACATAAATTTTCAACAACTGTGATAATCAAGTTCAATTCATACATGAAAAGGTTTTGAAATTTGTATCATACATTTGAAGATAATATGAAGATTCACTAAGCAGAGGTGGTTTCATGAATTTTTTTATGACCTTTATAACTACAAACATAAAAACTTATTTAACCTACAAAATAACGAATACATATAAAAGATAAATATGTTTTTTTCGATGTTACCAAGCATATTTAATAGTGCTCCAGAAATGATACTTACAGTTTTTAATTGCGCAAGAAGCCATAAATCAAAATTGAGGCACTGTAATACTGTATGTTGACTTTGACTAAAGGAAACTTACTGAAAAGTTTAAGACGACGACAAATAGGAATACATAAAAGCCATTAAAAGCATCGATAAAGCTTCTCACCCTGCCATACTTTTTTTTTCACCACCCAAGGTTTACTCCTTGTTTTTTCCCCCAAATTTTATAATCATACAATAGTCTTTTTTTTTTTTTTTTAAAATTTTTTCTAACAATAGCGTTTTATTAAAACTCAAACCAGCGGGAAGCTGAAAAATACAAACACAAATGCACCGACTATACGACTAACAAACCAATATTACAGTTCAACGAAAACTGCATCAGTTAATCCAGCATACAAACTCATGCTTGGATCTATAACGAATCCATGAGAACAACTGCAGGATCCGCATTTTGTTATCAGACGTATCATTATAACTTTAAAGTTCTTTTGTTTTAATTTTCGCAGTGATAATGTGATTTCGTTTTTAATCGTGAAACACTTGTGTCGTGAATGTCATACCTTAATTTCTAAAATTTGACGTTGCTGCTTACTATTACTAGTCTACATTATAAATGACGTGAGCCTTTAGAAAATATTGGTACATTCTTTTTAAAATGTGTATTTTATTGGCGATTTTACTTAGTTTGATTAACTATAAGTATGAATAATTTTTTTTGAACGGCCATTTCATTAAAAACAAGAGAAAACCAAACCAGTTGCTAGCAAGAGAATACAGCCGCTAGTAAGTTATAAATAAATAATTATATAAGTTTGGAGATATATAGGACACGTTTGTTGAAGATTGTTACTATTTTCACACCAACGAATCACAAGGTAGAACGAGGCAAAACCCCCTAGCGACCAAAGTGATCAATAAATAGTAAATGCGCATCATGAGCAACTTGGGAGATCAGAGTGTTATTGCTTACATGTTAGGTATCATCAATAACAAAATTACATCTGAAGGAGTATTTGATGAAGAATTTCCCACAATTTACCACAAGTTCTTGTTGAAGGTAACTAGATAACTGTATAACACTTATAATCATCAAGTGAGCGAACTTTTCACCAAAAGCTCGTGTCGTTTCAACTAAACGTTTTGATCGATCTTCAGTTATAAAAACCAAAATCTTTTATCTGTTTCACATAATTGTTCCGGTATAGATCTTCATACAGAAAACACAAGCGTACTTATATTATCGGCTAAAAGATTTTGAGAGTATAATCAAATGTTTTAATATGAGAGTGCTTCATACATGATCTAAAGACATATCTAAAACTTTTTCAAACTAGAAAAACAATAAATGTTTCAGTTTTATACTTCTGGTTATACGTCATGAACGATTAATACACACCATGTCAAGAACATGGTAAACAAAGTAAACTCCAAAAAGCTAAATGTACGTTTTTAACAAACAAGTGACAAGAAAATGACATCTGCAATCCAACTTTTCCTTAAATTTGTTTTCTTTGACTGATGGTCTATCATAAAAACTGACATATGAATAAATTTACTAGATGAATGTAAGAATGTTAGGTAAAGAGTCAAGTAAATGCAATTGACCCATGCAGTTGCGTATTACCAATACCTTTTGTCCAATCTTTTATTATCTTTTTTTAAAAAACAAGTAACATTAAATTACAAGCATTTAACAAGAAACCAAACCAAAGGGCCACTCTTCCAATGATTGTGACCCCCAACCCTGTACTTGCTGCCCTTGTAACCCACTATTTCAGTTGTCCATATCTACCAAGGGGACCTAACTAAAACCCAACAAAATTGACGTTAGGAATGGGTACAAAATAGTGATAACTAGCCCAACAAAGGCAGCTTTAGTACCGTACGACCTGGCGTATGCATATGCGTATGATTGTAGACACATATATTTATATTCAAGATTAGATAGGTAATGTTTTTGTCTTTATAAAAAGCACTATAGTGGTAGTAGTTGAAATCATAAAAAAGACATCTTTATACCCATTAAAACTTATAGCCATTACATTCTGATCTAGTTTCGAAACCTGAGAAATGATTGACATGTCTAATTATATGTCTACTAAAAACCAAGACATGTGACAAAATCAAACATAGGTACAACCAAAAAGAAAATGCTTAACCATGATCATTTAGCATCATATATTTTTAATCATGGTGGAGCTAGAGGAGGTTCGAGGGGCCACTGAACCTACAACCGGTCAAAGTTTCTATTTACATGATCATTTAACATCATATATTCCTTTGTAGTATGACTCATTATGTTCACGGATAGAGTAACTAAATTGGATATGAAAACATTATTATGACCCTTTAGTTGAAAAGATCTGGTCCGTAAATGATATTAAAATCTAGTATTTGGTGATTAAAGAACATAAAATATGAAGTAAGATTTTTATACTAAAATGCAAACAGGTGATAAACATCTTCACCAATAGTCCAATACACATGTGACAAAAGAATCATTTACCAAGTCCAGAATTTCCTGTGATACATATACTTTGACTGATGGTCTTTCATTATGAGTAATTTATTTGATGATTGCCAAAATGTTACCCGTAGGGTAAAGTAATGGGACCAACATCTTCATTATCCAATTAATAGACCAAAGGACTGCTGATTGTGATTGCCAACCTTGCACCACATCCACCACTTATTGCCTTTATCATCTAGTGATTGTCCTGTTAAAAAATAAATCAAGTATTTGTCTTCATCTATTCCACAATTACAACACCTCAAAAGTAATGTTAGCATTGTTTTGATTCTTTATTTGATTATTAGTAGTGTCTGAGTTGAATTAGGATTAAATTATATCTAGTATAAATAAGGTTATGCATTTAGTTTTATTTGTCAGTTTTATACAAGACAAAAGTCAAAGTATATTACTTAAAAATTCGTATTTACATATAGAGTAAATTACATGGATCGTTCCCGAATTTTGCTCAAATTTCATTTTTTATCCCTGGGATTGAAAAATTACAGGTTTAGTCCTAAGGTTTGAAAAAATATAACAGGTTCGTCCCTGGGTCTAACGACCGTTAGTTTTTGACATAAAAACTTAAAAATGACGATTTTACCCCTTGCCACCACCACACCCCTGCATTGACACCACCATAGCCCCACCTTGCCATTTTCCGGTAAATCTGCAACAACACCACCCTGCAAAAAAAAAAAAAAAAAAAAAAAAAATACCCCACTTTCACGTTACCAAAATACCTCAACCCCCATCCCACCTTTTATCTCTTGTGAGCAGACGTATAGGTGGTGGTGGTGTGGTGGAGCGATGGTAAAGATGGTGTGGTGGTGGAGATGGGGGTGTGTGGTGGTGGTGGCGAGAAGTGGTGGTAGATTGGTGGATTGTTGGCGGTGGTGGAGATGGGTGTGTGTGGTGGTGGTGGAGATGGGTGTGTGTGTTGGTGGTGGGGATGGGTGTATGTTGTGGTGGTGGTGAGGAGTGGTGGTTTAATGGTGATGGTGTAGATGGATGTGTGTGGTGGTGGAGATGGGGGTGTGTGGTGGTGGTGGTGGCAATGGCGAGGAGTGGTTGTGAAGGTGCAGATGTGGGTGGTGGTGTGGTGGTTGAGATGAGGAAGAAGAAGAAGTGTGGGTAGGGGTTGGAGAAGAAGAAGAAGCGTGGGGTGGGGGTTGGGGAAGGGGAAGAAGAAGAAGGGTAAAATGGTAAATTTACAGCTATTTAACGTCAAAAACTAACGACCGTTAGACCCAGGGACGAAACGTGTTATATTTTTTCAAACCTTAAGGCTAATCTTTTAATTTTTCAATCCTAGGAATAAAAGGTGAAATTTGAGCAAACCACACGGACGATCCGTGTAATTTACTCTTACATATATCTAAACACTCATTTATTCCAAGTCACTAAACATATCATGACCTATAATTGAATTTAATAATATTTGATATTTGATGAGCAAGACACATCATTCTCCTCTAAATTTCTTATGCACCATATTATTCTACCACGTGATAGCCATAATCCCACAGTTCAAGCACACTTCTTGGGATGAATCATGGGTCTCATTTGATTATTAACAAAACATATATAGTCTCAAAAAAATAATAGCCCTTAAAATGGCAAGGCATAAATTCACAAATGGTCTTAAAACAACATTGTTACACCCTTCCAGCCGATGCCGGAATCGTAGGGAGGCCAAGTGGAACATTATGAACACATGGCATAAATAGAGAACACTAACATTTGCTTTAAATTTTCATAATATTCATTAGACACAAATTGTATTAAGGTACATATTTTGAAAGATTATAACACATTGGCCTAAGCATCCCTAAGCTTATGCTGCACAATATCTCTATGTGCTTTAAACATGCCATCTAAAAGTGTACGTTTTCCTACATGTTTAGTTAACTGAAAAACATGTTGAAAAACGGGTTAATATAATATTGGTGAGCTAGGTTTTCGAGACCCTATAAATCTTTAGTTACATCAATTGAATAGTTTAGTGAATCATTGTTGTAATGATATATAAATATCACATACTTTAGTTGATATGTATCTACATTGAGCTCACAAACCACAGCTTAAGTGACAGTTGAATAATGCCCTGCGCAAGTACATATCACAAATACATGTAAGCATTACTTCAATTAGGAATATAATCATTCAACATAATTGACCGTGGATTTATGCATTCCAATCAGTCGCGAGAATGAAGGTTGTCAGACTCTGATAAAATTATCTATTAATTCATAGGCTACATCCAATAGTTAAATAGTTGTTTTTAGTTTAGACCGAGACTTCTAGAGTGATAACCGGTTAACTCAAGTAATACATCATTGGGTGGACTAGTATGCATACATGAAAGCAATATGATTTAAAAAGTTTAGTTAATATGTTTCTTCCCCAAAAGTATGTAAAAGTAGTAAAGTAGGGGCTACGAGAAATTCACCGTCGAGTTACTGTTTAGCTCAGTAACTATTCAGTGAGAATATTCACTGAGCAGTACCTACATCTTTTAGGAATACCATTATGGTTTAATTCCAATTCAGTTGAAGTTGGACTAAGCATTCTTTTTGTCCTTAAAGTTGGTATTTCGTTTAGTAGGTTTCATCCAATAATTCTTGTCGAATCGTCAGGCGGTAAACTTAGGTAAGTTCACAACAGTTGAGCTTTGATGGATCATTGGTGGTCTAGGTGAGTTACATGAGGTCACGTGATGAAACTATAAGTCAACATTCTTGTATTATAGTTGAACGTATTGTTAGGTTTGTGTTGGTTTGGTTACGTTTCGGAAAAAGCTTCAAGTGACATTTGAGAGTGCTTATGCACGCACAAGCACACATATATTATATCTTGGAAAAATTATGACTCGATAAGTTAATATAATAGTCCCCTTAAGTTTAAAACTAAACATGCATTAAGTATAATTTTAAAACCTATTTCTAAACTTATATTTTCAAATATAATATGAAAAAAATATAATACTTTCAAATAATTTGAATAAATCAAATAAATCGTAAATAGGTTGTGGGTTTGGGCCGTTTGGGCCAAGACATCGGGTTAGTGGGCTTATTTAGTGGGTTTTAATTTTTGGTTTGATTCATGGTATTATTTGTTTAAAATGTCATAGTCATACTTTGGTTAACTAGGTTACGCGATTTTTACAAAATGCATTTTGGGCTTCGCTTTGCCCAATTTGGTATTGGGTTTAGGCCTGTCGAGGGTGCAACCCATTTGTCCCATTTAGGTTTTTAAAATGTCTTTATGTTGGTCTTGATATGTCTTAGTTTTAATTCGGGAAATTAAGGTATAAAAAGACACGTAAATTTAGCGCTTTAAAAATAAGTTTTAGATGAGGTTTTTGGGCCTTGATCAAGGTCTTGGGTTTTGGCCATTCTAGGCCTTGATTTTGGGCCATTCCAGGCCTAGGTTTTTGATCTAGTTTTTCAAGTTTATTTAGTTGATTTTGTTGGTTTAAATCATCATAACACTTAGAAACATCGTAACCCAAAGTTCAACTATTTGAAAACAAGTTTTCTGTGGTGAGTTGGGCCTCGGTTCTTGGGCCAATAGACTTTGGGTTGGGCTATTGAGCTGCAGCCCTCAGGCAGTCAGGCATGATGTGGAGCCTCTTTCTTGGCTCAAAACTCGTGTCTTGTTTTCTTTAATACACTTGTGTAATGAAATGATGTTTTGTTTCTCGTTTTCAAGATGTTGGTGTTTCATTGAAATGTAACCAACGTAGGAACTCAAGAGTACCTACTAACCTTATAAACAAATAAAAATGAGTATGAGTGTTTAGTTGTTATCTAAAAACTTGAACAAAGGGTATGCGTACGAGTCTTTAACTTTCAAAAAATGGCTCTCCCTCTTCTCTTCTTGTGCTCGGTCGAAACTCAAAGGATCAAGGGGTTGGGATTGGTTTTTGGGGTGTGGGAACGCAATGAATGGTGGTCTCCATTTTTAGTTGGTTACTGCACTTAGGTTAGTTTAACACATGAGGAGATAGGATCTCATTATAATAACAAAATCATAAAAGCAACTTGGACAAAGATGTTGAGATTGATGTGGTGGTGTTGGCGGCCGAGTATGGTCTACTGGGATGGGATGGGTGGCCGAATGGTGGGTCAAAGGAGGACACAATGTCCTCGGGACAATGTGGTTACGTGGTGTTCGGTCATAGTTTGGTTTTTCTCAATTGTAAATGTTATGTATCAAGTGACGTTCTCGAGTTTTATACATGCATGAAATCGTCATATAAGTATGTGGTTATGGGTAGTTGATCACCTTAGTTGTTAAACTTCTTTTGTTTGGGTTTAAGTTATTTAGTTTTAATATTAAGGTTATTTTATTAAATTTCTAGACTTTTAGTTGCTCGGTTTTAAAGGTTGAAAAGGAGAGTGAATATGATTAATGTTTTTTTTTTTTTTTTTTTTTTTTTTTTTTTTTTTTTATAATTTTAATCATTCCACTTATATTGGTGTGACATTTACAGTGTGCACTTTTAAGTTTTGTGTCACTAGTGTTCAGTTTGTTTTATTGTTTTCACCGTAATGGTTGAATTATGCAATCAATGTACAATGTTCAGTTAGGTTCATAATTTCAGATTGTGAATGCTAAGTATTGATACAAGGACCTAAATACGCTATTTACTAAATCAAGCATCGTAGCCTAGTTTAAAATCTTAAACTAATTAAGCAGTTAATTGCATTGAATTAGGTTATTTACGCATAATCATATAACTTAGCGAATGCCTATAATGTCAGTGATGTTACAAACGTGAATAAATATTAGTCCTTACAAGCAATAAAATATCAAAAATGGTGTTGGAAGTTCCTTTATCAGAAAATGTTACTATAATATTTTAATTAAACGAAAGTAATATGATAAATTATTCAAATAAATATTGACTAACTATTTATAATATTTCATATATATTTAGCAATTGAATCAACGTCGCCACAACATCATGCTGTATATTAGATATTATAATACTTATTAAAACATTTGGTCGTTAGGTGCAATGTTTTCTTTGAATTTCTTAATATAGCCACTGAAGTTTTAAAGTTTTCAAAAGAATCTTAAACTTTGATTTCACCCAAGAGTAATTGTATGCCTACACCATATTGATCGTGTTCCACGTATGCTAACACCAACCTTTCACCTTTCTTTTGCTCACCACCTCTTCTCTCTGTCATTTTTCCCCGGTGATCTTACGCGGCTTTGCAAGCTTTGGATACAAGAGAACGATAATAATAGAAAACTAATTCCCTATACATGAAGGGTCTAATTTTGATGTTCCTTTATATCTTCGTGACTCCGATTCTACTCTTGGACAGAGGTGATATCACATGTGGCGGTCCATAGCTCTTCGCCTGCGCCGTGAACTACCCAATCTCAGGCATGGTGATGACTTACATTTTAATGTTGAAATTGGGGTGGGGTTGTGGGATGGAGCGGTGGCGCTCAACCTATCAAGGTGGCCCCAAAACCAAGCAGGTGCACTCTCCATATTATTTAAAAAGTAGTAATTTACTTACCACTCATATGCACACCATTATTTGATCAAGTTACATTTTAGTGCCTTAATTAAAAAAGTGTGTCTGAAATTATTTTCTTATTTGTTTGATTTCAATGAAGTGATTTAGGATGGTTTTTGTCTTTGGAAAAATTGGAGTGAGCTACCGATTTGACCAGTTTTCATTTCAGGTCGGTTTTATATAAATATCAAATTAAGTATCTACTTGTTTTCCGAACCATCATGGATGTTGGATCAAATTTAATCATCATGTGCACCACCATGCTTCACACCGTTAGGAAGTTATGTTAGTTAGGGTAGTTACCGTTAAACCACCGTTAAGTAGTTTTTGTTGTTACCTATAAATAGCCATGTAAATATCATTTGTAACTATGGATTGAAACTTGAATATATGAGATTCTCTCTTATGTTCTTCACGTACATACACATCTGCACATATCTTGGAGATCATGTTCATCCAACTTGTTTATCTTGAATACATATATTAATCTCTTAAAGTCAATCAATCCGTCAATTGGTATCAGAGCGGAAACGCTCCTGGGAGAAATCAATCGACGTGAAGGAGATTGAAGTGAAGCGATTACGTGAAGAAAATCGAGTGAGTCAATCGTAGCAAACTGAAAGAAATCGAGTAATTCGATCGTGAAGAACCGAAAGAAGAGACCTGTGAAAATCATTCGTGAAGAACTGAAAGAAATCGATTGTTGGAAAAAGATCGAGTGACTCGATCGTGAAAACAAATCAGAGACCGCCGTAAAAATAGAACTACAATCGAAATGAATCTGTGCGACACAGATTTGAACAAAAGATAAAGATCGGAATTGGGAGAGTTGATCAATCACATAGAGAACATGATCACCGAAATCAAAATCAAACACCGGAGGATTGCCGAAATCTAGAAACGAAAAACCAGAGAAAAGAACGAAGAGATAGTCAAGAACAAACCTTCATATCGATACCCTAAAGGATGAGGGCAGGCTCATTAATTCTTCCATCGGATATCAATCGGCTTTGTATCACATCAGAATTATCATTCATCACCGCAAAAGAGCCCCGGATTCCAGACTGGAAAACAAAGATAGAAAAGAAAGCGACTTGAGATTTGAAACCCTAGGCGTCAATATCGCTTCATCAACCGCTATAAAATAAAGCTTTTTGAAATTCCATAAAATAACGGAACTTGTTACTTTTTTCGTCATTTCTTTTTGCATCGAACGTGAGGTTGAAAATTTGTTCGTGAATTTTTAGAGGAAGTTCCGGTTTTACGTGATGAAGTCAACAAAGCAAATTAAAATCAAAGGAATGCATTCCAGTTCTTTTAGGTCTGCCGGTAAAAGAAGAATTTTTTTTAACATAATAAGCCAAAAACATGTATTTAACAAAAAACGGATTTTGTTGAAGGCTTTTTGGTTAAGACTTAGTGGTTTGGCTGATCGAGAAATAAAAACGTTTAAGCTCAACGGGGCTAACTAGAGTTAACGTTCGGGTAAGGAAAATTACAAGAAAAATGGTTGGAGCTTGAGTGGTTAAAATTTTCTAATGCCTAAATCATTTTTATACAATAAATACTAATTAAGGTCTTGAAATTTATACTCAAAGCAAGTTCTAATTACATGTATCATAAGACACCCTCAATT
Source organism: Flaveria sonorensis (assembly GCA_025506505.1). NCBI lineage: Eukaryota > Viridiplantae > Streptophyta > Magnoliopsida > Asterales > Asteraceae > Flaveria > Flaveria sonorensis. The sequence goes on from CM046428.1 coordinate 43,739,732, forward strand.
AAATCCAGGATGAAAGTAGCATTGCATAAATACAAAAGCTGTTTAAGACTTAAAAATAAACTTACATACGGATGGAATTGGGTAAAATTATTTCATTTTACATGTTTAAATATTTTTTTTACTAAATCATTACTTTTAAGGATATCATAAAAAAATATTTTTCAAGTTTATTTGGATTTTATTTATTTACTTATTTATTTCCCAAAAACGTATATTTATAACTTGTTGTATAAAAAATTGTTTAAATTTTTGGTGTTTTGTCACAAAAATTAATGGTTAAGTGATTTTTATAAAATCAATTTGGACCATTTTTAGTAAAGTGTCAAATGTATAAACTACCCTATCCCCACACTTAAAATTCACATTGTCCTCAATGTAATTAACAATTTAAAACAGGTAATGGTAACGAGATAACTCCCTTAAAAATGATGAATGAGCACTTGTGCTTGATACCCATAGTCGTCTTTGATTGTAAAAATCCTGGGAATCATCTGAAATATCATCAATTTATTAAAAACATTATTATTGAAAATATTATTATCCTAAACACACAAAATAAAATAAAATGACATAAACTATAAGATAGATTGGCACGAAACAACTATGCCCCGGCCCCCGAAAGTGATATGGTTTTCAAGAGCTTTGCGGTGGGATATCCCCCCACTCGTGATACATCAGGTTCCTGATATACGTGACATCATTGCTCAGGTCATCGGCTCGGGAATGCAGATTTTCGACTCGATTGAATGCTTGTTGTGCGTATTGAAACGACCGCCTGGCATAGTTTCTGGTGGTTTGGATCGCCTCATAAAGGTCAAACATACTTGGGAATTCTCCGGTGTATGAGTTGGAAGCCCCGGCTTCTTCATGCTGTGCCGACATATCGAGGTCCATGATGATTTCTTCGGGATCCGCCAGATCCTAGATTTGTCCCTTTTTGTCCATAAACATCAGCTGTCCATTTGGTAGGATTGTGATCATGTACATACTTGTGCAGATGCTCAAGTCCAACAATCCTGGCATCACTCTTTCGGTTCCCTCCGTGTTACACCCGTAACTCTCGTACAAGTTCAGAATCCAGCTTCCTCCAAACATAGGTGTCGGAGCACCTACAGTTGCATTCCTGGAAAGCAAATTACAAACCAAATACCCAACATTGCATGGTAGATGATTCACCATACAATATAAAATGAGTAAGTTTGGCAAACTAACAACGCCCTCGCTTTGACCACGAGCTGTTATCGAATGGCTAAGGAGACGGTGTATGTAACATAGCAACGGGTCCCGTATCTGACTTCTTTTGGTTTTACTCGAGTTGAACACCACTGTTTCAATTCTTTCCCAAAATGCCTTCGCGTCTTTACTTTCCTCGTTTGGAAAGGTGTGGTATGCCGACATTCCTGATATTGCTTCCTCCGCCATTTCTTGTTCCGTATAGATACCTAGATAGACACCAAACAAAGCAATGGCTGTTTTTTGCCAACGCCCACCAAGTCTAAATGAAACTGCTTGATCATCTCACGGTTCAGAGTCTTTCATGCTGAATCTAAAAGATGCCAAAAATTAAGAGTTAGTTCATAAATAGAAGGTTTGTTTTATGAAAACAAATGTTTCCACTGAAAACTCAATAAATTATTGTATCTTTCTAGTTGTCCAACAACCGCCAAGGTGTCTTCATCAGTTTGCAGATGTGATTTTTCGGCTATCTGTAACAGTCTTTGTAACCTGTCACGACACCATCTTTCACAGCTTCCCTTAAATTGTAGATAAGGATGATTCATATTCCTAAAATGTTTAAGAAATAAGTTAAACTATTCAAAATGAAATTCTGGAACAGTTTCATTTTGTTAGTAAATTGGCACGGGTTTGATGAGAAATCACACCATATTTGTTGGATTCATGTTTAGAATAGTTAAAGTTTTGATATTCAAGAAAAACTATTAAACATGGGGGTGTGCCTTGTGAAACATGGGGGTGCGGTCAACATTTTGGGTGTAAAATTTTGACTCGAACACGCGTGGTTTTGTTTGTAAACGTTTTATTGCTTGAAAAATCAAAGATTACATATGTATCATTTTAATCACTTGTTAATAATTCATGTTACTGAAAATATAAAGTGTTAACACAACTTATTTGACAAATTAAACCCTTGTAACATGAATGTACTTAGCAATGATTCAATGATTTATGAAGATAGTCATGTTAACAACCTCAGGAAAAGTATAAACAAAAATAAACTAACTAAACATAATTATTAAGGTACTAATTAGCAACTAACATGAACAAGAAGGCTTATAGTATTGATCATTCCATAGACATTGATTACAAGGTTTCACATATAACGCCTAGGATTTCAGTTATTTAGAGACCTAATCACCTAACTACATGTAAATAACCATCATTACATTTTGGAATTAACAATAATATCCTTTTGGATAATCAATCTTGAAAGGAAATGAAAGAAGACTTGAAAATAAGAAAGGAAAATGAAAAAGGTGATGAAATTGGAAGTGAATACGGAAGATAACTGGCATGCATTTGGTTTTTAACATGTAGAATTGTTGGGGAACATGAGAAATTGCTGAAACAAGTCAGAATGTGTCATGGTGTGTCGGTCATGGGGGCGTGCCTCCTTAGGCACGGGGGCGTGCCCCCTTGTGCTATCGGGTTTCAGTTTTAGTTGTTCTGTTTTTCTGCATTATGCGCTACGTTATTTTCCAGGTTAAGTTTATCACTTCCCGATCACCAGAAAAGGTATCAAAAATAGTCCTAGAGTTAATTAAAACAAGCCAAATAACAATTACATTTCCTAAGATCCTACGGTTACACGATATGATAAAGCTGAGAGTCTAAGACTACAGCATTAGACTCTTTAACGCGCCAGCGCACATAAAATATCGTGAAATGCTTCTAGAAGAAGCATCCACACATTTCTTGTGGAAGGTTCGGGATGGGATAGTGTGAAGTGCGGTTGCTTAATTACGCAAGCTAACGGTTGACGAAAACAAGTTATTCGCCCATCTCTTGAACTTTTTGGATGAGTTCAGCTAGGCGTTGGGATGCTACTAGGTTTATCTTAGTTAATTGCTTGATTAGATCTTGTAACTTAAAGAAATATTCTTGCATTGTCAGCTCTCGCGTTTCAGAACACGGTTTCTTCGTAGGGTTCTAGCTTGAACTTTCGTGACTTGATTCTTTCATTTTTTTTGACGTTTTTAAGCAAGAATTGCTATGATGAAAGCTTGGAACAAGTGTGGTATTTATATAGGTTGGGAAAGTTGATCACGGGGGTGTGCTTGGCCAGGCATGGCCCCGTGTTTGTCAGATTTCATCTTAAATTTGACCTGCAATGTTCCAGAGTCGTCAGCGGAGATAGTGGAGAAGTTTTGTTAGAGGCACGGGGGCATGCTTCATGGGGCACAACCCTGTGATTGGCTTGTGAGGTCCTACAAAGAGTTAAAAATTTAACTGAAAACCTATGTACAGGTACTGTGTTTTAGTTTCGGGTCTTCGACGTGACCCTTCCCCACACTTAGCCTTCGTTGGGGCGGAGGTGCAATTCTTCCGAGAAGATCTTGGTTGGTCCATTGGTATATGGTTTCAAACAATGACCATTTACCTTGAAACTCAAACCATCGTGGTTTTCAATTTCGATGACACCGTTTGTCACGGGGGTGTGCTTGGCCATGCATGGCCCCGTGTTTGTCAGATTTCGTCTTAAATTCGACCTGTAATGTTCCAGAGTCGTCAGCGGAGATCGTGGAAAAGTTTTGTCAGAGGCACGGGGGCATGCTTCATGGGGCACAACCCTGTGATTGGCTTGTGAGGTCCTACGAAGAGTTAAAAATTTAACTGAAAACCTATGTACAGGTACTGTGTTTTAGTTTCGGGTCTTCAACGTGACCCTTCCCCACACTTAGCCTTCGTTGGGGCGGAGGTGCAATTCTTCCGAGAAGATCTTGGTTGGTCCATTGGTATATGGTTTCAAATAATGACCATTTACCTTGAAACTCAAACCATCGTGGTTTTCAATTTCGATGGCTCCGTTTGGAAAAACGTCTTTAATCATGTAAGGTCCGGACCAAATCGATTTTAGCTTTCCAGGAAACAAACGTAAACAAGAGTTATGTAGTAAGACACGTTCTCCCATATGAAATCATTTAGTGTTCTTTAATCAAGAATCGTGGAACTTCCTTGTCTTTTCCTTGTGAACCCTAGCGTTCTCGAGTTCTTGGATTTGTAGAAATCGATTTTACCCTCAACGTTTTGGTCTAGGTTTGCTGCTTTGAGTGTCCAATAGGCTTTGTGTTTGAGTTCTATAGGTAGATGACATGACTTCCCATAAACAAGTTTAAACGGTGTTGTGCTGATGGGAATCTTATGGGCTGTTCGAAAAGCGCATAATGCATCATCTAGCTTAGTAGACCAATCCTTGTGATTTTGACCGACGGTTTTCTCGAGGATTCGTTTGATGCCTCGGTTAGTGACTTCAGCTTGCCTATTCACTTGTGGATGATAAGCAGTTGTAAAGCGATGGTGCATGCCATAACGAGCCATTGCTCTTTTGAGCTGTTTGTTACAGAATTGCATTCCGTGGTCAGTAATTAAACCTTTGGGGGCACCAAAAATGAGAAAATAGTTTCTTGAGGAATCTGACACCATTTCTTGCATCGTTGGCAAGTAGGCTTTGGCCCATTTTGAGACATAATCGACTGCTACCAAGATGTAATGATTGCCAAAGGATGTCGGGAATGGCCCCATGAAATCAATATCCCATATATCAAATACCTCGCATCCTTGAACGGGTTTCTGAGGCATCTCATCCCTTGTTGAGATATTGGTTGCTCTTTGACATGCATCATAGGTGCATACCTTATTGTGAGCATCCTTGAAGATCATGGGCCAGTAGAATCCAGAGTCAAAAACTTTATTGGATGTTAGGGTTGCTCCATGATGTCCTCCTGTGGGTCCTTCATGATAGTGCCTTAGAATTTGTTGTGCTTCACTTTCGTATACACATCTTCGCATAAGCTGGTTTGCACCGATTCTGAAAAGATACGCATCTTCCTAATAGTAATGCTTAATGTCAGCAAAGAATTTATTATTTTGCAGATAAGTCATTCCTTTGAAGAGGATTCCGCTTGCCAAGTAATTTGCGAAATTGGCAAACCAAGGATGTTCATCGATTGAGGATTGGATGTGCATAAGGAATTGGTAAGGAAAATTGTCCTTTATCTTGGAGATTGTGAAGGGTTTGAATCTTCAAGATGCGAGAGATGATCGGTCGCTAGATTTCTGCTCCTTTCTTATCACGTATTTCAATGTCAAACTCTTGGAGTAGAAGTATCCAACGAATCAGCCTCGGCTTTGCATCTTGTTTGTTGAACAAATAACGAAGGGCTGCATGATCGGTGTACACGATTGTTTTTGAAAGGACTAGATACGAGCAGAATTTGTCAAACGTGAAAACTATCGCGAGAAGCTCTTTCTCGGTGGTGGTGTAGTTTTCTTGCGCATCGTTTAGGGTTTTGCTCACATTGTAAATTGGGTGAAATTGCATGTCTTTCCATTGGCCTAACACGACTCCTACCGCGAAATTGCTTGTGTCACACATGAGTTCAAATGGTGATGTCTAATTAGGGGAAACTATGATTGGAGCTGTTACCAATCTTTCCTTCAGCAAATTGAATGCACTAATGTATTCGTCGGAACATACAAATTATGTGTCTTTCTCAAGGAGTTGAGTCATTGGTCATGCGATTTTTGAGAAATCTTTGATGAAACATTGGTAGAATCCTACGTGACCTAGGAAGCTTCTGATTGCTTTCATGGTTATGGGATGCGAAAGTTTGGAAATAGTGTCGACTTTGGCTTGATTGACCTCATGTCCTGCTCGAGATATTTTATGTCCTAACACTATTCCTTCAGTAACCATGAAGTGGCACTTTTCCCAATTTAAGACAAGGTTAGAATCTTCGTATCTAATTAACATCTTTTCCAAATTTTCAAGACATTGTTCAAATGAGTTCCCAAAGATGGAAAAGTCATCCATGAAAACTTCCATAAAATGTTCGATCATGTCGTGAAAGATTGCTACCATGCATCTTTGAAATATAGCAGGGGCATTACATAATCCAAAAGGCATTCACCGATAAGCAAACGTGCCATATGGACATGTGAATGTCGTTTGCTCTTGATCTTCGGGAGCAACTGGAATTTGGAAATAACCTAAGAAACCTCAAGGAAACAATAGAACATTTTTCCAGACAGTCTTTCAAGCATTTGATCAATGAAGGGCAGAGGGAAGTGTTCTTTCCTTGTGGCATCATTGAGTTTGTGATAGTCGATGCAAACTCTCCATCCTGTAACCGTACGAGTTGGAATAAGCTCATTCTTCTCCTTAGTTACAATAGTCATTCCTCCTTTCTTTGGAACAACTTGGACGGGACTGACCCAAGGCGAATCAAAAATAGGGTAAATCAAACCGACATCTAGCAGTTTGATTACTTCTTTCTTCACAACCTCTTGAATGCTCGAATTTAAATGTCTTTGAGGTTGAATGACGGATTTGAAGTTCTCTTCCATCAGTATTTTGTGAGTGTAAAAGGCTGGATTGATTCCCTTGATGTCCATGATTTTCCATGCAATTGCTCATTTATATGCTTTAAGCACATTAAGCAACTTATTCTTCTCGTCATTCGATAAGGTGGATGAGATGATGACAGAAAGTTGAGATGTGTTTTCAAGGATGGCATATTCGAGATGAGACGGAATTTTTTTGAGTTCTAAACCTGGAGGATCTTTGATAGATGGTTTAGCTTTAGGTTCCAGTTTTTGTTCGATGATCTCGAATGCTTCTTGATGAGATGATGTTTCATCAACTTCTGGTTTTGAAATGATTTGATTTTCACAGATGGGTTCGGCTGTTCGGCTTCTATTAATTAAGTGTTGCAAGCTTCATTTTCAAGGGATTCCCTTAAATGATAGCTAATGATTGGATCGTATACATCAATGTAATAGAGTGAGTCATCATGATATTGAGGATGCTTCATGGATCGTCCTATGTCAAATGTCACTTCCTTCTCATCCACTCAAAGCGTAAGTCTGCCGATGCAAACGTCAATGAGAGCTCGAGCGGTTGCTAAGAAAGGTCGACCTAGGATAAGAGGAACATTCTTGTCCTCATCAATGTCAAGTATCACAGAATCAACGAGAAATACGAATTGTCTATTTTAAATAAAAGATTTTCAAAGATGCCCCTCGGATATTTGACGAAACGATCAGCTAACTGGATGGTCATACGGCTACGTCTAGGTTCACCTAAATTTAACTTTTCGAAAACCGCACAAGGCATAAGGTTAATGCTAGCACCTAAGTAAGCTAAAGCGTTACTAACAGAAAGATTTCCTGCTAGGCAAGGTATGGTAAAGCTCCCTGGATTAGTCATCTTTTGAGGTAGTTTGCTTTGAAGAACTGTAGAGTATTCCTCATTCAAAACTACATGCGGTAACTCTTCCAGTTTCTTTTTGTTTAACAACACACCCTTCAAGAACTTAGCGTAATTTGGCATTTGGGCTAAGGCTTCCACCAATGGCATGTTGATGTGGAGTTGCTTGAACAACCCTAAGAATTTGCCATATTATGGCTCCATTCATTGTTGTCACAATCGGCCAGGATATAAAGGTTGTGGAATATAGGGTGGTGGTGGTACGTATTTCTTGGCAGCAGCAACAGGTTGCTTTTGCTTATCACTTGCATTACTTGGAGTTTCGGTTTCTATTTCTTCAAGGATTGGTTGTAATGCAGGTGCATCACCTTGAGTAGTTTTGCCACTCCTTGTGGTGATGGCTTTTACTTATGCATTAGGGTTTGTCCCAGTGTTGCTAGGCAAAGCACCTGGGGGTCTCTCAGATAGTTGTTGTGCTATCTGACCTACTTGGTGTTCAATGGTTTGCAATGATGCTTTGTTGCTTTCGATGTCAACTTCATTTTTTTTAGAACCTTTCCTCGTTTCTTCGATTAGATTTTTGGATGTATTCATTTGTGGCTTGTGTGGTTATCAACAATTGCTGCAATAAGTCTTCCATCGATGATGCTCTACGGTCTTGGTTACTACTGCTTGGACCTTGGTATGGTGGTTTTGTTGTTGGTAGGGTGGCTTTCGGTTGAATCCAGATGATGATTGGTTGTTGCCAGATTCTCTGTAATTTGAGTTGTTTCTCCAATTTGAGTTGTTATATGAATTGCTTGGGCCTCCTACGTAATCAACATCTTCAACCATCATCATGCTTTATGGGTATTCGCTAGTTTTGTGTGAATTTTCGCATGTGTTTCATCGTGATGGAGTTTTCATCAGTTCGGCTTGCAATTGTTCGAATCGTTTGGTTAGGGCTTCTAATTGGGCTACAACTAAAGTTTCGAAGCATACTTGATGAATGCCTTTAGAACTGGGTTTGTTTCTTAAGGGATTATAAGCAAAGCTCTTCTTAACTACTCTTTCTAGGGCTTGGCATGCTTTGGTTGGCGTGACACTTCCAAAATCTCCTCCCGCAGTTTGATCGACAACTTGTTTGTGTGCTCCACTGATTGCATCATAAGAGGTTTGACACTACAGCCATAGATCAAGTCCGTGATGTGGGCATCTCTGAAGGAGACCTTTGTATCTCTCCCATGATGCATGTAATCATTCATCATCATCTTGGCGAAAGCTTGTGATGCTGCTTTTTAGTTTGGCAGTACGATTGGTTGGAAAATATTTAAAAGGAATCGTTCAGCCATTTCCGCCCATGTGGTGATGGAACTAGGTGGAAGCGAATCAAGCCAGTCAATGGCTCGGCCACAAAGTGAAAATGGAAAAAGTCTTAGTCTAATTGCATCGTCTGAACAGTTGTTGATTTTGAAATTTGCATAGATACGAATGAATCGTGAGATGTGAGCATTAGGATCTTTGTCTTGCAATCCGTGGAACTAAACAGAGTTTTCTATGAGTTGGATAATACTAGACTTAATCTTGAAATTGTTGGCCGCTATTGCTAGTTGGACAACGCTAGACTCATAACCATCTATTGATGGTGTGGCATAGTGTGTCATATTCATTTCCTCATGTGGGTTAGCCATGTCTTCTTCAGATAGTATACCTTCCAAAACATCTTCTTCGATAATTATTGCTGTTTGTCATGGTATTTCGCCTAACCTTTGACAGAAAAGTTGTTCGGGTTCCAAAAGAGGTGAAAAAAGTTCAGGACTAGACGAGTTGGACATACACTAACTTAAGGAAGCATATACTTACTAAGGCTTAGAATGAATCAGGCAAATGTAACTAAAATAACTAACTAAATCAAACTAACTAACTAACAAAATAAAACAAGTTTGAACACAAATTATTAACAGGATATAAACAAGATAGTCAAAATTTCAGATTGTCTTTCAAAACCGTCGTGTGTCCCCGGCAACAGCGCCAAAAACTTGGTGCGTGTGAAAGGTATATATATTTTGATAAAGATTTTCACACAAGTTTAGGTTTTAATTGGTTATTACTAATACTAAACTACACACACAAAAGACAAGTGTACCTGTCGTGTGGTAGTATAGTGACGGTAAGAACTGAGTATCAATCTGTGGACACATCGAGCCTACTCAACAACCTTTATGATTGACTACCAGATTTGATTTTGTCTTGGGAAAAAGATATGTTGCATTGATGTAACCAAAATTTTTTTAGTGTTTAAAGACAATAATTAAAATGAATATAAAAGTAAGATTGAAACTTTTAGGGTTCTAAAACAGGGAATTAAGGCTATCATCCTAATTAGATTACACTTATGTAACTGTGATGAATATCATGGTGTGAGTAAAGACTGTAGGTTTAAGTAGTTATGTTAATGCTTATAAACATGAGCCAATGTGGATTTCTTGTCTGCCAGCTTCGTAGTGACAAGGACACCAGCATGAGTATTACAGTACTGATCAATCAAAGCCACTAGTAATGTAGGTAACTTCTAGTGTAATTTTTTTAACATATGATTTCTGAAAACATAACTTAATGTTAGAAAGAGAGTTGATCAAGTTCCTTTTTAACATATCATTAATTTTAGAAAACCATAACAATTACTATAGATTTCTCTGACTAATGAAAGGGAACCCGCAAATAATCAGAAAGCTAAAGTTATATGATTTCTAATAATCATTTCTGGTTAATTAGCCATAGATTTGTTATGTATAATTTAGAGCACATCAAAAAGATATTCCTTACTTTGAGAAGAAGTGCTTCTGAAGAAAATGTACTTAGAGTAATTTTGCTTCCAAGAAAGATTTGGTTTCGGAAGATATTAGACTTAAGAAGTTTTACTCAAAAATAGAATAAAACTTCCGAGACTTAATTGCTTTTGGAAGAAAATTATCCTTCAAAACATATAAGTACTTAGAAGCTGATTTAAGCTTCAGAAGATATTTTTGAATTTCTCCCAAAGCAAAATCCTTAGTAAGTAGTTATTAATTTTGAAGACATAATTTTCTTTCAAAGTCAAATTAATGTCTTCCGAAAGAAAATCTGTCTAAACTTCTTAAAATTCTAAGAAATATATACTTTGAAAAAATTTATTCCAAGATAAACAAGGCTTATGTGAGTGATAAATTAGACAACATTAAAGACACACATGTTTGAAAAACAATTTTGAAATTAATTTAAGAAAATCCACTCATAGTTAATCATCTCAATAGTTGATGCAAGACATTTAAATCTCTGTTTATCAAATGCTTTTGTGAATAGATTAGCATATTATTCTTTGTGTTAACTTTGACTAGTTTAATCAATCCTTTTTTAAAATTATCTCTTATCAAATGATACTTGATGTTGATGTGCTTTGTCTTTGAGTGCTGCACAATATTCTCTTTGATTGAGATAACAATGTTATTGTCTATGTGGATAGAAGTCTTCGTTAAGTTAAATCCATAATCTAGCATCTGATTTTAAATCCAAAGCACTTGAGCATAGCATCTTGCAGCAACAATTTATTCAGCTTTAGTAGTTGATGCAGATACACAGGATTGCTTCTTGCCATGAGACTATCCTTCCACCAAGGAATTGACATCCCCCAGATGTAGACTTTGCAGTCATGTTACAGCTACCATAGTCAGTATTGGTATATGCTTACAGATTGAAGTTAGAATTCTTTGAATACCAAAGTCCCAATGTGGGAGCTCCTTTAAGGTATCTAAGAATCCTTTTGTCAGCAACTAGGTGTGACATCTTGGGATTGACTTGATATCTTGCACATATGCATGTGGAAAACATAATATCAGGCTTGCCGGCTGTTAGGTCCATAAGAGATCCAATCATAGCCCTGTATAGGTGTTCATCCACACACTCCCCCTTAATGCCAGGTCCAAGGGAATGGATTCTAGCTATGGGAGTCTTAGCAGCCTTACAATCAGTCATATGAAATCTAGTTAGTATGTCCTCTATATATATACTTTGACTGATTTATGAAGATGCCATTGTCAACTTGCTTCACTTGAGTTCCTAGAAAAAAGTTCCCATATGGCACTCATTTCAAACCTATTCTATACCAGCTTCTTAAACTCTTTGTAGAGCTTCTCATTAGTTGACCCAAAGATAACATCATCAACATAAACTTGAACAAGCATCAAGTTATTTCCTGTTCTTTTAATGAAGAGTGTGCTATCAATAATACCTCTTTTGTAACCATTTTGAACTAGATACTGTGACAGTGTCTCATATCACTTTCTTAGAGCTTGATGTAGCACTTGCAGACATAATCAGGATGATCTAGATCTGCAAAGCCAGGTGCTTGCTTGACATACACTTCTTCATCTATCACCCCATATAGAAATGTACACTTGAGGCTCCTGGATTGCTTTAATCCAACTTCCATCTCTTAGGGCCTCATTAACTTTCTTTGGCTCAATCTGGGATAAGAAACAAGAGTACAAACCAACATTTTTATCATGGTTTTGTCCTCTTGTTATCAACCAAGTCTCAACATCTCCAATAATATTTGTGGTAGGATGTGACTTGTGGATTCTTAGTCAAGGAATCACAACAAGTTGATTTGACAGATCCAAATTTAAGAAATTCTGATCTGGTGATTGAGGATCACCTACCACATGAGCACACCCATCAAGTGTGACTTGATCTAGAGAGTGTGGAACATCATTGATGTTGTCTTCAGTGGAGTGGTTGTCAGCATCATGAAATTCTTGATCACTTTCACCATCTCCATCTTCTACTACATTGGAGATCCCTTCACTTGAGTTTTATGCCTTATTGCTAGAATTAGTTGGCACCTCAGATGTATCAGCTTAAGAATTTGTAATAGTTGTGTTGACAGGATTTCCACATGCAGTGCTTGTTACCCCTGGAGCTGAAGGAATTCTATCATTTGGTCTTCTTAGCTCAAATTTTGGATCAGGATCTACTGCAAACATATTACCTGTTGTTCCTGAAACATCTTCATAAGATTTGTTAAAACAGTTGGTAACTATATTAAGATCAAATAGCCAATCGGGACCCGAACCTTTCACACTTGGAGTGTGTTCATTGAAGGTCACCTTGGCTGACTCTTTAACTACTCTACTTCTGAGATTGTATGCTTTATAAGCCTTAGCTTGAGAAGAGTATCCAATGAAATGTCCATCATATGCTTTCTCAGCAAATTTGGCTATATGATCTTTGGTATTCAAGATGGTGCATGGACATCCAAATGATCTGAGGAAACCAATGAAAGGTATCCTTTTGTGCCATAGTTCATAAGGTGTCTTACCATGAGTTTTGACTACTAAAACTAGGTTCTGCATATAGCAGGCAATGTTGACTGCCTCTGCCCAGAAGGTGATGGGCAGTTTAGGGTCAAAGAGCATTGTTCTTGCAGCCTCACTAAGTGTCCTAGTCCTATTTCTCTTTTCAGCAATGCCATTTTGTTGAGGAGTTCTAGGAGCACTATATTGTCTTGATTAGACTTAATCTAGATACTCAAATTAAAACCCTAGACAACCTAAACCTAGACCACTAGACAGGAAAGTGAACCTAATTGACTGTTGACAAGACTAAGAAAGACTGGAATCGAACCTTAGAGACACTATGATAGATTAAACTAGACTCGGAAAAGGACTAAAACGAAATTGATTTATAATTGGAGGTGGGGAGCTTTTTGAATAGCCTAAAGAAATGAAAACTGCTTTTAATTAATTTATTAAATATTGATTTACCAACTAGAACACGAGAAAATTAGAACTCCTTAGAAAATCAAGAACGGAAAAGATATTACCTAGGTGAATCTTAGTTGTGACCCTTGAACTTAAGATGGTTATTCAACTATTTCGGAACCAGGATCTGATGATATGAACCTCTAAGATACTTAATGGATCCCGGATTATTCTCCAGGTGTGGCTAAAAAGAGAACCTAGAAGACGAGTGAAACTACCTATTAGTCAAACTACCTTTCAGTCTCTTTAACAACACTTGCATACTAGATTGATAATTAATCCCTCGAATAAATTGCACAATACATTAATAATGCAAGGGGTAGATTTTAAACAATCTATTAGACACGAATAACACTGTAACCAGCTAACATAAGGAAACCTCCTCTTGGACCGTTTATTCCTAATCACCTAATCACGAGGACAATTTGATTAACTCTCACCTCACGGTCTCAAATTAAGAAGATCATTAAGTCCTAATTATTAATTCAAGTCAATTCGTATGGTTACTACGTCTAGCAAACCATCAACCAATAAAAAACATGAAGTAATTGACCTAGATATGCGAGTTTCTTTGAAAGATATTTAACAACTAACAATTGGATTATAGAAATCATCAATAATTATATCAAAATACTCAAACACATCAATATATTAAATAAATATTCGTTACATAAGTGTTAACCACAAAAATCATTCAATAACCAAAATCCATTCAAGTTAACACAAACTAATGATCAACCTAGATAGTATTAGGATTTTAGCTACTCATATTCAGTAGACACATCAACTTAAACACTAAAAATGGGTTCAACACGTTCAAAACAATGAAGGATAAACAAACTTACAAAGATAAAAACCCGTACTCACTCGTTTGCAATAGTTTCTATGATCCTAGCTTTAACCTTTTGCTTCCAAGACTTCTAAAATCTTCAATTCGTCCTTGAAATTCCTCTAGAAATGGCTGGTAGTCGAACTCCCCCTTTAGGGTTGAGAAAAGTTGTTTAAATACAACTTTGTAAAAATTTCTGTAAAAGTCTATCTATGCGATACGTACAACAGGAATTTTAACATGCATGTATCGCATATATTAAAAAATCTCAAAACCCTAATTTACGAGCTACACGATACGCACAGTAGGAACTTTGTGCGTATTGCGTAGATGAACTTTTCCAGCAAGATTTGAGTTTGACACTTAGAAATTTTTTTAAATGTTGGTCTTTTTCACCTTTTGGCTCTTTTCTTTATTTCCCACGTGTTTCCATCACTTTTAGCATTCGAGCACCTATTAAACCACAAAATAACCAACCATAAGCAAAAACTAATGAATCTAACTTCATATTAGACAAAAATGACCCGAAAACGAGACCTAAAATAGATGTGTTTTGAAACACATCATTCATTCATGCATTCAAAATAAACCTTAGCAACAAAGTATTAGGGGTACAAGTTTTTAAAAATTTTAACATATGAGCCTATCATTAATGTTATACAAATTAATCTAAAACGCTAACCTTTGATGTTTCTTGAAAAACATGTTAAAAATGGGTCAATAATAATATTGGTGAGCTTGTAGGGTTTTGAGACTTGATAAATAGTTATAAACTAAGTAGTCAATTATGAATCAAGAACTTATTATGTAAAATAATTATAACACTGGTAAGAAGAAATGCATTTATAAGTCTCCAACTAAGCTTTGACTGCATGACTCGTCCGATACTTATTTTAAGTACAAGAAAAAGTCAAGTTAGTCTACAAAGTAATAGAACATTCAATATTATTGACTGAGGTTTTACACATTCCAATCAGTCAAGAGAAGGAGATTATCGGTCCTGATAATACTATCCATATCAAACCCGTGGATCTAACTCAGTGTTAAGTAGTTGTGCAAGATAATAAGGTCTTTGTAAGTCAAACCCAATAAATAACATTAATCACCAAAATATGTATAAGCATATATATAATAGTAATGATTCATGTGAAGCCTTTCAAGTAACATGTTTCTCTTTTGAAATTAGTAAAAGTAAAAGGGGTTACAAGAATTCACCATTTTTGTTGAGTGGTTACTGATTCCTTTGTCCATGGAAAGATGATTGCTAACCCGAAAAGTTTCCTACATATATATACATAGGGTTTGCTATTAAGGTCTGTGATTTAAGGTATAAATCGTTTAAGCTAAGCTTTCAAGTCCGTCTAACATTGTTGAGTGATGTAACATGCTATATACCATTTGGTCACTATTTATAAGGTATACTTATTAAATATATCTATTTAAAAAAATTAACTCATCAAAGGCCCTTTTCCGCATGTGTTACACTTCTTGGTCTGTTTACCGCTAAATTTGTCATTTACGCAACCATAACTTAATATGAGTTCTAAGTTAATAAATATGTAACAGACAGGGCTTTATAGTTATCCAAAGGGTCTTAAATAATCTCTTAAATAGTAAAAATCAGTGTAGTTATAGTTTAGACAGTCTGTTGTATTTTAGCTATTTGGGGGCCAGAATCTCAGTGTTAGCAAGTGTGGTTAGGTGCGTTTGAAAGATAGCTCATCAAGATAACTTTCGACCCTAGAATCATGGTCATTTGTTATTATAGAGGGTGTTAGGACCATACAAAGTCGGGCCAAGTATTATGTTTGAAAAAGAGCTTTTGACACCTTATTTTGTTTTGGACTTTTGTTGGGATCAAAGCTCCAGAAAAAATCATGAAATCACTTTGGTTGGAAAGTTAACTTTTTGAAATTATGTTAATCTCAAGAACCATGTGTTTTGGTTAAGTTATTACCAAAATATGGGCTTTCAAATTCAAACTATGTATTCTGCCAAAATCTTCTAACTTTGACCCTTCATTTTGTAACAGTCCTTTGAGGGTCCAAACACCTTGAAAATTTACGAGACCATTTGGATTTGAAAGATATTTTTCTGAGCTAAGTTTTAGACTTAAGAAACATTCACTTTGACTAAGTTATGACTCTACAAATTGGGTCTATATCTTTTCTTTTGAATCTATCCTTTTCAAGATTTTGAGAAAAATAACACGTTAGCTTGCAAGCTGTTTTTGATCGATATTTTAGTCTTAAAAGAAACTCATGTGACTGGTTATAACATAAAAATAACTAGAGTAAGGGTCATACAAAGCGTGCATGTAAGATCAGGAAATGAGGAGGGCTTAGAGCTCGAACTGCGACCAATTGCGGGATGCTTCCTGCTCCAGACAATCAGCAACAAAACGGAGTAGCTAGGGGCTGTTCTTGGGGATTTATGTAAGTGTGTTTGTTGGTGAGTTTGTGTGGAAGTTATTTTCTATAAGAAGCCATTCTTATAGGTGGTTTATTATGTGTCTATGGGGTACTACCCTAACAAATTATAGGGATCAAATAAGACATTATGGGTTGTGATTGAGGGGAGTTAGTGGTGCAGCCTTAGGGAATGGTTGAAATGAGCAAAAAGAAGGGACATCGTGGTCCTGTTTGACTTTGTGATCTGATAATGACACTAATTACAAGGTTTGTCAAATTCTCATGTAGTTTATCTATTTATAAATTTGGTTCGTTGAGTGGGTTTCTAGTTAAATGATTCCTAAGGGTTTTTAATTTGGGAGGGTTCATTTAGTGTTTTCTTCCAACCAGTATTATTGATTAAGTATGTATCACTACAACATAACATGGTTAAATGAAATTAATGTGTGAGTTGTATCAGGCGTCTCTCTCACATTATATGGTATAGAATTGGTGTGCTTAAAAATAGAAAAACATATAGCGTTGGTTTAATGGATAATTTAAACGAGGAAGCTCGATATAATAGTTAAGTGATTTTCAAGATTTATAGCTTGCCTAGTGTTACATTGCTTTTATTGACTAGTGCATAATACCAGTTGTTTGGTTAGATGCAAACATTTGGAAGCCAAGAGTAACTAAGTGTCAAATCTTTCGAAGCCAAAGACAGAAATTTTCAAAGCCAAAAGTGAAGTCTTTCGAAGCCTGAAGACTGATTTTTTCCAAAGACAGAGAAGACATGCTTCTCTGACATACTTTTGAGAAAAGCAGACCACCTTTCCACTGCCAGCTCAGAAGACTTACCAACTTATATAAGTTGGTGATTACCTTTTACTTTTGTCAACTATTCAGTATGGTGTCTTTGTCTGTAACTTTCTACTCCTATACTTTTATCCTTATTATAATATAATAGAATGTGAGCTATGACATGTCTTAGTTACATGTCAAAAGGAAATCTGTATTTTGACTTTACATTGATCTTGTTGTCTAGATTAGTGTCCAGCTGGTCTTCAAAGTATGGCCGGCTATAGGATGTAGTATAAAGTATCTCATGTTACCAGTCTTTGGATTAAGCCTTGTAACAATTGTAAAACACTTGAGAGCGATATACTTCAGCCTTGAAAATCAATCTTTGTTTGCCTAAGTGTTCTTATCTTTTGTTCATTGTTTCTTTGCCTGGTTCCCTTTTTGATCTAGTAAGTGTGATATTCTCCAACTGTGAAACTGTTGCTGAACCATAACCGGTCCTGCAATTGGTATCAATGCTTTTTAGGCTCTTGATTGTAAGATCTCACCATCTTAAATCACTCTTTAGTTTCACAAATACTTACTTGATCAAATGGTAGCTCTCACTAAAGCTGATATGGAAACCAGCACATGATTAAATCTCCATTGATCATTCCTGATGACTTTGATACTTGGTGCATGAGGATGAAAGGCTTTATCAAGTCTCAAGACAACAGGATGTTAGATCTGTAGTCTCAGGACCTCACATCCCAAGCACTACTTCAGCAACTGCTGGAGGTGGGATGATACCAAAGAAAGTGGCTGACTATTCTGAAGAAGACCAGAAGAAGATTGATATTGATCAGAAGGCCATGACCGCTCTTCAAACTACTATTCCCAACTCTATCTACAGAGGCTTCAAGAAGTGTAAGACTACAAAAGAACTCTGGGATGCACTGAAGCTGATGTATAAAGGATCTATGGAAGCTAAGGAAAACAAGAAAGACATCATGAAGCAACAGTTAGAAAACTTCACCTTCAAGACAGGTGAAACTATGACTCAATAATACTTTAGGTATGTTGAGATTGTAGATACTCTGTTAGATGTTGGAGTCAACCTTGAGAATATGGACATAGTGAGGAAGTTCCTGTTCTCTCTTCCCAAAGAATGGACACAATATTATATGGCCATCAAGAGAACTGAGAACCTCTCTACCCTTACTTTCATTGAGCTATATGGTATCCTGAGCGGTTAACAGATGGAGATGAACATACAAAAGCCATCTCATAACTCATCTAGCACCCAAAAGAGTTCAGCCCTTCATGTGGTTGAAAGGGATAGCAGAGAACCATAACATCATCTCATCTGTTACCTTGACATCTCACCAAAGGGTCCTTTCATCACCTTCCTGGAGACACCAAGGGAGAGATACACTCAAGGAAGCCCATTCCAAGAGCCCATCTCTTCTTAGGCCTTTGTGTCTTCATATGAAAGTTATGGAAACTTTCAATTCACCCTTGAAGACTTGGACTGCATCCATCCAGATGATCTGGAGTATATGGAGATAGTCTAGCAGATGGCTCTTCTCACTCACAGAGCCAAGAAGTTCTACAAGAGGACAGGGAGGAAGTTTCCAAGCAATGTGTCTAATGGAAATTTTGGGTTGGACAAAAGAAAAGTAAAGTGTTACAACTGTAACCAAATAGGTAAGGCACCAAGAACAAATGATGGCCATACACAGCCCAAGCCAAACTACACCGAGGCATCTTCAAGAACTGAGAAGCCAAACACCTAAGCAGCAAGCTGTAGTTGTTGTTAAAAAGAAGGCTTTGATTGGAGCTTTCAGGTAGAAGATGTCTCTCAAAACCAATCCCTGATGGTAGATCATGATGAAACTAAGGTATTGAAACATCTTTGCACTCCTGAATGCATTGCTAAAGTAAACATGTACAGGTCCTGCAACTTGGAAGTAAGATCTGATCTTGAGTCCTTGAACATTTTAAAAGTTGTTTTTAAAAGATCAGAAAATGATTATAATCTTAAAATAGAAGACTTAAAGAAAACCATTTCTACTCTAAAACACGAGCATACAAATTACAGGACAAAGATCAAAGATCTTGTTACCAAGTTAATTGAATGTCAGGTTGAGCTTATGATCAGCAATGTCAAGGCAGAAAAATGTGTTCTTGAAGAGGAAACCTTCAAGAACATCATATCTTCATCCTTGCATACAAAATTTTGTTATCAAATAGGCAGGGAATTAGATCAAGTGAAATAACTCCTCCACACACATTACTATTAATCAGAGAACCAAGGTGTGGAACTTGTGAAGATGAGCTACCTCCTATTGATCCTATCCAAGAGGAAGATGAAGATGAAGAGGATATAGTGGAGGATGAACCAGAAGTGAGTGAAGAGGTTCACTCTAAGAAGGGTCACTATATCCTTGGATAGAAGAAAAGACCAGGGATGGCTAAGTCTGTAAGAAAGAACTTGATCAAGGCTGCAAGGAGAAGATCAAATAAAGTGCTGGAGATCAAGCCCACCTTCAACCATAAGCAAAAACAAGTTTTCATCTTTTCTGGGTTTGAGGTGAAGAAGACTAAAGACTAAACAAAGGACTCTAGTACCAAGGGTCCTAGTTCAAGTCTAAGCCATCCTGGTCAGGAGAAGAAGGTTGAACCAATATGCTCCACTACTACACAGGATGGACCATCCAACTCCAAAGGCAAGCTTCACCCTCAGAAGCATGCTGCATCATCCATGAAGATGAAGAAGGAGCTAGAAATAGATCAAGATCAACGTTCTTCTCAGGATAAGACTCTCAGATGGAAGCCTAAGGAATGTATCATCTATGGTGGTACAACTCATTATGCTAAGGATTGCATTTACAATCCTAAGAGTACCATCTATATGAATAAAAAGAAGACTTCTGAGAAGAAGAAGAAAATAGCTTTAGAAGGAAAAATTATTTTCCTTCGGAAGCTCCAAGGTGAACCAAAAGAAGATAGGTGGAAAACTGTCTTTGGAAGCAAGTTTGGTCTTAGAAGAAAGGAGTGCTTTCGAAACACTAAAGTCCGCTACAATGGATGCAAATGCTTTTGGAGGTTTAGTCTCCAAAACTTCTGAAGTCAAAAAAACTTCCGAAGTTTTGAAAGCCAAGTCTTATCTTCCAAAGATGGTGTGGAAGATGGAGGAAGGCTATGTGACTGAAGTTTTTTCATCAATAATAGCTAATGATCCTCAAAGCTTGCATATAGGATCAATAACTGTTGAACTATCTTCAGTTCATTTTGATAAGCCCAAGACCAGCAAGGATTGGGTTTCCAAATATAACTAATCATGTGTTTTCATGTGTAGGAACAACTAAAGACCAAAAGAAATATATGGATCATTAATAGTGGTAGTTCCAGGCACATGACTGGCAATGGCTCTTTGCTTCAAGACTTTGATAAAATTGATGGAGGGCCAGTTACTTTTGGAGGTGAATCAGGTGGTTACATAACTGGAAGGGGCAGGGTCATAAATGGTAAGCTCAACATTGAGAAGGTAAACTTTGTCAAAGAGCTTGAGTACAATCTTTTGAGTGTATCTCAATTTTCTGACTAGAGACATAACATGCTCTATACTGAGCATAAGTGTATTATTCTCAAACCCGGGGTGATCATTCCTCAAGAGCACATTTTACTCAGAGCCCACAGGAAAGGGAACATGTATAAGATGGATCTGCAAGAAACCTCCCCTTCTAGAGAAGTTTCTTGCTTTCTATCTAAAGCAAGTAGTGATGAGTCTTTCATTTGAGATAAAAGAATGTCCCATGTAAACTTTAAGAACATGAATAAACTGATTAAGAATGATTTGGTAACTAGAATGCCAAAGAAATAGTTTACAAGTGATGACCATTGTGTTGCATGTCTGAAAGGAAAGCAACACAAAATGTCACACAAGCCAAGGGAAATGAACCCCATCACTACTCCCATACACTTATTACACATGGATCCCTTTGGACCCACAAGTGTAATGAGTTTAGGAAGAACTTCATACTGTCATGTGATCACAGATGATTTCACAACATATACTTGGTGTTCTTTCTTAGAAGTATGGATGAGACCCCTGAAATCTTAAGATCCTTCATTATGAAAATTGATAATCAATGTGATCACAAGGTTAAGATCATAAGATGTGATCAATGAATTAAATTCAAGAACCAATCCTTGATTCATTTTGTGATGAAAAGAGTATTCAAGATAATATAGTGCTCCTAGAACTCCTTAACAAAATGGCATTGTTGAAAGGAGAAATAGGACACTTATTGAGGCTGCAAGAACCATGCTCTCTGACTCTAAACTACCCATCACCTTCTGGGCAGAGGCAGTCAACACTGCCTGTTATGTGCAGAATAGAGTCTTAGTAATCAAAACTCATGGTAAGACTCCTTGTGAATTGTGGCACAAAAGGAGACCTTTCATTGGTTTTCTCAGGTCATTTGGATGTCCATGCACCATCCTGAATACCAAGGAACATATAGCCAAATTTGCTGAGAAAGCAAATGATGGACATTCATTGGATACTCTTCTCAAGCTAAATCTTATAGAGTATACAATCTCAGAACTAGAGTAGTTGAGGAGTCAGCCAATGTGACCTTTAATTAACACAATCCAAGTGTGAAAGATTCTGGTCCTGATTGGCTACTTGATCTGGATTAGTTGACAATTATTTTAACAAATCTTATGAAGATGTTTCAGGAACAATAGGTAATACATATTCAAGAGATCCTATTCCAAGATTTAAGCTAAGAAGACCAAATGATAGATCTCTTCAGCTCCAATGGTAACGAGCACTACATGTGGAAATCCTGTCAGCACAACCATGACAAATTCTTCAGCTAATACATCTGAGGTGCCAACAAATTCCAGCAATGAGGCACAAAACTCAAATAAAGGGATCTCCAATGCAGTAGAAGATGGAGATGGTGAGACTGGGGTGAGAACTAGAGGACAACCCCATGATAAAATGTTTGTCTGCACTCTTGCTTCTTATCCCAGATCGAGCCAAAGAAAGTAGATTAAGCACTAAGAGATGGTAGCTGGATTGAAGCAATGCAAGAGCAACTGCTTTAGTTCAAAAGACAAGGTGTTTGGAACCTATGTCCTCTTCCTTCTGGGAAGATTCCAATAGGTACCAAGTGGGTTTTCAGGAACAAGAAAGATGATAGAGGGCTTGTCATCAATAACAAGGCATGATTGGTAGTCCAAGGGTACACTCACGAAGAAGGGATTGACTACATAGATGTCTTTGCTCCTGTAGCATGACTTGAAGCTGTAAGAATATTCCTTGCTTTTACTGCATCAAAGGATTTCAAGGTCTACCAACTAGATGTAAAGTGTGCTTTTATATATGAAGTGATAGATGAAGAAGTGTATGTCAAGCAACCACCTGACTTTGCAGATCCAGATCATCCTGATTATATCTACAAACTTGACAAAGCCCTCTATGGGCTACATCAAGCTCCAAGGAAGTGGTATGAGACACTGTCATAGTACGTAGTTCAACATGGTTACAAAGAGAGGTACTATTGACATCACACACTTCATCAAAAGAACATGGAATGACTTGATGCTGGTTCAAGTTTATATTGATGACGTTATCTTTGGGTCAACTATTGAAAAGCTCTACAAAGAGTTTGAGAAGCTGATGAAGAATAGATTTGAAATAAGTGCCATAGGGGTACTCAATTCCTTTTTAGGAATTCACGTGAATAAGTTGACAATGGTATCTTCATAAACCAGTCAATGTATGTACAAGACATACTAACCAGATTTCATCTGACTGATTGTAAGGTTGCTAAGACCCATAGCCAGAAACCACTCCCTAGGAACTAATCGTGAGGGGGAGTGTGTTGATGAACATCTATACAGGGCTATGATTGGGTCTCTTATGTACTTAACATCCAGCAGGCCTGATATCATGTTTGCCACATGCATATGTGCAAGATATGAAGCCTACCCCAAGATGTTACACCTAGTTGCTATCAAGAGGATTCTTAGATATCTTAAAGGAGCTCCTAAGCTAGGACTTTGGTATCTAAAGAACTCTAACTTCAATCTGTATGCATATAAAGATAGTGACTATGGTGGATACAATATGTATGCAAATTTTACATCTGGGGGATGTCGGTTCCTTGGCGGAAGGATAGTCTCATGACAATACAAGAAACAATCCTGTGTATCTACATCAACTACTGAAGCTGAATACATTGCTAATGCAAGCTGCTGTGCCCAAGTACTTTGGATTCAGAATTAGATGCTAGATTATGGATTCAACTTCAAGAAGACCCGGTATCCAGTGCTATCTCAATCACAAAAAATCCACTACAACACTCAAAGACAAAGCACATCAACATCAACTATCATTTGATCAGAGATAATTTTGAAAAAAGGATTAATTAAACTGATCAAAGTTAACATAAATGAATAATATGTTGATGTATTCACAAAAGCATTTGATGAACAAATATTTAAATATCTTGTTCAGCTATTAGGATGATTAACTTTGAGTAGATTTTCTTAAATTAACTTTAAAATTGTTTTTCAAAAATGTGTGTCTTTAATATTGTCTAAATTATCACTCATATAAGCCTGTTTATCTTGGAAGAAATTTTTCAAAGTACATATTCCTTAGAAGTTTAAGAATTATGGACAGACTTTCTTTCGGAAGACATTAACTTGACTTCAGAAGAAAATTATATCTTCAAAACTAATAACTACCTACTAAGGGATTTAACTTTGGAAGAAATTCTAATATATCTTCTGAAGCTTAAATCTACTTCTAAGTACTTATATGTTTTGAAGGATAGTTTTCTTTCGAAAGCAATTTAGTCTCAGAAGTCTTATATAATCCTTGAGTAAAACCTCTGAAGCTTAATATCTTTCAAAACCATATCTGTCTCGGAAGCAAAATTAGTCTAAGTACATTTTCTTTCGAAGCAATTCTATTCAAACTAAGGATTATCTTCAAAGGAAAATTTAGCTTCGGAAGCTTTCTCTAAGCTTCTGAAGGCAAAATACCTTCGAAAGATTTTTAACTTCCAAGATAACTACCTTTTTGGGCACTATTTCAGAATTGGGACCGACATCCGGATTTCAAAGTTAATCTTTTGCAATGAGTTTGTCTCAAATCCAAGCATATAAATAGCTTTTCCAACGGGTCTACCTCTTTCCTCTTCTTCTTCACCTACAAATCTTCAAGCCCTAAATTCTCCACAAACCCTTGTTGTTCTTTAAATCTCTCTCATAAAACATTCATAAAATGGCCAACCCTAAACCCCAAAACCAGCCAGCCTTTGTCATGCACCGTCACAGGCAATACAACCAAGTTGCCCTGTTATCCGCTGAGAAAGACCCTGGTTTTTAAGGGGTCTGTAACTTTCTTTCCCACTCCTTCTACCTCACCGCCCTCACCATTAATCCTCCACTTTATGAAGATCAACTGCTAGAGTTCTGTAGGACCTGCCAAGAGGTCATAATGGACGGTGAGAAGGCACTATCTGCCACGATGTAGGGGAGGACAGTGTTCATCACTCCAGCCACCATTAACCAACATCTAAGGCTGGATGATGAAGAAGTTAAGCTTTCCTTCACCAAGGCGACAGTAAATGGATCATTCCTCCAGATGGGTTATAAAGGTGACTTCTCAGTCAACACCTTCAGAAAAGGGAAGGTCTCTTCTTAGTGAAAATACTCCTCCATGTGGTCAACCACTCTTTATCCAACAAGCATGGAGGATGTGATCAAGTTCCTGAAGACCTTTCCTACATAGTCTACAAAATGGTCCAGGGGATCAAGTTCTGGTATTCCCAATTTATTTATAGAATTTACTTGCTACTTAGATTCCCTTGAATATTACATGTTCCCTAGATATGTCTAGCACATTCTCAACTGTGAACTGGGCTCACAGTTGAAGGGAACAGGTAATATTCTAAAGTTGGGACAGATGAAGCCTGATATCTTTAAGATAATAAGGAAAACCACTGTTGGTTTTTCTGGGTAGAAACAACCCTTGTTATGAAAATGTTAGAGCTGCCTGCTCAATGTGACAACTTGGCAATCCCAACCAACGTTGAACCCACACCTTGTTCATCTTCAACACCCACACAACCACAAATCACCATCACCTACCAAAAAAAATCCAAATAAACCCTAGCTTAGTCTATTCAGATTAAGCAGGCCCCCATATACTCACCCATATAGGAGCAAGTGGAACAAAGAGCTCCCATATCTCCTGAGGAGCAGACCACTCCCATTCTTTCTATGATCAGTCATGTGGTTCCTTATGCCCATCCTGATGAGCTCACAACCCCAGCTTTAAGCCATTATTCTGAGTCTTAACACTCAAATGATCAACCTTCATGGGAAAGTTACCATCCCCAGCTGTTAGATCTTAACCTACCAATCCCCAACCTAGAATTCTCTGATGATTAAGATATGGGATTTAAAGAGAACCATGAGTCTCTCTTCTCCTCCCCTACTGAAGGAGAGATGAGTGATCCTACTACTCATATATCTAGCCCACATCATCCACCTACTACTGAGGTGGACCTCTCTAAACAAGTTTAAGGGGTCCATATGGAAGAGGCTCTCACTTCTGAAAGTGATTACATGCTTAACCCTTCAACCACGATAACCCAGCTCCTTGACACTTCTCATGAAGCTGTCATTGAGCAAGGGAAATCTAGAAACAAGGAACAAATATTTGTTGGTGAGAGGGATGACTTTGGTCATGTACTCTCATCCCTTTATGATTCTTGTGATGAAGATGAGGGGAGTATGTAGCAAAAGCTGCAACAATTGACACAAATATGCACATATCTGGTCTCTAAGGTCAGTCACCTGTAATCTTAGGTGACTACCTTAGAAAGGTAAGTGCTTAATCAGCAACTTGAGATCACCGATCTCATGGGAAGCTAGCTGAGAGGTCTGTCAGGCATGCTCAACCATGGCCACAAGAACCTGTGAATGTGGAGGACCTAACCTCTAGCTCACTTATGAAACTAAGTGATGCTATCAAAAAGGGGGAGAAAGTCACCATAGTCATGAACATGGGAGCATTGCTTAGAGAATGGACATTGAGGATTCACCACCCTCATTTACAATTTTCCAGACTCAACAACCTCCTCAGGCCCACATCAATGTGGATAGGCTATTTCAAAGTTTATTTGAGGAGTGTGTTGTACCAAGGGCTATGTCACCTCCATCTAACCCTACTGACAGTCCAATAGTAGGATGGAGGTATGACACTGATAGAAGAGCCCCGGTGCTTTCTAGATTGTAGGGTCAATAAGAAGTCTTCAACATCTATACCCTTAGATTCTATAAAAGTTTCCCTCTTGTTGACCTGCCACTTGTCAATCGAAGCCAAAATAGACAAGCTCACAGGTTAGCTAAGAGGATACAAATGAGGGTGTTTGAGGAGTTCAAGAGAAGAACAATCTTATATAGACAAAGGCTAGTTGGAAAAATAATTGGTCAATAGGATACTGAGTTGGACCCTAAGATTAGCTTCAAAGGGGAAACCTCAGTTGAAGGCCCAGCTGTGGAACCTGTGAACATTGAGATTCATACTCCTTTAGCACCAATTACCCTCAGTGAGACACCAGTTAGTGAAGGTGTCTCACAGCCTCTCCCTGACTAGAGCTCAAGTGCAGAACCAGCTCAAGAAGGCCAAAACTCTTTAATCTTTAAGCCATATAGACCAGTGATTGACAAAGGAATGAAAGTTCTAACTTCTAAGGAGATTAGGAGGAGGAGGGAAGGAAGAGGAAGGCAAAGGAAGAAATAATAAGAGAGACACCAAGTTTCATGCAGGCTACAATCAGGGCTACCCATAGGCCAAACATTAAAAAGATGAGTTAGGCGCAGACAGATTGAACTACCTGGTAACTAGGAACTACAATATAGATGAACTAATCTCTCTTCCCTTGGAGAAACTAAATGACTGGCAGACACAAAGGTGTCAAAGAGAGGAAGGAGGCTAAGATTGCTGCTTTGCTCCTCAAGACAAAGAAGAAAGAAAAGAAGAAAACTATATCAATAATCTCTCTTCCCTTGGAGAAACTAAATGAACTGGCAGACACAAAGGTGTCAAGAGAGAGGAAGGAGGCTAAGATTGCTGCTTTGCTCCTCAAGACCAAAGAAGAAAGAAAAAGAAGAAAACTATATCAAGCCCCTGTCCTCTCCCCATTTCAAGAAAAGCCTGAGGTAGAGTCTGTGGCTATTGAGGAAGAAGCTCAAGTAGGTAGCGAACAAGACAGACAAAAAATGATTACCTACTTGAGTGCCACAAGTCTCTACCAGGCAGAAGCTTTACTCCCTTTATCTTATGAGTACATAGAGTTTGAGAATCTTAAGCAGCTGGAGAAGAAGCTATCAAAGAAAGAAAAGCTTCTAAGAGAAAGATGAGGGAGGAAGCTACAAAATCAAGGGCTAGCATCAAAGCTAACAAGAAGAAATCTAAGGACATACAAAAGATGGTTAGCTTCTTGAAGCTGTATGGGTTCTCCGAAAGGAGGCTTGGTCCTATGTCTCTATCCATAATGGATGAGCACATCAGGGTGATCAAGTAGAAGATAAAAAAGGTGAGCTTCAAGAGTTGCATTCTCCACCAAGTCAAGCTGCACCTGAAGCTAAGGTCAAGTTTGAACCTAGTAGACAAAATAACCAGGACCTAGTGCTGATCCACAACCAGCTTTATCTTCTAACCCACAGAAGGGTCCTGAACCTTCTTCTGAACATATGAAGGGGAAGGATCAAACTAAGAAGGATAAAGAAGGAAGACAAGGTGATCAAGACCAACCTTCTCAGTTACACTATAAAAAGAGGAAGAGGATGGCCACTAGAAGAGATTTAAAGTCAAAGAAGAAGAAGAAGCTAAGGCATCCATCTCTACACCTCCTTTACAAGTAGAGCCTCTAGCTGTTAAGAGACCCATCTTGTCTTGGGTATACTCTCCAAACCCAGACAGATGGTATGTCACAAGAGACCAAGGAGGTCCATAAGTATTCTTCTTGTAGAACATACTTGACCTCCCTGATCATGATCACTTAAACATCAAGAGATACTATGAGAGCCTGAAGAATCCAGTGATGAAGAAAGGAATGGCTATAAACAAGTGAAGGATAAACACTCATAGGAATCTTCAAGTTTTAGTAGCATCAACCTAGGGGGAGTTTGTAAGAGTTTATCTTAAAGGCTAATGCTAACCAAAGTTCTCTATGAATGCTTGTGAAGTACATGGAAGTTACTTCGAAAGATTTGACCATGCACAAACAAAATTAACTACGAGTCAAATCTTCCAAAGCCAAAGACAAAAATCTTCCAAAGCCAAAGACAAAAATCTTCCAAAGCCAAAAGTGAAGTCTTTCGAAGCCTGAAGACTGATTTCTTCCGAAGACAGAGAAGACATGCTTCTCTGATATACTTTTAACAAAAGCAGACCATCTTTCTGCTACCAGCTCTAAAGACTTACCAACTTATATAAGTTGGTGATTAGCTTTTACATTTGACAACTGTTCAGTATGGTGTCTTTTTCTATAACTTTCTACTCTTGTACTTTTAGCCTTATTGTAATACAATAGGATGTGAGCTATGGCATGTTATAGTCACATGTCAAAACGCAATCTGCATGTTGTCTAGATTAGTGTCCAGCTGACCATTAAAGTATGGCTGACTGTAGGATGTAGTATAAAGTATCTCATGTAACCAGTCTTAGGACTAAGCCTTGTAACAATTGTAAAACACTTGAGAGCAATATACATCATCCTTAAAAACCAATCTATGTTTGCCTTAGTGTTCTTATCTTTTGTTAATTGTTTCTTTGCCTGGTTCCCTATTTGATCTAGTAAGTGTGATATTCTCCAACTGTGAAACTGTTGTTGAACCATAACTGGTCCTGCAAGTATCTTCTAACCTAAAAATTACATAACTGATTTAATATCTATATGCAAGATAAGTTTAGGAGCGATTACATTTTAAAATGTAAAGACAGATGTACAAATCCAGTGGCCTATCGTGATGGTGATTGTTGGTGGACCATTCCCTAATGAAGGAAAGTTGTTTTTGTTTGGCTATGATGAGAGCGACCTGTGGTGGCGGATGACCTTCAGCTATCATAGGAATGCTTTAACTTCTCATGAAATATTATCTTTTGTACGATAGATACTTTTGTAGTATTCTTCTTCACAAACCACGAACATTCATACGAAAGTTTATGTTGCACATAAAAGTCTGTGATACTTGTAATATTTGTGCAATTGTTTCTTTCCCTAAAAATGTGTGACTATCGTACTAAACTATTCTTGAACAACTGCTATTATGGAACAGTGGTCTAACGATCATGAATGACTGTTTATGGACAAAGATGATTTTGAATGATGACTAGGATTGGAATGTAGGTTCTTATGTGAACCTTAATACGAGGAGCTTGACAACGAGTGTTTCACGTTTAGAAAATAAGAGTGGTGGCTACCTATGGTTGTTAAATGGGTTGTGGTTGTATAATATAGGTTAAAAGGGTCATATACAGGCTAGCGGGTTGATGTGTTTCATTCAACATGTTAGGAGGTCAAATTCAATACTAAGGTGTCTTTTATTATTCTTTTCCCACTAAGTATGGAAGTTCTAACAAATTAAATTGTTAGATACTCTGTTTTTAGTTTAGTTTTGTTTTTCTTTTACCACAAGATTATAATTATCTTTAGAAGAATTTAATAGAATACGTTAATCTCCATCAAACTCATAAGCAAATTTTCTATAACTTGACACACTTAAGGTTGATGTTTTACATATTAGACTCCTATGGATTACGAATAACCATCTCAATAATTTTAAAATATTACAAAACCCTTCTTAGGTGTAAAGGTTTTCATATTTCTAAGTTGATTGGTATATACACCCTCCCTAAGCACATGATATCCGGGTATAATTCAAGATAGTGGTAACAACCTCATTGTTGTTGGTTGTATTCTGGATCCTAACGAATATTTTCAATTGCCATAACATGAGCATCTTATACACTGAGCAAGACCCAAGCATTTAACATTAGCATATTAACATAAAGTTTTGACATGAACATGTCATGTTGGATATAACTCATGCATTTAAACAAGATTTTTTGGCATAGCCTAAGTATTTTGCACCTACACACTAACTAAAGAAATCACTAGAGTGGGGACATCCCTGAGGATCTTGAAGTTCAGTTATTCTAAAACACTTGGATTATCAACAAACCAAAGCCTATGTTCAGAGCTATTGAAAGGTTATCCTTATCTTACTATGAATTAGCATTTGTATGTGTATCTACTGTGAATTATTATGCCTAAGTATTCCCACTTCTATTTGTATAGATCCTAAAAGTGTGGAGATTATATTCAAAACATGTTCCACAAAAGCTCTTAACTTAAGCTTTTTATAAAAAGAGCCTAACCTTTAATTTAAAAATCCATCCACTGAGGATCTAGTATCTAGAAAAGGATATTAAATTACATTTTCCTAAAATTTTAAGGCTTTACTAACTAAGGATCCTCATTTTGAGTTTTAACTAAGCAGACAACCAAACAATCATAGTGTAAACATCAAAATCAAGCATGTTAAAAATAAAACCAAGCCAATGGCGACCAACAAGTGGGAATTTTGTTCGTATCTAACATCTAGGACTTTGAAACAAAATCGTTCAAAATTTAACAAACCATCATAAAAATAAAGGGCTTAAGCCTTTGCATCACCGCCTTTATTTCCCTTTGAAACCTCTTCCCTAATTTCTCCATTTTAGTTTCCTGTGCTTCACTCGCCTTCGACACTTCACCTTCAGGACCAAACAAGGCCTTGCGCCATTCCTGGAGATCCCATGTCGAGATATTAAAGCCCATTCTAGAAGCCTTCTCTGCCATTTGGATTCTGGCTTGAACAACGGTCATGGCAGTGGATTTCTTGACTTCATGGAGGATTCCTACAAGCTACGAGGCATGGTTAGCCTTGATCTTCTCTACCTCCTGCTTTAGACAAGCTAGCTCCTTAGCCTCCCTTTCCGTTACTAAGCTTTTGGCAACCGCTATCCTTTTAAGATCCTCAACGATCTCTTTAGCTTTCTCGCCTCTCTTCTCGGCCTCGAAGTAGCAACTATCAATAGGTAACAGTCCCTGTAAAAAAGAGATACATTTAGATCTATACAATATGGAAGCAGTTCAAATGATAATAAATTAATTAACTTATTGAGTTTTGGATGGATTCTAGCTTCTTTCCACTCTCAGCAAAATCCATCTCGAAAAAGAGCTCAACCTCAGCAGATTTCCTCTTATTGCTTGCTGAAGAGTTAGAACGGAGGAAATGTGCACTTGGCTTCAGGATTACATGCGTAAGCTTCTCCTTCTTGATGCGGACTTTGTGTTCAAGCGAAGAGTGTAGAACATGTTACGATCATGAATTTTAATACAGTAAACGAAAAGAAGATGTTACTTATCTCCTTACATTGAGTATTCTGAGTGTTTGGTAATGAGATTTTCATTGGATTTGTAGAGTTTGAGCCGGAATGTCCTCTCTACCACATGGAGAGTGTAGAAGTAGTCAACATGCTTGATAGTATCTTCTAAGGAGGTTCAAGATCAAAGAACTTAGGTGATACACAAACAAATAAATAGGATTAGTCTTTACAACAATAGGATAACGAAGGATCCTAAAATCTGAACGCTTCTTAATATACTCAAGAAGCAGTTTATCACCACCAGTGATACTATTATGCTTGATAAAGAAGAACTATCCCTTCAAATCGACATCATTCTGGGTGGTTTTGAGAATCAGATGGAACTGGTCAGGTTTGATTTAGAATAGGAAACAAGAGGATCTATGGCTTCTCAGATAATAAATGTGGGCTGACTAAAATATATTGATGTCCAGAGCTTGGGTTTGAATCAAAAACTCCAAAGTGTATACAGTCCTCTAAACCATAAGCATGGTTTGGGAAAATCTTTAGCTGATAAGCTTGAAAAACTCAATGATTAGAGGAGAAAAGGATAAGAAAGACCCAAAAAGAAGGGAAACGCGAGAAAGATGTTTTCGAGGAAAAAGCATTGATAACATCAGAAAGGATGGTTGATAAAGAACAAATCATTTTCTTCCTCATAGGTGAAAAGTTGCAGAGTAAAATCTGAAAAGGGATTTCAAGAATACCATGAGAGCTCTGCAAAGATTGGATGTGAAAAAGCAATTGTTAAGAAGATGGATTTCAAAATTGAATACTATTAATCTTTGGGATGAGGACGTATGATTACCTTGATAATTGGACCTCATAGAGACGTGTTTATTGATGTCTCAATTATAATGATTAAAAATTAACGACTGTAATTCATAATCACAGCTGTCAAATTTTTGGGACAATTGTTATGTGTGAATTTTATGCTCCGGTATCCTATATCTTGAGTAAGTTTGGTATCCTGGATTCCATTGTTACTAACCGACTGTTATCTTTTTTTGTTTTGACTTGTTCTCGTAGGTGTCTCATTACTCTATCAACCCTAAAGAACTTATCTTTAGTTGTTGAAAATGCGTAAAAGAAGACCGCTAACGGTCAAAAGAGGAGATTGCTCCATCCTCGAAAATCTCGGGAGTTAGTTTATTTTTTAGTATATATAGAAACTAAGTGATCGATATAGAGCACACAACTCACACTCACAACTCTCTCTGTAACAGTTAGAATTGATTAGCTATAGCTCTCAAGTTGAAATTCCATTGCAATCACAAAGAAGAACAAGAGGCGGGCGACAATTTACTGCCTGCCATCTCCAAGGATCAAGGGCTTTCCTTGCAAACAATTGTGTCATTTCTTTATTTCTATTATCATATCTATTTAATAAATCATACAAGCACACAACCTCACATACTATTTTGATTACAAAATTTTACTTGTTAATTTTTGGTAAAAACACTTAGCAACCAAAGTTGTAATTTTGACAAACCACGGGAACCACCGCTATAACAACTTCAAATACAATTAGAACCATACATGTCAAGAAAAAAGTTTATTTTAGTAAATATTTATGTAAATTAAGAGTTAGCATTTGTGGTTTTGTGAAAATTATGCTTTTAGTCAAATAGTTTAAAAATTTTAGCCTTAGTTTAAATTCACCCACACCACTACACCATTAAAATATTTTTAGCTAACTTATTTTGAATTAAGATTATTACATAGTTAAATACAATATAATTAAAAATACAAAAACCCACCGACCCTAAAATATCTGCAACTTTACTCTCTCTCTCTCTCTCTCTCTCTCTCTCTCTTTCTCTTTTCTCTCTCTATCTGTCTCTTTTAAAATAAATCAAACCCACCCTAAAACCCACTTGTAGCCAAAAAGCACCATCACAACTTTATTATCGATGACCATCAAACACCACCACACGAACCTCTCATGTAACATAGGGTTCCAAAAGCCCTTTTGTTCTTACCCTCTACGTTCAATACCGCCACACCTCAAGTTATGAATCGGTGATTGCAAAATCAAAACACAACTGTTTGTGGCTAACTCCCACGTAAATACTTCTCTTATTAACCAGAAAACTCAACTCAAAAACTGATTACAAGAGACACCCTTAACTCGGGTATTTATAGACTAGTTATCTTGCCTACTACCTTACAAAGTAGCAAATTTGAAATCAATTTAAAATACAAAACATAGACCAACTAGGGTTCCTTAAAAACCCTTAACTTGGCTGCCAAGTCTTCAAAATTATCCAACATTTACCCCCTAATTTCGAATCGAAATTAGTAAGGTCTTCCACACCTAGCAAGTTTCGCATCTCTTTAAACTTGATCCTTGCAATTGCCTTTGTCAAAATGTCGGCTCGTTGTTGATCACCTGACACATATTCAACTTTAAGTTGGTTCCTTTCAATACATTCTTGGATAAAATGATACCCAGTATGGATATGTTTATTTCTATCATAAAATACAGGGTTTTTCATTAAAGCTATGCCTAAGTATTCCCACTTCTAATTTGTATAGATCCTAAAAGTGTGGAGATTATATTCAAAACATGTTCCACAAAAGCTCTTAACTTAAGCTTTTTATAAAAAGAGCCTAACCTTTAATTTAAAAATCCATCCACTGAGGATCTAGTATCTAGAAAAGGATATTAAATTACATTTTCCTAAAATTTTAAGGCTTTACTAACTAAGGATCCTCATTTTGAGTTTTAACTAAGCAGACAACCAAACAATCATAGTGTAAACATCAAAATCAAGCATGTTAAAAATAAAACCAAGCCAATGGCGACCAACAAGTGGGAATTTTGTTCGTATCTAACATCTAGGACTTTGAAACAAAATCGTTCAAAATTTAACAAACCATCATAAAAATAAAGGGCTTAAGCCTTTGCATCACCGCCTTTATTTCCCTTTGAAACCTCTTCCCTAATTTCTCCATTTTAGTTTCCTGTGCTTCACTCGCCTTCGACACTTCACCTTCAGGACCAAACAAGGCCTTGCGCCATTCCTGGAGATCCCATGTCGAGATATTAAAGCCCATTCTAGAAGCCTTCTCTGCCATTTGGATTCTGGCTTGAACAACGGTCATGGCAGTGGATTTCTTGACTTCATGGAGGATTCCTACAAGCTACGAGGCATGGTTAGCCTTGATCTTCTCTACCTCCTGCTTTAGACAAGCTAGCTCCTTAGCCTCCCTTTCCGTTACTAAGCTTTTGGCAACCGCTATCCTTTTAAGATCCTCAACGATCTCTTTAGCTTTCTCGCCTCTCTTCTCGGCCTCGAAGTAGCAACTATCAATAGGTAACAGTCCCTGTAAAAAAGAGATACATTTAGATCTATACAATATGGAAGCAGTTCAAATGATAATAAAATTAATTAACTTATTGAGTTTTGGATGGATTCTAGCTTCTTTCCACTCTCAGCAAAATCCATCTCGAAAAAGAGCTCAACCTCAGCAGATTTCCTCTTATTGCTTGCTGAAGAGTTAGAACGGAGGAAATGTGCACTTGGCTTCAGGATTACATGCGTAAGCTTCTCCTTCTTGATGCGGACTTTGTGTTTCAAGCGAAGAGTGTAGAACATGTTACGATCATGAATTTTAATACAGTAAACGAAAAGAAGATGTTACTTATCTCCTTACATTGAGTATTCTGAGTGTTTGGTAATGAGATTTTCATTGGATTTGTAGAGTTTGAGCCGGAATGTCCTCTCTACCACATGGAGAGTGTAGAAGTAGTCAACATGCTTGATAGTATCTTCTAAGGAGGTTCAAGATCAAAGAACTTAGGTGATACACAAACAAATAAATAGGATTAGTCTTTACAACAATAGGATAACGAAGGATCCTAAAATCTGAACGCTTCTTAATATACTCAAGAAGCAGTTTATCACCACCAGTGATACTATTATGCTTGATAAAGAAGAACTATCCCTTCAAATCGACATCATTCTCATGGTTTTGAGAATCAGATGGAACTGGTCAGGTTTGATTTAGAATAGGAAACAAGAGGATCTATGGCTTCTCAGATAATAAATGTGGGCTGACTAAAATATATTGATGTCCAGAGCTTGGGTTTGAATCAAAAACTCCAAAGTGTATACAGTCCTCTAAACCATAAGCATGGTTTGGGAAAATCTTTAGCTGATAAGCTTGAAAAACTCAATGATTAGAGGAGGAAAAGGATAAGAAAGACCCAAAAAGAAGGGAAACGCGAGAAAGCAAACCCATGTTTTCGAGGAAAAATCAGAGCTGAACTTAGGGTCATACTCCCTAAAAATTGTCTTCTCAGGGAAGGCCCGGCTTTCCTTCAAAAGCTCGATGTCTTGCTTAAGAAACATTCAACATTCTTAATCAATATATTTAAGAAGACCTTGATCGATGAAGTCATTGATAACATCAGAAAGGATGGTTGATAAAGAACAAATCATTTTCTTCCTCATAGGTGAAAAGTTGCAGAGTAAAATCTGAAAAGGGATTTCAAGAATAACCATGAGAGCTCTGCAAAGATTGGATGTGAAAAAGCAATTGTTAAGAAGATGGATTTCAAAATTGAATACTATTAATCTTTGGGATGAGGACGTATGATTACCTTGATAATTGGACCTCATAGAGACGTGTTTATTGATGTCTCAATTATAATGATTAAAAATTAACGACTGTAATTCATAATCACAGCTGTCAAATTTTTGGGACAATTGTTATGTGTGAATTTTATGCTCCGGTATCCTATATCTTGAGTAAGTTTGGTATCCTGGATTCCATTGTTACTAACCGACTGTTATTCTTTTTTTTGTTTTGACTTGTTCTCGTAGGTGTCTCATTACTCTATCAACCCTAAAGAACTTATCTTTAGTTGTTGAAAATGCGTAAAAGAAGACCGCTAACGGTCAAAAGAGGAGATTGCTCCATCCTCGAAAATCTCGGGAGTTAGTTTATTTTTTAGTATATATAGAAACTAAGTGATCGATATAGAGCACACAACTCACACTCACAACTCTCTCTGTAACAGTTAGAATTGATTAGCTATAGCTCTCAAGTTGAAATTCCATTGCAATCACAAAGAAGAACAAGAGGCGGGCGACAATTTACTGCCTGCCATCTCCAAGGATCAAGGGCTTTCCTTGCAAACAATTGTGTCATTTCTTTATTTCTATTATCATATCTATTTAATAAATCATACAAGCACACAACCTCACATACTATTTTGATTACAAAATTTTACTTGTTAATTTTTGGTAAAAAACACTTAGCAACCAAAGTTGTAATTTTGACAAACCACGGGAACCACCGCTATAACAACTTCAAATACAATTAGAACCATACATGTCAAGAAAAAAGTTTATTTTAGTAAATATTTATGTAAATTAAGAGTTAGCATTTGTGGTTTTGTGAAAATTATGCTTTTAGTCAAATAGTTTAAAAATTTTAGCCTTAGTTTTAAATTCACCCACACCACTACACCATTAAAATATTTTTAGCTAACTTATTTTGAATTAAGATTATTACATAGTTAAATACAATATAATTAAAAATACAAAAACCCACCGACCCTAAAATATCTGCAACTTTACTCTCTCTCTCTCTCTCTCTCTCTCTCTCTCTTTCTCTTTTTCTCTCTCTATCTGTCTCTTTTAAAATAAATCAAACCCACCCTAAAACCCACTTGTAGCCAAAAAGCACCATCACAACTTTATTATCGATGACCATCAAACACCACCACACGAACCTCTCATGTAACATAGGGTTCCAAAAGCCCTTTTGTTCTTACCCTCTACGTTCAATACCGCCACACCTCAAGTTATGAATCGGTGATTGCAAAATCAAAACACAACTGTTTGTGGCTAACTCCCACGTAAATACTTCTCTTATTAACCAGAAAACTCAACTCAAAAACTGATTACAAGAGACACCCTTAACTCGGGTATTTATAGACTAGTTATCTTGCCTACTACCTTACAAAGTAGCAAATTTGAAATCAATTTAAAATACAAAACATAGACCAACTAGGGTTCCTTAAAAACCCTTAACTTGGCTGCCAAGTCTTCAAAATTATCCAACATTTACCCCCCTAATTTCGAATCGAAATTAGTAAGGTCTTCCACACCTAGCAAGTTTCGCA
The DNA here is from genome assembly GCA_025506505.1 of Flaveria sonorensis. Taxonomy (NCBI): domain Eukaryota; kingdom Viridiplantae; phylum Streptophyta; class Magnoliopsida; order Asterales; family Asteraceae; genus Flaveria; species Flaveria sonorensis. The sequence continues at coordinate 43,777,609 of CM046428.1, forward strand.
TCTCTTTAAACTTGATCCTTGCAATTGCCTTTGTCAAAATGTCGGCTCGTTGTTGATCACCTGACACATATTCAACTTTAAGTTGGTTCCTTTCAATACATTCTTGGATAAAATGATACCCAGTATGGATATGTTTATTTCTATCATAAAATACAGGGTTTTTCATTAAAGCTATGGCGGATACATTATCAACTTGTAACTCAATGCGTTTTAAATCTTCACAGGTTAACTCACTTAGCAATCCACGTAGCCAAATTGCTTGATATATAATGCCAAATCCTAATGTACCTTTTATATAGCGCATGATATGCTTCACCGCATTCGAGTGTGTTTCTTTCGGATTTTGCATATATCGGCTCACCATGCTAACGGAAAACGATAGATCCAGTCTCATGTGCATTAAGTATCTAAGACAACCCACTTTTCTTCTATATTTTGTTGCATCCACATCTTGACTTTCTTGATCCTTTGAAAGATAAATTCCGGGTACCATAGGCTTCTTATTTGATTGCAATTCCACTTGAGCTTTGTATAACTTCTATTCTAAGATAGTAAGAAAGTTTACCCAAATCACTCATTCCAAAATTCTTCTTCATTTGGACTTTAAAGATGGTGATTTCTTCTATTCTTGATCCGGTTACGATAAGATCATCCACATAATCCTATCAGAAGTAAAGAGTTTTTAGTTGTTCTCCGGTATACTAAGTTATCATGAGAACACTTTTGAAAATTTAAAGTCTTTAAGGTGTTATCTAACTTGGTATTCCAAGCTCTTGGAGCTTGTTTTAACCCGTAAAGGGCCTTCGAGAGTTTATAAACTTTTTGTTCTTGCCCGGGTATAACAAAACCTTCCGGTTGGAAAACATAAACATCCTCTTGCAAGTCATCATGTAAAAACACTGATTTTATATCTAAATGATGTAAATTCCACTTGTAACTTGCTGCCAAAGCAATAAGTAATCACATCGTTTCAATTCTTGCAACGGGTGCGAATACTTGGTCATAATCCACCCCGTGTTGTTGCACATAGCCCTTTACAACAAGACGAACTTTATATTTATTAAATGAACCATCAGGATTTCATTTTACCTTATAATCCCATTTTAAACCAATGGGTTTTATGCCTTTCAGGAGATCGGTGAGTCGCCAAGTCTTGTTTTTCTCAATGGATTCGAGCTCGGTTTTCATTGCCTTAATCCATTCTTCACAATCTTTGGCTTCATTGAATGAACTTGGTTCATCATCATTCAATAATAATAATTCATCATCTTCGTTCCTTTGGTTTGGCTTTCTGGTCATCAGAAAATCATCAAATTTTTTAGGCAACGTGGTTGTACGGGTGCTTCTCCGGGGCGTAACCCATTCAAGTTCAAACATGGTACCGGGCTGTTGTTATGGGTCGCTTTCTGGGCCAGAAACAGGGCTGTTTTGGTGGGTCAATTGGGCTGTTGAACCATTGTAGGGGCTGCCCCAATAGGCTGATGTTGTTCTGTACGATTCTAGGTTGTTTGGCTGACCCGAGTAGGCTGTTCCAGCCACCTGCTCTTCAATTGCTGTTGTTGGCAGCTCCTTTTCATGTTCATGAGGATGCCCAGTTGATGTTTCTTGCAAAAGTGGCTTCAATTCAATAGAAAACTCTTCCGAACTTAACTCATGTTGCTCTTGTGCAAGTTTTTTCCAGTTCCATCAACTGTTTTCGTTGAACTTTACATCACGACTTAAAATGACTTGACGTTTAATTGGATCGTAGAGACGGTAAGCTTTTGAACTGGGTTCGGTTCTGAGATAAACGAGTTCCATGCTTCTATCTTCCAACTTCTTCAACTTTACATTTGGTACTTTCGCGTAGGCTATGCAACCAAAGATTTTAAGATGATCGATATTAGGTTTGGATCCTTTGTAAGCTTCATAAGGGGTTTGTCTTGTAACGCTTTCGTCGGTGCTCGATTGAGAATGTAAGTAGCGTGTCGGATTGCTTCTCCCCACATACATTATGGAACTTTCTTTGCCTTCAAAATTAAACAAGTTGCTTCCAAAATAATGCGGTTTCACCGCTCCACCACACCATTTTGTTGAGGTGTGTGTGGGGCGGTTAGTTGCCGAGTTATTCCATGGCTTTGACAATAACTTATGAATTCATGTGATGTAAATTCACCCCCCCCCCCATATCGGTACGAAACATCTTGATCTTTTCCCCGGTTTCCATCTTGGTTTGAGCCTTGATTTCTTGGAAGTTTCAAATGCTTCGTCTTTGGATTTTAGCATAAAACTCCACATGTGCCTACTAAAGTCGTCAAGAAGTAAAAACATATATTTATTGCCCGAAAGTGTTGGCGGTTAAATCGGTCCACACAAGTCACCATGAATAATTTCCAAGACTTTTATGGCCCGATACGATGACTCGCCCGGGAATGGGTTTCGTGATTGTATGCATGAGTCACATATTTGTTGTTGCTTTGAAATTTGGGGTAGTCCTCTCACCATATTCTTAGAGGACAATTGCTTCAAGGAGTCAAATTTAGGTGGCCATATCTTGCGTGCCAACTCCATGCTTCACCATCCAAGTGCGAGTAAAGGAAATTAGATTTGCCTACTTATAACTTGATCTTATACATACGGTTTCGTGATCTTGCTACTTGTAAGATTGTTCTTCCGTCCCGGTCATATAACCACAAAAATTTGTTCTTCATTCGTACTTCACACCCGTATTCTATGGCTTGACCAAGGCTAAGAATATTACAATTTAGGTTACGAATATAATAAACATTCTTTACTAAACTTTGTTCGCCATTTTTACAATGAAGCAAAATTGATCCTTTTCCCTTTATCTCAACATGGGAGTCATCCCCAAATTTTACCTGTCCCTCTATATGATCATCTAATTCATTAAAGAAGGATATTTCACCGGTCATGTGATTACTTTCTCCATTGCCAAGATACCAAACATTGTTCTTTTTGGTGTCTTCTTGATATTTCTTTGGCTTCACCTTGTCTTCATTAAGATATACTTCTTCTTGAACACTTCGAATCATAAGAAGCACTACAAGAATTTAGACTTTTTGCGGCGATAGATATCATCGCAAAAGGTTGTTCATTCGTCGTAATATGTTATTTGCAACGAAAACTTCGTCGTTATAAATTCGCCATAAATAACTGGTCTCAAAAGGTTTATTGCGACGAACTTTGCGACGAAATTTATGTGGGTCCACCTGTTTTAAAAAAAGGGAAATTCGTTGGAAAAGGTTTTTTTCGACGAATCAAAAATGGTAGCGGGAAATGGTTTTTGCGACGAAAATCTTATCGAAACGAAAATAAAAGGTAAAATAAATAAAAAAGGTCAGAAACGAAAAAAATCAAAAATGGTTTTTGCGACGAAAATATCGCCGCAAATATGTTAGCGGAAAATTTTCCCTCCTAAAAGAGAATTCAGAAAATAAAAAAAATTTAAAAATATTATTTGCGACGAGAATATATCGTCGCAAAAAATATTAACTATTTAAAAATTCAAAAATAAATTATATTAGACTATTTGCGATGATATAGTCGCCGCAAAAAAAAAAATTTAACTACAAAAGTCAAAAAGTAAACTATTTTTGTTGTTTAGCGTGTTTTTTGCGACGAAAATCTTATCTCCGCAGAAAAACATCAACACAAAAAACCATTTTTCTTGTAGTGAAGGATGTTGGGTTTTTCTTCTTTAGCATCAACAAAGTTTGCTTCGTTTCCTTTCTTTTGTTCTGGACACGTTAAAACAAAGTGACCAAACTTGTCACATCGCCAACATTGTATGTTGGATCTATCTTTGCCTTTTCCATTGTCACGATCAGGTAGCTTGTTGCTTGAACTTGGGTTTTTCCCACGTCCAGAACATCTACCAGGGCTTTAGTTTCGGTTCTCATTTCCACTTTTTTTTTCCACGTCGTTTGCCATACTCTTGGTTCCTAGATTTAGAAGAAGAATCGTATTTGTTAAATAATAGCTTACCCTGGTTGCCTAGGTTTTCATAGTCTTTAACCCGTTTCTCATAAGCTTTGAGACGACCAACGACTTTTTCAAACTTCATGTCTTTTATATCCATAACTTGTTCAAGTGATGCAACAATATGAATAAAATTTCCTTGGAACCGAGCTTAGGAACTTCTTGACTAACATGGTTTCATCCATTACGGAACCAAGCGAGGCAGATTTGGAAGCAAGGCCGGATAACTTGCAAGCGAAGGCATCAATGGAATCTTCATCTTTCATCTTTATTGCTTCAAACTCAGATCTCAAAGTTTGAAGGCGAGCTTCCTTGACTCGATCAGCTCCAAGGTGATGAGATTTAAGCGCATTCCATACTTCCTTCGCGGTTTCGTATTGAGCGACTTGAAGGATTTGATCCTCTGGTATAGCCTGGAAAATAAAAGCAATTGCCAAGTTGTTTTCCTTTGGATCTACTGCTGCACCAGCCGCGGGTTCCACGACTTCCCACACACAATGGATATTTAGTATCAACTTGACTCGTATAGCCCACGTCGTGTAGTTAGTCGGAGTCAACATTGGACATTGTAAGTGCATGGATCCGTTTTCTTTTACTTGGACAATCTAGTTTTCCAAGGTTGCCATAACTTGAGATCGTTTTCTTCTTTGATAAGTTAATGGTGTTTTGGGTTCTTGATCCAGTACTTTGGATCACGGGTCAGATCTGATTCCCAACTTGAAATCATATCTGAATATGTTTCGTGGTTTAACTATCGAAAAACGAAAAACAGTAATCTGGTCGCTAGTTTCGTCGCTGTACTGGTCGCAGATCTGGCCTTTAAGACGACAACAGTCTTCTGGTCGCAAAGCTGATCGCAGATCTGGTCGCTATTCTGACTTTTGCGACCATAGCAGTCTTCTGATCACAAATCTGGTCGCAGATCTGATTATAAGGTCTTGTTTCCTGGGCAACAAAAGACTTGAACATTCGCTTGGTTTTGATCTTGATTAGCTCCGATACCAATTCAAGTTATGAATCGGTGATTGCAAAATCAAAACAAACGGTCTGTGGCTAACTCCCACGTAAATACTTCTCTTATTAACTAGAAAACTCAACTCTAAAACTGATTACAAGAGACACCCCTAACTCTGGTATTTATAGACTAGTTATCTTGCCTACTAAGTATCCTAGATTGACCTAATCTTCTACCCTACCAAGTAGCAAATTTGAAATCAATTTAAAATACAAAACATAGACCAACTAGGATTCCTTAACAACCCCTAACTTGGCTGCCAAGTCTTCGAAATTATCTAACAACACCTGTTATCAAATCCCCTACCTGAGATTGATGATGACGTTGGTACCTGAGATCGTTGATGGTGTTGATTAACATGAATAGAGACTAGAGACTAGACATATGTATGTATGTATATATAGGGTCTGCGATAGTAAACAGGAATGAAGGCTAGATCTTCAGGCCAAATCTTCATCACAGTTGTAAACCCAAAAGCCCCCACCACATCAAATCTTTATCATTTCTAATTTCAGTACGTTGCACTTTCGCTTCTTTCATTTTCGTTTTGAAGGAAACCCTAATTTTAAATTTCTTCTTCGATCAAGACAGTCTTGCTCAATGGAGGAAGGATGCGACAAGGAAGGGTTGGCGGTGGTTTGGTGGTGTTTGATCAAATGTTTGGTGGTTTGGAGTTAAGCGATGGTGGTGGAGGAGAAGGGTGAAGGATGGTGTTGGAGGTGGTGTAATATGGTGAAAGAGAGAGATGGGTTAGGGGTGGGGGAGGGTTCTATTATATTTTGTAATCAATTATTAAAATATGTTAAAAGGGTTGTGGAAACGACTAAAACATCCTTTGGTTAAATAACAACAGTCTATGTTGTTAGTGGTATGAGTGAATTTGAAATTAACATTAAAACTATTGGATTGTAAATAAAACCATTGAACTAAAATTGTAATATTTATCAAACCATAGGGGCTAAAAGTGTAATTTACTCAAAATAGTTTTTTATTCACAATGCTTACTAAATATTATTCCACCAATATTTTCTTTATATAAAAATACTCGTCTGTTGAGGAATATTCGATGATGGATGGGGAATTAAGGATAGGAGCTGTGATACCATATCATACCATACCCTAAAGGACCAACTTGGACTTTATGTCTTTTTCAGCATTTTGTTTTTCCATCTCAATTGTCGCTTTCATGTTTTTCATTTGTTACAACCAACTCATAAATAATAATTGTTAGTTTTGGGGTCGTAAGAAAGTTAGATTGATATAAACATGCTGTAATGGAGACATGGAGTTGAGAAAAAAGTTAACTCGTCATGGATGTTTTCTCAGGTTGAATATAAAGTACATAATTTTAAACTTTTGTAAATCTAGTTTAAATCTACTAATACTTTCAGCTTTACAACCCAGACATTGGACATTTTTTTAAATAGGTTAAACATGAAAAACAATATGTATTTTAAATGGATTAGTGCTAAAAACTTGAACATTTGATTATTATTTTTTTCTGTCGTGTCATACTTGTCACCCATGTTGGATATGTTAAGAGATAATTCATGAATTAATAACAATCTTTTAATACTTTTACAATATATTCACCGTATCATTCTTAACTATAGAAAGTACTCTAGTTTCAATATTGTTGTGAAATTATTTATAATTTTTTAAATTGAATCCATTAGATAAAGTAATCATGACACGTGGTTATTAATCAGTAACTTTTTTCCTTTACAATCCTCCAATTTTAGGTTAAGCTATAAAATATAATCACTAAATAGCAATTTAGTTGCGCATCCTTCCACTTAGGCCACCTCACTTTAACATTATAAAAAAAGTTTCCAAACAATAAAACAATACCGGAACTTGAGAGGATTTTTATAGTCAGAACTCACAAATAAGTTTAAATGACTTTAGCAAAACAATAAAGAATTTGATTGTTTTTAGATAAAATCTTCACATATTGATTTTAAATTTATTTTCATCATATGACATTTAAATTATTATTAATTATATAGACCAAATATCATGCACTCTTTTGGGTTAGCAAGCTTCCCCCTGTTTAGTAACTCATTATTCATTCTTTATATCTTTGTGAGTCGATGTCCTGTAGTAAGAACAAAATGTCTTATAAAAAATATTACGCAATAAAAAACCAAACTGAACTAAATTTAGATGGTTTAAAAACAAATCGAAAACGGGATATGACTTTGGTCGGTTTTTAACTGAATAAGCATAATAACTTTTTTTTATTAATTATTATGCATTTGTTTTTAATTTAATTCTTTTCTTGCCTCTTTTTTATCTTTATTATCTTATAATACAACACTTTGGACAAAAAAAATAATTTTCTCAGACATACAAGTTTTGAAACAACATGTACAAGACAATGCAAGACATTTGAAAGTGATAGAATAAGAAACTGATTAATATTTTATAACACTTTAGGGTCAAAATAGTAAATGTATCAATAAAATTTTTACGAAACTTTACATCTTTGCCCATGTAATTTTACACAATTTCTACACAATGTAATTTAGAGGGACACGAATGTAATTTACACAATTTTTAAAGAAGACATACAAGAAGACCTAGGTTAAATTTGCAACTCTCCATATTTTTGTTCCATCCCCACCCTTCCTTCAATGTAATAAGTTAAATATAAGATAATGAAGAAGTGAATGTGAGTATTGGAAATGTCTTGAAATGTAAATTAAAGATTCTTTTATCCAACAAGTTCAATAATGGACATCCACTTCAATTATTTGACCAATATATTTTCAATATATATATTTTATGATGAGCGTAATTATTTTGATTATCAACTTTTTTGTGCTATAATATTTGTTGATTACGCATATATTAAGATACAAAATTAGTTATAGTGTGGTCTTAGAATTAGATATAAACAATATCTATTTATTTGATCTCATTTATTTGAAAATAACATATTCACAATACAAAATATTCATAAAATTATTGTTTAAGCTTGGTGGTAATTACACAGACAGTGGTGTGAACATATTTGCAATAATTATAGTATGTGATATTAGTGTAACAATTCTTTATTTTTTTCTTTTTAATGTAAAAACACAAATAAACGATATTGGCTAGGCGTGTAAACAAATCAAATGAATATGAATGCGGGCATGTGTTTATTCGTTCATTTAACCTTAACCGAATACATATACAAACATATAATCAGATGACTTTTTTTATCCATGTTCATTCATCAAGAAACTGATCATTCTTGTGTTTGTTCATGTTCATACGTTTAAAACACAAACGTCTTATAACATCTCAAGTTGATATTTAAAGAAAACTACAAAGTTCAAGTAAAATAATTGTAAAAACCTAAAGGGACCAAAATGTAAATGTCATATTAACTCTATGAAGTCCATCTCCTCTTTGAATTTTCCGATGTAAAACAAAAAGAAAACCAAAACCGTCGCAACCCGTATAAATGATATCTAATAATTACAGTTGATTACCCAAATCAATGATTCTAATAATTACAGTTGATTATTGTCACATCCATCACACTCAAGTCTGTCAATTAATTCAAAGCTCGTTAACCATCTTTTTGTATTTATTGTACTTGCATAATTAATTCGTTTCGAACCCGAATCTTGTCTTATTTGTCTTGCGCGTTAACCCTAATTTTATAATATGATAAATTAGGTAAATATTATATAAATAATAATTAATAACATTAAACATTATAAGTATAACTAAAATTATTATAATCATTATTATTCTTATTCTTATTATTATTATTATTATTATTATTATTATTATTATTATTATTATTATTATTATTATATTATTATTATTATTATTATTATTATTATTATTATTATTAAGTCCAGGGTTTAATTCGTAAATTAAGTAAACTTAAAGGAGTAGTTAAATGAAAGTTAAGGGTCCAAAGTGTAAATATGAAATTATATAAATAAAATCTATAAACCGTCGACCAACCCTAACTGAATGCCCCTCCACCACCGTGAAACGTTGCCGTGACCGCTTCTCGGCCGTCGACCACCAAATCTAGTAGTTTCGGCCGCTGTGAACCGTCGTCAGTTGTTATGGTTTCACCGTCGCAACGTTCCGCAGGTAAACGATCGTCGTAATCTTCGTTTCGTGTTGCCTTATTATCGTTTCTGTTCGGTTTGATTTGGCGGTGCCGTGGTTGTGCGTTCGGTAGAGCATGGGTCACGGTGGTGGTGCCACGGTGGCCCAGCCGCCCTGTGGTGTTGAGGTGTGTGCGTGTGCGTGACAGTGTGTGTGTGCGTATGCATATATGCTGTATGTGTGTGAATGCAGTGTGTGTTTGTGTATGGTGTATGTGTCTGCGATGTATGTATATATTGATTGTGTGTGTATGGTGCATATATGTGTGTGGTGTGTTGTGCTTATGTGCATGTGTATATGTATTATCTAAATTAGTGTGTATATGGTGTGAAATGTGTGTGTGTATGAGCCAAACACAGTAGCCTACGGCTGCTGTGTATGGTGTGTGTGTATTTTGAGTGTGTGTTTATATTTTGAGTGTTAGCGTGTGTAAGGTGTGTTGTTATATATATATTATATTGGGTATATATATATATATATATATATTATATATTGGGTATATGTGTGTTAATATAAATATGTATTAAGATGTACTTATATAGTTGAGAATGTAATTTCATGGGTTGGGGTATATAGACAAATCCTTGTCTGTCGAGTCTTGTTGTAATATGTATGTAGATATATATTGTGTGGGCATGTATAAGTATATATGTGTTGTGTCGTGTGTGTAGATATATGAATAGGTGTGTGTATTATATACTATATACAAGTGTGTGTTGTATGTAAAAGAATACACACACACCCACACAGAAATATATATATATATATATATATATATATATATATATATATATATATATATATATGTTCCGTAATTATAATATAAATAGGGTACAACTAAGTACATGTCAAACATATATATATAATAATAAATGTGTGTGATTATAAAATATACAAATATAGATATATAATAATAGTGTACTCAAACTAACAAGACACAGTAGACAAGAAACACGATGTACTCAAGGCAGATGACTACTTTGTCGGATTCTTAGCTATGGTAAATTGATTCCTCTAACTGTTTTTTTCCCAAGTGAATTCTTTCTCAATTGTTTTCATAATACATCTCCAGCTAATTAACTCTTGGTTAATTTCTATATCCTTGATACTCCAATCATGGATAACATTTTGTACTTGACAAGACGATTTAACTCGGGTGGAATGAGCTAGGGTTGACCATGCAAAGCAAATTTCAATCACGAGTGCACATGTAATTGCAATTTGCTGTGCGTGCGAAGTCTAGAAAACCCTGCCTTGAGATAACCATCATAGTTGGTATAAACCTTTCATTCTATGCTTTGGCTCAGCCGAGTCTTAGTCCTTAAAAGACTTTATTAACGTCAAGGAATATCTATAACCTTTACGAATGTAAGCTCTAATCTATCTAGAGCCTTTATAGAATTCATAATCTGACATTAGTCCTAGTCTCAATGAGATGTTGCTTCTCTTAGCATTTCAGTGATTGTGCCATTAACTATTTGATTGAAATGTACGTGGTCTTCAGAGAGTTGCAGCAAAGTGGTGATATTCTCTGCACATGTATTGCTTTGTTCATTGGATCGATCTTAAAGACTTGGAGCGTTAGCAAGTTGAACGTTCTAGCATTATGCCTTAATGGAGTAATCGGATGTCACGCAACCAGTTTAAGCACTATTCTCGATATATCGTGGATGTGGTGGGAAAGCCGCGGGGAACGCTATATATAAGCATCACCGGTATACTAAGAATGTGCCTGAAATGGACCATGTGAAGATCTTGATGGATTGGAGTAGGAATTGGTGGAAATAATAATATAGTCAGCAATGATACTATAGACAATATTGGTTGTACATACAAGAAATTTTTGACGTGCTAGTCAAAAGGGTATGAAAGGAAAGGGGAAGCAATAGGCCTGACCTGTTGGATTGAGAAAAATAGAAACTATAATGGATATCAGCAACTATGCTTAAAACAAGAAGATTAAGGCGTGAGTCATAATGGTAATGTATGTCCTAGGCTGAATCGGGCACGAGAACAAGTAGGGAACAAATAGATGGCTATCACCGCAAATCAGGGACCGTAAAAAAACTACTAAAATCAAGCTCATGAAAATCATGAAATCTGGCTCGTAGTCGTGCATTTATGGTCGGAGTGGAAGGTGCTCGCCAAAACCTTACCATTGGTACGGGTGCGGATATCCTCAATAACTACTATACATCTGTGTTACTTGATACCGGGGCAGATGATAGCTTTGATTTTTATGAAATTACTCCTTTACTTGGCATGAACCCCAGTTTCTTAGAAATTAGTTATTCAGTTGAGATGGCTAATGGTAATCATTAGAGGTTGCACAGAAGTACAAGAAGATCATGTCTTTGACATAGACTTAATACCATTTGGATTGGTTATCGAAACATGAAGCCGAGATAGTCTATCGGGGGAAGGTAGTACGTAATTCTCTATCAAATGGCGAAGTTGTTAAGATTCAAGGAGAACGACCTGGAAAGGATTTAAGACTTATTTCTTTCATGAAGATTCATCGATGCCTAAATAAGTGGCGGTACGCATTTCTAGCACATATGGTAGAAAAGAAGACAGAAGGAAGAAAGTTGAAAAATATTCCTATGGTACGTGATTTTCCAAAAGATTTTTCTAATGACTTATCAGGACTGCCCCCTCCTTATCAAGTAGAATTCCAGAATGATTCAATCCCTGGAACAACTCCTGTTACAAAGACACACTGTTGGTTTGCACCATTGAAAATACAAGAATTATCAAGTCAACTGCAAGAGCTCTTGGATAAAAAGTTTTACTCGATCTAGTCACTCGTTGTGCGGAGCACCTACCTTGTTGGTTAAAAAGAAGGATCGGTCATTCTAGATGTACCAAGATTACCAAGAGTTGAACAGGTTGATCATCAAAAACCAATATCAACCCCCCAGAATTGATGATCTATTTGATTAGTTGCAATAAGCAGCATACTTCCCATAGATCGATATTCGGTCAAGCTATCACCAGTTGAGGGTTCACGAAGAGGATTTACCTAAGACAACTCTTAGTTATGCCGTTCGGTTTGACAAATGCTCCAGCAATATTCATGGACTTAATGAACCGAGTATGCAAGCCGTACCTATACAAGTTTGTGATTTTGTTTATAAATGGTATCCTCATCTATTCACCATTAAAAGAAGAGCATGAGCAACATCTGGGGTAATAATAAAGTTGTTGGGAGAAGATAAACTCTATGCCAGATTCTCCAAGTGTGAGTTCTAGTTGTGTGATGTGAAGTTTCTCATTCACATGGTCAATGAGTAGGTAATTTACGTTGATTAAGGAAAGATTAAAGAAGTAAAGAAGTGAGATACACCTTAGACGCCTTCGGAGACCCGATAACTCTAGGAATTGGCTAGATACTAGCAACGGTTCATTGTGTATTCCTCAAAGATTGCCCAACTTTTGGCAATGTTAACCTAAAAGAATAAGAAATTTGATTGGGGATCTAAGCATGAAGAGATTTTTCAAACGTTAAAGGATAAGTTGTGTCACATGCTAATATTAACTCTTCCTCATAGGTCAAATGATTTTGTGCATTCTATGACGCATCATATCAAGGACTTGGTTGCATTCTAATTTATAAGGATAAGGTAATCGCTTATGCTTCTCAATAGCTCAAAAATCGCGAGAGGAAATATACGGTGTATGATTTGGAATTGGGTGCTGTAGTGTTTGCACTTAAGATGTGGAGTCACTATCTGTACGGAACAAAGTGTGTTAGCTACACCGACCATAAGATCCTCCAACTTGTCTTTGATCAAAAGGAATTGAACATGCGTCATAGGCGATGGGTTGAACTTCATAGTCATTATGATTCTTGGATTCGACACCGCCCAGGGAAGGCGAATGTGTTGGCTAATGCATTAGGCAGGAAGGACTATGTTAAAACCCTTACGCGCACGAGTCGTAAGAATGGCCATCCAATCAAACTTGAGGGCTCAGATCTTATTAGCATAAGGAGAGGCATTAAAGGGGGAGAATTTTGCAAGTAGGGATTTTCTTGGGTTAGATAATTAATTGGCACATAAGTAGAGGTACTCCATTCATCCTGGCACGGAAAAGATGTATCAGGATCTTAAGGAATTGTATTGGTGGCGAGGTATGAAGAAAGATATTGCCACTTATGTTAGCAAATGCTCAACTTGCTCTGATGTTAAAGCTGAACATCAGAAGCTATTGGGTAGAAATCTCTGAATGAAATGGGAGAATATATAGCAAATGAATACATTCCTAAGTTGCCAAGGAAAAATAGCGGGCATGACTTAATTTGGGTTATAGTGGATCGAATGACGAAATCTGCTCATTTCTTACCAATTCTCGAGGATTATAAGATGGAAAAGCTTGACAAATTGTATGTAAATGAAATTCTAGCTAGAGATATGATGCCTGTATTAGTCATATTAGACCGTGATAGTTGATTTACATTGTGATTTTGGCAGACTCTATAGAAGGCGATGTGCACTCAATTAGATTTAAGTACTGCTTATCATCCATAAACAAATGGTCTAAGTGAACGTACAATACAGACTCTTGAAGATATGCTTAGGGCATGTGTTATCGACTTTGGTGGGAGTTGGGATACTCATTTACCTTTGATTGAATTCTCATTTCACAACGGTTACCATACGAGCATTGGATGTGCTCCATTTGAGGCGTTGTATGGAAGAAAGTGTAGGTTGCTAGTATGGTGGACTGAGGTAGATGATAGTCAATTGACTGGTCCAGAGATCATTCAGGAAACGACTTATAAGATATTCCAAATCAAGGATATACTTAAGGCAGCTAGAGACCGCCAAAAAAAGTTACACTGATAATCGGCGGAAACCTCTAAAATTCTATGTGGGTAATCGTGTCTTATTGAGAGTTTCTCCTAGGAAGGGAATCGTATGGTTTGGAAAGAAAGGAAAATTAGCTCCAAGGTGTGTGTGGCCATTCGAGATCACTGAAAGAGTTGGTCATGTGTTGTATCTGTTAAAGTTACCTGAAGAGCTTAACGACATGCATGATACGTTCCATGTATCAAACCTTAAGAAATGTTTAGCCGATTGATCCCTTCATGTGCCGATTGACATGGGAATGGGAAGACTAGATGAAACTTAAATATCCGCACATGTTCGCAGGTAAAACTTTAGGATCAAACTCCAGCTGAATTTCCGGACGAAATTCTCTCAACTAGGGGATACTGTGACATCCGTCACACTCAAATCCATCAATTGACTCAAAGCTCGTTAACCCTCTTTTTGTATTTATTGTACTTGTGTAATTAATTAGTTTCGAACCCGAATCTTGTCTTATTTGCCTTGTGCGTTAACCCTAATTTTATAATATGGTAAATTAGGTAAATATTATATAAATAGTAATTAATAACATTAAACATTATAAGTATAATTAAAATTATTATTATTATTATTATTATTATTATTATTATTATTATTATTATTATTATTATTATTAAGTCCAGGGTTTAATTCGTAAATTAAGTAAACTTATGGGAATAATTAATTGAAAGTTAAGGGTCCAAAATGTAAATATGAAATTATATAAATAAAATCTATAACCATCGACCAACCCTAACCGAATACCCTTCCACCACCGTGAAACGTTGCCGTGACCGCTTCTCCGCCGTCGACCACCAAATCTAGTAGTTTCGGCCACCGTGAACCGTCGTCTGTCGTTATCGTTTCACCGTCGCAACGTTCCGCAGGTAAACGATCGCCTTAATCTTTGTTTCATTTCGTTTTCGGCGGTGCAGTGGTTGTGCGTTCGGTAGAGCGTGGGTTGCGGTGGTGGCGCTGCGGTGGTCCAGCCACACTGTGGTGTTGCGGTGTGTGTGCGCATGCGTGATAGTGTGTGTGCGCGTATGCATATATGTTGTATGTGTATGAATGCAGTGTGTGTTTGTGTGTGAATTCAAGTATGGTGTGGTTGTGTATGGTGTATGTTTCTAATCTGGTTGTCGAGACTCGATCAAAAACAAGTTATTATATCGGTCTTAGCTATCTTTATTGTGTAACGGTAAGTAAGGTCGTTTCCACAGAGAATATGTGGAAAGTGTTTAACGATATGACTCGATTAATTTATAGACACAAACTTTATAATTAAAGATTAAAACTTTGGATGAAATTAAGAACACTATTGCAAAAAAACAACAAACTTTGAAACTAATTTGATTAAATAATAAGAAACAACCACTTCCGAGTTTCAAGTTCTACAAGATCAATGGGTTATCAAGTGTACTTTAAGATTGCATAACACGATTCAAGATCTTAGCTTTTAATTGAATTGATAACCAAGGAACAATCTTTTAAGACTCGTTCATTACAAAGTTACCAATTCATCTATATCAAGTTATCTACTAGTCTCAATAAGTTAATGATGTAAGGAAACCAAAAACTGATGATAAAGCAAATAACTTTCTATATAAACAAATTATTTAACTCAATTAAAACCTTCAGTTACATTTAATCACAAGATGTTCAACATAAAAACCTTAAGCATGACTAACCATCTCATTTGGCAAGAACTATCCACCTAAAAGCAATCAAAGAACGAACTAGCCACTCATGGTCTTCATCGGGTCTTCAATCTTGATTTGATAATGTTTGTAGATGATTTGAGCTGAATAGGAAGGCTTGATATCACCACAAATCGGATTAGAATCGTCAAGAATTGAGCTTGGAAAGTTCTCCTTCGAATAAGGGTTGGATTATGTTTAAATAACTTGAAATTCCACAAAATCCGGAGTTTGTTGGTGACCGCGTATGATACGCCGACCCTGGGCGTATCATACGCCCATATCAGTATCCATACGCCCAAATTTCTGTAATTTTTTTTCCAAATACGCCCATTGATACGCCACCCATACGTCGACCGGCGTATTATACGCCCATACCTGCCGTATCATATACCGGTATGCCTAATTTTATGCCTTTTTGTAACTTTTGTTATTTAAATCGTCAGTCCTTGTAGTTTCGTGTTTTGCTACTTTTCCTCCAAAATAAGTCTTCTTTAGCTCCTAACACCTATGAATTAAAACACAAACAACTTGAAACTATTCCACCACAATCATGATGTGAAATCACACATTTAGATCAATTAAACACTGAATTATTGACTAATTATTGACTTGTGATCACATCCCCACACTTAACCTTTTGTTTGTCCTCAAATAAACTTACTTGCACAATTCACCTTACTTAATCAAACATGCTAAATAATCACAACTTTGTATAAGTTAAGGTCACAAGGCATACTTAATTTTAAACTTTCATCGTATAAGATTCACAACCCAATATGTAACACCACTTATGTTTTAAACTTAGAATCACCTTAGTTGGCATAACTCCACCTTTTGCTTCAAACATTCATGCATTCACATTCCTCATAATGAACACTCCTCACGGTTTGTTTTGTGAACTAGTGATTATATACTAGTATATGTGGAACTCTCAAACCAAGAATTTACATTTTCAGTATAAGCTCGTATACTAATCATATCGCCATCAATTAACATAATATAATACATAAATCAAGAGGTCTTTTATGGTTTGTAATGTTAGGCTAAGGTTTAAGATGGGACATAATAGAGATTTTAGAGTGGCTAACGGTGAATGAAATCCAATTTAAACATGCTAGATGTGATGTGTATCAATTTCTATCCTCTAATAGCAAACATATCATAGAATTCTCACATTATTTTTGTTGTTTCATATTTTGGTCATTTTTACCTCATATTTAGCTTTTCTCCTCTTTTTTTTTCTTCTTTCACATATTCATAACCAATCATACTATTATTGAACTACTACGGCAACGACACTTCTAGGTATGTTATGGATATGACTTCATCACCTGAGGTTTCATAGAAAGGCTAAGGCTTTATAGGTTTATTGTTTCGGATTATTCAAACAACAAGTTGGGGCTTAACATGGTGTCTAAAGGAAGATTATCAAGGTATGGGATTCAAAACAAAGGGTTTAAACAACTGGTTTATTCCTAATGCCTCTATCACATTTATGCACATATTGGTTCATGATCTTAACACGCATCAATTACAGGAGTTCTAACTTAAATGCACATTATGGTTTCCCTCGTTATGAAAAAATATAAAGCAAATCAACATATGCTATGAATTGCTCAATTAGGCTCAAATTCTCATAGAAACGATGGGAAAAGGGTTAAAAATGTGAAGCACGTATGTCATCTACAACCGGTTCGTTATGCCTCCTAAGAATTCTACGTAATTGTTATAAAACTCATGTTAGGAATGCTTTCCTACAATTCAAACAAGCATGCCAAAAGATCTATACATGCACAAATAAGTGATAATTAGCCATGTATGAAAAATATTTAGGTATCATGCATTAATAAGCTTATTAGAAGATTGATTTTTTAATAAAGGTTCAATTTTTTCCAATTCTTCCCTTATCCCCACACTTGAGATACATTGTCCTTAATGTATGGTAGTCACAATTGCTATTTTCATAACATAGGGGAGTAGATTATTAATTTCATTCCTATTATTACTATACAAGACAATTCATTGCAAAGGAAGACTAGTATGCCATATCCTAACATATTATCAATCAATATCAACGAAAGCATGAAAAGAATATTGTTCAAAACCAAAGTAGTGGAAAGAACACATGGACCTGATCGCAATCATTATCGGAACCTTCATCACCCGGCTTGTGCCTCCCCACACTTGAGTGCTTGCGTCTCATGATTGACTATCAAAACAAAACAAAAACATACAAACTAATAGAAGAATTAAAACTCACTTTCGTAGGAATCACGGCTGCATTAGCATATGCAACAAGCCTTTAAACCCCTTGGCAGACCCTAGTGGGCGAGTTGTAGTCTCGTGAGGGTTTCTAGTGAACACACCCACAAAATTCGTGGGTTGCCTCCCTGTAACACCCCGAATTTTATTAAAAAGAAAACAAAAAGAAAAGTATCCAGAAAGAAAAGTAAATGGGCACAAGTTGAAGGAGGCAAAGTGCAAAAGTGCACAAACTTCATTATTTTAATAATATAAGAGGTATGGCCACCTCTTTAAAAGCAGAGATCTGCTTTTGGCCTTCGGCCAAAGCAGAAAAAGGGTGAAAGCTTGCGGGTTTTTAGAGAAAGAGGAAGAAGAAGCTGCTAAGGTGAGTTCTCTTGAACACGAGTTCGGTTTCAGTTGGGTTTTAAGTCCTAAACTGAAGTTCTTGATGTTTTAGAAGTTGTTCTCGGGAATTTGAAGCTGAAATCGCAGGTGGAAGTACCCGGTTTGAAGATCTGCTTCAGGTGAGTCTCTAGAACCCCTCTTTTACAGATTTTAAAGTGTTTGGGGCTATTATGCATACCGGATAAAAGGTTTTTCAAAGATAACTGTATGTTTCAGCTTGTTGTGGTTCGTATGGTATTCTGTGGTTTATGTTTTGATGCTTGTTTTGAAGTTAGAATTGTTGTTAGAATGTTTAGATGCCCTTAGTATGCTAAATCTGTGTTTGGGTTAGGCTAGAAATGTTTCGGGTGTGTTATTGGCAGATTAGATGTTCAGAATGTTCCCATGCGCCTTAACAGTATCCTTCATGCGCCCAAAAGTTGGCCATGAGCTTAAGTGTTGCTCATACGCCCAAGGGTGCTGATGCACCTAGGTGGTGCGCCCAGATAGTGCCCAGGTGACCAAGTGTTGGCCATGCGCCTACATAGTGCCCATGCGCCCAGAGTGCCTATGCGCCTAAGTGTAGGTGGTGCGCCTGAACAGTGGTTCATGTGCCCCGAAAGTGTGGAAATGGCTAAGTATGGGTGATGCCAGCATAGTGCCCATGCGCCTAGAATTGTTCCTGCGACTGCCCATGCGCCTAGAATTGTTCCTGCGACTAAGTGTTGAGGCGCCTGAATAGGGCTCATGCGCCCAAATAGTGCTGATGTGCCCAAGAGCTTTTATACTTAGAATTTTCTGTTGATGCGCCTAGAATGTTCTGTTGCGCCTGGTTTTAGACTTAGGGTTTCTTGGGGCTTTAAGAGGTGATGTTTGAGATAGGTCCCGTTATGATATGGTGGCTTATGCTTGTTGCATGCTTGATGATGTGATGTGGTTTTGTTGTGTGTGTGATGCGTTGTCTTTCTTCGTTAAATGGTTTTTAAAATGTATGTATTATGTTTTGTAATACGATGTGTATTATGTTGTATGACTTTACATGGTTTGATGTATGACTTTGAATGAACGTAAAGTATTATGTAACGAAGTGAAAGACATTAATAATGAAAAGTGGAACGTAAAAATAGTCTTGCAAGCAAGACTGAGGTGAGTGACTTTGTTGTCACAAAAGACTTGTTAGCCAAAGTTGGGGTGAGTGACTGTGTTGTCACAACAGACTTGTATGCCAGGCTAAGGTGAGTGATTGTGTGTGACAACAGACTCGTAAGGGGTTTAATCCATGAGATTGACCCGAGTGATGTCATGATGCTCGTCCCGGTGCTGTGTCGGTCTTCGGACATGAGTCGGGGGTTTGTTTACAGGCCCCGGCACAGTATCGGTCTACGAACATAAGTCGGGGGTGTTGCAATCAGAGACAGGGTCCTTGTCACGTACCCCGGTACTATGTCGTCTTCGGACATGAGTCGGGGGTTTTTTTACAGGCCCCGGCACAGTATCGGTCTTCGGACATGAGTCAGGGGGTATTTCATGAGACAGGATCCAGATTGAAGTGAAAGATAATGAAAGTACGAAACGTACGTAATGAATGATGATGAAGATAATAAATATTATTATCAATGTGTACGTATAATGTGTGATCACGTACAATGTGAAGGTTATGTTTTTAAAGGAAGAAAAGTATTTTATTTATAAAACTAGAAATCACTCAGAATTTTTGTATGCATGATAGTTGGCAAGTATTTTGTTGATGCTGAGGAGTTGCAGGCATGGATGCATACGCTACTGGGAACGTTTTGAGACTGGCATCCATATTTTGATATGATGTTGTAATCATATATGTAAACAATTTATGTAATGTAATGATATGTTTTAATTATAAATGAAAGTTTTTAAATTTCGATGCAAAAGAAATGGTTATTTTGAATATTTTATGCGATGACGGTCCAGCTGTAAGCATCCCAGGAACGGGGCCTTACACTCCCGTTAGCGCTAAGTCTTTGGTCTTCAGCCAGACCTTACCTGAGACCACTTATGGTGGTCGTATTGGGTGCTTCTCTTCAAATTTCTCTTTAAAGAACCGTTTCTCCCAGCTTGGTAGATTTTCTTGTTCGCTCCCGTATTGGTCAAACATCTCTTCTTTGACCCTTGAATGCACTTGATCCGGTGGTTTACCCATCTTTACCTTTCGTCTCGCATTCTCCTTCCTTAATGGCTCCACCTTTACATTTTCATCCTTTTCCACATTTTCAAGCTCAAATCTGTCAGGATCAAAACCATTTTTCTTGGTGATGTCCTCACTTACATGTGAAATGTAAGGAGGAGCACACCCGTTAGTAGCATCTATTACAATACAATCATTATTAACTACATATGTAATTGATTATGAAAACACATTAAAGAACAACTTACGGTTTTTGAATGTCATGTCGATAATTCCATCTCGGCAATTGATTTGATTTTTAGCTGTTACCAAGAATGATCGACCTAAAATTACCTTTGGTTGCTTATTTGTCGTTACTGGTGCATAATCAAGCACCATAAAGTCCACCGGATAGTAAAACTCTTATATCTTGAATATCACATCCTTGACCATTCCCCAGGATTGTTTCCATGTCGAATCAGCCAATACTACTATTTTGTTAGTTTCATGTAATGGACCAAAGTCATATTGGTCATACAAGCTCCCCTGGAGGATGCTCACACCGGCTTTATAATCCAAAAGTGCCCTTTTGATTTTAAATTTCTCGACTTGAATAGGAATGATTGGTGCTCCCGGGTCACTTCCTTCTTCTTCATCTACTTTCTTCTCGTTACCTACAAATACTTAAGGAGTAAAGGTTAATTCATAATCAATACATTCAGATTTAGGAACGATACTAACCGAGTTGATGTGCACATTTTTTGAACTTGAGGCTTGATGTTGAGGGTTCTTTGTTTATTACTTGGAGGCTTCCCCGGTTCTCGTTTGGACAATTGTTCAGCTAATTGTCCCAGCTGCTTGGCAATGGCCTCATTGGTCTTTTCTTACACTTCTCTAAATTGCTTAAACTCTTTCATCTCCTTTGCAAGATCTTGAATTGCTGACAAAATTGCATTATCATTGCCATTGTTCGTAGAAGCACCTTGTTGATGTTGTTGATTCTTTTGTTGGTATTGACCGCTTTGTTGGTAGTTTCTTTGATTGTAGTTGTTTCTTTGATAACCGCCTTGATTATATTCTTGTAGTTGGCCTTGATATTAGTTGCTTTCTTGATTTGGTACCTGAAAAAGAGGATTCAATTGGTTAGTATTGTTACCATATCTAAGATTTGGATGACTTCTAAGATCAGGATGATATGTGTTAGAATTCATATCGTATGTCTTCCTTTCTCCTTGGACTTGTAGTTGATGTACATTTTCACTCTTCCCCAAATTCAAGTAGCATGTGACCGATGTATGGCCGATGTCATTGCACATGTCACACACTTCATACTCACTAGATATGTTTGCCACACCACTCTTTCCAACTTAAG
This sequence comes from Flaveria sonorensis, assembly GCA_025506505.1. NCBI lineage: Eukaryota > Viridiplantae > Streptophyta > Magnoliopsida > Asterales > Asteraceae > Flaveria > Flaveria sonorensis. Next base: position 43,799,414 of record CM046428.1, read on the forward strand.
GCTTGCAATTTATCATTCTAGAACTGTAATTCTATCCATGGCCACAATATCATTCACCATCTTCATATTTGCACCCCTTGACCTCCGACTTGATTGTGCACGCTTCTTGGAGATTACACTCATCCTTTCAAGAATATCCTAATCATCATCCTCATGGTTTAAGGTGAACGTTCTTGCACTTGTGGAATTTACATCTCTAGCATCCTTCGGCGATAATCCATCATAGAAAGCTAAAATCAACTCCCACTTACTATGCCATGATGTGGACAAGTTCTTAGTATCTCTTTAAACTGGTGAAAGGCTTCGTGAAACTGTTCACCTGATTATTGTGTAAATCCTTGAATGGCTCGCCTTGCATCACTGGTCCTTTGAGAAGTATAGTAGTCATCCAAGAATTGTTGTTGCATTTGTACCCATGTGTGAAGACTTGCAGATGGTAGTGATAGGAACCATTGTTTGGCCTTGTCTTTTAGGGTAAATTAGAATAGGACCAATTTAACTTCATCTGATGAAAACCTTGGCCACCAATGGTGCTACATGATGCCTCAAATTTCGATACGTGCAAATAGGGTTCGTCAGTTGCCATACCATGAAAGTGAGGGAGAATTCCCAAACATTATGGTCGGACTTCAGAGGCTCGTCCCCTTTGTGTTGGTGAAACTATTGGAGATGGGACGAAAGTGACTATCCATACCATGTGCTGGTACATAATGTTGTGCTCCCAGATTGGCACGTATGCCATTAAATGGTTGACCTTCAACGTTGTCGCGAATGGGTGGTTGAGCATAACCACCTTGATCCCAATTTGGTTGACGGTTTCGATATCCTAGTTGGTTCCCATAATTCCCAAAATCATGTTGGATTGGTCCGTCCATGTCGACTTGATCTTCAATCCACTCTTCCACATAAGTAGTGTGATGACTTCCTTCGACTGAAAACCGGTCCTCATTGCTATGATGGCTCCCTTCCCGTCATGCTGAAAACTTGGATACGAACCCAGAAATTTGGCATCGGATGGAAGTTCATGGGCGGAGGTTGGTTTTGTACACCTTGATTTACAGGGATCGGCCCCTGAGGTTGAGGTTGCACAGGTTGTGGTTGAGGTGGAGGATCATAAGGTTGAGGGAACACGGGTAATGGGATATCTCCTAAAGGTTGGTTGGGTTATGGCCCTCTTTGGTTTTCTAGATTGTTCATCATTCTTGATTGGTTACTTTCGGGTGTTCTTGAAAGTCTGCTTAATATCCGATGAGCTGTTGCTGATGATGTACCTTCTTCAGATCTTGTTTGGCCACGAATTTGAGAAGTCCTTGAAGTTGATGCTTTATGAAACACACGATTATTTCTTGAACTCTTCTCGATTTCTGGATCAAATTGCAATGGTGAGGTCCTTCCTGAAAATCTTGTATGCATTAACGTAATGGTTACCTGTAAACAAGAAGACACAAAATACCTCGCGTAATACTGAACAAGAAAACAAAATAAAAGAAAAACAGAAAAGTAAATCTTTTTGGGTTTTTTATACATTTTTAAGAAGAGGAAATAAAAGCAATTAAACACTAAGCGCACCAATTCCCCAGCTACAGCGCTATTTTTTGATCTGGTTTTCGAGACTTGATCAAAACAAGTTATTATATCGGTCTTAGCTACCTTTATTGTGTAAGGGTAAGTAAGGTCGTCTCCACAGGGAATATATGGAAAGTGTTTAACGATATGACTCGATTAACTTAAAGACACAAACTTTATAATTAAAGATTAAAACTTTGGATGAAATTAAGAACACCATTGCAAAAAATCAACAAACTTTGAAACGAATTTGATTAAATAATAAGAAACCACTTTCGGGTTTCAAGTTCTACAAGATCAATAGGTTATCAAGTGTACTTTAGGGTTGCATAACATGACAAAGATCTTAGCTTTTGAATGAAGTGATAACCAAAGAACAATCTTCTAAGACTCTTTTATTCACAAAGTTACCAATTCATCTATATCAAGTTATCTACTAGTCTCAATGAGCTAACGATACAAGGAAACCGAAAACTAATAATAAAGCAAATAACTTTCTTTATAAATAAATTGTTTAACTCAATCAAAACATTTAATTACATTTAACCACAAGATGTTCAACATAAAAACCTTAAGCATGACTAACCATCTCACTTGACAAGAACTATCCACCCAAAAGCAAACAAAGAACGAACTAGCCACTCATGGTCTTCATCGGATCTTCAATCTTGATTTGATAATGTTTGTAGATGATTTGGCCTGAAAGGGAAGGCTTGATATCACCATAAATCAGATTAGAATCGTCAAGAATTGAGCTTGAAAAGTTCTACTTCGAATTAGGGTTGGATTGTGTTTAAATAACTTGAAATTCCATAAAATCCGGAGTTTGTTGGTGACCGGCGTATGATACGCCGACCCTGGGCGTATCATACGCCCATATCAGTATCCAAACGCCCAACTTTCTGTAAGTTTTTTCCAAATACACCCACTGATACACCGCCCATACGCCGACCGGCGTATTATACGCCCATACCCGGCATATCATATGCCGAACGGCGTATTAGACGCCCATACCCGGCGTATCATACACCGGTATGCCTAATTTTGTGCCTTTTTGTAACTTGATATTTACATCTTCAGTCCTTTTAGTTTCGTGTTTTGCTCCTTTTCCTCCAAAATAAGCTTTCTTTAGCTCTTAACACCTATTAATCAAAACACAAACAACTTGAAACTATTCCTCCATAATCATGATGTAAAATCACGTATTTAGATTAATTAAACACTGAATTATTGACTTGTGATCAGTGTCTGCGATGTATGTATATATGTATATATTGATTGTGTGTGTATGGTGCATAAATGTGTGGTGTGTTGTGCTTATGTGCATGTGTATATGTATTATCTAAATTAGTGTGCATATGATGTGAAATGTGTGTGTGTGTGTGTGTGTGGCAAACGGGTGTTGTGTATGGTATGTGTGTATTTTGAGTGTGTGTCTATTGTGTGTGTGTTTATATTTTGAGTGTTAGTGTGTGTAAGGTGTGTTGTTGGGTATATGTGTGTTAATATAAATATGTATTAAGATGTACTTATATAGTTGAGTATGTAATTTCATGGGTTGGGGTATATAGACAAATCCTTGTGTGTCGAGATGTGTTGTAATATGTATGTAGATATATATTGCGTGTGCATGTATAAGTATATATGTGTTGTGTCGTGTGTGTAGATATATGAATAAGTGTGTGTATTATACACTATATACAAGTGTGTGTTGTATGTAAAAGAATATATATATATATATATATATATATATATATATATATATATATATATATATATATATATATATTTATATATATATATGTTCTGTAATTATAATAAATAAATAAATATAAATTAGGGTGCAACTGAGTACATGTCAAACACACACACACACACACACACACACACACACACACACACACACACACATATATATATATATATATATATATATATATAATAATAATAATAAATGTGTGTGATTATAAAATATACAAATATAGATATATAATAATAGTGTACTCAAACTAATTATATATTTATAACTATAAATAAATATATATACCTTTTGAGCATGTCGCGCGTTAAACCTGAACCGACCCGAGACGAAAAACTTTTTATTATAACACTTATTGAACGTGTTTATAAGTTCAATTATATTCTATCATAGGTGATTTATTGTTGGTTCGCATGCGTTATTTGAAGTCTATCATTTTCTTATGTTATTGCTCGTATCCAATCAAGGTGAGTTTCCTGGCCCGTTTTTATTACAATTATTTATAAACATCATGGGGGAAAAGTATGCTCGACCATTTTTATGTTGTGAACTCATTTACTTATTTGGGACTATGTGTTACTATTTTGCAAGTTTAAATCTGGTTCATGCATAAGTTTTCTATGTGGTTCTTTATTCACAACTATTTAACTCCAGTGTTGGAGCCGACGGACAGGTATTGATAGTACTATTAGGTTGACACCCCACCCTTGTTTATTAGTATACTAGTTGGGACTGACAATGACCACGGACGAGCCCTTAGGTGAATATGTTCTGACAAGATCTGTGTGTACGTCATAGGTTTAGTTGTGAGGCTCATGTTTACATATGATATTACTTGCTTATAACTGTATACACTTATGTCCTACAAACTATTACACAACATCAAATATTGTTTACTATTTAAACCTTTGTACTCACCAACAATATGTTGACCTTTTTGAGCATATCTTTTCAGATAACAATCATCAAGGATAGCTAGAGAGGATGCCTTAGTGATGACCCTAAGGAGTGCAATTTTAGACTTGCTCTAGCGTTTCTGACAATTATGTATAATTTGACGTTATCATTGTTGGACATGTTTACTTTTTTCTCGTGTTGTGGGATTCAAATGCATTTTGCTTGTTGACTATGTTTGTCGTGGAATTGACTAACCGCCACACCAGCCTCCATTTGTGTTGGGTGACGTCATGACACGTTGGTTTATCATCACTAATGCATATCTATTAACAGTTAATGTGTTATGACGATCCCGTCCATTACATCCTCGTGTTTCCGCTATAAGCGGGGGTGTGACAATTACCCTCATCGATTTTGATTATGTTTTACTGTGTCGCGGCACTGGCGGATACTATCGTCGTGCCTCCAAGCATCATGGCAACCGCCACGGTTATTTCTGATCTTTGATCATCCATCTGTAGGAGATGCCCAAAGGTATATTATAGAAAATCCGTACCCTGGTAATGACATTTTTCCCTTGATTTTACGTTCTCTACTAACAAACTAACAAACGTGAAGTAGCTTGATAATGATCTTTGTTCATGACAATTGCTTTCAACGGTTTGATGATGGAACTATTGACCAAAGAGCATGGGATGATCCCTTGCCTAAGCGCATCTTAATGTATTGCTGGTAAGTCCTCATACTGCCCAATGTTATATACATATAGTATGACATGCTAATTACTACTGTTAGTAGGAAGCACAAAATCATGACAAATCTAGACACACCAAAAAGGGATCATCTTTTCTTTCCTTCCTTGAAAGGAAAATGAAAAAGGAGAGAAGTACAAAGGATATGGTGCTAGTAAGGAGGAGCAAGACTTTTAGAAATCTTGATGAACAACCACTGAAAAGAAGGCAAGGATGATTGAAAGCTGGCGTATCACGGTTGATAATGCACATAAAGACACATCTTCCTCTCACAACAACAAATCTATTTCTAGAAATTCCGCTCAACCATCAAATATGGCAAGTGGTTTCACGCACTAAAGCATCTGTGAAGGATTGTATCTTAATGTAGACCTTAGTGGTCAACTGGACAATTTAGTGTCTTCCGCGCGCGGGTATGCATATTTGACTTTAATATACTTTATAATAATCTTTTAATTGGTCTTTGTTTTTTCATACATCATTTTTCTTATATGTAGTATATGTCTGTTATAATGTTTCTACTGTTTTATATGAGGTCATCTTACAAGGAAAAAACTAATGAAAACGGGTGACTCCACAACAACAGTTAGATAATAATTTATGATGAGTTCTTAACTAAACGATTAGGTTGCCCCTCTCTTTGTGCGTGAATATACAAGCATAGATTTTTGATGAGGGTATGTTTTGATGATTGAAAAAAGGTTGGCAGAACATTTCATAGCATAATGTGGGTACATTCAAAAATTATTATGGAATAATCTGATTGGTCTGTTAGTCATCACAAGGACAACGTGACTCATGTCGGGGTGCGGTCCCGGCTGGAAAACCGATTAAGATAACACTTATTCTTCAAAGCAATGTCACATATTTGCGGTTCAAAAAAAAAAGTTAAAAACTTGTACTGTGCTGCATTAAATAGTAGTCCATGAGTTTGCTTTATAAATGTAGGAGAATAAGCAAAATAACTTTTTTTTTATAGTTGTTATGCATTGGTTTTTATTTTAATTTTTTCTTACCTCTATTTTTATTGGATTGGATTGTGCTAAAGTGTAATCAGATTCGTCTAAAACTCAAAATGACCTTATAAACATAAAAACTATTATAATTTAAATGAAAATGTTACATGATTATCTATTTGACCTTATAAACATAAAAAAATGTTATAATTTGAACTAAATTCATGCTCAAATCTTGGAGAACAATTTTTGATAAGTTTAGAAGTAGTGTATATTTATCGTTTAAAAAACTTTTAAACTTTAAAAGTCATATATTTATTTTACAAATATGACATTTGACATTATCGTATTAAATCTTTTGTCATCTATCATAAATTATTATTTGTTAGAAATACCGGTGTTATAAGAATACGTTTGGTAACATAAAACACTTTTGTTTTTAAAAATTTTTATTAAAAAAATAGTAAATGCTATAAAATAGATGATCGGTTGGTTTACATGTTTAGTAGATGGGTTAAACATATTGTTCTTATAAAATTTATTTTCTTATTCTATTTTGAATTGAGCAACATATGTTTGACATTTTAATTAAATTTCGTCAAAAAATTAATTCAAATTATTTTTACACTAAACGGGTTAAAGATGAAAAATCAAAACATAATATTTACACTTGTTTTTATTAATGTTTTATGTCATGTCAGTAATGATTGAAATTGAAATTGACACATGAGGTATTACATAATAAATACAAAACACGTGATTCAACTCTTCCTATAGGTACACTCAAATCAGGTTGTGAGTATCACGTTTTTAATGTTGATCTAGTTTTTTAATTTATATTTGTACTACCTTATAATGCATCTATTTGTATTGAGCGTCGATATTGGGACACCCACCCTGGATAAATCAACACTACCGTTATCTTATACGCATCATATGACACCATACGACTCGTATAGGGCCAAAACACATTCCTTGACATTCTCTCCTGTACGAGGTGTCATTTCAAGTGTTGACTGAGGTTATACGTGGCGTATAGCACTATACGTGTCGTATGGTTTTTTTCCTAACACATCCAATATTTTGATGCTATGACACCAGGAGTATGGTGCTATACGCTACGTATAGATTTGAGTTCAATTTAAATGTTGGATGTGTTAGAACAAAACTATACAAAGCCCACCATACGTCACATTTACCTTTTATATATACTGGGTTATGTTCTTTTCTATTAGAATTATATATTTATACTTCACATGTATTTTTTTTACTATTTTTACGTCCTTTTTGTTATAGATACATATTTTGACATCGTATAGGTATATGTGATTACATCTTTTTGTAATTTAACTAACCGACGAAACAAATAATTCAAACACTCATAATTTAACTGAACAATCAAGCCAACAATGCAAACATTAATACAAAATAATATATATAAATAACAGAGTTCTTACATACATAACAAAATAAAAGTTACAACTCCAATAACGACATAAAACTACGGTGACTCTGTCGAGACGGTAGCAACTCCGGAAGATCGATACCGGCGACACGCGCTTTGCATAATCTCGAGCTGAACATGACACTGCATAAGATCCTTAAGTCGATTGAGCCGCCGACTCTCATTATGTGAGCTCTTAGCAATCTCCAGCATAATTGCCTCTGTATGTGCAGGTAGCCTCACATCTTAGTATATGTGTTGAGGATGCTGTGGCTGATCTGGTGGCTAATATGGTGGTTACAGCTTCTCGCCCGACTCATGTGGTGGTGGCTGCTAATGCGGCTGCTGATGCATATCATTAATGATGACCTGTTGAATGGGCGGCGACTGCCAAATCTCACTATCCCGAAGGGAGAAAGATATGTTGATCGGAAACTCGCGTATAATACGCATGCCGAACTATGTTTGGCGTCTAGTCTCACCAGCTCAATTGCTGGATATACGTCAGCATGATTTCGAGGAAAATAACCAAAAGCTCGAGCAATTAATGAGATATACCTTCCGCCAGACATCTCACAAGGTTGTACATGGTCCCAGTGAGTAAATACCATAAGTAGAATAAGTAGGAAATAATGCAACACTCTCCACTCTTGCTACATCCGAAGTAAATATGACAACCATCCTATGTAAATAGCATATGAGTGGGTCTTTAATACTAGTAACCCTACCCTTGGTCCTCTGAACAAACCGCCTAAAATCTAAGGACACCACTCTCTCAACCTACTCTCCTCCACCTTTGGAATACGCTCAGTGAACATAGGATTAACAGTCCTTGGCTCGGTGTAGAGTCACGAGATAACATCGAACAGCTCTACCAACATCTAATGTGCATATCCACATAACCTGAATGAAATCTCAGGACGCTCGTCATCCTCTACCTGGTTTTGGGTACGAACGTAAGTAAACATGGATAAAAACTCCACTGTGTCACACCCTCAAAATCCGCGTGCGGGGTTTTACCGCGAGGCGCGTGACATACCAGGATCTCAGTCATTAGTTACCAAGAACGACTCTATATGATTAATAAACAAAACCAGAGTTAACGTTTAAAATACTGCGGAAGCGTTTTTAAAACTAGAAAACTCAAAACAAGTAGTATGTAAAGAGAATGCGCAAAACATACGCGCCCCAAACACAAATGTTTAATAGGAAAATAAACCCAAATGTGTAAACAAACAATGTAGACAACTCAACGATGCTGGTGTGCGTGCTCCTAGGCAACTGGCAACCTTAACCTGAGAATAGCATACTAAACAAGTCAACACATGGTTGGTGAGTTCAAGAGTTTGCGTTAAAATATAAACCAATCAACAGTTTCCAGAGCATAAGTAGTGTATTGCAATAGATAGCTAGTCTATTAACATAAAAATATTAATCATAGTGATTTCGCGATCGAAGCTGACTGTGTTACGTTTGTTGCCTCCCGTCACGACTTACCGTGTCGTGACGAATATGTGTTAGGACAAAATTGCACCCGTTTGACCTCGAGTCGCACAGGTGGGGCTCGTCAGACCCAGTAGTACTACCCAAGATTTCCCCGCTATTCAATATTAACAATCCGAAAGTGTGAGGACTTTCCATGGTAAACAGCACTATATCAATATTATACACACTCATATATAAAAGCGTTTGTGATCAACAGTATGCTATCTCCCCCAAAAGAGATTATGTAAAATAAGTGGGGCAAGAACTCACCTGATACGCGCAAGAATTAACTTAGGGCTTAACTTGAAAGAAAGAGGGAAAGACGACCTTCAAAGGTCACCTAGAACACAAGAGTACATAAGTACATGTACACAGAATCAACATGAAACCCTAAGTGTTCTACAAACCAAAGAACTCAAGGTTTAAGAAAGACAAGACACATTTGACCAGTTGACCCATTTGACCCGTTGGTGACATTATAGGTGATAATTCGTTAATACTAACACAACAACATATCATACATGATCAACATACAACCCAACAATAGTCCTAACATACCCATATGACCCATTACCATGAATTCCCACAAACAGGCCAAATCAGATAACTATCCAACTAAACATTTATACAACACAAACAACACATTTAGTTACCTTAGAAATCATCCATGAATACACTAGCATGATCCTAATATCCCAAACATGCTCAAATCATCCAATTCAAGGATTTGCACAAATAAAGTTTCCCTTTTGGGAAAGTTCATCCCAAATTCATCAAACTCACACTACATTCATGAATTCATCAATTATATACCAATTCAAGTCCATGACAACATCTAAACATGATCAACAACACCTAACCATCATGTTACATCAACTTTCATACCCGAAAGTTTCCACTTTTGGCAAGGTATGAACTACAACATTCAATCCAAGGTTTCTAACATTCATATCAACCATCTAGCATCTAAACATCATTACAAACACATCCATAACATTCATACATCAACCAATCATCAATTCATGCAAAATAAAGTTACTATTATTAGTAACCTATGAACAATGTATCAAAATCATAGCTTTCTTGCATAATCGACGTTAACTAGCATATATACAATCCAACTAACATCATTACAACATCAAACAACCAACATTCAACATCCAATTTGATCCAAACTCGCCTCAAACTCACGGCCAAGATGATCATATGAACAAACAACTAAAATCCAAACTTTCTTGCATAATCAACGTTAACTAGCATCACTACAACCTAACTAACATCATAACATCACCAAACAACCAAGAATTAACATCCAATTGCAGATTTTCGAACTAGGGTTCGGCCACCATGAAAAACCATCAAAAACATGTAAAAATCTAACCTTAAACGTGTAATAGCTTGCAATTGATGATTCTAACTTGTTGTATGCCTTGTAATCGATCAAATTCGAAGATGATTACTTGTTCTTGGGCTGAATTCGAAGAGGAGAGGGAGAGAGGATGCAAGTCGCGGCCGATGGGTGGGATTAGGGTTGGAGTTTTGATTTTTATTTATTAAATAACCCATAATTACCCTTTTAACCCTTATAATTTGTATTTTATAAAAATTAAGCTTTTGAATAGTTTTTGAATAGTTTTTAACTACTAAACACAATTATTATTAATCAAAATAACAATCATGCATAATTCCTATTATCACAAAACACACGAAATAAATATGCACGTTTTCACGTTACGCGATAAAATTACAGTTAACATTCAAATCACATAAGCATAACTAATAATCACATTTTTAACTTAATTATCATAAATTTAACATTACTGATTATTGTTAAGTCACCAACGTTCAATGACAACTAGTGTGTGTGCACGACACGTGTATGCAAGACTTAACGGAACAAACGGAGTTTGGTAACGGAAAATTACCGGATGTCACATTATCCCCATGTTGAAAGAATTTTCGTCCCGAAAATTGCGTTACATGGTGAGTGTTCCATCACTGGTCTACTGCATTGGCACAAGGAATCGAAATCGTGTGAGTTTTGGATGAGTTGTCACATCATCCCCATGTTGAAAGAAATTTCGTCCCGAAATTTAATCAATACCTTCGCTGGCTGGCATCGTCCTTTCGAATAGCTGAGGATACTTAAGCTTCATTTGGTCTTCACGTTCCCACGTGAATTCTGGTCCACGTCTCGAGTTCCAACGAACTTTGACGATGGGTATCTTGCTTTGCTTAAGCGTTTTCACCTCACGATCCATCACCTCGACCGGTTCCTCAATGAAACGTAATTGTTCATCTACTTGAACTTCTTCCAGTGGTATGACCATCGTTTCATCCGTTAAACATTTCTTTAGATTTGAAACATGGAATACATCATGGATTCCACTCAATGAGTCAGGTAAGGCTAGTCGATAAGCCACTGGACCAATTCTTTCCACTATCTCAATGGTCCAACGTATCTCGGATTTAGCTTTCCTCGCTTACCAAACCGAACTACACCTTTCCACGGTGAGACTTTTAATAAAACCTTGTCACCTATCTGAAATTCCAAAGGTTTTCGTCGTTTGTCAGCATAGCTTTTCTTTCTGTCTCGCGCTGCGGCCATGCGGTTTCTTATCTGAACAATCTTCTCAGTTGTCTCGTGTACTAACTCGGGACCCGTTAATTGACTATCACCAATTTCAGCCCAGCAAACTGGTGATCTACACTTTCTCCCATACAAAGCTTCAAATGGTGCTGCCTTTATACTAGTGTGATAACTGTTGTTGTAAGAAAATTCCACCAATGGTAGGTGAACTTCCCAGTTATTCCCGAAGTCAAGCACACAAGCATGTAACATGTCCTCCAAAGTCTGTATAGTACGCTCGCTTTGACCATCAGTCTGTGGATGATAAGCAGTACTCATATCCAATCGCGTACCTAAAGCTTTTTGCAACGACTGCCAGAAGTGTGATGTGAAACGAGAATCGCGATCAGAAATGATTGAGATTGGTACTCCATGCCTCGAAACGATCTCCTTCAGATAAAGTCGGGTTAACTTCTCCATCTTATCTGTTTCCTTTATCGCTAGGAAATGAGCAGATTTTGTTAATCGATCCACGATAACCCATATTGTATCACAACCCGTAGAAGTACGAGGTAACTTAGTAATAAAATCCATTGATATTTGATCCCACTTCCACATAGGGATCTCGGGTTGTTGTAGTAAACCAGATGGTTTCTGATACTCCACTTTAACCTTCGAGCAGGTCAGACACTTACTCACATAAGTAGCTACATCTGCTTTCATGTTAGGCCACCAATAGTGCGCCTTCAAATCGTGGTACATCTTGTCAGATCCAGGATGTATAGAATACTTGGACTTATGAGCCTCACTCATGACCAAATCTCTCAGATTTCCATGTAGAGGTACCCATAGTCTATCCATGAAGTAACGAATCCCATCCGCTTTTACTTCCAATTGTTTTTCCATACCCCTTAACGATTCAGACCCAATGTTTTCTGCTTTCAAAGCTTCTGTTTGAGCCTCTCGGATTTGTTCAGGTAATTGCGTACTAATCGTTAGTTGCAGAGCTCGCACACGTCGAGGTTTAGCAGTCTCTTTTCTACTCAACGCATCAGCAACTACATTTGCTTTCCCGGTGGTACTTAATAGCACAATCATAGTCGTTTAACAATTCCACCCAGCGTCTTTGCCTCATGTTCAACTCCTTTTGCTCAAAGATGTGCTGAAGACTCTTGTGATCGGTGTAGATGGTGCATTTGGTACCGTACAAGTAATGTCTCCAGATCTTTAAGGCAAAAACTACCGCACCCAGTTCCAAGTCATGGGTGGTATAGTTCTTCTCATGAATCTTCAATTGTCTAGAGGCGTAAGCTATCACTTTATCCCGCTGCATCAGGACGCATCCAAGTCCTTGAATAGACGCATCGCAGTAGACTACGAAGTCATCACTACCATCCGGTAACGCTAATATTGGTGCGCTACACAATTTATGTTTCAGCAACTGAAAAGCAGTTTCCTGACTCTCACCCCATTTGTATGTTGTTCCCTTGTGAGTCAAGGCTGTGAGAGGTTGTGCAATCTTAGAGAATCCTTCAATGAATCGTCCGATAATATCCCGCTAATCCAGGAATTGTCGTATCTCACTCGGTGTCTTAGGAACAGACCAATTCTTTATCGCTTCAATCTTAGCAGGATCAACATGTATTCCCTTCTCGTTGACAATATGACCCAAGAATTGTACCTCACGTATCCAGAAATCACACTTAGAAAACTTTGCGTACAGTTGTTCCTTTCTAAGTAATTCCAAGATTAAACGTAAGTGCTTCTCATGTTCTTCCTCGGTCCTTGAGTATATCAGTATGTCATCAATAAAGACGATAACAAACTGATCAAGATAGGGTTTGCACACGCGATTCATGAGGTCCATGAATACTGCTGGTGCATTCGTCAACCCAAATGGCATGACCAAAAATTCATAGTGACCATATCGTGTACGGAAAGCAGTCTTCGAGATGTCCTCTTCTCGAACTCTCAGCTGATGATACCCAGACCTCAGATCAATCTTAGAGTAATAGCTTGATCCTTGCAGTTGATCAAACAAATCATCGATACGAGGTAAGGGATATCTATTCTTGATAGTAACCTTGTTCAGTTCCCTATAGTCAATGCACATTCGAAATGTACCATCCTTCTTCTTCACAAATAGAACTGGCGCTCCCCAGGGCGACGAACTCGGTCGGATGAACCCTTTATCCAACAACTCTTGTAGTTGGGCAGATAATTCCTGCAGTTCGTTCGGAGCTAACCGGTACGTGCTCTCGCAATTGGAGCGGCTCCTGGAGTCAACTCAATCTGGAATTCAACTTGACGTGAGGCGGTAATCCAGAAGGTCTTCCGAAACACCTCGGAAACTCACGAACTACGGGGATATCCTCTCTTCTTTTCCTCAGTCTGTTTATCTGTGACGAGTGCTAATATGGCTAGTCGACCCTTTCGTAACAACTTTGTGCTTCATAAAACGAGATGATGCCTATCACCGCACCACTCCTATCACCTCTGACCGTAAGGACTTCTTCACCAATGGGAATCCGTATGATCTTCTCGTGCATATGACTTCTGCTTGTTTATCGGAAAGCCAATCCTGCCTACTACCACATCAAACTTCCTAACGTAACAGCATGAGATCTATAGTGAATGTATGACCCAAGCTCTATCTTGCAGTCTCTAAGAATATGCGTTACGTGAATCTGTGTGCCGTTAGCTAACTCCACGGTGTATTTAGATTCTAAGGCTGGGGCATATCACTTAAAAGACTACAGAACCTAGTGGACACAGAACTTCTATCGGCTCGGTATCGAATAATACGGTAGCAAAACAACCATTAACCGAAAATTTACCAGTTACTGTTGTAGGATCGTTTAGAGCCTCACCTGAGCCAATGACGAAGGCTCTTCCTTTGGCTCCATTGTTGTTTCCCCATTGTTGTTGCCATTACCATTGTTGTTGTTATTGTTGTTGCCATTGTTATTATTGTTGTTGTTCCATTGTTGTTGTTGCCATTACCATTCCTCTTAAGCTGGGGACAGTTGCGTTTGTAATGGCCTTCTTTTCCACACTCAAAACAACCTTTCGGAGTTTCTTGTGATTGTTGGCTTCTTCATCAGTTCACCCCGACAGTCTTTGGCTGCATGACCAATCTTCCCACAACGTTGACACTTGTAGTTATCACATCGACCCACATGGTGGTAGTTACCCCGGTTGCACTTCGGCAGTCTTCCACCATACCCGCCGGGCCCTTGATTGAGTGAGTCGCCTGGTTGAAGCTTCGGTTGTTATCAAACTTCCGTGTTGTTGCTGACTTTGCTGCTGTTGTTGAGGTTGAGATTGGCTACTGGATGACGATCCCTTGTTGCTTGAACCATCCCACTTGCGTTTCTGGTCGGGCACGCTTGCCACCGCACCCCGTTTAGGTAACCGACCTTGCTCACTGCCTGGTCAGTCAGCCTGTGGGCTGTTCGGTAGCTTGTTGTATGGTAGTGGGGTTAGAAGCAGTTACCATACTTTGAATTTCAGGCACCAATCCCGTATATAATGCTCCACCCTCTTGTGCATTTCATTCACCATCCCTGGGCATAAAGTGGCTAACTCATGAGTACGAGTCGTGTAGGCTTCAATTTCTGAGCCTTGCATTTTGAGTTGCCAGAACTCAATCTCCAGTTTCTGCACTTCATTCCGGGGGCAATATTCTTCAGTCATGATTTCTTTAAACTCATCCCAAGGTAGTTCATTGGCCATGGCTTGACCCAGCATTTGTACCTGGGCATTCCACCAGGAAAGTGCTGCGCCTTCCAATGTCCCGGTGGCATACTTCACCTGATCAGCAGGCAGGCAGTTGCATTTCGCGAAGACAGACTCTGTCTTCTCAAACCACCTTACAAGCCCTACAGCTCCTTCCGTCCCGCTGTAGGTATGGGGTTTACAGTCCATGAAAGACTTGTAGGTACATGTGGTGGTCCTGTTTTGACAACCCAAACATTAGTCAGATATCCTAGACAAATAACTAGGATAATCAGTTTAACCTCTTGTTATCATTACCTGCTGGTTGTCCCGGTTGGGCAGCAGCCACTGCCGCCTGAACATGTTCATTAATTAATGCCGCCAATTCCGCAGGCGTCATGTTTATGGCTCCGGCTCCACGGCCTCCGGCGCCACGTCCACGACCACGCCCACGTCCTCTCCACGTGCGTCCATATTTCACTTTAAAATTCACCATTACAATAATGAGTAACATCCAACACATTAATCTCATCAAGGTACAGTAAACAATAAGAAATAATGCATTCACCACAACACAACATTTATAACAGAAATAATAATCAAAGATAAATAAATTGCAATTGAGTCACAAAATATTCCATCAATGTCAAAATTTAAGTTTGTCAGTTGGGTGGGAAACAACCCTTCCCACATAGGTTTCAAAGAAAAGAAACACTACATAGTCTAAGTCATTTAAAAGGTAGGATCAGTCCAGTAAGTCAGATCCGTCACTGTCCTCATCCATCTCTACTGGTTCTTCTTCGGGGGCTTCCTCGGGTTCTTCTTCTGGGTCTTCCTCATCAGGGTCCACTAAAGGTGCAGGGGCTTCAGCAATCTGAAGTGCTGCTAGCTGTGCCTCCAAATCAGCAAACCTACCATCAACCACTATGTTATGGTGATCTTGTGCGTCCATACGCTCACTAAGTGTTACCACGTTGCCTGCCAGAGTATGATGTCCACCAATGGCCATCGAAAGTCGCTCCTGAAGCGTATCTACCTGGTAACGCAGCTGACGCATCTCAGATCGTAATGCAGAGTTCTCACCAGTGAGTCCTCTAATTCACTGTCGCTCTGTGTCCAGTGTGGCTACCAAAGCTGCAAATGCCTGCTCCAGAGGGATGCTCAAGGTAGGAAGTGTAGGCAAAGTAGAGGTAGTTGATGACCTAGTCCTAGGTCGTGTAGGTGCTACAGGTGGTACGCGTTCTCTATAAGTTATACGGTTTATGTAAGTGGGGTAAAAATCCCAGTTACGCGGAGGATCGAGCTCAGGAGGTATGAAAGGCTGATCCCAGTCTATCTCACTAGGAGGATAAGGATGTCGAGGCCAGTTAAATCCCCTATCCGGTACGGGAGAAGTAGGAGGTGACTCAGATCGTGCAGGTCTCTTGCCTAAATTCCTGGACGACGATGCCATGCTGCGAAGTACGTGTTGCGTATGCCAATGAGTATACAGTAAGGAGAGTAAACGATAAGTAACTAACAACTGTGCGGTTATAGTCTAGTGTGTGTATGCAACCTAGTTCCCTATAACCAATGGCTCTGATACCAATCTGTCACACCCTCAAAATCCGCGTGCGAGGTTTTACCGCGAGGCGCGTGACATACCAGGATCTCAGTCATTAGTTACCAAGAACGACTCTATATGATTAATAAACAAAACCAGAGTTAACGTTTAAAATACTGCGGAAGCGTTTTTAAAACTAGAAAACTCAAAACAAGTAGTATGTAAAGAGAATGCGCAAAACATACGCGCCCCAAACACAAATGTTTAATAGGAAAATAAACCCAAATGTGTAAACAAACAATGTAGACAACTCAACGATGCTGGTGTGCGTGCTCCTAGGCAACTGGCAACCTTAACCTGAGAATAGCATACTAAACAAGTCAACACATGGTTGGTGAGTTCAAGAGTTTGCGTTAAAATATAAACCAATCAACAGTTTCCAGAGCATAAGTAGTGTATTGCAATAGATAGCTAGTCTATTAACATAAAAATATTAATCATAGTGATTTCGCGATCGAAGCTGACTGTGTTACGTTTGTTGCCTCCCGTCACGACTTACCGTGTCGTGACGAATATGTGTTAGGACAAAATTGCACCCGTTTGACCTCGAGTCGCACAGGTGGGGCTCGTCAGACCCAGTAGTACTACCCAAGATTTCCCCGCTATTCAATATTAACAATCCGAAAGTGTGAGGACTTTCCATGGTAAACAGCACTATATCAATATTATACACACTCATATATAAAAGCGTTTGTGATCAACAGTATGCTATCTCCCCCAAAAGAGATTATGTAAAATAAGTGGGGCAAGAACTCACCTGATACGCGCAAGAATTAACTTAGGGCTTAACTTGAAAGAAAGAGGGAAAGACAACCTTCAAAGGTCACCTAGAACACAAGAGTACATAAGTACATGTACACAGAATCAACATGAAACCCTAAGTGTTCTACAAACCAAAGAACTCAAGGTTTAAGAAAGACAAGACACATTTGACCCAGTTGACCCGTTTGACCCGTTGGTGACATTATAGGTGATAATTCGTTAATACTAACACAACAGCATATCATACATGATCAACATACAACCCAACAATAGTCCTAACATACCCATATGACCTATTACCATGAATTCCCACAAACAGGCCAAATCAGATAACTATCCAACTAAACATTCATACAACACAAACAACACATTTAGTTACCTTAGAAATCATCCATGAATACACTAGCATGATCCTAATATCCCAAACATGCTCAAATCATCCAATTCAAGGATTTGCACAAATAAAGTTTCCCTTTTGGGAAATTTCATCCCAAATTCATCAAACTCACACTACATTCATGAATTCATCAATTATATACCAATTCAAGTCCATGACAACATCTAAACATGATCAACAACACCTAACCATCATGTTACATCAACTTTCATACCCGAAAGTTTCCACTTTTGGCAAGGTATGAACTACAACATTCAATCCAAGGTTTCTAACATTCATATCAACCATTTAGCATCTAACATCATTACAAACACATCCATAACATTCATACATCAACCAATCATCAATTCATGCAAAATAAAGTTACTATTATTAGTAACCTATGAACAATGTATCAAAATCATAGCTTTCTTGCATAATCGACGTTAACTAGCATATATACAATCCAACTAACATCATTACAACATCAAACAACCAACATTCAACATCCAATTTGATCCAAACTCGCCTCAAACTCACGGCCAAGATGATCATATGAACAAAACAACTAAAATCCAAACTTTCTTGCATAATCAACGTTAACTAGCATCACTACAACCTAACTAACATAATAACATCACCAACAATCAAGAATTACATCCAATTGTAGATTTTCGAACTAGGGTTCGGCCACCATGAAAAACCATCAAAAACATGTAAAAATCTAACCTTTAAACGTGTAATGGCTTGCAATTGATGATTCTAACTTGTTGTATGCCTTGTAATCGATCAAATTCGAAGATGATTACTTGTTCTTGGGCTGAATTCGAAGAGGAGAGGGAGAGAGGATGCAAGTCGCGGCCGATGGGTGGGATTAGGGTTGGAGTTTTGATTTTTATTTTATTAAATAACCCATAATTACCCTTTAACCCTTATAATTTGTATTTTATAAAAATTAAGCTTTTTGAATAGTTTTGAATAGTTTTTAACTACTAAACACAATTATTATTAATCACAAATAACAATCATGCATAATTCCCATTTATCACAAAACACACGAAATAAATATGCACGTTTTCACGTTACGCGATAAAATTACAGTTAACATTCAAATCACATAAGCATAACTTAATAATCATATTGTTAACTTAATTATCATCAATTTAACATTACTGATTATTGTTAAGTCACCAACGTTCAATGACAACTAGTGTGTGTGCACGACACGTGTATGCAAGACTTAACGGAACAAACGGAGTTTGGTAACGGAAAATTACCGGATGTCACACACTGTCATCTCTCTGTAAGATGATAAGAACACGTTCTCAAACATACGGCTCCATAGTATATCGTCTCTAATAATAGCAGCAAGTCTGTCGCACCACCGAGCTCGGCCAACACCTCCCAATCGATGGCCTTCTCACGGTCGATCCTCATTTATACAAATTTCGACTAGTTAGTGTGCTCGATGCTACCAGCGTCAAACTATAACCATGGATGATCGATAATAATGTCAACAATGTCAACCTCGACCTCTGAATCGGGTGACATATTTGCACAAACAACACAGATATATGGAGTAAATATTAATAAAAAATTTAATAAAATCTATACCCCATGTATAGCGTTATATATGGTATATAGTGTATGGAGTCTCATGTATAGCTTTGTCGTATGACCCTGACACCAACCCACCCCCGTCCTATACATCACGTATAGTAGTTTATGTGGCGTACGGGGTTTTCACGTATAAAACTGTCCCATCCATCCTTCATAAAAGCTATACGACCAAGTATAGATCTATATGTCACGTATAGCTCATCAGAATGCATAAAGTTAGAAGTATACGCCACGTGGGCCTGTATATGGCGTATAGTTCTTTATTTTTAAATTTTCAGAAGCGATTTTCACCACCAAAACACCTTAAAATGCTAATCTAACCCTTAAATAATAATTGAATAGAATAATAACAGTCTAGGAACAATAATAGATACCTGAATAAAGAAAAATTAAAAAAACAATACGAGTAGTATGACACACTACAAAATAGTTTGTGGGGGGTTGTGTGAAAATAAAAGAAAGAGAAACGCATATAGCCGTTAAGCTATAATGCCACGTATAGGGCTATACGTGACGTATAGCCTTTTTCAAATTTTTATTATTTTAAAAAATTGTATTTTTGTGTTTTTCAAAATTTATACAAAATATTTCCAAAATAGACAAAATAAAATAAAACTAATATAAATTTATAACTCAACTATTAAGATTACAAAATCTCAACTAACACAAATTAATACAAACTAGGGTTTCTCTAATATTCTCTATTATTACGTTATACTATGAGATAGTCTATACATGACCTCCTTTTCTGCTAGACTTACGTTTCGGTTAAGAAGCCCAAGATTACTTAATTTAGGCATCCGATAATCTCCTTATAACTTAACACGGACGAAATGGTTATTGTTTACATGAACAATCCACATGACTTGATGAGGCATCAGAAATCTCGGATCAGCCCATATGGGGAAAAACGTTTAACAGCCGTTATTGCTTAATAAGTGAACAACCACATCCAGTGGAATTTGGGTACGTGCACTAAAACTGATAGTTAATACATAACTTGTTACCAGATAAGGGACATTGGTCTATTTATTACCAGAATATTCATACTTTATCAGTCGACAAACACAAGGCAAACCATAACTCCTGAAAAGATGACAGCCACATGTTGTATTTGTTGAACGCATTACTTGTAATTTAGTGTTCTTGGCTATTAACAAATCAAGAGCCTTGTGTGAAGCCTTGCCTCGTAGGTAATAAAATAGTGGGAGTTTGTGATGATTCATGGTCTTGATCTTGCCCATTTCAAAGCTTTCTTTTAAACTTACCTCCTGTGCGTTTACCATTTATTATACGTTGGCCAAAATTATGATTTGTGTTAGTTCAGGCTAATACAAACATTTTTTTAAAGCTTTCCAGCAAGTTTTTGTATATATAAGCAGTACATCTGAAAATTTAATAAAACAAAAATGTTTATATACATATAACTATTTTGTATGTATGTATTTAAGAAAACTTACTTCCTCTCTTCGTTTCAGCTACTCGTTTGTGAAGTATGTTATTTTATACTCGTAAATCTTCGGCATGGGAGACTCACACAAACGTAGCCATGCGTATTTAAACTTTCCCCAATCGTCTTTCTTAAACCTTTCCTTGCAGTGTTTCATGATATTCTTGTGTATATGCCACCTACATAAATACTTCAAAGCCCCCAAGAATAATTTAACATATGCGTTCTTTAAAGCAATGTCTCTGTCTGTTATCATGACCCGTGGTTCTATAAACCTGTGCAATGTATCTTTCAATCTCTTTAGTGCCCATTCAAATTGGTCCTCCCGTTCTTTGCTGATGAATGCATGAGCAACACAAAAATGTCTTGTGTGTCGAGGTCACACCAACAATATGAACAAATGGAAGTTTCTACATGTTTGTTTTGTATATTGTGTCGATCATCAACATATGAGGGAATGCACCACCACATGTTGTATAATTCTCAATGACAGATAAAAATCTCCTCCACGACATTTGTAGCGGGATCTTCTCAGGTGTAATAAACGTAGCCTTTGGAAGCAAAAGGTTTTCTAGAACTTGCATTGGTGTTTTATTGACTTTTTTTCATTTCTTATCTTATTGAGCATTGTATATGTCTCTTGTGATGGATATGTTGCTTGGGTTTTTCTTCTTTAGGGATGATAATATGTTACGAAGCTCTATGTTCTCTTCAGTCAGCTGCTCCACCAGATTGTATTCATTCTACATAAAACCTTCTTACTATTGGGTGGACCTTCAGATTTAAGCAGGATCATTGTTATGTTCATTATTTCTCATCTCTAATTTCCGCAAACAACACTTATTGTAACTTGGTTCGCCATAAACCAAACTCCCGATAGCTTTGTTGAAAGTAAGAAGATGGTTCATCGTCAGGAACATACGTCTGATTAAAATCTGACAGTAGTGTCTCATGAGAAGATTTAACATACGAATCCTCTTGATTGCAACCCGCTATGTCGAAACGTTTGAAACCAAAGAAATAGTTACTATCCCAAAATAACATAGCTAACCAACGAATACGTATGTAATCTTAAGAGAATTGTTTGAGATTTTAAGAAAAACCTTATGAAGTTTGAAAGAATGAATGCATTTATATATTTGAAAAATAATCTTGTCTCGTGTCAAATAATTCGAAATCAAACGATCTAGTAGTAAAAACCCAAGCTACACGTGTCATATAGCACCATACGCCACGTATAGCCTTGCCAAGTATAACTGGCGATGGTAGTACAAATGAAATCCATACGACGTGTATGGTGCTATATGCAACATGTAGGTGTTAGACGTACTACCATTGCCATTTATACGTGGCAGGGCTACACGTTGCGTATGGGGCTATACGACACGGATAGGAATTTTGACAGAAATTAGTGTTATGTGGTTTAACTCTTTATCCAGAATAATTTCCCCGGTAAACTATATCATCTAATTCTTAGTTCACTTACATACACATAAATGTAGTGGGTACCTAATAATCCTTTCAACTGACTCATGCTCCCCGATGCTAGTCGGTTACGATACAAGAGCTTCAATCTTATGCAGGTAGCCCGTAACCGACTAGTAGCGATGGAACCCAAGTACATTGAAATGATTTTTGAGTATCCAATGCATATATCTATATATATGTAGGTGATACGAATTAAATGAATTTCTCTACCGACTAAATTATGTATTCCGGAGAAAAGCTAAACTACATAACACCAATTTCTTGTAATAGTGTCTTGTGAGAATATTGACCGTACGAATCCTTTTAATTGACATCCTCCATGAATAATTACATATGAAATTTTAGGGAAACCGGAAGTGATCATTGAGAGATTTATGGAGAAACCATATGAAGTTTGAGAAAACGAGTGCGTTTATATATTTTTGAAAGGAATCTTACATCACGTTGAATAATTCAAAATCAAATGCTCTGATTGTAAAAAAACAAGCTGTATGTGACGTATAGCACCATACACCACATATAGGCCTGAAACGCATAGCTGGCGTGGGCAGGATGACTGACACCTATACTTGGCATATAGTATACATGGCGTATAGTGCTATACGCCATGTATACGTGTCAGTCGTTATGCTCATGCCTGTTATATGTGTCAGGCCTATACGTGGAGTATGGTGCTATACGTCACGTATAGCTCTTCTAAATGACTGATTTGACAAGCCTAGTTTTGTCGTCTAAAAAACCTATACGCGATGTATTACACTAAATGACATGTATAGTGTTTTTGAAATTGTCTGGTTTGACCTGGAATGTCAAGTATTAATTAGCGGGACCTATACACCGCATATGGTGCTATACGTGACGTATAGGTGGGTGTCAATTTATTTAGTGGGGTATTAGGATTGTTTTATATCAAAATTGACATTTCATTTAAATTTTAAGACACTTATTAAGGACATTTTTAATATTTAATAATTTTAATATTTATGACTAAATGTTGTTATTTAATAACGTAATATGTACTATGCTTCAAAGAATAATTATAGCAATGATAATAATAATAATAATAATAATAATAATAATAATAATAATAATAATAATAATAATAATAATAATAATAATAATAATAATAATAATAATAATATTATTTATTATTATTATTATTATTATTATTATTAACTATTTTTATTATAAGGTTAATAATAATACTAACACTAATAATAATAATAACAATAATTATAATCATAATAATAATAATAACTAAAATAACAATAACAACAACAACATTATGTTATTCTATTAGTTATAATTTAATAGTTTATTTGTGTCATGTTATTATATCTGTAACAATTTAATAGTAACGTACCAGTAATTATAATATAATGTTCTAAATTTCACAAGAGTTTTATTCAAAGGATTTTAACATATTTGTTTTGATTGATATCCATGACCTACCAAATATCATATGTTTGATAACACTATTATTACGGTATAATAATGAATCACTAAAGTATGCGTAAACATCCACGAAAATCCAAGTGTTTATGTTAATGGTATTTTTATGCATTATTTATCATTGTTTTAGCATATGTTTTTATTATATATTATGCATTTATTAGATATATTTTTATTTATTTTGTGTAATGGTTATTTTTGTGGAATAGAGTCTACTCGAGATGGTTGTTGTTTTGTTTTGTAGGTGCAAAAAACGGGTTGTGGGAGGTGAATGTCTTAATTAAAAGATCTTTTTGAAGTGTATTAAAGATTAATGGTGATTTTTTAAAGAGTTATGAAAATTTGTATTTAACATTAAAGTTGAAAGTTGAAAGTATTTAAGAAGATGGTGTGAATTTTGATTTAGTCTTTAAGATATATCGTTGGAAAAATGGAGGGTGTGATATTAATATTTGAATTAAAAAAAGTTGAAAATAACTCTTGAAGATCACATGGGCTTTGATATTAATAAACTCATCAAAATCTTAAGAATTTAAAATTTCTAATTCCATCTATTTATTGAAAAAAAAATTGAGAAGAAAAGGAGAATTACTTTAGGGATCTCTTGGAAGGGATGTGGAAAAGGAAAAAAGAGGAGGCAAGAGATTTCAAGTTTCCCCGGGTGCCACAAAACTCGGTATTCCATCCATCCGGGTTCCACAAAGATGTATCAGGATCTGAAGAAGAATTACTGGTGGTCGGGGATTAAATGTGACGTGGTGGAGTATGCGAGTAAGTGCCTGACTTATTTACAAGTGAAGGCAGAACATCAAAAACCATACGGGAAGATCCAACCCTTGGATATACCCGAATGGAAGTGGGAACACATCACAATAGACTTCATCACGAAGTTGCCCCGCACGGCGAGAGGATGTGACACCATTTGGGTGATTGTAGACCGCTTGACGAAAAGTGCCCACTTCTTGCCAATCCAGGAGACGTACTCGTTAGAGAGGTTGGTAGATCTGTTCATCAAGAAGATTGTAGCTCGTCATGGTGTGTCGGTGTCCATTGTTTTTTATATGGACACTCGGTTCACGTCCAAGTTCTGGAATAAATTCCACGACACGATGGGGACGAGGTTACACATTAGCACAGCTTACCACCCTCAGAAAGACGGCCAATCAGAACGAACCATTCAGACTTTGGAGAACATGCTCTGGGCATGCATTATTGATTTTGGTGGAAGCTGGGATGAACACTTACTGTTGGCAGAGTTCTCCTACAACAACAATTACCAAGCAAATATAGGCATGTCACCATTCAAAATGTTGTATAGGAGAAGATGCTGAACCCCAGTGTGTTGGGGTGATATCGGACAAAAGGATTTGGGAGGTATCGAGATCATCGAGGCCACGTCAGAAAAGTTGGAAAAGATCAAGGCCTTTATGAAAGCAGCTACGGATCAGCAGAAAGTCCTATCCCGACCTTTTTAAGGAGTGACAGGTTTCGGGGACGAAACCTATATAAGGGGGTTGGACTTGTAACACCCAAAAACTTTAATAGGTAAAGAAAAGAAAAGTAAAGGAGCAAATGAGATATTATTTTAAGTGCAAGTGGTAAAAGTGTACCAAGGGCCAAACCGGCCCATAATAGGGTTAAAAAGAAGAAATGACCGCCCATACTTTCTCTCCCATGCACTAACTTATGGCTAGTGAGAGAAAGAAGCTCCCATCCGGCTCTAGAGAGAGAAACTGGAAAGTTCTTCAAGAAGGTAAGATTTTAAGGTGTTTTCTTCTCGGTTCTTGTCGGATTTAAGCATCTGGACCGATTTCTATGTGTTTATATGCGTTTAGTTGCTTTTTTACATGTGTTTAGGTGTTAGAACTCCAGGTTTGCTCTCGGGTTTGTTGTGGTTCGCTCGAAAGCTGGTTAAGGTGAGTTCTAGATCCCTTCTTTGTTTTCTACTTGTTGGGGCTGATATGTGTACTGAAAAAAATGATGTTACTGGAAAAATTATGTTTTCCACTGTGAAAAATAACTTTTACAAAATGTTTGTGTTTTAAAAAATATTTCTATGATGTTAATAGTTGTTTGTGATGTTCTAAGTGAGAATCTGATAGATCTATGCTAAGAATACGTTTGAAATGTTGTATGGAACTAGAATTTGCATAAGCAGGTTATAAGTGTTTAAGTGACTGTCCATTGTGGGCTTTTTACGTCCGCTATGGACGCTTAAGAATGGTTATATGCTGTCTGCTGTGGACATTATCTGTCAGTTATGGACCCTTTAAGTATTTTGGACTGTCCGTTGTGGACTATGGCTGTCCGCTGTGGACATACCTAGTGTTTTATTCATCCAGTAAGAAATTTAGCCATCCACCATGGACTTTAGTTGTCCGCTGTTGACACTTAGTAATTAAGTCGTCTGTTGTATACCTTATTCGTGCGCTGTAAACACTTAGGTTTATCCTGAAATTTTGGAGATAGAGTTTAAAGTTTTTAGTACTTAAGTTTTAATGGATGATATGTTTGTTTAATGTTTTAGTGTTATATTCTTTTCTTACGGGCTGCTGTTATGAATAATATTATGTACATTTCATGTTATGTGATTATTAAGACAGTGAGTATCCTATAAGTATTATTCATAATGGAATAAAAAAGACATTGGAACATAATGAATGTTACCCCCGAGCCCTTATGATGAATGAAAAGCCTTGCAAGCGAAATGAATGGTGGTGCACGACCATATTGTCGTTATCTCAACTGATTTGGTGCTGTTTCAGCCCATGATGATGCACATCTGGGGTCTATTCCTTGTGATTGACCAATGAATGAATGAATGGGACTTGTATTCATGAGTAGGCTTCTTGCCTAGCAGTGTGGGTCAACTGTCAGGGGTTAGCTACCATGATAAACATGTACCAGTAGGGGTTTGGCATTTGTTGCCAACCAACAATGTAGGCTCTTGCTTTGTGTAATTCTAGTTAATGAAAGGGAAAGATAAAGAAAGAAAGAAAACCTTAATGAATGATGATGTATAATGATGGATGATCACCAAAGGAAGCATACAAAATGTATATTTTTATATAATTACAAAACTAGAACTCACTCAGCAACGTTGACTTTGTATGCATATCAGTTGGCAGGTAATGAAGTTACTGGGGATGGCACATGACTGGAGCTACTTGGCAAATAAAGACTGGCACCCATATTTATGCAACGATGTTTTTGTCTTGTAATACAACAAAACATTAAATTTTGTACCCTGTAACAACGATGTATTTCTTGGCAAAAATTACCATAATTGCATGAAATGGTTTATGTTAAAGTATTCCGCAGTGATGTTTTCTTATTTTAATATATTTAAATGCGTCTTAATATGGATGGTGCTATGAATGACCAACTCTGGGTTTTCCCGGGATCGGGGCCTTATAAGTTAGTATCAGAACCAAAGTTTAAAAGAATCGGGTAAATTATTTTCAAAACCTAAACTTAAATTGATAATGGGACCAAATGAAGGGATGCCAGCCCAAGCAGCCACGTGCCATCAGGTAAAATTTTCTTAAAGTTAACTGGTATTGTATGCGTGTGCTATCTAATTAATGTGCTTAGTAGATTTTGACGCTAATATAGTCAGGATAGGAATTGCTTGGGGAATGAAGAGTAAAGTAATTTGCTAATAACAACTGGCCACTGTAATTAGTGACTTACTATACTTGACATAATCTGAGCTATTACCTTGAATAACATTGTTGGTGTTTGAATCTTATAAGAGGTAGTATTTATGATGGGTAGGAAATCTGGGAAGGCAACTCGAGGAGGTGCTCATGGTGGGCATACTACTGGACCACGTGTCACCAGGAGCAAAGCTAAGGCTTCCGAGATGGTTCACGAGGAGACAGATCTTCATAGCCACCAAGAGGGTAAAGGATCAGCTACCCTCAAGTCTACTGTGAAGGAGGCTATTGCTGATGAGGTCTACAATGTTATTCAAAATGTATTACCTTCAGTGCTGACTGAAGTGTTGAGAGCTATGAAGGATGGGGAAAGAGCTGAGGATACGGGGAAAATGGAGAAGAAGAAATCAGGAAAGTCCACTAAAAGGACTGAGGAAGCTGAGGAAGAGCCATCTAGCCTAAAGGTGGTAATTCATGACGATGATAGAGAGGAGGAGGCGGAGAAGGAGACTGCTAAGGGGTGCAGCTATGGGGCTTTTCAGAGATACAAACACCCGACCTTCGACTGTAACAATAATGCTACTGCCGCTCATCGTTGGGTTCGAGAGATGGAAGTAGTCCTGGATATCAGCGAGTGTCGGAAGGATCGGAAGGTGAAGTTTGCCTCCCATTCTTTCGTTGACTCGGCTCTATGCTGGTGGGACACATTTTCCAAGTTGAGGGAAAACGATCAATAGCAAAGATGAAGTGGTCAGATTTGAAGGAGTTGGTGCAGGAGGAGTATTGTTCACATCGAGAGTCGGATAGAATCAAGAAGGAGTTCTTATATTTGGAGGCCGGAAACATGACTCATCAAGAGTACACCTCCACGTTCAATAAACTTGTAATACTCGTGCCCGATCTGGTAACGCCTGTATCTAAGAAGATCAAGAGATACATGCAAGGGTTGCCAGTGGACATTAGGAGGAACATGATCACCACTAGACCAAGCACGTTTAGGTCGGTGGTGGATTTGGCGGGAAGGTTGTATGATGAGAGAGAACCAGTGCCAGTTCAGAAGAAGGTTGAGAAAGGGAGTTGGAATACGAATAGGAACGGGAAGAGGTTTAGGAATGACAACTACAGAATTAGGGAGAAGAGGATGAGAGTAGACGACCGATGCCCCGAACAGAGGAAGGGGAATGACTAAAGGGGGTGTAAGAAGTGTGGGAAGAGTCATACTGGAGAATGCAGAGTGGGTACGGATAGGTACTTCAAATGTGGGGGCGAGGGCCATTATGCTAAGGAGTGCAGGATATTGAGATGTTACCAATACGGAGAGGTAGGCCACTTGGGCCGAGATTGCAAGAAGGGTGGAGTAGGAAGCTCGGGAATCAAGGTGATAGGAGAGAAGGGAAGGAGTGACGGCACCAAGTTGAAAGCAAGGGAATTCAAGATGACTAGGGAAGAAGCCAGAGTGGACTCTGAGGTAGTTTCAGGTATGTTTATGGTAAACCAATTGTATGCTTCTGTACTCTTCGATTCGGGTGCTAGTAGGAGCTTTGTATCTTCTTCTTTTTGTCGTGTTATAAATGGTATGAGTAGGAAGATAGATGTGCCCTTCCATTTAGATACTGCGATAGGAAAATCTACCAAAGTGACTGATATGATTGACGATTGCCTCATAGAATTGGATGGTCATAGGTTTCCTCCTAAATTGTATATGATGACCCTTGGAAGTTTTGATGTGGTGTTAGGAATGGATTGGTTGGTGACTTACAAGGCAAATATCGAGTGTCGAAAGAAAATGATTCGTCTGATTACACCCGACGGCAGTTTGGTTACGGTTCACGGAGACAGGGAATGTGTTATCCCGTGAGTGATATGTATGATCACGCCAGAAAAGTTTATGAGGCGAGGGTGTGGTGCTTACCTGGCTTATGTGAAGGATGTGGATGCAACAGTACCACAACTGTCGGACGTTCCGGTGGTATGTGATTTCCCCGATGTGTTTCGTAAGGATCTGCCGGGGGTCCCACCCGATAGAGAAATCGAATTTCAAATCTACTTAATACCAGGACCACAACCCGTCGCCAAGGCACCATATCATTTGGCTCCGTCCGAGCTCAAGGAGTTGATGACGCAGCTGCAAGATCTTTTAGATAAGAGCTTCATTAGACCGAGTATCTCTCCATGGGGTGCTCTGGTATTATTCGTGAAGAAGAAGGACGGTAGTATGAGGATGTGTATCGACTTCCGTGAGCTGAACAAGTTGACTGTAAAGAACCGGTATCTGTTACCGAGGATTGACGACTTGTTTGATCAGCTCCAGGGTGCCTGTTGGTTCTCAAGAATAGACCTTCGATCGGGTTATCATCAACTGAAGGTGAAGGAGAAGGATATCCCTAAGACAGCCTTTTGTACTCGTTATGGACACTACGAGTTTCTCGTGATGTCTTTTGTTTTAACCACCCCATCAAATGCCTTTATGGACCTTATGAATCAAGTATGCCACCGATACTGGACAGATCGATGATTGTATTCATTGATGATATTCTGATCTAATATAAGAGCGAAGAGGAGCATGCTTGTCATCTCAAGGAGGTATTGGAGACACTTAGAAAAAGGAAGTTGTAAATGAAGTTCTCTAAGTGTGCATTTTAGCTATGAGAGGTTCAATTTTTTGGCCATGTGATTAATCCCGAGAGAATAATGGTGGACCCTGAAAAAGTCGAAGCTGTAATGCGATGGGAATCCCCAAGAACGCCATCCAAAATCCGTAGTTTCCAGGGTCTGCCAGGTTACCACATAAGGTTTATTCAAGACTTCTCTAAGGTGGCGTCCCCGTTGACTAAGGTGACTCACAAAGATGTGAAGTTCGAATGGGGTTCAGAACAGGAAGATGGCTTTCAAGAATTAAATACGAGGTTAACCCAAGCCCCAGTCTTGTCATTTCCTGAAGGGAGTGATGACTTGGTGGTATATTCGGATGCGTCGTATTCGGGCTTAGGTGGCGTGTTGATGCAATGAGGGATGGGTTTTAGCCTATGAGTCTTGGTAGTTGAAGATCCATGAGGCTAACTACCCCACTCATGATTTGGAGTTGGCGGCTGTGGTCTTTGCGCTGAAGATTTGAAGGCACTACTTGTACGGGATGAAGTGCACCATCTTCACTTATCACAAGAGTCTAAAGTATTTCTTCGAACAGAAGGATCTTAACATGAGGCAAAGAAGGTGGTTACAGTTGATCAAGGACTACGATTACGAAATTCACTATCATCCAGGCGAGGCGAACGTGGTCGCTGATGCCCTCAGTCGAAAGGAACGACCTGAAACGATTTGGGTGAAGGCTTGTCAGCTGGTTGTGACGCCTAATGTCATGGGTCAGATCAGGAAGTTCCAAGATGAGGCACTTAAGGATGATAGGATCAACTCTGAGCGGATGAAGGGGCAATTATCGGAGTTAGGGGAGAACACCCTTGGTGTTAAAACCCGATTCGGACGAATGTGGATTTCTCGCTATGAGGATCTGAGGTGAAGGATTATGAATGAGGCTCACAAAACTCGGTATTCCATCCATCCGAGTGCCACAAAGATGTATGAAGATTTGAAGAAGAATTACTGGTGCCCGGGGATGAAGTGTGACGTGGTGGAGTATGTTAGTAAATGCCTGACTTGTTTAAAAGTGAAGGCAGAACATCAGAAACCATACGGGAAGATCCAACCCTTGGATATACCCAAATGGAAGTGGGAACACATCACAATGGACTTCATCACGAAGTTGCCCCGCACGGCGAGAGGATGTGACACCATTTGGGTGATTGTAGACCGCTTGACGAAAAGTGCCTACTTCTTGCCAATCCGGGAGACGTACTCGTCAGAGAGGTTGGTGGATATGTTCATCAAGAAGATTGTAGCTCGTCATGGTGTGTCGGTGTCCATTGTTTTTTATATGGACACTCGGTTCACGTCCAAGTTCTGGAATAAATTCCACGACACGATGGGGACGAGGTTACACATTAGCACAGCTTACCACCCTCAGAAAGACGGTCAATCGGAACAAACCATTCAGACTTTGGAGGACATGCTCCGGGCATGCATTATTGATTTTGGTGGAAGCTAGGATGAACACCTACCGTTGGCAGAGTTCTCCTACAACAACTGTTATCATGCAAGTATAGGCATGTCACTATTCGAAATATTGTATGGGAGACGACGCAAAATCCTAGTGTGTTGGGGTGATATCGGACAAAAGGAGTTGGGAGGTATCGAGATCATCAAGGCCACGTCGGAAAAGTTGGAAAAGATCAAGGCCTTTATGAAAGCAGCTAAGGATCGGTAGAAGTTCTACGCTGATAAAAGAAGGAGACCAATTGAGTTCCAAGTAGGAGATAGAGTAATGTTGAAAGTATCTCCTTGGAAAGGAATCACCTAATTCCGAAAAAGAGGGAAATTGAGCCCAATATATATCGGGTCATTCAAAATCATTGCCAGAGTTGGTGAGGTGGCTTATAAGTTAGAGCTACCCAATGAGCTAAATGAAATACATCCGACATTCCATATGTCTCATCTGAGAAAGTGTTTTGTAGATGATGACGTAATCGTGCCACTTGAGGATATCGAGGTGGATGAATGGCTGAATTACATGGAATAGCCGGTGAGCATCCTTGATAGAAAAGAGAAGCACCTAAGAAATAAAGTGGTTCTGTTGGTATGAGTACATGGAAACACAGGAAGGAGTCAGAGTCTACGTGGGAGACTGAGTAAGAAATAAGACGACACTACCCCGACCTCTTTAAGGAGTGACAGGTTTTGGGGACGAAACATATATAAGGGGGTGGACTTGTAACACCCAAAAACTTTAACAGGAAAAGAAAAGAAAAGTAAAGGAGCAAATGAGATATTATTTTAAGCGCAAGTGGTACAAGTGTACCATGGGCCAAACCGGCCCATAATAGGGTTAAAAAGAAGAAATGTCCGCCCATGCTTTCTCTCCCATGCACTAACTTACGGCTAGTGAGAGAAAGAAGCTCCTATCCGGCTCTAGAGAGAGAAAGTGGAAAGTTCTTCAAGAAGATAAGATTTTAAGGTGTTTTCTTCTAGGTTCTTGTCGGGTTTAAGCTTCTAGACCAATTTCTATGTGTTTATATGCGTTTAGTTGCTTCTTTAAATGTGTTTAGGTGTTAGAACTCCAGGTTTGTTCTCGGGTTTGTTGTGGTTCACTCGAAAGCTGGTTAAAGTGAGTTCTAGATCCGTTCTTTTACTTGTTTTCTACTTGTTGGGGCGATATGTGTACTGAAAAAAATGATGTTACTGGACAAACTATGTTTTCCACTGTTAAAAATGACTTTTACAAAAATGTGTGTGTTTTAAAAAGGATTTCTATGATGTTAATGGTTGTTTGTGATGTTCTAAGTGTGAATCTGATAGATCTATGCTAAGAATACATTTGAAATGTTGTATGGAACTAAAATTTGCATAAGCAGGTTATAAGTGTTTAAGTGACTGTCCGCTGTGGGCTTTTTACGTCCGCTGTGGACACTTAAGAATGGTTATATGTTGTCTGTTGTGGACATTAACTGTTCGTTGTGGACCCTTTAAGTATTTTAGACTGTCCGTTGTGGACTATGGTTGTCCGCTGTAGACATTTAAAATGTTTAAGTCATCCGCTATGAACATACCTAGTGTTTTATTCATCCGCTAAGAAATTTAGCTATCCGCTGTGAACTTTAGTCGTCCGCTGTAGACACTTAGTAATTAAGTCATCCACTGTATACCTTATTCATGAGATGTAAACACTTAGGTTTATCCTGAAATTTTGGAGATAGAGTTTAAAGTGTTTAGTACTTAAGTTTTATTGGATGATATGTTTGTTTAATGTTTTAATGTTATATTCTTTTCTTATGGGCTGCTGATCGTTGTCGAAGTATCAATCAAATAAGATGTTAAAATGTGTGTTCCTATTCACCTTAACTAGTTAGGGTAAGTAAGGTTGTCGATCCTCGTGGAATTAGTGGTCGGTGTATTGTACTTTAATTTATAAAATACTAATTAATTAAATTAACAAATTACTTAACTATTGCCCCTGGGCTGTGAAAATTGAATTTTTGGAATAATTAATAAATAAACTAAGAAAACAACTTGAAAAGAATCAAACTTGATTATGAAAACGATTATAAGAGAAAGTAATCCACTTCGGTTCTAGGTTTGGTTTTCAGCAATTGTTTAGTTTAACTTCATGGAAAATCCTTAATAGGGACTCTATACGTGCGATGATTAAGTGATATCGATAATCAGGACTTAATGGGTCTTGATACACAATGCCACTTCAATTAGAAACCAAAACTTGCAATCATATAATTTCCGGAAGATTATGTGATATTCAAATAAAAGTTTACCAACATCGTTGTTCAAATAATCAAAACACAAGTTAAACTCATAAAAGAACTTAACGGGTTCTAAAGTTTAATCCCAACAAAGTTAAACAAAAACAAAAACCTAATCACACAAAACCTAATACCCGAAGTCGATCACGAGAGGATTAGCCGCTCATTGTTCTTGAATGATCTTCAAAACCGTTGTTGATTTGCATTCCGGATGATTGAATCTTGTTTTTGAGAGTTGGAATGGTGAAAAATTGATCTCAGAATGCCCAAAATTCATCTCTAAACATTCTAGGTCGAATGGGAATCAAGTGGTGGCTAAAACATAATAAAAACGCGATTTTATAGGTTTTCAAAACATGTCCTGGCGTAGCCTACGCCATCCAGCGTAGCCTACGCTGGGTCCCTTTCTGCTGATTTTTTTCTTGAGCTGGCGTAGCCTACGGTGGCTACAGTAGGCTAAGGTGGAAGCCTTTCTGTTGCATTTTGAAACTTTGTTTCTTGACCCCTCCAATGACTTGTTTTATCATGTAAGCTTCCAAATTCCTTGTTTTTCCTACAAAATCACTTCCAACTCATAGTCAACCTATTCAACTCAATCACATGCATATAAACGAATAATCATACGTAATATTTGACGTTTAAACACTTAAAATCTCATTCCAACGCACACACATCACATCCCCACACTTAAGCTTTGCTTGCCCTCAAGCAAATCTAATTCAAAACATTTAACAACATTATAAACCAAAATCCCTTGCACGCCTCAGCGATAGTCCAAAGTCATGCCCATTCCATTATTGCAATAATCATATTTGGCTAGCAAGTAAAGGATGTTACATTTAATTCAAAATAGAACCTGACTAGTTAAACCTAACAAGCTTCCGGCTTTTATTGTCATGCAACACACCCCTCATCATTTGTCACTCCTCTCGGTTTATTTTTGGATTGGTGAAAATTGCACCAATATATCACTCAAAAGGTCCACATATAAAACTTTGTTATCATATGCTTGGGTGATAATCACACTTCCACGATAATAAATTGACAATGCACACATCAAAAGGACTTACGGGTTTTGGGCTTAGGTTAAGGTAGGAATGATTGGCTGTGAGTGGCTAAAATATAAATTTAAGGCAATACCAACTGTTAATATTTCTGTTGACATAACTATCACTCGAACGAAGCAAACACATGGGTGCATATTTACCCCATAACCAACAATCTGCATTATTCTTTTCTCTCCTTTTTTTTAGTTTTTTTTTATTTTAATTTTTTATTTTTTATTTATTATTATTATTATTATTATTATTATTATTTTTTTGCTTTTATCATAAATCAAATACTGAAGCTAGTCTGAATATTATCAACAGTGGTAACTTGGTCACATTAGGTAAAATTTGATTTGGGTTTTATTGATATGGGTTTGTCAAAATAAATGGTTTAAGGCTCGAAAGTGGCTACTAGGGGGAATTTTAGGTAAAGTGATGCATCACAAGAAATGGTGTTAAAAGAGAAGGGAATCCTAGATTGCCTCTATCATCTATGTGCATTTATCAAATTCACCATCTTGGTATGTATCAAATCACACAAGTTCTAAAACAAAGAATCATATGGCCTACACTCAACAATTGAAACAAATTTTAATGTTAACTAACAATCTAGTAAGCTTCAAAATCTCACCAAGTAGGAATTAGGGTTGTCGGCGTGTGCATGCTTTTATTACACCATTAGCCTGTTAACCTTAACTAGACAGTTCTTAATTTTTTTTTTTTTGTAAAACCTTGCTAACATAATTATTTTTGCTACTGTAGAATTAGGCCATGACTAAGGACTCTTACATCAAACATGACAAGAATCAATTGGTATGCTTGTTGTTTTCATGTTCGATTGGATTGCTTAAAAACAATAAAAAAAAAATTTCAAAAATTTTCAACTCTTTCAACTCTTGTCTTGCCTCACCTCATCCCCACACTTGGGTAACATTGTCCCTAATGTATGGTGTTGAGGTTAAGTGTGTGATGTTTCTTTGCTTTGCATATCAGTTTATCCAAGAAATCAACCCAAACGACTTTTCCAACCCAAACCGACCCGGACAAAAATATAATCATAACCAACATACCTTTTACCCATTAACATAAATTGTCTCACACCTCCCGACCACCCAATTACCAAAAAAATTAACGCTAGTTTAATATTCAGAAAACATTAACAGATAAGAGGAGTACGTGGACCTGATCATGGATCAGCGAGTACTCAATAGTAAGGATTCTGTGGATCGCCAAAAATGCTCCTCATTGTGTCTGAGAATGTTCCAAAGTTGAAGGCATCCGATGAGCTTCCTTGACTTTGTTGTTGCTATTCATCTTGAATAGGGTTGAGCCATGGTGAGTGATGCACTGGTGGGACCGGGTAGTTCACTGTTCCATCATATGGGGCAAGAGTGGTGTAGTCTACAATCTCCGGATGTTCAATCACTGGTTCACCTGCTTGCCAAGCGTTGTGCATCCGCCTCCTTTGATCATCTTGCCACTTTAAGTTCACTTCACGTTCTTGATTCCATGCGTGGGTACGATTCCAGTGTTCCTGACGGTTGTGGTTTAACATGTTGTCCCAATGTAGCTGCTCAAACCCGCGAGTGTTTTGATCGTAGGTGGCCTGTTGGTAACTTGTCCACGAATCAAAGTCTGTCGGCCTTTGTTGAACAACAAATTCTTCCATACCTTGGTAACCCCCATAAGTATCATAGTAGTTAGGCATACCACTAAAGTAAGGTGCTCTTGCTCCACCGTCTTCAATCTCCTCATCACTAACTTCCTCTTCCCCACTATCCGGTTCATCCGTTTCCCCCTCGTCTAATGGTTCAGCATCCAACCTTAATGCTCTCCATTTTTTTCCAGCGTTTTTCAATTTGTGATAACGGGCTGTTTTTACATATGACCAACCAAACGTGCTCAACCCGGATAGATTAAAAACGGGGATGTCCTCCTCATGGAAATCTGTTTCTTGTGTGATGACTCCTTGACGTTTAAGCAATGCGGTGATTAGTCGGCAATATGGGATTATTTGTTTATCCACTTTGTTGCGTGAATACCAGATGTTCATCATCACTAGATGTTTGAAGGATATCCTTGGTGACCCCATCATGAGGGAATGTACTATCTGCACATCTGGATGCCTCAAATACCCTCGATCACTTCTACGAGGTAGGATGTTTTGTTGCACAATCAAAAGTAGCAACCTTGCTTGCATTTTCATCTGGCTTCGCCTCATCCTCCCATCATTATCGGGTAAAAACAACTCAGAAAGCATTTGATTCCATTGAGGATGTAAATGACACTTGTCGAATAATTCCATCGAGGATGGGTATAAGTATTTGCTTCCTCCACGCCTATCCGGTATAGAATCGAAGTTGGCAATTTCTTTTAGTGTGTCATGAGACATTATGACTTCTCTGCCTCCAACATCACCGACCAGCCTCATGGTCTTTGGTGGTGATCGACCACCCTCATACTTCAATGAACCCACCCATTCCATTACGGGGTTCATATACATTCTGTCAGTCACTCCGTCATAGCAATTCAAAACCGCTTCCCAGCCGATAGCCTCAAATTTTTGCACGATACCAAAAGCTCGGAATTCATTCAAATTAACTACCCTCTCATATAAGAATCCGTTATGAGGGTCTTTCTGATTAAGCATCTTATCTGCGAATAGTTGCTTATGAAACATCCTATCCTTCTTTTCCAGAGATCCCGTCTTCCACACTGGCTTTGCCCTTGGATAATCTCCGATACGGGTTCCTCCATCATCATCTTCCTGACCCTCCACTCTCCTTCGTTGTGCTTCGGGTTCGGCTCTAGATGGTCCAGCCGGTTCTTTTCCTTTTCGTCCCATCTACACACATCAAACGTATTCAACCAACAAACCATGTGAAATTAATATTATCAATTGAACTTTTAACATCTAATAAGCAACATTCATGACCAACAACCCCCTCCCCACACTTATTTCTAGCATAGTAGCTATTGATTTCTTTTGATTGGTTAACTCAATTAATAGCAATAAGAATTCTACAGGTTTGACTTATAAAAGTCAAACTGTCATATTCAATAATGTTATTCAAAGTTCACTATCCTTAACTTGTATCACCATCAACAATCTATGTCATATTCTAGCATATCAAGACAATATGTAGCACCAATTTATCAATAAATTCCATACAATCATCCCAATCTAAGTGCAATGTATATTCAAGTATTCAACTTTCTAGCAACATACCCGAGTAATCATATGCGAAAGTGAAAAGATCTTACCTTTGTTGTTGATACGTTGTGGAACACTTAGATTGCAAGAAAATTGCTTAAGAGTAAAAAAAACCCAATTTTGGAAATTAAGGTTCGTCGTGCTCCGTTTTGATTACACAAAAACGACAGAGATTCGTGTAACACTAACACCCGCAATGCGTTCCTTGCAAAAAACTAAGTGAAAAACATTATTTATTTGTTGGATTTGATGGATGGATGATGAAAGTAGAGATAAATGTTGGTTATGGGGGTTGTGGTGATTGAAGAAGAACGGAGAGGGGTTATGGGCGTGAAAAAGGGTGAATAAAGGGGTGATGTGGCTGAAAATTCATTCAAATCCCGTCCACCAGAGTTGACTCTGGCGTAGGCTACGCTGCCCACCGTAGCCTACGCTAGGGGGCCTTCTGAAATTTCGAGTTGAAGTCCACCGTAGGCTACGGTAGGTACCGTAGGCTACGGTGGAGGTGGTTCTGCCTGTTTTTTTTTCTTTTTTTTTCTTTTTTTTTTTTTTAAATTTTGATTATGATTTGATTTACATGCTCCTCCCACCCCTTCGCGAAACTTAAAGTTGTCCTCAACTTTAAACATAGTTTAAACGTACCCGGGCCTTTACCAATCGCAAGCGTCAAGCAACACGAGTTTGGCTGAAAAACATGGTAAACCAAAACATAAATGAAATAAAGAACTTAAAATGAAAAGTAAACACGAACAAAACCACGGGTTGCCTCCCGTAAGCGCTAACTTTTTCAAGTCGTTAGCTGGACTTTCGAGAGATATTTAGACCTGTAGATCGCAAGTCGGTGAACTTATTACTAAATTCACCGCTTCCTCTAACTTCGGGTTTAAATCTGTGTCTTCTAAGTATGGTTTTAACCGATGACCATTCACAACTTGTCGTAAGTGATCATCCAGATCCTCAATCTCAATATCACCATAGTGCCCAATACGCTTGATCACATACGGTCCCGTCCACTTACTTTTAAGCTTACCTGGAAAAAATTTTAAACGTGAGTTAAATAGCCAAACAT
This sequence comes from Flaveria sonorensis, assembly GCA_025506505.1. Taxonomy (NCBI): domain Eukaryota; kingdom Viridiplantae; phylum Streptophyta; class Magnoliopsida; order Asterales; family Asteraceae; genus Flaveria; species Flaveria sonorensis. The sequence goes on from CM046428.1 coordinate 43,838,666, forward strand.
TTTGACCTACCTTAAATGTCTTTCTTTGCAATTTAGCATCGTGAACTCTCTTCATCCGTGCCTTATATGAGCTAGCGGTTGCATATGCTTCATTTCGTAACTCCTCCAATTCAACAAGACTTAATTTTCGTTGTTTACCTGCAACATCATAATCCACATTAACCTCTTTAACCGCCCATAGAGCACGATGAACCAATTCAACTGGTAAATGGCATCCCTTGCCATACACCAATCGATAAGGTGTAGTACCAATAGGTGTTTTGTATGCAGTATGATACGCCCATAATGCATTATTAAGTTTTGTGGACCAATCCTTACGGTCGGTACGTACTGTTTTTTGTAAAATCTCTTTAATTTGCCTATTTGATACTTCCACTTGCCCACTAGTTTGTGGATGGTACGGTGTTGCAACCCGATGATCTACCCCATATTGTTTAAGGAGTTTTCAAAATTAAAGTTTTTAAAATGAGATCCCCCATCACTTATGATCACACGGGGAACACCAAACCGAGAAAATATGTTGCTTTGAACAAACTTATAAACAACACTATGGTTATTTGTTTTGGAGGCAATCGCTTCTACCCATTTAGATACATAATCAGCTGCCACAAGAATATATGAATTACCAAACGAATTTGGGAATGGGCCCATGAAGTCAATTCCCCAGACATCAAAGATGTCAACAACTAGAATTGGCTGCATGGGCATCTCATTCCTTTTTGAAATGCTACCAATCTTTTGGCAATTTACACAATTCTTAGCGAATGCATATGCATCCCGAAATATAGTTGGCCAAAATAACCCAGCACATAAAACTTTATATCCTGTTTTCTGGAAACTAAAATGACCCCCGCATGCAGAAGCGTGTACATGTCCCAAGACGTCTTTAATTTCAGAATCTGGAATACACCGCCTGATAACTTGATCAGGTCCAACTTTAAAAAGATCTGGGTCATCCCATATATATTGTTTGACTTGTGCCAAGAATTTTTGTCGCTTCCATTTTTGCCAATGTTCTAGAATAACACCTGCAACATAATAATTAACAATATCAGCAAACCAAGGTAACTCGGAAACTGTAAATAAATACTCATCCGGGAATGTCTCATTAATTTCCAAGGTGTTATCTATGTCATTGTTGATAATCCTTGATAGATGATCAGCCACCACATTCTCACTACCCTTCTTGTCTCGAATTTCTAAGTTAAACTCTTGCAACAATAAAATCCATCTGATCAATCTTGGTTTAGCATCCTTCTTCTCCATCAAATAGCGTACAACACTGTGATCCGAATAGATAATGACCTTGCTCCCCCAAATATAAGACCTAAACTTATCAAGAGCATATCCAACTGCAAGCAACTCTTTTTCAGTGGTAGTATAATTCAATTGAGCACCATCTAGAGTTTTACTAGCATAATAAATTGCCACAGGTTTCTTGTCTACCCGTTGCCCCAACACGGCCCTAATTGCAAAGTCACTAGCATCACACATTATTTCAAAACGTATTGACCAATTTGGTGCTTGCAATATTAGGGCTTCAACCAATTTCTGTTTTAACATAGTAAAAGCTTTAAGACATGCGTCATCAAAAACAAAGGGCCCATCTTTCAAAAGTAAGTTGCATAATGGTTTTGTAATTGTACTGAATCCTTTTATGAATCGTCTGTAGAAACCGGCGTGTCCTAAGAATGACCTAATGCCTTTTACATTCGTGGGAGGGGGTAGGGTCGATATAATCTTAATTTTAGCATGATCAACCTCAATGCCATGTTTTGACACTACATGACCTAAGACAATCCCTTCTTGAACCATAAAATGACTCTTTTCCCAACTCAACACTAAATTTGTTTCAACACATCTTTTTAAAACCTTTGTTAATTGAATTAAACAGCTTTCAAAAGATGAACCAAAAATTGAGAAGTCATCCATAAAGATTTCCAAAGACTCCCCAATCATATCCGAAAAGATACTCATCATGCATCTTTGAAAGGTGGCTGGGGCATTACAAAGTCCAAATGGCATTCGCCTAAATGCCAAGGTACCATATGGGCAAGTAAAGGTAGTCTTTTGTTGATCATCAGGGTGAATTGCAATCTGAATATATCCTGAATACCCATCCAAAAAACAATAAAACTTCTGACCTGATAACTTCTTAATGATTTGGTCAATGAACGGAAGTGGGAAATGATCTTTGGATGTAGCTGCGTTTAACTTTCTATAATCAATGCACACTCGCCACCCAGTGACGGGTCGAGTGGCAATGTGTTCACCATCCTCGCCTCTAACAATCTGAATGCCTGATTTTTTAGGCACAGTTTGGGTAGGGCTTACCCATGTGCTATCAGAAATTGGATACACGATCCCGGCATCCAACCACTTGAGAACTTCTTTCTTCACTACTTCACGCTGAGTGTCTCTAACAGGTTTTGTACCTGCATCAGTGATGATTTTATGCATGACAATAGATGGACTGATACCTTTGAGATCCGCAATTGTCCATCCTATTGCTGCTTTATGCTCCTTTAACACATTCAGTAACATTTCTTCTTGATCACTTTCCGAATTGGATGCAATGATAACTGGAAGGGTGTGATTGTCTCCCAAAAATACGTATTTTAAGTGTTTGGGAAGCTCTTTCAATTCTACTTTTGGTGGAATTTCCAGTGATGGCTTTAACTGAGAATCAATGTGCTCAGGTAGAGGCTCCACCTGATGGGTCCATGGTGGTCTTCCTTCATGTATGGCAGACACTTCAAGTTTCTTTTCTTCTTCCTCCAACTCATATGCATGATCAATACCTAACCTGTCACAAATAACACACGTCTCCTCGATGTGTCCCTCATTTTTATAAGGTTCACACCCGTCAATAATATCTGCTATAAAGCATTCATTATTAACAGAGGAGTTAGTTACTTTATCATACATATTGACACTTAATTTAAGATTACCAAAAGTCATGTCAACTGTTCCATCTCGACAGTTAATTTGTGCATTAGCAGTTGCTAAAAATGGTCTACCAAGTATGACATTAGATTGTTTAGTTTTGTCAAGTGAAGCATAATCAAGAACTAAGAAATCGACCGGATAGTAGAAGTCATCCACCTTGACAATGACATCAGTTACTATGCCATGCGGGAGTTTCATTGTGAGATCGGCCAACACTACCGTGGTATTGGCTTTTTGCAAGGGACCAAAGTCATATTGGTCATATAAACTCCCAGGTAGGATACTAACACTAGCCCCAAGATCAAGTAGCGCCCGAGCAACTTTAAATTTACCAACTTGAATAGAAATAATAGGCGCTCCTGGATCCCTAAGCTTAGGTGGAAGATCACCTGACAAGATGGCACTTACATTTGCTGGGACATCAAGCTTCTTAGGAAACTTGTGAGTTTGTTTTTGAGTGCACATATCTTTCAGGTATTTGGCATAAGCAGGAACTTGTTTTATTGCATCTAAAAGAGGTAAATTCACTTTAACTTGTTTAAAAATTTCCCACATCTCATCTTGTTGTGGACCTCTTTTATTTACTATCTTTTTCGGTTCAATTAAAGCTGAAGGGTAAGGAATGACATTGTTCTCCAATGCCTTATCCTTATTTTTATCTACATTATCTTTTAAAACCGGTTTGGTTACCTCTTGAAATGTTACCTTTTTCGTTGATTTTGTTAAAACAGGTTCCTGTTCATCTTCACTATCACTATTGACATCTTCCACCACCCCCTCTACGAATGGTGGTGGAGAACCAACCTTGTTATCATAAACATTACCATTACGAAGGGTACTTACCTGATTGATTTGCACATTTCTGACATTCTTTGTGGAAGTTCCCTGATGTTGAGGATTGATTATGGTGTCACTTGGCAGCTTCCCAGGGTTTCTTTTGATTTGAGCCACATCTTCTACTAGTTGACCTACTTGTTTATTTAATGCTTCATAAGCCTTATCTCTGATTTCATTTTCCCTTTTATTCTCTTGCATATTTTCCTTCATCATATTCATCAAAGCATCCAACTTTGCATTTGTAGATTCTTCACCCCCAACTACTCCAGTTTGAGAATTATGTTGATGGTTTCGTGATGAACTTCCTTATTGGCCCCCGTGGTTGTAACTCCCTTGATTGTTTCCTTAAGCATACGAAGTTCTTTGATAACCACTTGGATTGTAATTCCCATGTACTCGGTTAGGATATATGGGAACACCTTGGTTATTACCTTGAAAGTTAGGATTCATTTGGCTTGAAGCATTCCCATACTTAAAATTAGGTTGGTTTCTTAGTCCGGGATGATAAGTATTGGAATTCATATCGAATTGCTTCCTATCTCCGTAAACTTGATTAACTTTCTCTTTTCTTTCTGTTACTAACTGACACGCATCAACATTATGACCTAACTCACCACATTCTTCACACACATCGTATCCTATAGTTGCAACCTCCTTTGTACCCGTTCGCCCTAACCTTGCCAATTGTCTTTCCAATGCTGCAATCCGCTCCTTAGTCTCATAGTCAACTGTGGTTGATCGTATCGAATTAGGTTTAGATCGTCTACTGGCAGAGGCTTGCGCCTTGGAGTTTCTACACATTCTTTCTAAAAATTCCCAGTCTGCATCTTCATGATTGGAAAGGAATGTGCCATTGCTTGTTGAATACAAATATTTTCTTTCCTCAGTCGTCAATCCATCCGAGAAAGCCTTTATCAACTCCTAACGTTCAATTCCATGGTGTGGACACATACGAATAAGTTCCTTAAACCTTGTGAATGATTCATGAAACTGCTCCCCTGCTTGTTGTTAGAAAGATCGAATGGCCTCTCTTGCATCACTTGTCTTTCCCATAGAATAATATTCTTCAAGGAAAACCCTTTGCATCTCTTGCCAAGTATGAATACTGTTGTCAGGCAAAGTAAGGAACCATTGCTTAGCTCTATCTTTCAAAGTAAATTGAAACAATCTCAGTCTTACTTCATCTTGTGTGAAGTGGTTTCCACCGATAGTACTACATATGGCATCAAATTCAGCAAGATGTACATATGGTTCTTCCGTTGCAGTGCCTCTAAATGCAAGAAGAATGGTTAGGTAGTGAGGACGTACATCAAAAGATCTTCCCCTACGGTTTGGAGGTGCGATAGGATTCGGGTTTTCAGAAATAGCCGGTCTGAAATGGCTATCCACACCTTGTACTTGAGCTCTGTGAGGTCTTCTTGGTTGAATGAAATTATTATTGACTCCACCTCGTTGTTGATTGATACGTGGTGCATTCCATCCATATTGGTTGTTCCTCCAATTGTTATTTCCATTTTGTCCATTACCTCCACCGAAATTCCCATCCCAAGCATCATAATTTGCACCATCATAGGGTTCTTCATTGTTATTCCACTCATCTTCATAATCTTCATCACCCGTGTGAACACTATGCATGCTCACATGATCAAAGCCATCTCCTTGATTGAGGTTATTTTGATTCATATTATTGTTGGGTAGTGGTTGATTCAGGTTGTTGCGGTTGTTATTTGATGGTGGGGGTGGATTTGGGTTTTGATTTTGGTTATTGGGAAGAGGGTTTGGATTTTGAGGTGGTTGGTTGTTTGGATTATCCATGTGAGTTGAATCAGACAAACTATCAGCTCCTTGATCAATAGTTTGTGAAATTGATGTAGTTGGTAACCCTGATCGATGCAAGACACGATTATACCTTGCTGATCTTTCTATCTCTGGATCGAATATTAGTGGTGATTTCCTACCCAAATATCGAGTATGCATGCAACCTGTCACCTGCACACTGAAAACACCAAGCGTAACACGAAAATAAAAACAAATAAAATAAGACAAGTAACAAAATAGATTTTTTTTAAAACAAATAAAATAACAAAACACCAAGCGCACCGATTCCCCGGCAACGGCGCCAAAATTTGATCGATGTCGAAGTATCAATCAAATAAGATGTTAAAATGTGTGTTCCTATTCACCTTAACTAGTTAGGGTAAGTAGGGTTGTCGATCCTCGTGGAATTAGTGGTCGGTGTATTGTACTTTAATTTATAAAATACTAATTAATTAAATTAACAAATTACTTAACTATTGTCCCTGGGTTGTGAAAATTGGATTTTTGGAATAATTAATAAATAAACTAAGAAAACAACTTGGAAAGAATCAAACTTGATTATGAAAACGATTATAAGAGAAAGTAATCCACTTCGATTCTAGGTTTGGTTTTCAGCAATTATTTAGTTTAACTTCATGGAAAATCCTTAATAGGGACTCTATACGTGCGATGATTAGTGATATCGATAACCAGGACTTAATGGGTCTTGATACACAATGCCAATTCAATTAGAAACCAAAACTTGCAATCATATAATTTCCGGAAGATTAAGTGATATTCAAATAAAAGTTTACCAACGTCGTTGTTCAAATAATCAAAACACAAGTTAAACTCATAAAAGAACTTAACGGGTTCTAAAGTTTAATCCCAACAAAGTTAAACAAAAACAAAAACCTAATCACACAAAACCTAATACCCGAAGTCGATCACGAGAGGATTAGCCGCTCATTGTTCTTGAATGATCTTCAAAACAGTTGTTGATTTGCATTCCGGATGATTGAATCTTGTTTTTGAGAGTTGGAATGGTGAAAATTGATCTCAGAACGCCCAAAATTCGTCTCTAAACGTTCTAGGTCGAATGGGAATCAAGTGGTGGCTAAAACATAATAAAAACGCGATTTTATAGGTTTTCAAAACTTGTCCTGGCGTAGCCTACGCCATCCAGCGTAGCCTACGCTGGGTCCCTTTCTGCTGATTTTTTTCTTGAGCAGGCGTAGCCTACGGTGGCTACAGTAGGCTACGGTGGAAGCCTTTCTGCTGCATTTTGAAACTTCGTTTCTTGACCCCTCCAATGACTTGTTTTATCATGTAAGCTTCCAAATTCTTTGTTTTTCCTACAAAATCACTTCCAACTCATAGTCAACCTATTCAACTCAATCACATGCATATAAACGAATAATCATACGTAATATTTGACGTTTAAACACTTAAAATGTCATTCCAACGCACACACATCAGCTGCTGTTATGAATAATATTATGTACATTTCATCTTATGTGATTATCAAAACAATGAGTATCCTATAAGTATTATTCATAATCAAGTGGACATAATGGAATAAAAGTAGACAGTGAAACCTAATGAATGTTACCCCCAGGCCCATAAGATGAATGAAAAGCCTTGCAAGCAAAATGAATGGAGGTGCACGACCATGTTGTCGTTAACTCAAGTTATTTGCAGCTATTTCAGCCCATGAGGATGTACATCTGGGGTCTAATCTTTGGGATTGACCAATGAATAAATTAATAGGACTTGTTTTCATGAGCAGGCTTCGTGCCTAGCAGTGTGGGTCAACTGTCAGAGGTTAGCTACCATGATAAACGTGTACTGGCAGGGGTTTGGCATTTGTTGCCAACCAACAATGTTGTCTCTTGCTTTGTGCAATCCTAGTTAATGAAAGAAAAAGATAAAGAAAGAAAGAAAACCTTAATGAATGATGATGTATAATGATGGATGAGCACCAAAGAAAGCTTACAAAATGTATATTTTTATATATTAACAAAACTAGAACTCACTCAGCAACGCTGACTTTGTATACATATCAGTTGGCAGGTAATGAAGTTGCTGGGGATGGCACAAGATTGGAGCTACTTGGCTAACAAAGACTGGCACCCATATTTATGTAACGATGTTTTGTCTTGTAATACAACAAAATGTTAAATTTTGAACCCTATAATAACGATGTACTTCTTGGCAAAAATTACCATAATTGCATGAAATGGTTTTTGTTAAATTATTCCGCTGCGATGTTTTCTTATTTTAATATATTTTAATGTGTCTTAATATGGATTGTGCTACGAATGACTAACTGTGAGGTTTCCCGGGATCAGAGCCTTACATATTCTTAGTGTGTGTGATGGTAGGTTCACAAAATATTATTTTATTTGTTGGATACGATACCCAACAATTTATATCATTGAACTAACCAAAACAAAAAAAACTCGAAAAACTACCATTTTGACATTCTCATATATGTTCAAAATCGAGTCGAGGCGAAGCGCGAGTCTAACATTTTACTACTTATATAATATATGTAACTATAAATACATGTAAATTAACTTTAGTTAGTTATTAGTTATTCTATATTATAAACTTAGTTGATGAAAATATAATCAATTATTTGTGATTCAAAATTGAGACACTATTTGCCACTTATGTATTCTAAATAGTTTACATAAGTATTTCATAATTAATCATCTTGCCACTTTTTCACCAGTGTGGGATTCTTATAACTCTTTAAGTAATCTTCTAATTTACATAAGTATTTCATAATTAATCATCTTGCCACTTTTTCATCAGTGTGGGATTCTTATAACTCTTTAAGTAATCTTCTAATTCTAATTTATTGTTGTTGGAGATGTAACTCTTTTGGATCTTATCATAGTAGCCCCACGTTGTCAACTTTTATTAATCGGCATGTGAATCCAACAGACAACACTAGAAAACTGAAATCCTCCTCCGTATTCCATACGTTAATAGAATGACGGATTTGACATCCATTCTTACAACAATATAAGTGGATACCATCAATGTTAACCACGTGGCAATATCTTTTTAGGCATTTACGGTTTATTTATTGGTTACACAAGGGCTCCTTTATAATATATAGGTTTGTGCAGCATATCGTAGCAAAAAGCTCCTAGTCTGATTATATGAATAAAGAAAGTGATAATAACACGATTACAATCTTGTTAATCGTATAATATTCATCAAATCAATTTGGCACCAAATATGGTATTCGACAACAACAAACTACTCGACAGTAACTTGCTTCTCAATATGAACATGGCTCTAATAGGAACTTTACCTTCTGCATCAACTTCAATAGTCAGTAATAACATTTGTTCCTACACTAGCCTCTCATCATCAGTATCAATCTTTTAACATTTAGTATAATCTCCATCAGTAAAACTTGTATTGTTTTCTAGTGAGTATTACCACGGGCGGAACTAGGCTACCGAGTAGGGAGTCAAGTGACCTCATTGATTTTGAACCCATAGTGTAAAGCATAATGCCGAATTTTTTGATGAACTCATAGTTTTGTAGGAAGTGAACCCATTAGTATAATAAGGTTGACAATATAATATAAAAATGTTGCTGGTTCACCGGTAAGTGTTGCGCCTGAAGTGAAGATGAGGTTGCGAGTTCAAATCTCTCTAGCAGCCCTTTATTTCACTTTTATATTTAGGTAAAATTACTAAAATACCCTTATTCTTATAACACAAAATAAAACCCTAGCCCCGATTACTTTTCCCTCATACCCACCATCGACCTACATCCTCCATCCCTCCACTGCTCGATTGCGGACTGCCCACCCCCCCCCCCCCCCCCCGTCTCCTGCAGGCTGCTCCGCCTAGTCGGCCGCCACCCATCCACCTTTCGGCCCACCTATTGAATCTTGAATTCTTGAAAGGTTTGTTTTCTAAATTGTTTATTCAAAGTTCAAACCCGTTAATGTTTTCATTGTTAGACTTAACTTATTTTACTTACTTTGTTTGTTAATTTGTGTATTTAGAATTTAGAAATCTAGAATTTATAATTTGTTTGTTAATTTAGGTTCTATATTTTGTTTGTTATAATTTGGGTATTTCACTATATTAGTAATTTGGTTCATCAAAATTCATAATATGTGCGATGCTTGAACATTTTAGGAACATAGACCGCTTTGTTGTGAAAAGAAAACCATCGAATGTTGCTTCTTCATCTGGTACTAGTATTCCGGCAAGAATTGATTTAGATGATCTTTTATGGGATCCTTTTGAACGAAAGCCAATACATTCCGAACCGACCTAACAACCTGAAAAATTTTATATTATTTTGTTACAAAACGAATTACCGGAAAATAATGACCCCATTGGGAAATAATCCTTGCTACGCTAGTGAGTATTACTCCTTAAAAATCCCAACAATAAATCTCATACATATATACATAGAGTTGCAATGAGGGTGAGCCACATATTCCTCCACCTCACCACCCTCCTGGACGAAGATGAACATACCCTCTCTCATCCTCTTTCCACTCTCATAGACTTTGTTTGTTGTCATATTGATGCGCATATAGTTATATATAATTGATTGAGTTATAATAAATTTTACTTTTTACAATTGTGGTATAGTTATATGTAACATCAACATTAAACGGTAAACATTGAGTACAAGTGGGTATAGTTATTAACTTTAATACAATTACATACAAATACATAAAGTGTAAATCATTTAATAAATACTAAATAAAACATAATAGATATTCAAAAATTACCGACATTATAAGATTATTCAAACTTCATACCAATTTGAAGTAAACAAACGCTAACTTTTCAATCATTTTCATGATATTCATATAGGAAAAATGATACATCCTAAATTTTTTTCTTCTACTTTTTCCATCAAATCATGCATAGAATAACTAAGGTGGTGTTTATTTTCTACAAAAAGATCCGAGAAGGCTCTTCTGTCTGCACCGCACATATCACGCGCAGACATAAGTGTCTGCAGATTGTTTATTTATTACAAGATATGTCATTAAAAAACATATGCGTATGATTTTTTTGGTGCAGACATAAAAATATTACTCCAAACCTCTTCTCAAACTCATTATCTTTTTAACCCTTTTGTGAAACCCTCCTACCATTTCTTCTAGCACCTTCCTTACCCCCACCCTCGTCCTCTTCGCCGCCAGCCACTATCGGGAACCCACCTCGCACATCCCTTGCCTTCGCGAACCCACGTCGCGAGCCCTAACCCCCGTGAACCCCAACGTCGAGCGCCCTATCGCCGACCACCATCCAGTAGCCGCCGACCGTCCAGTCCCAACATTGTGCACCCCTTTGCCCTCGCAAACCCACCTCACACATCCCCTTGCCCTCTCGAACCCACGTACCAAGCAGAGTCTCGCAAACTCTTGCCTCTTTGCCTCGCGAACCCACGTCTGCAGAAGTTAAAAACCAAATAGTTTTCTTTTTGCAGACTACAGAGGTTTGGTCCATCTCTTTTTTTACAGATGTCTGCAGATATAGTCCACATACTACAGACATTTTACCTCTGAAAAAACAAACTGCACCTAAATCAAACTAATAGTTATGACATCTACTGGAGCGCATCTTTTGTTGTTTCCACTTCTTGACAACGAGCGAGCAGCAAGCACCTACTCCTGTCAAAATGGATCATCCCTACATCTAGAACTTAACTCGCTAATGCAAATGGATTTAATATTTATCAATAAATCAACAAAATCAAATCGATGCAAAAAATAAATTTCATAAAGAAATTGGCCTTCATAGTTAAGTTATAATTGCATAAATACTAAACTTGTACATCAACAAAATCAATGGTCAAAGTAAACCTTAGGGGTCAATCAGATTGACTAACAAATGATGGCATGATCTTCAAATCGGAAAACTAACCTTGAGTTATAAGGAAAATCACATAATCTAAGTCCTTGAGTTATTAGGAAAACTAACCTTGAGTTATAAGGAAAATCACAGAATCGAGTCCTTGAGTTATAATCAAGTCCTTCATAATTATAGAATGTTAGAATCATGACCTTTAATCGGGATAGAAATCAAGAAGAATGATAAACCACCTTCAAAATCTAGGGCTTTTTCTTGACCCTCACTCTTTTTCATTCAAAGTCCAAACTATAGGGCTGTTTCGAGGGTCCCATTAGTCGATAGAGTCAGAAGAAGGGAAACATGAAAATTAGCGGCAACGGAGAGGGTTTAAGGCTGGAGCAGTGTAAAAAAATGAAGTGTAGAAGAATAATTAAGCTATATAAAACAATTATAAAAATAATAATCATATCAGGACTCAAACTCAAAAACTCATAATAGGATTGCACACTTGGAAAGGAAGAATAACAGTGAAGCAAACTATATTCTTGTTTAAAATCTGAAAATTATTAATAATAAATGAGTTACTTAACATGGGTTCATTTAAAAATTTGTTCCCATATGATCTATTACCGGTTTAGAAAACGACGAGGTCTATCAACCTTATTCGCTGAAGGACGGTTCACCCCTACACACACATATGGTACTTATAAATAACTAGTATTAAGCCTCTGTGTTGCAGCGAGGGGGCGTAAAACCGTGTCAAATGCCACCAATGGCACACATCCGCAAGTGACCACATACAACGAAAAAACTCGTATTAAAAAGAAAATAAAAAACGAAGAGAATAAAATCAAACAAAAAGTAAGCGTAAAAACGTTGAACCACGTAAGCCAAAACGTATAAAACAATAAGTAAGTTAATTTAGAACCAGTGCGTTGCGATAAGATCGTTAAACTGAAAAAAATAAGGGTAAAAATGTGGAATCACACACACGTGTTGCAGTGTGTTACTCGCAAAATTTAGACGGAAACGCAAAACAAAAAAAAATTGTATAATATGAAAAGTATGACGCATCAAAGGTGAAAATAAAAAAAAATATTAAGGTTAAATTGTAAAAGATGTAAAATTAATAGGTTAAAAAAAGTTAGAGCATAAGAAAAAGAGAAATGTAAATATAACTCACTAAGCACATAATACTACCTACTAAACATATCAAAATTAATAATTAGTATTATATAAATTAAGATGAAAACGATATTAAATAAATAATAAGTACTAAATTACATGACGTGACTATGTACCTATTTCCTAAAGCACAATATAGTAATTCATCGCAAAAGAATGGACATTTGCAAAAAACCGGAGCATGTCTCCCACACTTGACCTCATTCCACACGAATACAAACAAAGCTACAGTTAGTGGTGCGATCGTAAATAAGTGGACTTTGAAGGGTGATCAGCTAACCGAAATCTCGAACTCATGGCATAGTCGTAATAAATGAGACAACAAAGGGTACATTTTTGGAAATATTTAGAAAAAAACAAATTTGCATTTAACGGTTAAACAGGGAACACAAGAAAAAGTGAAAAACATGCGTTTTTCTTGCATTTCATTCATCAAATTCCTGTCCTCCTGAAGAAAAAAAATAATAATAATAATAATTCAGATCCATTATCCCTCTTCAACCCCATAATCAACCCTCATTAGGTGTGTTTTTCTTCAATCTGTTGTTGATTTCAATCGATTGTTGTTTGATTGGTGTTTCACAATTTGAGGTTTTGATGTGTGTTTAACGGGGCGATGAAATTGATGGTGTTTAGCGGATACATGCATAGGTGTTGATTGAAGTTGAATGTTGTTTCGTTTTGTTATTATTGTTGTTGATCATCGTTTTTGTTTGTGTTTTGGAATGTGACATTAGGGCTTTTCGGTTGAAGGGGCACAAATCAACTCAATTCAAGTTCTGGTGTCCGTTGATGATAAGAAGGTACACACATTTTGATGATTCGTGTTTGTTTTTGACGGAATTTTTGCTCATTTTAATTGTGAGATTGAAGGTTTGGATTTTCTGGTTGGTTGTTGATGTGTAAAAATTTGGGGGCTCGTGTTCTTGATTGTAGACACGTGATGCAGATGAAATCGAATTTTTTATTTGCTTATGTTCAATTTTTCATGTTGTAGCAATCTGTGTTTCAGACAAATTTTTACTGTTTTGATGGTTTTGGTTTTGAATTTTATACATTTTGATGATAGTTTTCATCCGCAAAGTATAGACATTTTGATGATAGTATTCGTCTGTTCAAACGAAATTACAGACATTTGATGATAGTTTTCATCTGTTCAGACTCAAATTATAGACATTTTGATGATAGTTCATCGGTTCAGACGAAACTATAGACATTTTGATGATCGTTTTCATCTGTTAAGACGCAAATTATAGGCATTTTGACTATAGTTTTAATCTGTTCAGATGAAATTATAGACATTATGATGTTAGTTTTCATGTGTTCAGGCAAACTTTCAGACATTTGTTTATTGATACGTAAAATTAGGGGGATTACTCGAATGCTTCCTGAATATGCACATGAATTTCATTCTAAATGGATAATCTTTACTAATTAGCGTCCAATTGCTCGTGTTTTATTGCACAATAGCATTGTAGCAATTAAGCGTATGAATAGTATTGAAATTCATCATTGAAATTTATATATGTTGCAGTATGGTTATGTTTTTTGTAGAAACTTTTATGCATGTTTACTTTTATTGATTCAGGTTTTCCCAACAGCTTATCGTCGAAAATGAGGCAACGGAACATGGTATACACCGGTCAAATGATCGATACTGAAATAGAACATGCCCATCTTCATCCCGAACCTTGTGCAATTCCATATGGTCATGTACCATTGTCATCTGGAATCACATTCATGGCGGCTCCACCTGGGCCTAGAGTGGTCCCATTTTCACCACATAATCAGTTAGCCTTCGCTGGCCACCAGCTTGTGGATGGACCCCATGGTGCATTTAAGGGAAAGATCAATGAAGGGTTACATGTTAACCCTCAGTACTCCTACCCTGCACCTGGCTCGAGTCATTTTGTGGTTCCTGAGTACGTTGGGTTCAATGTTATCCCTGTAGTGATGGGACCTGGGCACCACAGAGATGCAAGGAACCGAACCGCTGGTGCTATTGATCTTAACCCTGGCTTACAGTTCATGCCAATGAGCCATGGTGGGCTACCGCAACCTGTTCAAATGGTGCCTGGCACATGGTTGGACCAGCAGTTTTGTGGCAATGTTCCTGGAATACCTTATATGCAAGGTAATCAATAATCAATTATCTTCCTTTTACAGCCGCACAATATCAATTCTATATCATTTAATTTCAGGATACACCAATGGAAATCCAGTCACTTTTGTGCATCAACCACTGCCACATATGCCACCAGTGCAGCCTGTGCCTAGGTTTGTGAGACCCGCACCACCGACAGGTTTTAGGGTTTACCAGCCTCATGGTCAAGAACTTATGATCGAGTCAAATTCAAGACACCGTGGGTTGCCCCATTTAAGGGCTCTCCCTGATGCTGTAACATATTCTTTCCGTATCATGCAAATTTCACTTGTGTTAATTACATTTTAATTTTAATGATTCATGTGTTTTATGTATGTAGGAAGTTGCAATGATAAACTTTGCTAATTATGGACATAGAGTTGATCATCATAGAGATATGCGCTTGGATATAGATCATATGTCTTATGAGGTAATTTATAGTTTTCTATCTTTTTGGTCAATCCTGTAAAAGGGAATTAACTTTATATTTTATGCAGGAGCTTCTTGCATTAGGTGAACAGATAGGGAATGCTGGCTCTGGTTTATCTGAAGATTTCATTTTATGTCATCTGAAAATGAGAATATTTATCTCTTCTAATCCAGAAGACGCGTCATCTGCTGATCAGAATCTTAATTTCTGCACAATTTGTCAGGTACTTTAGTAGGAACAAATTTTAAATTTAGTTATAGTGTTTTATATGGAAGTTTCTCGTTTGAGTGATCTTTAATTGTATTTGCTACAAACTTTTGGGTTGGGTGCATGCAACTCAAAGGTGGTAGCTCATGATAAAAATGCAACACATCAAAACATTTTAGTAAACAATGTACTTTGATGCACATAACCTATTAAATTGTTTTATTCTAATATTTGGAACAATGTTGTAGTGTACAAGTTTTTAGTGATATTAACGTATTAGTTATCTGCAATCCTTAAAAATGACAAAAAGTAGTCGTGGGTCAAATCTGACCTGTTTTGGCCCGCACAAAATTACCTTTACCAAGTTAGTTGACCTGCCCGTCTTGGCACCTTTACTAAATACAATGGAAAAAGATTGAATAATCTATCGGTTTCATAATCAATGTAAACGAGAATTAGCTGAAAATACATTAGAGAGATATCTGTACTTCTGTAGAATCAGACATTGCATTTGATTTTATCAAAATTTTCACACAAGATTCTTCTATTTTATCAGCATTATTAGTGTAGTTTAGATAGATTCAAAGTCAGTAAACTTTTTATTAAAAAAAATTCATCAAGTTCTCTAATTTACTGCAGGGTTCGGTACTTTAATAACTAACCACTCAATGGTAAATTGGTATTTTTTAGATGGACTACAATGATGAAGAAAAAATCGGCATGTTGGATTGCAGCCATGAATATCATGTAGACTGCATTGAAAAGTGGCTAGTTGAGAAGAACACTTGCCCAGTTTGCAAATGCACCGCGCTGGCTGCACAAGGAAAGGAGTCGTGAGCCTTCAAAGAACCGTAGGCATGTTCAAACAAACTGCAAATTATGGTAAATATAACAAAGTTAGTAGACTGGTGGTGTTTATGTTTATAAACTACACTAGGTATTTAGACTTGTTTTGTTTCTCTTGATGTGTTTTATGAGATGCAACTGCCAACAACTGTATTAAACCATGTTTTTGTTGGTGTTAACGTCTCATGTGCCCTTAAAACCTTTTTGTACATACCTTTTTGTTATTGTGTCGGTGTATTAACTCCGGGTTTTGGAATGCTAATACTAGGTTGAACATACGTTCATGATTTTTTTCTCTTGCATATGATATTAATGTTGGCAGGCTTGCCTTATATGTGCAGTTTGGCTCGTTGGGTTTGCTTTAGCACCCTAACGGGTTAGAAATGCCTTTAAAATGTCGGTTTGCCACTAGCCCGATCAGTTTATGGTATTTTTAAATATTGGCTCGCTTGTCGGGTCTAACATCTGAGTCGAACCAAACTACTTTTAGATTTTAAAGTTATTTGTTCGTGGTTCAATTCATTTTGTATTCAGTTCATGATCGGGTAATCAACACTTTTACTTTTAACTACAATACTGCTTCAAATTGTATTTCTGGTAAAAAAAAGTGAAGATTTGCTGATATAGATGTTGTGGAACATGTGGTTCCAGTATTATTGAAGATGGTGATTTCTACCGTTGTAAGAAAAAAACATTGTCACTCACGCCAATTTTCCAACATTAGCCGTCGGAAAGTTTCCACGAAAGCCGTTACAAAACAACTTTTACTAGTGTTTTTTAATATATTGCTAGTCGGTAAATGTCACAAAATTAGCAACAGTTACCTTCGGTGATTGGAAGCCAATAATTTTTTCTAACACCCTTTTTCAGCTTATATATTTCTGACGGAAACCTGTCTGAAACCTTGCACTTTCCAAGTAACATGTTTCCTCACAATTGTAATTTTTTTTTTTTTTTATAGAAAATGATTCCTAATCAGTTTTCTAGATGTTTCTGACGGATATCCGTTGGATGACGGAAATTATGTCGCTAATCTAACGTTAAAGGCTTATGTAGCCCCCTCAACCGAACATTTCTTAAAATTTAGTATTACATGATATAAAGAGTTTGACAACGGAAACTTAAACTCAAACAAACAACAGATAGAACCGAGATACAGATTTTCACCACTCGATCTATTCCTGCGACCCACAAACAATTCAAGATATAGAAATACACCACCTAAATTGAAGGTTGGATTCCTAGACACCACTTAATCTGCCACAACTAAATTAGCAACGAACAAAGACACAAAATCTGTATAATCCTTTTCCTTCATTCAATCGATAGACATACAGGAGTAACAAGACAGTTACAACCTATAATGGTATGAGCAATAGAATTGCAGAGATGATTACATTGACAGGGAAAACATACATATATAGTGTACACGGATAAAAGAAATTGATACAAACCTAATTACAGGTTATACACGATGAAGAGAAACATATGATGCCTAATATGACTGATAAGGAGAATCCCCGATACGCCCCCGTAAGACGGAGGATCCATTGGAGAATCCGATCTTGGAATGGAGCTTAAGAAATGGTGCCCAAGACAGGGGTTTAGCAAGAACATCACCTAGTTGATCCGAAGAATGAATATGGAGTACCCGTTGACTTTCAGATGAGACTTTTTCCCTGGCAAAATTGTAGTCTAGAGCGACATGTTTCATGCGAGAATGGTAGACTAGATTGGCACATCAGTAAGTTGTAACTGTATTATCACAATAAAGTGTAGGTGGTTATGTTGTAGTTAAATCGAGCTCACGGAGTAAGTTTTAAACCCAAGTGACCTCAGCTGTAGCGTTTGAAGCAACTTCATATTCGGCTTCAATGGATGACGTTGAAACCGACTTATGGCAAGATGACCTCCAGGATATAATATTTGATCCCATATATAGTATTAATGCTGTAGTAGATCACCCTCCGGTTTCAATTCCACCCCCACTCAGAATTGAAGAAGGCCTTTAGATCAAGAGATGAGTGACAGTTTAAGTGAAGTGCATAAACTGAGAAAGTTTATTGATAGTAAAGGAGACATCGGGTCGAATGAAGGCAAGGTATTAGAGGGAGCCAACAAGCTGACAAAAAGAAGTGGGATCTGTCGATGGTGAGCCTTCAGATCCAGAAAGAAGAGTGGTAGAGCTAAGAGGAGCAGCAGCCTCTTTACCACCATCCATATGAAACTAGGTCAAGATGTCGTTTATGTGCTGATGTTGCAAACAAGAACAAGCCAGATTTGGTGTGAATGACCTCTATACCAAGTAATTGATGTAATAAACCAAGGTCCTTTATGGAGAAATTTTCGGGAGAGAATGGACACATATTGATCTAGAAAAGAGTTATCATTGCCCATAAGAACAATGTCATTCACATAGATTATGAAATAGAAAGTGATTCCATGTCGATGATATATAAATAAATAAGGATTAGTAAGTGATTTTTGTATCCCACAGTTAATGAGAAAGTTTGTAGTTCCAAATACCAAGCTTGAGGAGCCTGTTTGAGTCCATACAAGGACTTTCTTAGCTGAAAAATATGATGTTGGAAGTGAGGGTTTGCGTAGCCCAGTGGTTGGACCATGTAAACTTCTTCATGGAGAGTGTCGTGGAGGAAGGCATTATTGACAAGTAACTGGCGTAGACAATAATTCTTCGATAAGGCAATGGACAGAATGGTACGAATTGTAACAGGTTTTGTAACAGGGCTAAATATATCAAAGTAAATTGTTCCATATTGTTACTAAACACCTTTGGCGGCAATGCAAGCCTTTTATTTTTGCCAAGAACTCTTCACTTACAAGAACTCTTCTCCCGAAAGTATTACGAGCGAATTAGCCACTCATCGGCATACTTGGATCTTCAATGTTGGATTGGATGCTGTTAGATCTTGATCTCGAGTGATTTTGTGGTGAAAGAAACTCCCAAAATCGTCTTCCCAACGTCCAAAATTCGCAAGTAAAAAACAAAAACTCGAAACCCTAGGATTATCTTAAAATAGTACTAAAAAACCAAAAATTCAGAGGTTGTTTGGGTGCCGGTACACAGTGCGCTGATAGGAGAGCACTATGCGCTGGGTTATGCGCTGGTAGTGTAGCATAGTGTGCTCGGTCATCTGGGTGTTTTGCATTACTCTGGTTAGTGCGCTGGTGTCAAAGTACTATGCGTATGCGCTGGGTCAGCATTCTTGGCCTTTTAACTCCTAGTGACTTCGGTTTCACTTCTAAAAGCTTTCATGTTTCCACTAACCTTCCATTCACACTTTAAGACTTCCAAGTTATGATCTTTAAGCTCTAAACACTCGCAACACAAACATGTCTCAAAGTATCTTCGTTTTATATTCACAAATGTATAAAATCATGAAGTTAACTATATTTAACACTAAACAAATAACACCCGATCATAAAGCATTAAACTTAAAACCCATAGTATGAAGTAAAGATTGAAAAACATAGATAGATGGATTCCCAACCTTGTGGAGCCACTCGAGCAAGAAGATCCTTATGGTATGGTGGACTTAAGGTATGGGTAAAAGAGTAGACATCACCCTTGTTCTCCCCTCGCATGAGAGGCACTCCTATGCGCTGATCTTTGACAAGAAATTAACTAGGATAAAAATCAACAAACACTCGGTTAGCATGACATAGTTTTCCCTTAGAAATTAAATTTTGATGATGATGTGGAAGATGTAAAACATTGGAAAGATGTAATGGCTTTTATGATGTGGAAAGATGTGTATGACCAGTGTGGGTAATAGGGAGTATTTTACCGTCACCTAAAACTGTCTCATCGGGCCCTCCACATTCTGCCATAGTATGAAGTGAAGACCGGTCGGAGGTAACATGATGTAAGGCCCCGCTATCAAAGAGCCATGTTGGTGAGTCTTGTTGTTGGCGAGAGGTTGTAAGGTGTGCAACAGGATTTGAGTTTGAACTGATATTGATATTATTTTCCCGTAAGAAACAAGCAAGCTTGCGATAATATTTGGTATCATGACCCTGAATACTAAAGAAGTTGTAAACTGATGAGTTTCGGTTGGATCAAGGGATGCTACCCGTTGGCTGGTTTGAGTAATATTACCAGTCATAAGATGCCTGTTGTTTTTGTTTGAGAACTTAGAGTTTGGTGTAATGAACAGATTGATGGAGCTTTTGGGTTGTCTTTGAGTGTATTTGGCAGTGACAAGATCAGTTGTGACAGAAGTGGTTTAAGTTTCCTTTAGGCTACACTCAAAGTCAACAAGTTTGTCGAATAGTGCATGATAGGATAGCGGGTTGTCTCGAGTCTTGATTACCATGACTATGTTGGTGTACTCATCTCCAAGTTGCCCGAGAATGTGTACCAATTGGTCTTCTTCTTCAATTAGGATCTGGGCTATGGCAAGTTCATCGGCAATCGAGCACATTTTATGAAGCTATTCAGAAACTTGCCGGTTACCTGTAGGATTTTTTGCGAGTCTCAACTTTGATGAAATGATGCGAGACCTCAAAGCACTTGCATAACTATCTGTGAGGCGTTCCCATGCCTCATGCATGGTTGTAGTTGATGCCAAGATTGTTTGGATGGTCTTCGAACAACTTCCAAGTATTGATCCGATTAGGATTTGATCTTGACAATACCGTGAAAGCCATGTCGGGTTTGGTTTGTTGTCAAGAAGTTAGGCTGGTGTTTTGAGTTCCATTTACGTACTTGGCGAGATTAAGTCCGATTAGGGTCGAATGAATTTTCTTGCGGCAAACAAGGAAGTTGCTAGCGGTTAGTCTGATCAGGAAGTGAGAGACAGCCGTAACGTGAATGATGGAGTCCGTGTTGGTAGCAGCCGTATCATGGGTGGAGTTGGTATTGGTTAGTCTGATCAGGAAGTGAATGATTGCTTTTTGAAGAAACTTATAGACTTATTTTATTAAGTTAATAAGTCCATATGGAGTGACTTATTGACTTATTTCTCTCACAACCCATCATAATGCTAACAACTTGTAACTTTTTAAAAAGTTGATAAGTTATAAGTTGGTTCAATTAAGCAATCCCAACACCCCTTAATAAAACCCACCATGCTACAACTTAAGGAAAGTGAAAAAACTACTTCTGAAAACCAAGTATATATAACATAAAATAAAATAGACAAAAATCGTAAACATGGAAATACAAATATGTCTGCATGCACGGGCTTCTTCATGGCCGAAATGTAGCTCATCCATGAAATGGGTCCAAACTGGATCAAGTTGAGTCCAGTTAATGTTGGAGTATAGTTTCTACGTATATGTGATTTAACGTTTTAGTAGTGTTTCATATGTGAAACGATGGTTAAAACCGGTTGTAGGATTATATATACCCAAGTCAAGTATGTAAAACAAGGTCGATCATCATATAATCAAGTTTGAAGTTCTAGTGTTGATCAATGTTGTGATTTAATTGTGTGTTCATACGATCTTGAGCAACAATTGGTATCAGAGCCAAATGGCTCTTGTTGTTTAGAAGAACAAATTGAAATCAGGAGGAAGCCAATCATGATAGAACTCGTGGATTGTTGTTCCCCTGTTAATCGGAAGAAGCCAATCACGATTGAAATCGTTGATTGTTGTTCCGATCCTTTGTTTAAACGAAATTTTAGAAACAAAAAACGTTTTTGTTGTCTGTTAGGAAGAAGTCGACCGCAAGAGTTTGGTCGTTGTTCTTGAGTTTTGATCTGAGATATAAAAAACTTGAAGTTTTTGGTGCCGATTACGGACCATTGTTTGATTAAAAACGAACAGAAACAAAGGGGTTTTCTTGTTGTCTGTTGCTTCAAGAGGAACCGAATCCGGCCAGAAAGTGTTCGGAAGTATAGATCAGTTGCAAATCACGAAGTTTGTGGGGCTGTTTGAAGTCGAAGAAAACAAATACAAAGACTCGATTTTGTTGTCTGTTGTTGCTTGAATTCGAAACAGAGGGTGTTCGGAAACCATTGTTCAGTTGTGATTGCATAGAAGGCATCGAGTGGGGCTATATGAAGTCCAAAAACATAAACAAAACTCAGGTTGTTGTTGTATGTTCATTGCCAGAATTTCAAAGACCAGTGGCTATTCGTTTTCTTGTTTTCAGTCACAAATCAAGAGGGTTTAACGCTGATTGTTGGCATTTAACAAAGACCCAAACAAGGTGGATTGTGGTTTGTTTTGGTGGGAACAAAAAGAGGCTGACTTGGATGTGTTAGTGTTGCCTCTATTCGAATAAACTAGAAGCCAAAAAGGAGGTTTTTTTGGATTTAAAGAAAAGAAACAAAGTTTTGTTTATTTGTTGGGATTTCCATCATCTGAGTTAAGAAACGATTGTTTTTGTTTTGAGGCTCTTGCTATTTAATCTTTTTAAAAACAATCACACAAAAGGGTGTGGATTATCCTTGCTTGTTTCTTATTGGTTGATCACAAACAACCCCGAAAGGGCTACTGTTGTTGTGCAACATTGAGGACCAAAGCCAGAAGAAGGTGTTGTTATTGTTGGTTCGTCGATCAGAAGCCGCAGGGTTGTTCAGTTGTTGTTATTGCAAATTTAATCACACAAAAGTGTGTGGGCTGTTGTTAACTATTACAATTAGAAACAAAAATCAAAGGATTTTGTTGTTTGTTTCCTCACTAATTGAGAGGAAAAAAGAAGACTTTTTTGACAAAAGAATTGAGAATTTTTCTAGAAGGAATTTATAATTCCAAGTTATATACTTAATTACATCGTTATTATTCTTTAATTATTTTGTACCTATAGAGAAGGAAGAATTGAAATTGTTATTGATTCCCATTAGAAAGTTAGATTGAACTTTTGGAATCACGTAAAGCAGAAAAACAAATTACAAATTGTTCCTATTTGAAAACTTAGCATTTTAAAAAAAATCTAAGTTAAGATGACAGAAAAGTCGTCATGGGGAACCGATAAAAACACAATTGTAATAAATAAAGAGGTTAGTTTTTTTTCACAATTCAAAATTCCTATGTTGAAAACCATAAATTATCCTGTATGATCAATTCATATGAAAACCATACTTAGAGCAAATGGACTATGGGAAGTGATTGAACCTAGTGCTAATATGCAACCTGATGAAACGAAAGATATGGCGGCGAATAAGTATTTATTTCAACGACTACCGAAAGAGATGATATTACAAGTTGAAAATTGTGAGAGTGCAAAGGATATTTGGGGTGCACTTAAAACAACGCATGTCGGTGTGGATCGAGTGCAAAAAGCACGTCCTCAAACACTCAAAACTGATTTTGAGATGTTGAAAATGAATGAGGAAGATACTATCGATTCATTCGCTGCAAAGCTTAATAGTATTGTCACGAGGGCAAGTGGTATTGGATCAACGTTTGATCAACCAAATGTAGTATGGAAACTTTTAAGTTCTGTACCGAAAAGGTTTATTCAAAATGTTGCAACTTTTGAACAGTTTTTTGATCCAGAAATGACATATCTAAATGAGATAATTGAAAGATTGAAAGTCTTTGAAGAAATGATCAATCTAATGTGTTAGGTCTAAAACTCATGTATAGGTTTAGATGATCAATCAACTCTTATAATCACACTTTGTAATTATTATTTGAATGATATGATATGAATGATTTTGATTATATTTGTGTTTATGAATTGAATAATATAATGTTACATCTCATTATATATGTTATAAATATATGATATAATATATTTTATAATGTATGTGTGAATGTGTGCAGTGAACACCAAGTGTTGGAACAACTGCGGATGAATAAGGTGTTCATCCGTAGATGTTCTTGGGAATACAACTGAAGTCTACATCCGTAGATCTCCTGAGGAAGAACAATTCCAGCTGAACAAGTCAAAAGAACAAAGTGAAGCTACTGAAGGAGAAATTGTAATGGAAGAACAAGAACTCCTACGGAAGCACAATCACAGAAGAACAAGCAATGAAGATCAAGTGTTGCTGCGGAAGACTAAGTTCCTGCGGAAGAAGAAATTCCTACGAAAGACTGTTTAACACTTGTATGATTTCACATCATCAAGTAGTCAACTGACAGAAAGTCAACAAGTCAACATGGCAAAACAACAACATTAATGGCGATAGAAGACATATATTTCAAGCGAATATTCAACGTCACATTAACAACATTATATGTATTTCTTTCATTGTAAATCTCAAACTCCTATGCCGATAAATATGGCGAGGATTCAGATAACTATAATTAGCTGAATTTTAGCAACAAGTTAGAGAAAGATTAGCAATGGATTAGAAACAGAATATAATAAGATCTCTATATAACATGAGATCAAGATCAGATGTAGATAGACAGTCAACATACGATCAAGCAACATAAGCAACATCAAAACATCAATAGCAACAAGAAAGCATTACGATCATCATTCGTGAACACTCGTGGTTTGATTATTCTTATATTCTGTTTGTTCTATTGTTTGATTAATGTCTAGTTTGATAATCTCTTAAACAGCAAGTGTTGATAATTCTACGATCAATACTTATTCAAATCAAACCTGATAATTCCTGAACGATCCTTGGATTCACAGGTGGTATCAGAGCTTGGTGCTCATTGATCCAGATCAATTAATCTATCAGCTTTGATTTGTTTAATCGATTACTGCTAAAAAAAATTGTTGCTTTCTAAATAAAATTAATTATCATGAGTAATTCAGTTGTTGGTGCTTATCAACCTCCTAAACTGGAAAACAAATTTGAATTTAAAACATGGAAAATCAGGTTCAGGAATCATGTCAATTATACAAATTCAGACCTATGGGCTTCAATTACCGAAGGACCTTATATTCCACCTGCTTTAGGTGCGGACTATAAGGATAAAAATCAACCCATAAGTCTAAAGAATTTATCACCTGATGATGCTAAGAAAGTCAAGATTGACATCAAAGCCTATAGTATGCTTACTATGGCTTTGCCTGAAGAACTCTTGATCAGGTGTGAATCATATAAAATAGCTAACTTGTTATGGAAAATCCTACACACTTTGTGTGAAGGAAGTGACAAGATTACAAGCATCAAAAAGGATACTCTCCGTGCACAATATGAAACATTCCATCATATTCCGGGTGAGTCAGTTCCTTAACAATTGCATAGATTCATGCAACTTGTTACAGAGATGAACATACTTGAGCTTGAGTACAACAATGAAGAGCTGAACAAAAAGATGCTTCATTCATTGCCTGAGAATTGGACACAAACTGTGTCTATGTTTAAGAACACTATTGACTTAAAAGCAATAAGACTAGACACTCTAGTGGCAAAGGTAGAAGCATTAGAGCTGGATGAAAAGACTAGAAACAAAAGTGTAAAAGCACCTGTAGGTCCTTATCAATTCAAAGAATTGAAAAGTACTGAAAGTGAAGTCATCTCCAATGAAGATGCAGACAACTCTTGTGATAAGAGTGAACATGAAGAAGAGACAAATTTCTATGCTGCAAAGGCTTCAAAGTCAAGCAAACACAGCAATCAGAACAAAAAGACTAAAGGAAAAGCTGATGAGTTCAAAACCAAAAAGAATAACAATCAAATAGAACCAATTACTGTGGTTCTGGAGTCTGAAGAAAGGAAAGCTGCCTTTGCAGCCTTCAGTTCAAGCTGCCTTTGCAGCCTTCAGTTCAAGCTTTCCGGCTTATCTAGGAAGTACTTTGACTCCTGCTCACTTTTGTCAACAAGATCTAGAAGAACTTCATCCTGATGAGGTAGAAGAGATGGATCTGCAATGGCAAATGGCAATGATCGCCTATAGAGCAAAGATGTACATGAAAATAAACAAAGGACTGTCCGTGGGAGGAAGATCAACAAAAATCGGTGTGGACAAGACCAAAGTAAGATGCTTTAAATGCAACTTATATGGACACTTTTCGAGGGAGTGCAACAGCAATCAACAGCAGTCAACTGACTCAAGACAACCTAGTCAAAAGAACTTTACACAACCTCAATTAACCAATGCATCCCCACCAACAACAAACAATAAAACAGGTATCACTAATGCTAAAGAAACTGGTCTAATTATTTTGCAAGATGGTACTTGTGACTGGAGCATGTATGAAAATAAGTACTTGCAGAGAATCAAGCTTTAATGGCAAATATGGAAAACAAAGTTCCTGCAATGGCCGCTGAGGTAAGAGAAAGGTTGTGTTCTCCCACTTGCATAGATGAAGTAGAAAGATATAGAACACATGCTCAACAATTGGCTGATAAAGTAAAAGAAACACTGCTTATAAATGAATCTCATGTTAGAGAACACAAACTTTATCAAGTCAAAATTAATTCTTTACAAAAGGATTTAGATAAAATTGTATCTGAAAATTACAACCTAAAAGCACAAGTTGAGCATCTGACTACATCTTTAACCAAGTCTATGTCAGATCATGCATCTACTGAGGTGAAATTGTAGAAATTCCAATTGTCATCACAACAGTATGAGAAACTATTCACCTCTCATATTGAGTCAAAGAACAAGTCAGGATTGGGATTTCATGCAGTTCCACCACCCGTGAATGATAACTATACTTCTTTGCCCGAGTCCATGACCAACAGTTTATCTAATCACTTTGTGTCCAGTAACATGTGTGAGTCAACAGATAAAAATAATAGTAATGTAACTAATGACATTGAATTATATGAATCTGATTCATCAGAATCAGAACACTCAAATCAAAGTAAATCAGAATTTGATTATGATAACTGTGATGACTTGCATGATGATGATAAGTCTGATCATGCTGGTTTGTATAAGGGTAAAAGTGTTTTAACTAAATACTCAGTCCCAAAAGTACTGAATGAACTTAAACTACCCTATCCACCAAAACAAAGAAACCTGCTGAAGACAATCCATACAAGGATTGAGCAACTAAATGAAGGCATACAAGCAATCAATAAACTTAACAAGGAAAAGCCAGCAATTAGAGCCTCAGAAGAAAAGTCCATGACTTCAGCAGATCATCTGCGGAAGAGGTCTGTGAGATCCACAGAAGCCATACGGAATAAGCAAGAAATTGCTCAATCAGTAAGCAAAGACAAAGCTCAGAAGAAATACTTGCAGGCTAAACAATAACCCTTTGACATCATGTCAGGAAGAGGTAAGATATCATCAGCAGCAAAGTTGGACAAAGAACTGAAGAACCATAAGGTTTCAACTAAGAAAAAGGCTAAGGCTGCATCAGGCAGTGATGCTGAAGAAAAGTACTGTAAATGGTGTGATATGCACAATCACAGTACAGAAGATTGCTTCTTCAGCAGCTATTGCTCAATATGTAATATGAACAATCACATGACTTTAGATTGTTCCTTCAACAAATATTGTGCAATATGAAACAAAAACAATCATTCTACCAAGGAATGCTTTTTCAACAAGAAGAACAAAACAAAGATCCTCAAGAAGAAGTATGCAGAGTCCAATGAGTCAGAGTCAAAATCTTCTAAGGATGATAATCCTAGAGGTGCAAAACAAAAGAAACAGCAACAAAAACAGAAAATTACTAAGACAAAGAAAACAGCTGCTGAGATGCAATTAAAAATTAAGAAGGAAAAACAAGTGTAAAGGAATGCATCACACAAAAAGGTTGCTCTTGAAGAAGATGATGACTTCTATGATGATTTTGACAAAGGCAGTAGTAAACAAGATGAAAAGATTTCATCATTATCACCAAAAACATCCTCACCCAAAACAACACATAATGAATTAAATGACATCAAAACTAAGTTAGAAACTTCAAGAGTCATTCATGAGAAAGTCACTATATTAGATAACAATGGCAAGCCCAAGACCATCAAGGCTTAGGCTCCTAAGTCTAACTAAGTTTATTCTGTCTGCAGGAACATCCAAGGAGGGCTGACAACAAATGGTATGTTGACAGTGGCTGCTCCAGACACATGATAGGAAACTGTACCCTCCTGCAGGATTTCAAGCATAAAGATGCTTCATATGTAGCATTTGGTGGGGATAAGAAGGAAGGTAAAATCACTGGTGAAGGAATGGTAACAAATGTAGTTTTAAAGTTTGATAAAGTTAATTTTTGTGAAAACTTACAGTTTAATTTACTAAGTGTATCTCAAATCTATGACCAACACTATACTGCTTTCTTTGATAACTCTGATTGTTATATTCTTAAGCCAGGTTTCAAAATTCCAGAAGACTGGATCCTTCTTAAAGCACCAAGAAAAGGTAACACCTATGTGTTGGACATGAACAACACAGCACTAACAAGCAAAGAAACATGCCTGATTTCTAAATCATCAGAAGATGAAGCACAACTGTGGCACAAAAGGATGGCTCATTCAAACTTGAAAAACATGAATAAATTAGTGAAAAATGACTTAGTTATTGGTGTTCCAAAGAAAGAATTTTACTGTTCTAATCACTATTTATCATGCTATAAAGAAAAACAACATAAAGTCCCACATAAGTTAAAAACAATTAACACAAATACAACACCACTGAAGTTACTACACATGGACCTCTTTGGTCCAACCACTGAAGAAACTTTAATGGAATTCATCACTAAGATAGAAAATCAACTTGATCTAAGAATCAAGATACTAAGAAGGGATAATGGTATTGAATTTGTTAACTATGTTTTAGATACTTTTTGCAGAGACAAAGGCATAGCCAGACAATTCAGTGCACCAAGAACTCCATAACAGAATGGTGTTGCTGAGAGGAGAAACAGAACTCTAATTGAAGCTGCAAGAACAATGTTAGCTGACTCACAGCTGCCAATAACATTTTGGGCAGAAGCTGTGAACACAACATGCACTATTCAAAACAGAACTTTGATTGTCAAAGAACATAATAAAACACCCTATGAACTACTGTTTAAAAGAAAACCTCTTATAGGATATCTTAAAGCTTTTGGGTGTCACGTATCTGTATTAAACACAAAAAAACAGTTAGGAAAATTTGATGAAAAAGCATATGATGGTTTCTTTGTTGGTTATTCATCAACATCTAAATCATATAGAGTATACATTCCACATGATAACATAGTAGAAGAAACTCCTAATGTATCCTTTGATGAATCCTTATTTCCACAGTCTGTGAAAGGATCATCTTAGCTGTTTGATATAGATGCATTAACTAACTCATTTAACTCTGGTTATCTTGATGTGACAGGTGCTGCGGATACATGTTACCCCTATGTCCCTCCAAATATGGGTGTACCATTGACAGCTGATCCACCCAGAGTCATTCCTTCAGAGAACCAAAGTGACAATGAACCTGGTACATCAGCTCAAACAAGTAAAGATGGTTCGGATGATCTTACACCATGCATATCAGCAGAAGTACCATCTACTTCCGTAGATGTCTCTACTTCCACAGATGATGGTCTGAAATCACCCAAGGACCAAATCACCTCAAACCACCTCACACCATTGCCACATACAAATATATCTACTGTAGAGAATACAGCTGATCATTTGCATGCTACGGAAGGCATGTCCACAACCCCGGAAGGCATACCTATTCCTGCGGAAACTCATTCAGCTGCACCAGAAATTGAGATGGACTATTTTGTTGACTTTCCATCACAACCGACTCCATTACCCACATCCAACATCACAAACCTGGACTCATCCATACAAGTTGATGATGTACCAACAGTTAGAACACATAAGTATCACCCAATTGATAACATGATAGGTGACCTCAACAGCAAAACTACCAGAAAACAAGGGGGAGCAGGAAGCATCTGTTTGTTCTCCTGCTTTCTTTCACAAGTAGTTCCATCCAACGTAACAGAACCCTTGAAAGATAACAGCTGGATTGAAGCAATGCAAGAAGAACTTCAGCAGTTCAGGAAATAGAAAGTGTGGAATCTAGTTGATCTCCCTGAAGACCAATATCCTATTGGCACAAGATGGTTATTCAAAAATAAGCTAGATGATAGGTGAATAATCATTAGAAACAAACCAAGACTAATTGCACAAGGCTTCACATAAGAGGAAGGCATAGACTATGTTGAAGTTTTTGCATCAGTTGCAAGGATTGAGGCAATTAGAGTGTTCTTAGCCTATGCTTCATATAAGAAGTTTACAGTTTACCAAATGGATGTAAAATGTGCCTTTTTATATGGAAAGATTGATGAAGAGGTGTATGTCTCTCAACCACCAGGTTTTGAAGATCTAGATTATCCTCACAGGGTGTACAAGCTTGACAAAGCCCTATATGGCCTTCATCAAGCACCAAGGAATTGGTATGAAACATTGTCCAAATTTCTACTGACACATGGGTACAAAAGAGGTACAATTGACCAGACACTCTTCCTCAAACATGAACATCAGGATCTCTTAGTTGTACAAATATATGTTGATGACATCGTATTTGGATCAACAAACAAGAGACTGTGTGAAGAGTTTGAAGCCTTAATGCAATCTGAGTTTCAGATGAGTTCAATGGGAGAATTAACATTCTTTCTAGGATTACAAGTTCATCAAAAAACAGATGGCATTTTCATCAATCAAGAAAAATATGTCCTTCAAACACTTAAGAAATACAACTTTGCAGAATCCTCCTCATGCAAAACACCAGCATCTACTATAGACAAAATTGTGCCAGATCCAACAGGGAAGTCTATTGATCAAAGATTATATAGTTCTATGATAGGATCATTAATGTACTTAACTGCTACTAGACCTGACATAATGTTTGTTGTGTGTGTTTGTGCTAGGTATCAAGCAGATCCAAAGGAGTCTCACTTGAATGCAGTAAAGAGAATCTTCAGATACCTCAAAGGGAAACCAGCACTTGGTCTCTGGTATCCCAAAGAAGAAGATTTCAAACTTTACTCATATTCAGACAGTGACTACGGAGGCTGCAACAACAACAGGAAATCAACAACTGGAGGATGTCAATTCTTAGGACCACGGCTTGTGTCTTGGCAGTGCAAAAAGCAGACAAATGTTTCAGTATCCACAGCTGAGGCTGAGTACATAGCTGCTTCAGCTGGGTGCTCTCAGGTTCTATGGTTGCAAAACCAATTACTTGACTATGGTTACAATTTTCTTCAAACTCCAATATACATAGATAATTCAGCTGCTATGTTTATCACTGCTAATCCAGTTCAACATAGTAAAACTAAACACATTGAAATCAGATACCATTTTCTGAGAGATTGTTTAGAAAAGGGCCTAATCAAGTTGATTAAAGTGGACACAACAAATCAACTTGCTGATTTGTTCACTAAAGCCTTTGATTCAGTTAGATTTAATTTCTTAATTGAATCCTTAGGCATGCTCAACCTAGATTAGTTCACAACAACAATAGCAATATTTTTCGATTACTTGTAATCAATGAGAAAGGCAAACAGTTTTCTTAAATAACTACCTAAGGCAGTTGATATTCTAAGGATATGATAGTACACTATAACTTGACATTCACTCCTGCTCTTCATTCAACAACTACCTACTGATCAGATGTGCTTGATATGTGAATAGGTTTAGCTTGAGTGAAAACTTAACAATGTCATGCATAACATAACGTCACGGTGACTAGTGTGGACAAGTCATTGAGAGAAGCATTCAAGTAAGTCTAATCCGAATATGATCAGGATAACACCCATGCACACTTACTATGTTGTAACACCTTATAACCTCTATCTTTGCGCATCATGACCCTTTGTTTTGCGTAAGCAAAGACCTGGGTCAATGGGCACCTCTGTTTTACGTGAGTAAAGACCTGGTGACCGGATGCTAATCATCAAACGTTCCAAAAGGAACTGATCTCAAAATCAATTGTGATCATTTATTGCAGGGCATGCAAATCATCTCAGCATTAATAAGATTTCAAAGAAATCTTAAGATAGAGCTTATAATCTACGGAACATAGTTTCAGTGTGATAAAGTGATAACTTGACTAACTTCTAGAGGACTAACTTACATTTCAATGATAAGTTCATCTTTATTACCTTTAATTCTTACCAAAACATGATAAACAGCATGATACGTTAAACTACACTCTTGATTGAATTTCTGCGGATCCACATATTTGCAATCAGCACTACATCAAGTAAATAATCTCACACAATATTCATGAAAATGTCTAGATTATCGTATGATCCCTAGTATATCCTATGTTTGCCTGTAACAAGCTATGAACATCATTTATTTTCTCTATGATTATTAGTTGGACAAATTAATTGCTGTTCATGCTATTTTCTTAAATTTTTGATAAATACATAAGTCTATGATTAATCACAAATTTAGGGGGAGTAGTCAACACGCATGAAACAGAGTTTGAAACTGAGTTTAACTAATTTCAACACAATGATATGAAGAAAATTAGAACTTGAGCACACTAAATTGGCTACATGATATCTGAAGTGTTTACCTACTTCTGCACAATTGCCATGAAGCAAAGTCATAAGATCCAACAACAAACAACAAAGGGGCTATGTGTTAGTTCATACAGTTAAATTGAACTTTTCCTTCGGAAGATATGAAAATTAAAAATTTCCTTTGGAAGATATGAAACTGAAGTTTTCCTTCGTAGACATTTAACATTTAACATTTAAAATTTTCAACAAAACCATCTTCAGAAGAAAAGTTTAAAAGTTTTAACATTTAACATCACTTTTGAAAGATGTTTTCAAACAACATTTAAGGATAAATCAGGATATCTGTCCTCCGTAGATGTTCTGCGGAAGACAGAATGAAACAGAGGAACATTGACTTCCGTAGATATTTTACGGAAGAAATAAAATGTCTGACTTGAGTAAATATTAATTGTAGACATTGATTAGTCTGATAACCTCAGAGGGGTAAAAAGGGTAGATGAGTCCCACATCATTAAGATAAGGTTAGACAGTCTGGAAAAGTATAAAAAGGGCTCCGTGACCGTTGACCTTTCTATTTACTTTCAAAACACCTTTTGACCTAGAATTCTTTTGAGCCAAAAACCCCCTTTTCATCTTCATTAACATCAATCGTCCCACTCAATCCATACGACACCCAAACCTCACAGCCACCATGGCTAATCGGTTTGTAAAGGATCACAACGTATGTGCATTCCTAAATCCAGACGTTGAAGGACAAGACTCTCTTATGCACTAACTACAGACCCACTGATCTTTCAACCACATATGATTGATTTCTGGAACACTGCTGCGGTAGCCCAGGATGGCGAACGAGATGTAATCACAGCCACAGTAGGGAATCTTCCCTTGTGGATAGATGAAGGAATAATTAGAAGTGCATTAGAGCTCGGGGAAGAGGAAGAAGGCCACCCTGATGTGTTCGATCATGAATACATTCAGAGGGTGTTCGTCCTGATGGGATACGATGGTAACTATAGAAACGGTGAGATCAAAAAGGGAAGACTGTGCAAGCCGTATAGATTCCTATGTCACACATATCTCAAGTGCATATCCAATCGAAAGTCTGGGTTGGATAGATTCTTAAGACACATATCATCTAGCATTATAGGAATTTTTGAAGGAAGAAAATATAACAATGCCAAGTATATACTGAACTGCCTCTGCGACCACGTGCGAGTGCAGAAACAAGACAAAATGTTCATATTTCCAAGGTTCTTACAACTGATCATTAATCAACAATTTCCCGAGATCGAGAGAGAAGGAGATGTATGTGTACAGAGTCATCTGGGCAGATCATTACTAAATAAGCTAAAAGGGCTGTATGAAGGAGGAGGTGTGGATATGTTTGGCCATGTCTTGGATGAGTCTAAGGACATCCCACAAGAACTCCTATGGATTGAAGATCCTCATCACCAGAACACACCAGTGGAATCCCCTGTGCACTTCCAACATCAATCACCAGTTGCTGAACCGTCTCCTGCCCATCACCATGAACCACAATCACCACCTGTTCAACTGGATTCATCATCCAGCAAACATACCCAGCCTGTTACACCTGCACACTCACAATCATCAGTCCACACTGATCCAACATAACCCATCTCACTCACTCCCATTCAAACACCCACTTATCCAATCCTAGCTGAACCAATTCCTTCTCCTACACCAACTGAACCATTTATCTCACCAACATCCACTAAACCAATCACTTCTCCCACACCTACTGAACCCTTTGAAAGCCCAACACCAACTGAAGAATTCCATCTAGAAAAGGATGAAGAAATTCTAGAAGGGACTACTGAGGAGATTTGTATAAAGGCTGAGGGAAAGAAGGGTGAGGAGGTGCTCCAAGGAGAGTTTGTTGATATTGAAGCTTATCATGAGGATGACCTGAAGGATGAGGAGATAGATGTAAGTAAGAGATATTTAGTAGCAAAATATAACAAGCTCATCCTGAAGGGAAACAAGAAGATGGAAAAGTTGAGAAGATTGAAGAAGGAGCTGAAAGAGAAAGATAAACTGATAGCTGAGAAAGATACAACAATCATTCAACTAGAAGGTAGGCTGAAGAGGCTGAGAGAAGATATTGTGATTGACAACGAGGTGATTGATGCCCTAAATGATTTGGTAGATGAACAAGCTGAACAACTGAGAGATAAGGATCATGAGATTGAAGGGTTAAAGAATAAGTTAACTGAAGCTGAACTGAGCAAAAGTGAAGTGCCCACAATCACTTACAGCAGGAAGAGGAAGTACCTTGGGAAACCGACAGATGCTGCTGGTGAATCACCAAAACGAGTAAAAATAGATTCACCAGAGCAGTCAGCCCCGGAGGAACAAGACAGGGTGGATAGTGATAGAGAGTGGGAGGAGCTGACAAAGGAAGAGTCTCCTAAAGCTGATAAAGAAGAAAAAGATGCTGAGCTCTTAACAACTGAAGATATTTTGGAAGAAAGAGCTCAATCAACCATGTTCATGGACTTGATAAGTAATGGATTTCCCTATGACATGGTTTAAAGAATGAACATGAATGAGATGATTGAAGTTTTGAAAGAGTTCGATGCTGCAAGGCTGATGCTACCCATATGCAACTATGAAACTTTCTCAAAATACAAAGCTATAGAGAAAATCAAGAAGGATTTGGGTCACTATGACACAAGACAGCTTACAAGGTATAACATGACATGCTGGCTACAAAGCCATAACTTTAATTCCCATGAATTCAAAGGAAGAAATATAACTGAGTTGAGGGCTATGATGGAACATGTCATGAAGGTGGAATTGGAGACAGGAGTAAAATTCAGAACTGGGGCTCCCAATCCTGCCTATCAACAACAACCAACACAAACCCCTGTTGAGCCTACTGTGGTTAAAGCCAAGGATATGCATAAGGGAAAAGAGAAGCTGATAATAGAGCCAAGGGATGTGATTCCTAATAAGATATGGCCTTTAGGAACTGTTGTGAGGGAGATTACAGAAGAAAGACTAAGTCTGATTCAACTGTTTGATCAGATGACATCTCCAAGATCAGCAGAAGATCATCACATATCAGCATGGAAATATGGATAATGGGACTGTGCTATGATAAAAAGGGCATCTGGTATGGTGCAATACTTCCTATTGGTGGAAACCTTACTGACACTGCCAGATGCAGACCTAAATGTCCTACAACACATTCCTATCATCAACTATCCCTTAAGTCCAAGAGGAAGAGACTTCTCCAGACTTGTGACTAAACTGAGTCACAAGTTCAAGGGAGATGTTCCGAGGGAAGCTAGATTGGTAGATGCTGAGCACCATAGAAGGAAATCAAGAAAGTCTCAGTCCAGGTCTCAGTTGATTGATGATGAATTTTTGAAGAGATCTGGATCTGAAGACAGATCTAATGCATGAATAAAGATAATAGAAGGCAATTTATTTACATTCCCTATAACAGACTGGGGATATTTAGAAAAGAACAAAGAGCTTGTTTTGCTGAGGAATGATCCTTAAAAGAAAGCTACAAGTATCAGACTCTTTGACCCAGTGGAAATAAAGTTGCTGCACCCAAGCTACACCTCTTACTTACATGACAAACACCTTCCAAGGCTGCAAGATCAAATTGCTCAAAATGACTTGTGCTTATATGTCCATCTTATTCAAGTCATTGACAAATTGCATGCCAATGCTCACAAGAGGAGGAAGTATGAAGTTGGGCAGCTGATTGGGTCAGAGATAAAACCCATAACAGAATTAAGAAATTCTGACCAGGACGAATTGGAAGTGGTATCCAATAACAGTGTTGTTGCAACACTGACCACTGAAGAGGACATCCTGGGGCTGAAATATAAAACACTAAAAAGAATGGGTAGAAGGCAGATCAGTTTCAAATATGAAGATCAAAAGACTACTGTAGAATACTTTAAAATGAAGATTTTGTCAAAAGTTCAAGAACTGAAAGACCTAAACCAATAATTACTAGAGTCTAAACCTAAGGGGGAGTATTGTTAGGTCTAGAACTCATGTATAGGTTTAGATGATCAATCAACTCTTGTAATCACACTTTGTAATTATTATTTGAATGATATGATATGAATGATTTTGATTACATTTGTTTTAATGAATTGAACAATATAATGTTACATCTTATTATATATGTTATAAATATATGATATAATATATTTCATAATGTATGTGTGAATGTGTGCAGTGAACACCAAGTGTTGGAACAACTGCGGATGAATAAAGTGTTCTTCCGTAGATGTTCTCGGGAATACAACTGAAGTGAACATCCGTAGATCTCCTGAGGAAGAACAATTCTAGCTGAACAAGTCAAAAGAACAAAGTGAAGCTACTGAAGGAGAAATTGTAATGGAAGAACAAGAACTCCTACGGAAGCACAATCACAAAAGAACAAGCAATGAAGATCAAGTGTTGCTGCGGAAGACTAAGTTCCTGTGGAAGAAGAAATTCCTACGGAAGACTGTTTAACACTTGTATGATTTCACATCATCAAGTAGTCAACTGACAGAAAGTCAACAAGTCAACGTGGCAGAACAACAACATTAATGGCGATGGAAGACATATATTTCAAGCGAATATTCAACGTCACATTAACAACATTATATGTATTTATTTCATTGTAAATCTCAAACTCCTATGCCGATAAATGTGGCGAGGATTCAGATAACTATAGTTAGCTGAATTATAGCAACAAGTTAGCGAAAGATTAGCAATGGATTAGAAACATAATAGAATAAGATCTCTATATAACATGAGATCAAGATCAGATGTAGATAGACGGTCAACATACGATCAAGCAACATAAGCAACATCAAAACATCAATAGCAACAAGAAAGCATTACGATCATCATTCGTGAACACTCGTGGTTTGATTATTCTTATATTCTGTTTGTTATATTGTTTGATTGATGTCTAGTTTGATAATCTCTTAAACAGCAAGTGTTGATAATTTCGCGATCAATACTTGTTCAAATCAAACCTGATAATTCCTGAACGATCCTTGGATTCACATAATGAAGAAAGGCCCGGTGAATAATCAAGAAAAGCTTTTGTTAACACATCATGACAAGTCGAGTCATGGAAAATGTTTTAAAAGATGCGGGCAAAGAAAATCTGATACATTACAAGGCAATTGGTGTGATAGAAAGTTTGCTTAAGGAAAAGAAAGAAAAGTTTCATCATATGAGCAAAAGAAGAAAGATTATCCTAAAAATCAAAGTCGACTGAAAAAAGATATTAGGAAAGTTGAATGTTATAACGGCCATGAGTTTGGACATTATGCAAGAGATTGTCATCAAGAAAACAAGCACAAAAAGAGTCAAACTTGTTGCATAAAGACAAAGAACCGACTCTCTTGATGGTAGTTACTAAAGATAATGAAAAATATGAGAAAATGCCCTTAGATGAAAAGGAAAATGATTTTTGGTTCTTATTATCAAAATACTTAATCATGAAGAACAAGAATAGCCTAGTTTAATCACTAAAAGGAGTCATGTTATAGAAGAATATAAAGAAGATAAATAGGGTGGTGACTATGTTCAAGTAGAAATGAAATGCAAGGAGTATCAAGATACATCATCAATAGATGCATTATCACAAGGAAACAAGATTGTGAAAGATGCTTAATCAAGTTACAAAAGGAAGAAACGAGAAGCAGTTGGTGGCTTACCACCAAGAGACATACACATGGAAATTCAAGAAAATAGAGTTGGATGTGTCAAAGAAAAAATGAAAGAACCTATTCATGTTCAAAACAAAAACCGTGTTGCGAAATTTGATCAAGAAATCTAGCAAAGGATAGGTAGGAACCGAAAGTTTAAAGACAAGGATCTTCTACAACATGTTCATGAATGAAGATATTGAAGATGAAGATGATGAAGGCATGGATTAAGAACTAGGGGGGAAATGTTGGAATATAGTTTCTAAATCCATGTGATTCAAAGTTTTAGTAGTGTTTCATATGTGAAACGATGGTTAAAAGTTATGGGTCAAAAAAGTAAATAATCTAAAGTATGTTGTGTGTCAAATATGTAAATATGTAAAGTCTAAGGGTCCTAGTGCTAGAAATAGAAGATGGAAACCGGTTGTAGGTTTATATATACCCAAGTCAAGTCTGTAAAATGATGTTGATCATCTTGTAATCAAGTTTGAAGTTCTAGTGTTGATCAATATTATGTGTTCATACGATCTTGGGCAACAATTAAACCAGTGTTGACCCATCGATGCTAACCCGGGTGTTGTAACAGTCATCTCTCCAACGGCTAGTAGGTTCATATTAGAGAGGTCTCGCCTACCATTCTCCCTGTCGCCAATGAATTTTGTCCTCAAACTTGGATGATCATCTGGACGTGGCAAGGTTCCAAGTCGGACACATTAAACATGCTGCGACATTTTATTCTCCCAGAAGTTCGATTTTGGTAGTTGTTATCATTCAACCGTAAGAAAGCCTTGATAAATGATCACTGTTAAATAATATATTTGAATGTTTTTCAATTGCAATGGTAATGAAATTTTCAGTTTAAGAATGATGCTATGATATGTAGGCCTAACTATAAGAACATCCGGAAAGGGAGCCTTACAATTACGCATGTATAGGGATTAGGGTTTCATTCTATCACTCACAACATTTTCACAAACCCATGTTCTTCCTGTACGAACAATCTTAGATCATCGTCTCTGATCATTATCTTTATATATGTCTTAGTCAATCTGCACATTCTCAATGAAGATTGATAGTCTTTTCTAGTCATTGTTGCATGTTTATTTCGAGTGTATGTTTCATATTTGTCTTGTTTAGTATTGTGACCTTGTCATCTTTGTTACGAATTTACCTTTAAATCATGTCTCTGGTTTCATTTATTCTAGATTTATAGTTGTTTACATTTATTCCCAAACCAAACGCATCCTATAATGAATATTCTTAAACCTTAAAACCAAACACACACTAGAATCTAAAACTAGGACTATAAAGGGTTATAGATATTGCCATATAAATTTTTCTACCGGTATATAAACTCATACCTTTTTTATTACAAGAATTAAATAGTCTGATGGAGTTTTTTCTTTTATAACATTGCACCTGGGCAATTCCAATATTACCCACCACAAACCATTTGTGCTTACATTTCCCACTTGAACACTTTGATTTGCTTTCTCATCAAAGTGGTTCATGACTTCATGAGATCCGAGAGTCTTGATGCTAAACTTTGCTTGGCTTCAGGAGAAACACCATGCTTCCCTATCATCGACTCGATAATTGCTTCTCCAAGTTTTTCATTCTCTAATACCGCATTCCCAGCTTCCGGGATACTACCATCTTTCGAGAAACTGATCTGCATTTAAATGTTTTGATTATTGTTGTTGTTATTATTATTATTATTATAATTATATTATTTGCCAAGAAAGGTTAAAGGTCTCAAATTTGGGAATATCATGAACAAGAATTTTTCTATCTTCAGTAGTAGTGAAAGTTTAGTTTTTAACAATTTTAAGAGTGACTGAGTGAGTTTATATTTTGACAACTATGGGTAACCAAACCGGTTAGCTTTCTTGATAATTTCACTCCAGAATTTGTCATAACTTGAAATTGTACTCAAGTTGTTCCCAAAATTGACAAACCATGCAATCTTTGATTAGTTTGCTTGAGGGTCTTCCATTTTGTTTTTGTGATTACTTATTATAAACAAAATTATAAAATAAATCATACCCTTTAGACCCGTTGCCCACCCTGTCTACCAACTATCTCGACGACTCTAAGTTTTAAGCCCAGAACCATGATGGTGTAAGTATGTAGGATGGAACTAACCGTTAGCGATCCCGCAGGTGAAATTGTAAAGAGAATAGAAGAGCCTGGTGGGAACATCTCATCCTTGAAAATCTCTAGAAACTTGTCAATGGTTTTGGCATCGGCTTCTGTATAGATCCCAAGTGACTTCCAAACCGCTACACAATTTTCTGACACTTTTTCAGAGTATTGCTTACCAGTTAAAGGTAGTATCATTGTCACCTGAGTAAATTTTTCAAAGGGTCCTGCACAGACATAAGGATCATGGTTGTTGATGAATTACAAATTGCCTAGCTTTGTAGAAGAATTTCATGAGACAGAAAAATGATTGTAGCATGCAATGTAGTTCTCGACATGTTGTCATAGGCAATATCAACACAGTGTGTGTCATGATGCTGAACGAAACGGGGCTAAAGATTTTAAAA
Organism: Flaveria sonorensis; assembly: GCA_025506505.1. Classification (NCBI taxonomy): domain Eukaryota; kingdom Viridiplantae; phylum Streptophyta; class Magnoliopsida; order Asterales; family Asteraceae; genus Flaveria; species Flaveria sonorensis. The sequence continues at coordinate 43,879,472 of CM046428.1, forward strand.
CGAGTGTGAAGATAGGTATGATTATAAATGACAGGTTCTTTTAATATATAATCATTTTTTAATATCTACGGCTTAGCTGTTATGTATTTCCGTTCAGTTGAAGGGTGTTATACCCTTATAGCGGGTAAGACTCCAAGAACAGAGAGGAAGGAGAAGGACAAGCTTTGGGGCAATTTTCTCTAAATTTCCATTCAATGAAAACAAGTACTTAAATAAGCAAACTATCCTATCATGCACTTTATTCTCCACTAATAATAATATGAAAATGCGGCCTACTCTACCACTAACTAATCATGCAAACATGCAAACAAGAACATGGAGAACATGGTGAACTCCACTCCTTAACAAAGCTGGGCTGCTGCTACTTGTTCACTTCTCCTGGAACCGAGCAGGAGCTTTAATGTCTATTTTGGGCCTGGTGCTATTGGGCTGATTCGACGGGCCTACTGGGCTAAGCTGTTGGGTCGTAACAAAGGGCCAAGTTATTACATATTCAAGCGATTTCGTTGAGGTTCTTGAGTTTTCCTGTTATGTATCTCCGTTCATTATCATTAGTAGTCATTACAGGTTGTTGCTAAGGCTCATATTTCATAACAAAATATTGCATCATAAATGTTTGAATAGATTATGATAATGCTGGGCCCTGTCTTTAAACTTCACACCACATTCTAAGTTTTATATTTGCAATAAGATTTTATTTATAAAACAAGAAGCCAAATATTGGAAAGTGATTAACATTTCATCCATTTCAAAACAAACAAAGTAATTATACACCAATAAACAATAACAGAAAAAAAAAAAAAACTGTAGCAAGTTACCGACACAAGATTAGAAGCAATATTAGACCATCCTTCAAATTCAACAGCAAATATTCTAGCCCTGTCATTTCCCCCTAATGTTTCTGTTTCAAAACCTAATTTAGTCCATTGAGACCAACAAATAATTGATTGCAGAAAAAACTCATCATCGATCTCTCAAACTTAAACCAGCAAATAACATCCCTAGTTGGAAACTACAAAATCTACTATTCAAACAAAACCATTTACAGAAAGATAATAACTGCATAGCTATCAACATTCTTAGAACAAACGAAAACCACAGGCAAATGTTAATCGAGTATAGGTTTACCAGTAACAATATCCCTGTAGAAGTCGTCAGAAACCGTCAACTCCTGAGCGCTTTTGCCTTTCCACTTGACGGCCAGCGAAGAAACAGCTTTATCCTCCAAGTAGACTCCAATTCCAGTAAACTTCACGAAGTTCCCTTGGATCTCCAGACCTCTAACACCTTCACCATCATACAACAACACACCAATACGATACGATTTGATTCAATATCCATTAATTAACAATAAACTTTAACTGACATACATGTTGATGATTGTTTATTATACCTGCGCCTGCGAGGAAGAAGGTGTTGGTTGTGCCTGGAGGCTTAAGGGATGGTGGAAAAACGATGGATTCGACCTGGAGACCACCGGTGGATGAATATGATGCCATTGTAGCTAGTAGTGTAAAGTAGATGTATCTGAAAACATTGGGTTTGACTCATAGTTGAAGCTATTTATAGAGGATTTTTAAGTGGTAGTTAGATCGTGTGGAGGAAAACTACGGAGTTGGGGAAATTGGCGGTCCAGATTAAAAGCTTCAAATATCAAGTATTAAGATTAAGATTATTAGTAATATTTTTTTTCTTGACTTTAAATGGTAGTAATGTTCTAAGAAACATACGGCACGTTATTTTATAAACGATTTAAACCTCTGCCTTTTTGGCCGTGTTAAACTATCAGAATATGCTTTGGAGACAACGACAACAGTTACTTTACAAATGCTTATAATTAAAAAGAAAATGTTTCAATACAAAGTTTTTAGAAATCTATAAATGGTAAGAATAACTAAAATGTTTGACACGTATTTTTTTTAGTTTATCAATATTGGTTGAGTGTAAAATTGGTAACGTTTCTCCTTCTGTAGTTTCAATTTTCTTTAACATTCGTAACTTTTATATATGATATTATTTTTTTTAAATAATTACAACATAAAAAATGAACATTTTTTTTCCTTTAAAATGTGTATAGTGTTTATACAAAAAAAGTTTTTTATATGTTTTTGAGCTTATTATATAATTTCGACAGATAGTTGTATAATCTTTTGAATTGACAAGTATTACCCAATTACCTAATAGAGAATTATATGATGAACTGAAAACGTAAAAAGTTCATATTTATCAACATTTTGTTATTGAAATTCATCAATCTGAAAAAAATATAATGGTCAACATTACACACGGTGATTAGCATTAGATACGATGGATAGCACAATGACCGACATTAAACACAATGAGCTGCTTGATGAGGATTATACGATGACTAGCTTAGGATCACACAGTGAAGTGTAAAAGGTAAAAAAATTACATTTTCAATATTGTATTATTTAAAAGTAATAATTTTATAAAAACACAATAACACACACAATGATCAGCATTAGACACAATAATCTGATAAATATTACATAATGACTTGATATTGTACAATGATCTAGTGAATATTATATAATATATAGAAAAAAGCATGATAAAAATTTATAGATCATGAAACGGATACACGATGATACTCGCATAACATATGTTTTGTACTCCCATCAAACATGAACAGTATGTGACTAAAAGTTGATGCATCATCGTGTTGTTATACAAGTCATGTTTGTATGTTTGAAATTGTTTGATATGAACATAAACGAATAAAACACCCGAGAACATGCTTACTTTTTTGATCATTTCTAGTATAGGTAGATAATAGGTGCTTGAGTATGAAATAGGCATAAAACTTGAATTATAATTTTATGTATTTACAAATATGCTCTTATACACTGTCTAGATAACAATGATTGATTTAAGAAGAGTTTAAAGTGAATTTAAATAAAGTACTCTGTTTTTCTATTTTTAAAGTTCGTTAATATTATCACCCATTAAAAAGCTATACATTGTAGGATTTTAAATTTCCAAATTTTCTGGATATCTCTAATGAATCATGTAAATAACACATTTAGATTGAAATATTTCATTGGTACTTATGAAAATTCAATCAGATAATTCATAAAGAAAAAAAGAACGGATATTTAAAATTTGTGATGAAAAAATGTATACATAAAGGCAGACCACAAACTTTTCTTATACATATGACGAACCATCTTTAATGTTTCGTGTTGAGATGATGCTTGATGCGTGTTCAAATGTCTAAACCATAACTTAGACATCGTAAAATATTCACATTCTAGTTAAGTTTTTTTTATCATTAGTTATAGATATTCATATGTTTCGATTAGATTAATAATAATTTATGTTAATTAGCACAATAACCAACATTAGACTCGATAATCAACATTAGACACAATAAGCTGCTTGATGATGATTACACGATGACTAGCTTACGATCACACAGTGAAGTGTAAAAGGTAAAAAAATTATATTTTCACATTGTATTATTTAAAAGTAATAATTTTATTAAAATATAATAAAACACACAATGATCAGCATTAGACACAATGATATGATAAATATTAAATAATGACTTGATATTCCACAATGATCTAGTGAATATTATATAATGAGTTGAAATAACAAAAAAAAATTATTTTTAATATATCAACATTATAGTTGTTTTAGAGATAAAAAACGCTTGTTTCTATGCTGTAAATTTTTAAAAAATAATAATGTAAAAGTTATGAGCGATTAAAGAAAACAGTGGAATATGAAAATAGGGCTAATACTAAGCACTCTTGGTTTATCATTTAACGTTTTTAATTATTTATCATTATATCATTGAATTTTCTTAGCCTTGGATTTAAGTTTTGATGATTAATAATCATTCTTTCTCTTCTTAATTTTTAAGTTAGAATAACTCAGACACTAATTAAAATAAAACCATGACTTTAAATGTTTTTATCACATTGATGATTATATTAACATTAAAATTATTATTGGTCCGTTATGGAATGAATCTTCCTTGATGTGACTGTGCTGAAATATATGACATTTTCAATTCAAGGATAAACACATGTTTTGAATTAATATTTTATATTTTGGTTATTTTGACATTTTCTAGTTTCGTTTGTTTTGTCCTCTTTTCATATTTGTATTACGCTGGAGTTGAATATTATTCAAAACGAGTTACTATTGGGCTAAAGGAAAGCTTGAGCTGAAGTTGTGTAGCTGACTGAAGCCAATTGTTGTTCAGAATGATATATAACCCTATATAATACTTGTGTATATACAAAGAGTTTCAAGACTGAAACCTGACCCGCTTCTGTTCGGTTTTGTTCATCAAAGTTCTAGAGGCTATCTTTCACTTGTCATCTTCATATTGTTATCGTGATGATGAAGATGCTAGTTTAGTTTGATGATCAAAAACAGTGGCAGAACCAGGAATTTTTCTCAATGGGGTCACTATTTTTCGGTGATTCGTTTTGTAACAAAATAATATAAGATTTTTCGGGTTGTCCGGTCGGGTCGGGTCGGGTCGGTTAAAAATGTAATTAGATTGCATTGAAAATGTTAACAAGTTATTAATTTACCTAGATATCACTAGTTCAAAATTCACTACCTGAATTTCTAGATGTCTATCATATAATTAAAGTAAAACATGTAAACCACATGAATATATCACCATTTTTTTGCCAACTACAAAAGATAGAGTAGAGATACAAAGTTAAAAGAAAGAATGAAAAACAACGTTGGTTAAAAATAGAGTGAATAACTTAAAATACATAAATGACCTCATGATTACTGTTTTTTTCTAATAAAAGAGCAACAAGTTCGAGGTAAGAAACATAGATATAAAGTACGCACATATCAAAGAACCAAATTTGTAATAAGTTTATTGTGAATTTTTTTTAAAATTGTGTATTTTAGTATGTGTTTGTTGACAAGAGGGGTTGATCTCGATAAAATTACACATTAGGGCAACCCGCTCATGGCAGGAGCGGGTTCTGTCCCTTGGTCAAACCTCTCCCATGAAAAGAGCCTGGTGTCACATCTCCATCAGAACCCGCCCCTACCATGGGCGGGTTCTCAGTGTGTGTGGCCGTGTGTGTTTCAGGCGTAGTGTCACATCGTGAGAAGAACTCGCCCTTGCCAAGGGCGGGTTCTCCTCCTTTTTTTTTCCACCACAAATTTAACCTACCTTTCACATCGGGGACAGAACACGCTCTTTCCAAGGGCGGGTTCTCCTCAACCTAAATTCCAACCACATATTTAACCTAACCGCTTAACCGTTCCATCCAAAAATTTTGTATATAAAGTATCGAATTTTATTTTTGATACATTCAACACAATTCAAAAAGTATCGAATTTTATTTTTAATACATTCAACACATAACTTTTCTGTATTCAAACCCAACATGTCTCGACCTTATTTTTTACAATTATTTTGGGGTGGTGATATTTCATTCGAAAATAGAAATATCATATGTGATAATTCTACTAGAAGTTCAACAATTATTCTTCGTAATAGAGTGTTATATGAAGAATTTGTTGATTTAATCTATAATCATATTCAGGTTCAAAAAGAGTATTATAATTTGAAATTAAAATTATATTACTCATACGGTGGTTTCTCTCAAAGCTCTGAAATTTTTAATGACTCAAGTCTAGAAGTCTTGTATTATTTGGGAGAAAATGTTGAAAATTTCCAATGAAATGTTTACGTTATCATTGAGCCGAAGATGTCTATTCAACAATCCAATTATTTGGATCATCTTGGCGGTTTCTCTGTATCAGAAGCACCCGGTCCGTCAAGCAATTCTCATCATCAAGGCAATGTAAGATCACATGATTATCAAGCCGGTCCGTCAACCATTTCTCATCATCAATTCGACAATGATAACGGAGGTTTTGATAAGTCAGATGATGGTATTTCAGACAGTAGTGAAGATACCGAACTCATCCCGTCACAAGAAGATTCTAGTGATGATGACAACAACAGCTATGGAGTTTCAGACTATTATAATTCTAATGTTAATCCAGGATCTTACGGGGTGACAAACTATTCTGAAGATCCTCAAGAGTTAAGAGATTATGAAGCTGCTGATTTTGACGATGAAGACCATATGGATATATGGAATGAAGAGTCAAAAGAAATCCGTGTTGGGATGTACTTTAAATCGAAAGATGAAGTAATGCATGCAGTGCGGTTATGGAATCTTGCACGTAACAGAGAGGCTGTAGTAGTTGAAAGTAAACGTACAAGATGGAGAGCAAAATGTTACAGTACTAGCCCTAATTACAATAATAATCTTGGTAATGGTCCTCCATGTACCTGGTATGTGTATGCATCCAAGAAACACGATCATCACATGTGGAGAATTTCAAGATGGGTGAATGCACACAACTACTTTGGAGCTGTTGTTGGTAACAACAATAGAAGTTTCAAATGCAGAGATATTGTTACCCGCATCATCCATTTTATTCGTCAGGATATTGCTTTTCCTATCAAGCAAATTCAAGCACATTTAAAAGACATGTTGAATGTTGATGTTTCATATAATAAAGCCTGGCGAGCTAGAAAAGCTGCTATTAAGAGTATTTACGGTAGCTGGGAGAGTAATTTTGAGCAGTTACCTACATACATCACGCATTACAAGAGAAAAACCATGTTATCGTGGAATGGTTACATCATCCGACCGGAACATCTGCTTATTATACATTCAAATATGTGTTTTGGGCATTCGGTCCAATTATTAAAGCATTCAGTTATTGTCAGCCGGTGATATCTATTGACGGCACTTTTTTGAAAGGTTCCTACCGTGGTAAAATGTTAATTGCAGTTGCAAAAAATGCAAACAACTACGTAATGCCGGTAGCTTATGCAATTGTAGATGAAGAGACGGTGGAAAGTTGGAGTTGGTTTTTCGAGAAATTTTGGTCACACATTGCAGTTCACCATAATTCTATTGGTTCGGGAAAAAAGTTGTGTGTTATTTCCAATAGGCACAAAGGAATTATTCGTGCAATGAATACTCTTGAAGAGTGGAAAAATAATGTTGTGCATCGATTTTGTCTCCGACATGTTCGAAGTAACCTCATGCAAAAGTTCAAGGTTTCTAGCTTAAAAAGGATATGTTGGTCTATCGGAAGCACCACCCAACAAAGGAAGTATAACTATTGTGTAAGTCAAATGAGAAACATCAATCTGGAAGCGTGGGAATATTTAAAAACTATTAAAGAGAGTAAATGGACTCTTCTACACGACAAAAATCATCGTAGGTGGGGTAACCTGACGACGAACATTTCAGAAAGCTTCAACAATACGTTACGAGGTGTCAGGCTTATGCCAATAAAAGCTATTATTAATTGTACGTTCTAGAAAACAGTCGAACAATTCAGAAAGCATACTGACATCGCAGCCAATTGTAACACAGCGTTACCCCCTCGCATATGGCGTTTGTTCAATGCACGCGATATTAACTCCCAAGAACATATCATAACAGAGTTTGATTACAAAGAGGCGAGATATAGAGTTCTGTCAAAGATCCAAACAAATGAAGCTGGTGGAAATGATTATACCGTGGAATACAAAAACAGAAGTTGCACGTGTGGTAAATGGCTGATGCAAAGATTCCCATGCTCACATGCAATTACAGTTTGCCGCCATAGAGGTGAATCACCTCATAACATTGTTCATCAGGTCTATAGTACTGTTGTTTATCAAGAACAGTACAACGATCATTTTTACCTGCTTCATCACCCTGAATATTGGACGAACCCGGGTTGGAGGATAAGAGGCGATCCATCAAAATCACTACGTCACGAGGTAGGAGACGCACGAGAAGGATACACAACGAGATGGATGCTCATCATCCAGGTGTACCAGTTATACGTAGATGCTCAATATGTAGCAAACAGGTCATAATATGAACACTTGTCCAAACTTATATTCATGAGGAGATTGTTGTATATTAATTTTATTTGATGTTTACTGGTTATTATTGTTTTAAGTTAATTTTGTTGTTTAATAAAAAATAATTATTTTATTCCAAAAAATAATTATTTTATTCCAAAAAACTCCTATAAATAGCACCACCCTTCTCATACTAGCACACCACATTTCACAATTTCCCTTCAAAAAACACCAAATAACCCATAAAATGGCACACCGACCCGGTAAAGAACCAGTTCATGAACTCCGATCGACGAGTTCAATTCTACAAAGGTTGAGGCGGCCTAAGAAGCAACATGAATCATCTTCATCCGAAAACAACCCGGTGCATACACCATTTTTAGTTGCAGATGAAGAAGAATCTAAGAACTGGTCAAAAGATGCTATTGACTACTACAACAACGGTGATGCGCCGTATTGTGTTTCAGTTCTATTTGGTGGTAACTTTCTTGGGAAGGATTTTTGGGGTGCTTTATTAGGCTATGAACGCGATGGTCTTTTTCCATTGGTAAAAATCTTATATATTTTTAGTAAAAATCTTATTAGTTTTATATAATATTTATTAGATGTTAATACTTTATATCACAGCATATAGAAGGTTGGGTAAAACGGATGATGCGGATGAGACGTGAAAAGCTTGCGAAATTTGGACCATCGGGATTGAATTGGACAATTTTACCACCTCAGTTTCGGGATGAATTATGTGTGTGGAAAGATGTCAAGCCTATCAAATATGCCAACGGAACTGATGAGTTGTACCCTCCATTTTGGGAAGTGCAATATGTTTATATTCCAATACTTATAAAAGCAGTAGAAGATTGGTTACTGATCCGAATCAACTTGCATACAATGGAGATCCTTCAGTATTGGTCAAATAACTTATATCGTGAACTATATCATGAGTTAGTTCTCCCTATTTTAGATTTTATTCCATGTAATTTTTACTGTCTGATGGAACAGATTGGTTACTGGAAAAAAAATTATACTGGACCGTTTATTCATCCTGATAAAAGGGATGACATGCCTTTCACAACTACTGAGGAGTATTTGCCTAAAGACGGGGGTGACCTTGGTGGTAATTCAGGGGTTTTTGTTTGTATGTTAATGCAAAAGCTAGTTCAAGGAAAACCTTAAGTATGGAGGGAAATTTTAAAGACACGTGTGCAAAATATCGACGCTATATGGCAAAAGAGTTTTATCAGTATCGTTATACATATAGTCACCTTGAATGGTTCACAGAAAAGATAGTCAAACGCAAGACCCACAAGTGACCTTCTTTGTTGTATTACTGATTTACTTAGTTTTATTATACTACTTGTTAGTTTTTGGATGCTTATTCTAATAATATTATATTTTATGTTTCTATTTTATGATAAAATTTCATTCTATAAATGAAAGTACAAAAAATTACATAATTAAAAAGGTAAAAATACATCTCTAAAAATATAAATGAAATAACATCTAACGAGTGTCATCATTATCATTTGTTGCTTCATCATTTAAGTCGAATGAGCAAGGAGGAGATGCATTAAAAAACCGGTCAACTGATTGAGCCATCTCTTGAAATTGAGGGTAATAAGGTATCGGGGAAGAATGATGAAACGATTGTTCATAAGTTGTATTAGGGCTTTGATAAGGATTTGACGGGCCCCCTTCTTCAAAATTCTGGGTACCCATTTGACTAAATTGTGGATGCTGAGAAGTTGAGGTACCACCGAAAAAAAATCTTGGTTACCCATTTGGCTTAAAAAGGGGGAGTTGAACTGTTGTTCTGTGGAAACCCTTTGTTCAGTCATATTCTGTTGCTCCACATTATCATCAACAACTTGTCGACCAACCCGCCCTCGTCCTCTACCCCTTCTACGTAAACGTTGTGTGACAGGAGGAAGTTGAGTATCATCAACATTCTGTGTCACATGCGTTGGTAGATAACTTATATGGTTTGCATGTGCAAATTCCATATAACGGCTCGCCATATTCCTTCCCGATTCATCCCCTGGTCTTTGATAAAACTGACTCATCCCATCCATCTATAAATAACATTATGAAAGTTTACTTTTAATATAATAATAATAATAATGATAATAATAATAATTAAATAATCATTATAACAAATAAATTAATAATAATAATACCATCATTCTCAATCTTTGTCCATCATTTTGGAAGCCATGAGGGTTCGTGTCTTGATGAGCCGGGTTTGTTGTATACACAACAGTACGCTCTAAATACCACCTCATGTATGCTTCAGAAGCAATTGGCGAATCAGTGTATTCCTCATTCACAACTGAATTATGTCGAGACGCCCATGCTTGAACAAAGATATTATGATGTTGTATCCAGTTTTTATTTCTACCACCTCTACGAGCAATCGAATGTAGATTTGTGTGTTGCTCCCGGGTTAGTAACACACTTGTAGGGATTGGTTGAAATATTTCAAATTGTCTTAAAACCCTACTTGATATGTGAGGCTCAACAATTTCCCAACATATAAGGTATGTGTCACTTCTCCAGCTTTGATATCCACTTGTGCAGATATCAGGTAGACAGTGGATGATATTATCATAAGGTCTCCAATTAAACTGATATAAAAAATATGAATTAATATGTTTTCACAATGTTAATTTATAAAAAATAATATTAGATTAATATTAATACCGTGTCTTCGCTTAATGAATGCAGCTGAGATCGATAGGCACTCAAACAGTGTGGAGTGGTGTTTACATAACTAAGTTCACCCGTCCATCTGTAATAAAGTTTTCAAATATGCCCGGTTAATTAGAAAAATATAACATTACTAAAAATAGTTAATTTATAAGTTTTTTTAACATACCTTGCACCATATGGTAATCTGAAATCAATCGATCGAGTATTCAGGGGACACATAGAAGGGAATCTTACCCATGCCCATAATTGCAACAAGAATAAAGGCCCACCAACCTCTCGATTTGTGACACTCGTTGCCTTACATAATTGCCTATACAAAGATGCTAAAACTGCACTTGTCCAACTAAGTCTACCACAGTTATTTAAATTTTCAATATGACTTAAATAATTTATGTGCACCCAGTTGCTAGAAGTGTCAGGAAATAAAGTGGCACCAATCATAAAAAATATAATTAATCTAGCTCGTTGGATGCATTGAAAATCTGTGGCATTATTAGGGAATGGTTTTATTATTTCATCTAAAATAAATCTTAGGTTTAACTTATAACCACTTACAGCACTTGTAGCGAGTGTACAACCGGTTAAATACTCAAACCTCATTATAATTTCAGATGCACTCATAGCATAATCAGTGCCAGAAACAACATCACCTTCAACCGGCAAACCCCATAAAACTTGTACATCTTGAAGGGTTATCGTAGTTTCTCCAACCGGTAAATGAAATGTGTGTGTCTCGGTCTCCATCTTTCCACCAAGCCGAGATAAGAGCACGGTCAAGTTTGCGATAACCACACTCGATCACACCCGCAAAACCAGCCAACCGTATATACCTCATAATATTATCAGGGATAGGTTCTTCATCAATGTAATACCAAAAAGCTTTATCACCTCGTCTAACACATAAAATTCCTTCGTCGCTTTCTGGATCGCGAAAATAATAATCAGCTCTATGTTGACCACTTAAAAATAACAAATCGTTATTTAGTGGACCTGATGTAATTCTCCAGCTCATTTTTTTTGGAAATGAAATATGAAATTACAGAGAAAATTATATTGAAAGATAGTGTAGATAAGAAAATCAGGAAAATATCGAAAGATAGAGGATAACTCGTGAGGAGATGGATTGAGAATTATGTGATTTAAATACCGATCTTGTGTGTGTTTGGTAGGTGAAACGTGTGGCTAGAAAAAGGGGGGAGGAGAACCCGTCCTTCCCAAGGCGAGTTCTTTTCAATATGTCATCTCAATCACGGGCACACATACACTGTGTACACTCACATGCATACACGGCACACACACTGTGCACACTCACATGCATACACCCACATTCACATGCATGCACTCACATGCACTCACATGCGCCTGAAACACACACTGAAACACACACGGGCCACACACACTGAGAACCCGCCCATGGTAGGGGCGGGTTCTGATGGAGATATGACACCCCGGCTCTTTTCGCTGGAGAGGTTTGACTGAGGGACAGAACCCGCCCCTGCCATGGGTGGGTTCTCCTAATGTGTAATTTTATCGAGATAACCCCTCTTGTCAACAAACACACCTAAAATACCCAATTTAAAAAAAATTCGTTTATTGTAGGGTCAAGAATTATATTTATAAACCAAAATGAAGAGTTATATAATAACTTCTTTAAAGTTCAAACTCTAAACTATGTGAATCTTATTTGACCGAATTAGTAGTTGAGTTGATGGTATAGAAATGTCGACAGCAAATAGCCTGTATCTGAACACAAAGACATCAAAATGTGTGGGGAATAAAGCAAAATCCATCTTTTGAATACTTAAACTACAAAGACCGTTCAATTGTTTTTGCTTTTATGGGTGGGGTGGTCTTCTATGTCACACCTACCATGATAACAAAACTATAATATCTATTTGAAATCAAATACATTTGATAGTAACCTTAAGGTCAGTCTAGCGGCTGCAACCTGCAGGCGAGGTTGGGGGGGTGGCAGGGGGTAGTCAAGCAGTGGAGGCTGGAGTTTTGGAGGGACAGGTTGATGGTGGGTATGAGAGAAAACTAATTGGGGTTAGGGGTTTTATTTTGTGTTATAAGAATAAGGGTATTTTAGTAATTTTACCTAAATAAAAAGTGAAAAAATGGCCGCTACAGAAATTCAAACTCACAACCTCTTCTGGCTTCAGGCGCACGACTTACCAGTGAAATAATACATTTTTATGATATATTGTTAACATTAATATACTAATTGATTCACTTTCTGCAAAACTAAGAGTTCACCAAAAACTGACATTATACATTATACTACGGGTTCACAAATCAATGGGGTCACTTGACCCCATACTCGATACCCTAGTTCCGCCCCTGGGCGAGGGCGGGGGGGGGGGGGGGGTGGCAGGGGGCAGCCGAGCAGTGGAGGCTGGAGTTTTGGAGCAGCAGGTTGATGGTGGGTATGGGGGAAAATTAATTGGGGTTAGGGTTTTATTTTGTGTTATAAGAATAAGGGTATTTTAGTAATTTTACCTAAATAAAAAGTGAAAAAATGGCTGCTGCATAAATTCGAACTCACAACCTCTTCTTGGCTTCAGGCGCGCAACTTACAAGTGAACTAGCAACATTTTTATGATATATTGTTAACATTAATATACTAATTGGTTCACTTTCTGTAAAACTAGAGGTTCACCAAAAAACTCGACATTATACATTAAACTATGGGTTCAAAAATCAATGGGGTCACTTGACCCCGTACTTGATACCCTAGTTCCACCCCTGGTCGAACATACACATCTTTTGGAATCGTCTCCGCCTCTTGATAATCTTCATCTCTTTTAGACCATCATCTCTTATGTATGTTTCCCTCTTTCTTTTGAGTCTTAAATGATGATACATTGTCTTCATTATAGTTGAAGAAAGTTTTATTTTAGTTCGGTTAGTTCATCATTTATTCTAGGTTCATCATGTTTCCTGCCTAGGGTTTGTTTATGTCTTGGTTTTTGGTGTAAACGATGTTGAGTTGGTAATAATATTGAGATTTTTACTTCATGACAGACTGAATATAAATTCAAAATTAGTCAACGAGATACATGGTTAATGACTTAAGAACGAGGTGGGAGGACTCATTCACCAAGTAAGCACCAATTCATCTGGAATGACAAGGTTTAACTATTTCCAATTAATGAAGATGCAAGCGAGAGAAGCAACTGCAAAAAATATACGAGAGAGTATATAGTTGTGTTTCCACTTAAAAACTCATAAACTTATCTTTAGAAGAGAAACAAAATCAAGAAATCTGTTAACTTTGTTTGAAACCATCAATCTTCGAGGGAACACGTTTCTATGCAATCTAAACATGAATCATTTTGTTATTTGATTACTAGTTAATTTTATAGGAGCCAATGTTAAAAATATATGGTCATCTAGGTTTTGTTAGAATAAATGTTATTTAAAAAATCTACGAGGTCATCTTTTCCAATAGCCTATTGCTTACCCTTAGGCCCTAATCCTGCCATGTGCTACTTGTTGAAAAAGACTTTAGGAGGGGAGGGCGGTGGGCACAAAGGATGAACATGTTAGGAGAGGGAGCAAACCCTTAATTTTCGTAGTGGCTTGAAAAAGGCTGTTAGAACGAAAGGGTTAGAGGGAGATGAACAAGGAGGGTGATGAACATGTTAGGAGAAGGAATGTGACGAAGAAGAATAGAGTTATTAGGCTTTTTTTTGTCTTTTAAAAGTATTAGTAAATTGTGCCTTAGTAGAAAAATTAAAAGCGGTATTACTGATCGACATACAATAAGGCCCAAACCCAAACCCTTAGAAATCCAAATGATCCTGGTCAAAAACACAAAAGTCAACACAGGCAGATGCTAATGAAAATCTTAATAACAATTACAAATCTTCATATTCTTCTAACCGCCAAATACCAATAGAAATCTTCATGTGACCGTCTAGGTAAGCACATCCAATCTCTAACATTTTCCATGTCTTTGGTGTTCTAAAATTAATAGCCACAAAGAGATTTAAAGGTTGGTGCTCTAGTCAAAATCATTAATATTAAGACCAAACATTGTTGGTTCATGCCCTTGAGAAACAAACACACAAACATAGTAATGTGGATAACTTATTGTGTATTCACCTACTAAAAAAATAGATACAAGAGATATTTTTATAATACTCCTATATATTTTTAAGCTATACCGTATTTAGAAAAATAAAAGAAATAAAACATAAAAATACCCACGTAAAGCCTCCATGATGAATCCCATGAAGATTACTCGATCAACCCATGACCAATTCACATAACTAGGTGAAACTCCGCACGCGCGTTGCGCGATATTTGATACCGATTGTAGTGTAATTCTACCGAAGAACAATATTAATATATGCTAACAAACTAGGAATAACATCTACAAAGAAAATGAAAATGTCCCTGCACTATGTCATTTTTTGTTTACATAAGGATCTTTCATAAAGACCTATTTACCAAAATAAACACCAAAAGAAGTACGATTTGATATTGTTTTGGGTTGACTACAAAAGGTGGTAAGGGCTTCCTCAAAAAGTGGCAGGGATCTTTACAAAAAGTGGTAGCAATATATCCGAAAGTTTTTAGGTATCTTTAGCTTGCTTTTCTGCTGTTATACCTGTTTTTTTACCAGATGAAGCATTTAGGATGTAGTGATTTAAAGTATGAGAAACCTCTAAAGAAAAGGCCCATAGGCTATATAATCATAAAGAAAAGATCTAAAATACCTTCTACATGGAACAGCTTTCTTTTTGTCGATGGATTAGGTTCACGCATTTGCATTACATGAGATGTTGATGGAGTGGCAACCGAAGGTGTGGTGACTGATGATGTTTGTTTTGTGTTTATGTCAACGCGGTTAACGGTGCAGCGAAGCAGTCTTGTTCTCATGTTCTTTGCACTTGAATGTGGAATAAAGCCTCTTTATTTATGATAGAGCGCAAGGATGCATCTGGGTCTGACCTACCTAGTATGTCTAAACATGTCATTCCGATTAGAATTGCAGATGGCTCGTTGAAGATTATGGCAGGGATGCTTCCTGTACCATCAGTGAGTGTGGCAGTGATCCGATATCTGCAATGTTCAAATTTGTTACTTGTGGACATTATTTTTAGTGATTGTGATAACAAACGTCTTACATTTCTGTTGGGTTGCTGTAGTTCCATGCGTTGAGCAAACCAATTATTTCCAGCTTTTATAAGTGTCTAATCACAGTTTAAACAACCGACAGAGTGCCATTTTGTGTCGATAGGTATGTCGGATATTGCTCCCTTCAAGTTAAAAGTTCGGCCCTGCGGTGATAAATGTTCATGCATGGTATCATTTATAATGTATGGTGGATGATATAAATATCAATAAATATACAGAGAGTTTATCTAACCTTAAATTTATTGCTTTCTAGTTCTTGTAGTTTTAATATAGTTGTGCTTTCCTGTTGTGTTGCTGGTGTTTGCTGTCCTGTTTCTATTGAGAAGCTGTCTTTATTAGACTCCATTCTTCAAAGCTGCATTCAGTAAAAGTTGATAATGGTTCTTATGTAATTTTCAGTGGGAATACATGTTTGTTTGTGAGGTATCTTACATGTCCAAGAGGATGTGTGTTTCTGCTGTTGATGGGTTCAGGTATATATGGCTTGCATTCGTTGACTGAAGTTGAACTTTACCTATTTTCCAAACAATGGCTATCAGCATGTTTATATATCATTTTTTATGTTTCTATAGAATGTTTTATACCCATGAAATCAGTAAGCCTTAGAGCAGTTAAAGCAAGGATTGTAGGTGGTCTTGATGATTGAACTGCTGCCCTTGGGAACCTGAGTGAAGAGGTAACTATTTCCTCCTACAGGCGGATTGTGACATCCTGATTACTGCAAAATTTTTGCTAATCAGATTCATATGTACATTAACAGGCTAGTATATGTAGGGTAAACATTGTGGCCTTTAGACTGTCTTCCTTAGGTAATTGGATTAGGCAGGTTTCCTAGGCAGATTATTTGCGAAGTTTAACATACACGAATAAATATATAGATATATGCATACCTGTTTTTTAGCCTGAATCTTTTAATTGAATTTATATACACTATATATATATATATATATATATATATATATTATATATATATATAATATATATAATATATATATATATATATATATACAAGGTGTATTTTTTACCTGCAATCTTTCAATGTTAGTGTGACATATGGCTTTCCATCATTTGTATATTTATCTTGCATTCGTTGCAGTATGCCAATGTAATATGCATTGTTCATGGTTATGATTAGGAATAAAGTTCCAATAATTTAAGGAAAAATAGTTAAGAAGACTTTAATTACCCAGAATAATCTTATTCTGTGTTTGACTTGGATCCTTCACTTTTTTGTGTAAATTTTCCAATCTTTGTCGGCTTATGAACTCAAAATATTCCATTGGAATTTCATGTGTTTCTGGAATAGGGGTGAACACAGAGGCTGAACCAATCCGCATGTATGCTGGATGTGATAAGGTGGATGTGTATCTATCAGGTTCTGTGCATGCGTAACCTTTGATCTTGAAGCATTTATGCAGCTGTAATTTCGAAAGAACTGGCCTCTGATCCTTTTCCTTTGGCCATGGCTTGTATCCCCATTCCCTGTTATAATCAAAATTAGTATGATGAATAAAAAAAGATCAAGTTCAAGGTGACAACTGATAGATACGCTTGCTCATATTTATTGCGTATAAGAGTATGTACATTCAAATATCTTTTATGGTCTTATAACGATGTTGGTGTATAAATGTTACAGGTAACGTACGCCCTGCAATCAAACTCAAGATTCGTATTGATTGATACGAAAACTTTACTAATAGAAAGGGTAAAAATGCGCTCAAGAAACCTATCTACTAATTGAATAATATAATAAATTTTAAAAAAAAAATGGTTTTTTACCTCCTTGTCAACAAATACATAACAAATTTCATTGTCACGAAAAGCAGGCTTCCAACTGCGAATAACTCGTATCTCCAGTTCGGGACAATCACCACCAGGTCTAAGTGCCGAAATACCGGTGTCCTCCATGGTTAATTACCTGCAATACGGAGAAGATATGAGTATAATGTATGTGCTAATAACGAAGCATAGCAGATGTAGTACCCATATTGAATACAATATCATATACTAACATTGTAAACCTAGGTCTAACACGAACATTTTTTTTTTTCTCACTTCCTCTAATAATTTTGTGTATACAATATTTATGGTTTTATAATCACTACTCATAACGCTTTTCTTGGTCAGAATTTTTATCGAGTTTGGAGTCATCGCTCTTGAAAGAGCAACATAAAGCTGACCATGACCAAAAATAGGTTCAGGTAGGTATATACCTATTTTTCTGAGAGATTGACCCTGACTTTTGTTAATTGTCATAGCGTAACATGTTTTCAGTGGGAATTGTCTCCTCGTAAAAACAAACGGTAAGTCCTTTGTATTATGAACGAAATTAATCCTTGGAATATAAACTCTACTACCAACTGACGCACCTGTTATTATATGTGCCTCAATTACACGTGGTAACAAATGTATAACTAATAATCTTGTTCCATTACATAAACCATTCTTTTGATCAATATTACGAATTAACATAACCGGGGTGTTCTTTTTTAGTTTAGACAGTGATTTGGAACAATATTAAAATCCAGCACATTCAAGTATTCAACGGGATACATGGCATCAATATCACCGGCATTGCTAGAATGCGGGACCATAGAGTCAGTACTTAAGTAAGAAATGTAGCCTCCTGGAGTAAAACTAAGAACCATTTCATTAATTGTGTCAACAGTTTCATTCTTGGGACATATAATGGTGCGTTCCACAATATTTGACTCATTTGGGTTCAAAAGGCAGGCGTCATCGTACACCAACCTAATGAGGTTAGTAAGATCTGTATCACTTTCTTCAATTATCATGTTGCAAGGAATTTGAATGACAACAGTATCACCCTCTTCACCATCGCCAATTTTTAACAGCCACTCTGTGAAAGATTGTTTTTCTGCCTCGGATATATTGTTTGAGCATGATGTTGACACCCTAAGATTAGTAGATACTGTATGGACAGTAAAATACCTCCAAAGATATGATCTTGGTAGACATGAGGCGATGATATCTTGTTTAGTGGACTTCGGTTTAACAGGTAGTGTTTGCCTGAAATCACCTCCAAGTAAAACAAATTTACCACCAAAAGGTATATTCTCCTTTCCTGTCAAGTCCCTTAACATTTTGTCAAGAGACTCGAAACACCTACGATCACTCATCGGTGCCTCATCTCAAACTATCAATACTGTCTCAAACAACAGCTTAGACAGATTTGTATTCTTTTTGACATAACATACTGATTCGTCAGTCAACTCAAGAGGTATCTTAAACCTTGAATGCGCTGTTCGACCGGAGGGTAGCAATAGAGATGCTATTCCTGATGTAGCAACTGCCAAAACAACATCACCTGCGGATCTTATGGCTGCTATAATCGTCTTCCACACGTAGGTCTTCCCAGAACCACCGTGGCCATAGACAAATAACAGTACCTGCGATGAGTCTCGATAGGCTGACATAACATGGTTGTAGACAGCCTGTTGTTCTTGCTGCAGATCTGCCTTCATGGATAAATGCTGTTGATGCAATGCTTCCCTATTATAACTTCTTTCTTCAAGGAGTAACATGTTGTTGAGTGTTGATACTGTACTTTCGGCAGGCAAAGGCAGCCCAAAATCTGCTAATGATTTTGGCGTGCTGTTGGAATTTAGTAGTAATTCAAGCTTGTAGAGGACAAACTGTTTTAGATCATGATTGTTCACTCCTTTATGTAAATTGCAGAGGATTAGGTTAATTTTATATGTTAAATCTTCTCCCATTATTTGCCAATTGGCCTCCTAAAGTGTAGTCGGACTTGACACGTCACAGTACAGGAGGATATGAATAAAAAGTAATCTAAGCTCTGATCCTATTGCCCAGGACGATGCCTCTGTCATAGTGGTTAACCATTCTTTATCATCTCCTATCAGGCCTAATTTTTCGCATGCATGCCGAAATGTCGGAAGTACCTGACTTGAAACTGTACGTATATCCGCAAATGAACAACATCCACTTTGATATGTAAGTAACATCCTTAGGTAGAAAAGCTCCCCACATGTAGAGTGGACATATGTAAGTCTGCCAACAGAAGGTGCTCTCTTAGATTTTCTTTTTATCCAACACTTTGAATTTGAATCCCACCTATACTTGGATAAATAATCAATGTAACGAAGGTTCAAGCCGTTTTCAGAAGAAGTTGACTGCAATGCTGATTCATCTTTATTATTGGCCAACCATTCTGTGAGTATTGTTTTACTTGAATTTTCATTATTGACAATGTCCAACAGCTGTTGTGATTGTCTGAATGTTAAATTTTGTTTACCTTGTAAATGCACAGCTAAATTTTGGACGGGTGGATTTCGGTGGTGTATTGGAAACGCCAAGATCCGCCGTGATGCTTCGTAAGGGCAGACGAAGCAACCATCAAGATAGTTACTTATCTCATCAACAACATCAGATGTGCCATGCGTTAGATCCTCAACGTTGTCACCATTTTTAGTTAGTGAAAAACGTATCCTATCTGCACCTTTCGAAATATACTTGAAAAGATATTTAATCAACATGCTCCAGCCGCAATATTCTACATTTATATGTGCATCAAAGTGTAGTAGAAGTTTTTTGTTATAGGGAACCACAAATCCATTATCCAAAGGAATACCTCGCTTCATATACAATTGACCATCGTTGCATCTTTTATAGTGAATATAGCCATTTGCATCAATTCTGGTATGTCGCTCATAAGATTTAGGATAAAGTTTCGAGCATGCACCATTTTTCATACAGGGAGAGCCCAACCTTGTCAACCCACACGGGCCATGTAACATTAACGTTGTTACTGTCCTGTGTAGTGCAGGATCTATGCTCGCATCTGGCAGCTCAGCACTTATATAATTGTCTACATCCTCTGCGGTGCGAATACGACATGAATTGGAAACCCATAGCAGTGTGTGGAAGTGTGGAAGACCTCTTTTCTGAAACTCAATAGTGTAAAGCTCTGTGGAAGAGAAACTACATAAGATTAGGAGACATAGTATTCAAGATAGACAAGATGTTTAGGAACCAGAATGACATGACACCTAACCAACATTACCTGCAGTCACCTCACCGAAAGGTTTTGTTGTGTTTAGATATTTTATGAAAGACCGAACTTTCATTTGGAAGACTCTTGAAATAAGATCAGGCCTATCCTGTGCACACGAAACACCAGTTGCTCCTATCTCCCTTATAATCTTTGGCCATTTAACATTACAAGTGAATGTGATGAAATACTGTGGATTCCCATAAACACGACATAGAGCAAGTGCATCTTGATAATGTTTGTACATATATCTTGGGCCACCGGTGAATGATGACGGCAATAAAATATGTTGACCCACGCTACGCCCCTCTGTATCACCACGACATATGGCATCATGTACTCCTTCTAGAAACTCACATCGAAATTCTTGCTGATTGTTTCGTATGTATTCAAGTAGGGAATGCTCAACACAAACATAAGTATCAACCATGTATTGTTGAAACAATCGACCGGCACGTAGCAAGTGTGTATATGCACTCTGACGATCATGTATTTGAAAGTTGTAGAACATACACGGAGTGAGGTTACGACCCTTAGTGGACACATCCTGTCATATCTGTAATTCAGGTGACCATCCATGTTCACCGCGAGGAAACATAAGCGGATATTGCATGGGCATATAAGCAGGGTGGAGCTTGCTAACCCTCTGAGGGACATTGTCCTTCCCATGAATAATTATGTCAAAATCCTCGGCTGCAGTATAGGAATCACAAACAATAGCTTCGATGGCATTTGGCGAAGGATTATCATATCTTCTATCAGTTACCCTACTAAAAATTCTTATAGAAAAATCTGGAACAACAGGTTGATCACACAATTCTCTTGCAGACCTGAACAAGTGCACATATGCATTGACCTCATCAAGCATTTCAGTTAAAGCTGTTACTATAACAGCAGACAAGCAGGACGAGCTGTCACCGGGAAAAAGCCAAAGTCTGTTAGAAATCTCATTCTGACCATCAAACACATACTTCTGTAAAAATCTAGGCCTATCACCAGGACATGGACAAACTGAGCCCACCCAATAACACACTTGACCAGCTACTTTGAAAACATACAAACCACCACCTTCATTAATAGAGCTGTCTATTGTTGTACCAAAAGAAGTCATCGAGAACATAGCATTATATGCACGTATATTTGCCATAAAAGCCGCATCTGAAAACAACACTCTTAAGAGACTTGGAGGCTCTAATGGATATTGTAACACAACCTTCCCGGCTTTGCAGCATTTATGATATCATGGCCGACGCCCAAGAGGGAAAGAGGTTAGTCGCTCAAAAAGCCAAAATAAATCCCCGCAGAACTCACAAACCTCATTACACCTTCCCAAGTCCACATATTCAGGTGACAAAACAAAGCGAGAATCAAAACTATATGAATTATCAGGCTGAATGTCAGGCGTGGCAGATGTTGATATAGCTGGCGGAGTCATAACGTATAGAAGACCTAAGCATAGACGCACGACGTAGAGATTGTAGATTTGTCAGAGAGGCCGCCTCAAAAGTTGAACTAGAGGAGGTGGCATCACCCATAGGAATACAATCCAAATGTGCGCGCTTACTTCGTGGATTCTAACAATTTAAATATAGACCAGTATTCAGAAAAGAACAATAATAAGTAGACCTACTACATGAAACTAAGAATCATTCAGCCAAAAACACTCTTGCACTTGCGAAAGGAAAGACAGAGATAACTCTAATATATATATAAATCATAAAGAGCACAAAAGAATATAAAAGAGTGTAAAACATACCTGCATTAACCGATTATAGGCGCACTGGCCGATAACCCGAGGCCAAAAACACTCGGTACTACAAACAAGAAGAAAGACATCCAAACAATTAAGACCGATAAGCAAGGAAGTCATACCCAAAATTCATTGTGTTTACAGAGAAGAATAATATTAACAAGAAAGGAAAAATGTAGACAAATCTAATATATATATAACAATCATAAACAACATAAAAGAACATGAAAGATTGTAAAACAAACCTGCAATAACCGATGACACGTACTTTGCGGTAGCAAACAACCCAAAACCTGCGTCACTACAAACCCAGACGAAGTCAGGATTAAATTTCAGGACAGTATGTTGTTTCATGTTTCTTTTGAGAGTACAGTTATATTTCAAAGGACCCAAATAAAAACTATTCTTATGTAGGTTGTGAGGCCAAAAAATGGGTTGAAAAATAATGTGATTTGAACCCATGATACAATCTTATTAAACTGATTCCTAGTATTTGGTTTTTTAAATATAGCCTGGTACCTTGCCATACTACAAACGAAAGTGTACGCAATGCTTACCAAAATTGGAATAAACCTAGGTAAAGAAAGATTTGAAGAACCTGCATAAAAAAACCAAAAGGGTGCAGGCAAGAAATATCAATACAGAAGAGCGTTTGAATAAATCTGTATTATAGCAAAAAATTCAAGCCTACTAAATAATAGTCATAGCGCAGTACATAAACAGACATAACAACTGATATATTATCCTATACAATACTTTGTCTACATTCAACATCTTGTATATTGTTTTGACAAGAGTTGGTGCACATTTTCAGATTTATGTAGACAAGTGTATGCTCGTGTATGTGTAGTGGGTTGTTTATCTCAGACATTTCAGATCATGTACAATTTTATATAAATCTGTTTGAAACAAAATGGTAGTTGGCATACTGGTGAAATTAACGACCTCAATGGTGAATCCTCAAGTATTATAATTATGTTGCTTTATTCTCCAATTTCCTTCAATATCCTTCAATTCTTACTCGTTTGTATCATTTCGATCAATCTGATTTGTGTGCGATCTGTTTTGGTTGTCGATTTGTAGGAATATCAATCCAGATTGAGGATTTTGATGTTTGGACGATATGTTGGTGATGTTGTAGTTTGTCATCGCTAAATGTTAGTGATCCGATCACTGGTTGTGTATAATTTCGTATCAATAAGGTAATTGTTTAGTTTTGGTAAGATGAGTTTGTATTAGTGTGTAGATCTGTTGAACTGGGGTTTATGATGAGCGATATTGTTGTTTCTGCTTTGTGACTGAAATTCTGTTTGGATTTATGAAATTTGTTGGTAATGGATTGCTTTTTTTACCTTGTTTACCTGTATACAATTGGCTAAATTTTGATATTTTGTTGTTGTAATTACAGTGACTATTAGGATTGCAATTGGTTTATGATGAGCAATATTATTATTTCTGCTTTATGATTGAAATTGTGTTTAGATTTATGAAATTGTTAGTAATGGATTGCTTTCTACCTCGTTTACCTATACAATTGGCTGAATTTTGATATTTTGTTGTTGGATTACAGTGACTCTTACGATTATGATATTGTTTGTTGTGTTCCTGACTTGTAGTTGAAATTGAGGTAGAAGCATATCCAAAATGCAAATTATTTTTCCTGCTTTGTAATTTAAATTGTGTTTGGATATATGAATATTTTTTTAGTAATTGATTGCTTTCTACCTAGGGTACTTTTTTTTATTTCTGTGTATTCTTGATGAAGTTTAAGACCTGTTTAAGTGTTTGGAGATGATCTTCATGAGTTCATGATCAAGTAGATCATATTTGCATTGTATACAGTGAGTGACAAAAAGATCTACCGTTAAAATATTGTATTTTAGCTATGGTTCTAATTGGATTTTTTGTGAAATCAGGTGTGAAGGATGGTGACAATGTTTAAAAAGACGACTGATGGAGGGTATAAAGTGGGTGGTTTAGATCAAGTATAGTACTTGCAATGGGTTAACCGCCCAATACTTTAAGCTGTATACCCATTTGAAAAAGCTAACCAATTTCAACATGAACATTTCAACCCCTACCCGATAGCCTACATATCCAACCCAAATGGAAGCCTAAACCTAAACAAAGATGAACACCTGAATACTGAAGGTACCAAACATTAATACAGAAGAAAGAAGGAAAAGAAACAAACCTGTAGCAATCAGACATGAGAAGAAGGTGTACCTACAACAAAAAAGGACAGAGGAAAATTAGAAAACAGGTAGAAATATTACAAATCACCATACCCTTTCAAAAATGTTTACATTTTTCATATAAATGATGCTCACACTCTACAACAAACACTGTTTATGAAACCAAGTATAATAATCAGACATTAAAAGAAACCTTAATCAGAATATGCAAGAATCAATAGGCAATAGACCAGTTTAGAATCAAAATAAGGTTTCATGTCCAGCAATAAGAGCATGAAAAATTGCATAATCAACTTATAAGGTGCTTGACAATAGTCATCTACATATATAACAGTATGCAAGGCAACACCTCTCTGTCCTCCGAAGATACTAAAAATCAATATCCTCCAAAAAAAACCGTAATTTCACACCCAAAACAACTATTTGAAGCAACAAATATTCCACCACTTTCACCTCTATTCGAAGAATAATCCATCACCATCATCACCTCTGTAAGTTTTCATGCCTCTTACATTTTTCAATTTTCCATTATTACCCTAAACACTAACTTTAGCAGGTGTCTTTACGTGGCTATAGCAATCAAACAACACACGGACCGAACACCAACCCCACCGCCCAAACCCACGCAACATAGCAATCAAACACCCCTTCCCAGTCGAAATTAGGGCTCATACGCAAACCGAAAAGAACAATAATCAGAGCAACATTAGAACAAAATTAGATGAGGTTCATTCAGTTAGAACAACATTAGGGCTCATAGCAATCAGTTACCTCTTGTTTCGCTGCTACCTAAAACCCTTAAATCCAAACAAAGAACAACATTAGAAAGCTGCAAATCACATACCTCCTGTTTCGCTGCTACCTAAAACCCTTAAATCCAAACGAAGAACAACATTAGAAACCTGCAAATCAGAAAGAACAATAATCAGAGCAAAGGGGAAAACGAATTGCGGTTCAATCAAACCGAAAGAGAACCTTAGAAACCTGCAAATCAGAAGGAACGGCAATCAGAAGAAAAGTGAAAATGAAGTGAAGATGAAACAATAAAGAAGACACCAAATCACACGTGGAGAGAAACGAAGGATGAAGACAACACGTGTTCTCGAATGAGGCAGCACAGAGGAAGCAGCTGTTGTTTTGCACTGTTCATGGCGTTGGGTATTTCATATATAGGGTAATGATTAAACTCTAATAAAAACAAGAATTAATTATACGATTGGTCCCAATTTTTGAAAAATTACATCATTAGTCCCAACTGTTTATCAAAGCGTAATATGATTGGTCCCTAGAGTGAATGGTCGTTAGTTTTTTGGGTTAATTTTTTCAAAATGACCAAACTATCTCTATTTATAAAAAAATTAATACAAATTTGAGAATAATCACCATAGCACCACCACCACCGTCACCGGCCATCACCATACCACCACCATCACTAACCATCACCATAACACCACCATATACCACCGGAACCACTGCATACCACCATAGCCAGAACCACCGTCGTATCACTACCGGAACCATTGCCATACTACAATAGCTAGAAGCCTAGAACCATCACCAGAATCACCGCAATGGAACCGCCGACATAATCACCACTCCCAACCCTCTTTTCCCAAACCATCTCCATCGCCGACCACCCCCAGGCCCTAACCTGTTGTTTCCCAAACAGTGAAACCCCCACCAACCCACATCCGAACTACTACCATTATCAAGGTCATGATTGCAGGTGGGAGGCGAATCAAACGCTGTCGGGGCCACCACAATCCACCACAGTCGCTTGAATCAAACGTCATCGGAACCACCGCCAGTCGATTGATTTCGTCGGTGTGGAGGGTGGCGGCGGCGGAGGAGGGTGGTGACAGTGGGGAGGGGGTGAAGGGTAATCAACGGGGTTGGGGTTTGGGGCGGTGGTTGTCTCCGGTGGAGGAGGAGGGTGGCGACGGATGCTGCCGGTAATGCTGGTGTGCCGGCGTTGGAGGAGCTCCGGCGGTGGAGGTGCTCCATCGGTGGGGTGCTGGCTGTTATGGAAGGGAGGGGGATGGGGGGTTTGGATTTTTGAATTTTTAATATGATATTATTATTATATTATTATTGTTATTATTATTATTATTATTAAGGTGTACATTTGTCATTTTACACTCATTTAACAGATCAACTTAACAGAAGTTAACGTCAAGGATCAATCGTGTTATGGTTTGGTATACAGTTGGGACCAATGATGTAATTTCTTAAAAGTTAGGACCAATCCTGCAATATGAGCATACCACAGGGACCAATCGTGTAATTTACTCTAAAAACAAGTAAATTAATGTTAATAATATGAATTCTTCCACTCCAAGTTTGGAGTCAAAATTTGACATGCATCCAAACCCAACAGCCTATGAACCCATGAGCCGTCTGACAGGTGACTTCTGAACAACTCAATTAACCCAATAATCACCCCCGTAATGAATGGTTGTTCACACCTTTTACTCATGACAACACAAAATCACTTTCACCTAGAACCATCTCGACCCTTTCCGAACACCCAACTTCCACCTTGGTTACGCCCAAAGTATTCTTGGTTCAACTCGAATAAAGTTCACTACACTTATAACATCTCACATGGCATCTTGCAAGAATCGTTCATTAACATTTTGACTCGTGACAGATCGATGACTTCTCCCCCGACCACATCCAAAGTCACCCGATTTAAACTCTAACGCCTTAATATTCAGAGAGTATAGTTTCTCCAGTCTTCTCGTATCTTGATAGCCACACTTGTTTCGGATAATGCTTGTTTTAAAAAGGTTTCTTCCACCGACCAAGAAAACAGAGTCACGGTCTATACTATCGATTTCTTTCACCTGCCGGACAACTGAATCCAACGCTACCTGCTTTCACCACTAGTAGAGAAGTTTTTGTTTGGGTGGTATCAATGATTAGTTTCAGCGAGTTTTTGGCCGCCTAAATAAATGTTAATCACAAAAAATAATATTTCTTTAGGACGGTTTGAAACCACCCAGAATAACAAATATATTTATTTAAATAAAATTACAACAGAGATTTTTCTTTGCGGTTTTGAAACTGCACAAATTGTCTCCAGGTATAGCCTAGTAAAAAACATTTATTTAAATTAAAGAAAATTTTAAAATTTCATATAAATTAAAAATATTATAAACACTACAGTCAAAACTAAATGTTATCAACACCAAAGAAGCAGAAGTTTACAAAAATACAACCAAAACCAATAGAAGTCAAACCAAAATCATCAAGATTGAAACTTAAATATAAATTTAATATTTACATTATATACAACTAGACATATAGTACTAAAACGTAACCAAATATAAACCTGTTTAGTTTTCACTAAGTACCTATACAAAAGTACTTGTCCGACTATAATATCATACGATATACTTACATTATTCAGAAAATTAAATTGCTTTACGAAGATGAACTCGAACATGTGTCTTATAACCTTAAATCCACATTTCCAACCCTCCATCGTTTCTCATTTAAGTGGACACCCAAAGTAACTTCAATTGTTTTTAAAAAAGCATAATTTTATTTTTCATTTTAGTTCTTCTGAAAATCCAAAATATATCCTTCTCATTTTTTAAGGGAAACGATAAATAATACCCATGACCTCTATAAAAATTGATTAACAAATAGAATATTTAAATAGACAAAAACAATAATATTGTACCTACTAACAAACTGTCCAAGGAAATATGTTTTCTCTTTATGAAGTTGGTAAATTGAGAGCAAGTGTTCTCTAAAACTCAAAAAATTATTCCTATAAAATTCCTCTGTAAGGTTTTGCAACTAAAGAACACGGATTGAGAAAATCCAGGGAGATCGATGTCATATAATTACCTAATATAAAAAACTAATATTATAAGGTTAAGAAAGTAAGCTACACTAAAAAACTTATTATTATAAGAGATAAAAACAATAATAAAAATTACATTTTACACCAATATATAAATTAGTCCTCAAGCATCCCATTGGCTAAAGAATTTTAAGACTTCCTCTCAATAAAAAATTTCACTTTGAATTAAATATTCGGATTGAAGATACATCCTGATGCATTAATAGAAATGCTAAAACTGTTACTGAAACAATCCAATCTACGTTTAGCAAATTCTTGCGTTTGGGGGGCCGGTGAACTTGGATCTTTGCTAATTGGAAAGTCCATCTATCTTTGGTGGAGTTTTCCTACAAAAATAGTTATCATACTAGCATTAAAACGACTCTATTTTAAGCACTGTATGAGAGAAAATGTAGATAACCTAACTGTTGGGCGGAAGTTGGTAATAGTCAATTGATTGGTCCTAAAGTAATTCATGAGACCATTGAAAAGACTGTATGAATACGGAATCATTGGAGGCAGCTCGAGTTCGTACGAAGTGCTATCAACCTTCGGAATTTCAAGTCGCTGATAAAGTCTTGCTGAAAGTCTCACCTTGGAAAAATGTAATTCGGTTTGAAAAACGAGGCAAGCTTAACCCAAGCTATGTCGAACTGTTTTAGATTCTAGAAAGAATAGGTCCAGTGGCATACATGCTGAACTTACGCGAGTCACTAAGTGGAGTTCATAACTTTTTTCACGTCTCGAACTTAAATGAATGTCTATCTGATAAATCATTGGTCGTACCACATAAAGAAATCAAGGTAGATGAGCAACTGCGATTCATCAAAGAACCTGTAGAGGTTATGGATCTAGAGATCAAGACTCTTAAGCAAAGCAAACTACCCATAGTTAAGGTTTGAGGAACTCAAAACGTGGACCGAAATTCATGTGGGAACTGCAGGATAGATGAAGCTTAAGTATCCTCACCTATTCAAAATGGCAACGACTACCAGCGAAGGTATTAGTTAAATTTAAAAGTGAAATTTCTTTCAAAAAGGGGATGATGTGAAAACTCACTCCAAATCTTTGTTTCATTGTAGTCAATTAGCGAAGTAATGTAATTTTCAGGATGAAAATTCTATCAATAAGGGGATGATGTGATATCCAGTAATTTTCAAGTTAACTTCGTTAACAAAACTCCGTTAGTTTTGTTGAGTCTTGCATACAAGTCAAGTAATCACACGCAACTTGTCCTTGAAATTTGGTGACTTAACAATGAATGGTATTGATTTAAACAATTTTACCCTTATTAATAATTATATAGTTTTTATTTGATTATGTGAAATCAACGTGTTACATGTTATTTTTTTTGATTTTCATGAACGTTGTTATAAGAATTAAATATAAGGGTCATGTGGGATGATTAACATCATATTTGATAGGTTATAAAACTCAAAAGTTATCAAAAGAAAAATGATTTATAAACATATAAAAGCAAGTTATAATTTATAAAAACTAGGAGGTTAGGATGGAAAGTTTAATATATATTAAAACTAAAAACCCTAATCCCCCATAATCCCCTTGTCGCGGCCGAGATCCCCCCTAGTCGACTTCGGCCCTAGCACACACACATCCACCATTGTTTTGCTTAAATCGACCACTACAACAGATTAGGAAGTTTTATTCATGATCAACTACACATGTTAGGTAAGAATTATCAACAATATTTCTTTTCTTCATGAATTTTGATTATGAACAAACCCTAGTGTATTCTTTCAATCGAATACTTGTAGTTGATGAAACTAATTATTGTGATTGGTTTAGATTGATGCTATTATTAGTGATTTATATGGATTGTGCAAGAAAATCATAGTTTTAATGTGTAGTACATAACTTACCTAAAATGGAAACTCTAACTTCCAAGAACTTTGGATTTTGATGTTTAGTGATGTTTGTTATTATTGGACCCTGAAAGGATCATACATGCCAATTCAAGAGGTGGTTGAAGGTTGTTCTAGTTGGAAGATAATGCACAAGTCAAAGAAGTAATGCGGGTGCAGAAAAACAGAAGAAAAAGACAAGTATCCACTGTCCGCATTTGTTAATACAGATGAGCAAGAACAAATACGGCTAAGTATTTGTTCATCCGTATTTACAAATGCGGATCATTATTTTGTACTTAGACTAGTATTCAGATATATAGTTGTCAGGGTAGTTTAGTCATTTTATACAAATATTGTATCTGCCTATAAATAGAATAGTATACATTAAATGGAAGGAAACGAGAGTTGGAAGTTTCTGTTTTGTGCTGCAAACCCTAGCACACTTTGTATCTTGTTTACCAATATCAATATACAAAGCATTTATCAGTATTTTCAGCATTAAATGTTCTTTGATTCTGTATTTCCGCTACATAATCGTTGACTCAATCATCATATTCGATCCTAGTTGAGTCACATCAACTGAGATTCATATCTCGAACCTGATCATTTGGTATTAGAGCCTCTGTTCTTGAATTCATCTCAAAATCAGCACAGATCTTGAACAAAAATCGATTGAACTAGTGATTGAGTTGTTTATTAGCAAGTTTCAGACTTCTAATAAGCATTCTTACTGAAAATACTTGAAGCTTCATCAACTATCGCTGTTCTTCTGCTTGATAAACTCAAGAACATTGTTCGATTGTTGATTCTCAACAACAATTAGACAAAATCCACTCATAATCACAAAACACTAACCAAAATCGACCTAAAATCAACTTAATAGTGGACTTTTCATCAATTCAACCTAAACACAACCTTACTGCTGCTGCTGTTCATCGAATCAGGACTAGAAAAACTTGACATTGGACTATTTGAACATTCTGGACATGAAAATCAACTTAATCAATATTCAAACCATCTAAAATCAAGTTTATTATAATGGATTCTACTAACTTTTCTGAACTTGGTCATGCGTCTAAACCTCCAATGCTAAAACACAAGTCTGAGTTTAAGAATTGGAAAATAAGGTTTAGAAATTACATTACAGGTGTGGATCTTGACTACTGGATATCCATTTGCAAAGGACCCTACGTTCCTGTGTCTCTCAATGCTGATCAAGCTGCTCAGTACAGAACTACTAGAATTCCCATTGAGGATCCTAATCTAAATCTTGATGATGAGGAATACAAGAAAATCAAGATAGATCTCAAAGCCTACTCCATTCTAACTCAGGCTTTGAAAATGGATGTCCTCAAAAGACTAGAGAAATATGGAACAACCAAAGGTGTCTGGGTTGCACTGTAGATTATGTGTGAAGGAAGTAGTGAGGTGACAGAAATAAACAAACACAAACTGGTGAACCAATATGAAACCTTTCATCATACCAAGGGTGAATCAATCTCCAAACAACTACATCATTTTGTACAGTTAGTGAATGATCTGGAAATCATGGGGGTTACATATAAAGAGAAGGAAATAAACAAGAAGATCCTGCACAGTCTACTAGAAACTGGAACCAGAATGTTACAATGCTAAAGAACACTCTTGACTTGGAGAGCACCAGCTTAGACATCATGATTGCTAAGATTAAAGCTCTTGAGTTAGATGAGAGGAGCAGAAATCTTAGTGGACCTTAAGTCATTAATGCATATAAGTTTTCATCAAAAACTCATTCTGTTGAAAATGCCTTTGTCACAGAGGAAGTTGATTTTCTGTCTTCCAAAGATCAAGCAAGAACAACTGGATTCATTGCTGCTTCATAACAAAACAAGCAATCATCTTTAACACCATCTACTGCAACACCCACCTGCATGCCTAGTGATCAAAGATCTAAAGAGCAAAAGGCAACTTACAATGCCTTTGTTGCTAGTTTTGAGGCATATCTGGGAGGAAGACTTACTTAGCACATCTGATTCCAGAAGATCAGGAAGAAATGGGTCCAGATGATGTTGAAGAAATGGACTTCCAATGGAAGATGGCCATGATTACAATGAGAGCCAAGAAATTCTTCTGAAAAGGGAAGAAGCAGAGTCTGAATGAGAACACAAAACTTGGATATGACAAACCCAAGGTAAAGTGTTTTAATTGTGGTGTGACTGGCCATTTCTCTAGGGAATGCAATGCTCTCAAAAGAGGTAGCAACAATTACCAAAGAACTTCACATGGTTAGCCATCATCTCAATCCAATTCAAGCTTTCAATCAAGCCATCAACATCAGCATCAACATCAAAATCAACATCACCAAACTCATCACAATCAACCCCAACTGACTCGTCAAGCTCAGGGAAGCAACCAACCAACCTCTAATGCACTTGTCATCAGACAAGATGGAGTCTGTGACTGGAGCCTATATGTAGAGGAAGTGAAGCCTTACTTCTAAAATCATGCTCTCGTGGCTCACATTAATAATGTTCCAACCCCAATGCCAAATGAGGTAAAATCCAATCTCTGTAGTGATAAATGCATTCAAGAAGTACAGGGATACAGAGAGCATAATCATAAGTTGGCTCTTAAAATCAAAGAAGAAAAAGTTAAATCTGAAATGTTAAAACAAGAGATGAAAAGTTTTGAAATTAAAATCAAATCACTTTTTTCAGACATTGAAAAACTCCATGGTGAAAAGTACACTCTAGCAGCTAAGAATGAGAAGTTAACTGAATTGTTAACAAAAACCAAAGCCGAGCAATCAGCTACAGAAGTGAAACTTGAAACGTTTCAATTTTCTTCTACTAAGCTGCAAGAGTTACTTGACTCACAGAAAGAGCCAAAGCATATAATTGGGATAGGATACAATTCTTGTCCACCTCCATACAATGGAAACTATACGGTTATGCCTGAGGCACTCACTCATTTTGATTCAACTGAACCTAAAGTTATTGAAACTAAAACAATGGTTTCATAAATAATTAATCCTCAAAACAAACCGAGTGTTTATATTAAAACCAATGAGGATAAAATCAAGTTGGGTCACCTAATCAAAATCAAAAAGTGCTCATACAAACCTGTAATTGTCCATAAATCAAAAAGCCCAGTCAAAGCCATTGTGCCATTTGTGAAATTCATCCCTGAAAATCTCAAGGTGGTGAAGAACGCTGAAGTATGAGTAAAATCCTCTACTGAAAGCAGATCTGATAGTGAGATTAAATCTCCTAAAAATTCAAGAAAATCAGAAAAGGTTTTACTAAAATCCAAAAGCAAAGCAATAGCATCTCCATCATCCAAAGGAAAATCTCCCATGGTTCAAAAATCAAAAGTAAAAACTGAACCAATCTTATCAACAAAGTCAAAACAGGGGGTCGGTTTTGACATTTTCAATAAAAAAGATGCAGACCAATTTGAAAAGGAGTTAAGTAAGGGAAAAAGGAAGCAAAAGCAGTTTCCAAAGACCAAGCAAAGTAGAATTGTGAAACAATCTACAGAAACTAAGAAGGTTGAATTTGCTTCTTCATTAAAAACAAAATCTGAAGCTAATCTAAAATCTGTTAAATCACATGAAGCCTCCACATCAAAATCAAAAGACAAAAAATGTACTGTGACATTTATGAGATGTCTAATCACAACACAGATGAGTGTTATTTTAATCAATATTGCTCTATCTATGACATGAACAATCATTCAACAAAAATTGCTATTTCAACAAGTATTGTTCTGTCTGTGATATGACAAATCACAATACATTTGATTGTTTCTTTAAACAGAATGGCTTGAGAGTTCCACAAAACAAGCCTATTTCACCAATTTCAACCGACAAGGCCAACATAGAAGTCAATCACATATTAAACAAACACGGGTTTCAAATTCTGATAATTACTTCTATGATCAATGGGAGTCAAAGTGTGTCAGAAGGAATCTTAATCAAAATATGAAATAATCACTTAATTCTTATCCAAAATTTAAAACAAAATTGATTTCTAAAAATAAAAAACATGCCCAATTTCTACATAGAAATAAGGATTAAAGATTTGACTACTCTTCAGACAGCTCTGTTGAAATTGATCAAATAAGACCAAAACGGACTCCAAAGAAATTCTTCAAAGCATCAACATCTAAATCACAACCTAGAGGTAAGTATCAAAAGTTTATAATAGTGTATAGAAACGGGCAACCCAAGACCATCATGGCTTGGGTTCCACATTCAAATTAGTTATTTTATGCTTGTAGGGTTGTCCATACAGGTCCAAAAACTTATGGTATGTGGACAGTGGATGCTCCTGACACATGTCTGGAGATAGTTCCCTCTTTTATGACTTCAAGCATATATGAGGAACTACTGTAGTATTTCGTGGAAACTCATTGGTGGCAGAATTACTGGGGAAGGGTCTGTAACTGGACTGCTGAGCTTTGACAATGTGAACTACTACGAGCAACTAAATTTCAACCTCCTCAGGGTGTCTCAGATCTGTGACAAGAAATATTCCACTCATTTCACAGACACCCATTGCTACATTCTGAAACCCAGGATTTAGAATTCCTAAAGAATGGGTTATCTTGAAGACTTCGAGAAAGAAAAACACCTATGTCTGGAACCTTAATTCTGCACAACCAATATAAGAAAAATGTCTTTTGTCTAAAGCATCATTTGATGAGTCACAACTTTGGCATAGACGTTTGGGACACACAAATTTCAAAAACATGAACAGATTGGTAAAAGAAAATCATGTAATTGGTTTACCTCTAAAGGAATTTCGTTTTATTGACCACTGTTCTGCATGTCTCAAAGGAAAATAACATAAATCTTCTCATAAGCCAAAGCTTGTGAACACAATCAATATTCCATTGAAGTTACTTCATATGGATATCTTTGGACCAACTAATGTCATGAGTATTGGCAAGACACAGTATTGTTTGGTGATCATTGATGACTTTTCACGATTCACATGGATCTTCTACCTACTTCATAAAAATGAAGCGTCCCAAATAATAAAAGATTTATCACTAAAGTTGAAAATCAACTTGATCAAAAGGTAAAATCAATCAGAAGTGATAACGGGACTGAATTTAAAAATGAAAATCTAAGTTCACTTTGCACACACAAAGGCATTGCTCATCAATTCAATGCAGCTAGAACTCCTTAACAAAATGGGGTAGCTGAATGAAGAAACAGAACACTAATTGAAGCAGCAAGAACAATGCTAGCCAATGCTAAGCTACCAATTACCTTTTAGGCTGAAGCAGTCAACACATCGTGTTTTGTGCAAAATCAAACTTTGATAGTTAAAGAAAACAACAAAGCACCTTATGAACTTCTTTTTCATAGAAAACCATTCATTGGATTTTTCAAGTCATTTGGTTGTCCTGTCTCAATATAAAACACCCAAGACCATTTAGGAAAGTTTGCTCCTAAGTCTAATGAGGGATTCTTTATAGGTTATTCCTCAGTCTCAAAGGCTTTTAGAGTGTTTAATCTTAGATTAAACATTATTGATGAATCAACAAATATTCAATTCAATGAGCACTCTTTTCCTAAGTCAATGAATGGTCTTGATTGGTTGTTTGATATTGACTCTTTCACAAGAACTTTTGATCAGCTTCACCTATTCAACGCAAGTAACCTACAATCAGATGGATCTTCTGGAACAGTAGTGAGAAGGGATGACTTTCTAATGATTCCTCCATCTTCTGCTAATCAATTGGATGAAAAAGTGTCATTGCAAGCTGATCTTGTTAGATAAGAAGTACAAAATCAGAGTGTCTTAACTGAGGCTGGTCCTAGTACACTGTCTATTCCTTCAGCAGAACCGTCTACTAATATTAGAAATCTAGAACTAGCTACTGTGCCAGTTGAAGCTGAAGTGAATGCAAATGATGGAAGTCTTCAAAGTGCTGCTGATGCTAAAGCTGAAGCTGGTGAAGCGTTTGATTACTTTCACAATTCTCCTACATCACAACCTGAGGGTGCCTCTCACCAAGATGATCTGAATATCACCAACCTTGATGTATTAATTGCTAGTGACTCAATTCCAACTACCAGGATACATAAGAATCATCTAGTGTCAAGCATCATTGGTGAATTAGATGAGCGAGTGACAAGAAGCAAGTCAAGTATTACAAACATCTGTTTGTTTTCTTGTTTTTTTGTGTCAAACAGTAC
This sequence comes from Flaveria sonorensis, assembly GCA_025506505.1. Classification (NCBI taxonomy): domain Eukaryota; kingdom Viridiplantae; phylum Streptophyta; class Magnoliopsida; order Asterales; family Asteraceae; genus Flaveria; species Flaveria sonorensis. The sequence continues at coordinate 43,916,108 of CM046428.1, forward strand.
CCAAGAATATAAAAAAGGCTCTTTAAGATAACAACTGGATCGAGGCAATGTAGGAAGAATTTCTCCAGTTCAAGAAACAAGAAGTGTAGCACCCGAAAATTTATTAAGAAAAGAATAATGACAAAAGGAGAAGTTGCAAAAGTGGAGGGGGCTAAAATGTACAAAAGGACAAACATTATTATTTTATGTTTAAAGTGGGCATGGCCGCCCACTACAATGCAGCACCAACTGTTCCAACTGCTAGAAAGAAGAAAACAGAGTTTCCATCGGTTCTAGAGAGAAGAAGAAGAAGAAGATTCGGCTTGAAGGTGAGTTTTTGTGTGTTTTGTTCGGTTTCAGCTGAGCTTTCAGCTTCGGGACCGATTCTTATGTGTTCTTTTGTGTTCGATTTTGTGTTTTGGTATGTTTAGGCGTTTGAACTCCAGGTTGCTCTCGAGTTTGGAGGAGTTTTACTCGAAAGCAGTAGAGGTGAGTTCTAGATCCCCTCTTTAAAATGTTTTCTGCTTATTTGGGGGCTGGTTTGCATATTTGACTAATGTTTTCGAAACAAGTTATGAGTTTTCATATATGGTGCGAACGATGTTGATGATATGGTTATGTTGTGTGATTCCCTTGTCGATCGTTTTAAGTTTGTGATGTTCTAAGTGTTAGATTGATAGATCTAAGCTGTTTTCATGTTAGAATGATGATTGGGAACTGGTAATGGCATAAGTTGCATTGCAGGTTAGTTTTTATGTTCATCCGCATATAACAGTTAAAGTCTTTAGTTCATGCGTATTTGTTATGTCTTCATGCGCATTTGTTATGTCTTCATGCGCATTTGTTATGTCTTCATGCGCATTTGTTATGTCTTCATGCGCATTTGTCATGTCTTCATGCGTATTTGCTAAGTCTTAATGCGCATTTGCTAAGTGTTCATCCGCATTGGTTTTGCTTAGGCGCATTTGCTAAGTGTTCATCCGTATTTGTTTTGCCCAAGCGCATTTGCTACAGTGTCCATGTGTATTGCTTTAGTCATCCGCATTCGTTTCATGCGCATTTCCTGACACTTAGAAAATTTCCTGAGAATGTTCAGCCGCATTTGTTCATCCTCATTTGTTGTACTCATCCGTATTTGTCTAAGTTCATCCGCATTTTTCTAAGTTCATCTGCATTTTTCTAAAGAATTGGGATTTTTTGGAAATTTTGGGAATTGAATTTAAGTATGGAGAACTTCTGTATGAGGAAAGATTATGCTTGTTTGAGGATTATTATGCTTGGTTCTTTCTTATGTCCTGCTTTTTCTATGTCTATAATATTTCATGTTATGTGATTATGTAATGTGCATCTTAATAAGTATTATCCATAACAAGTGGACATGAAAGAATAAAAGAGGAACAGTGAAACTTAATGAATGTTACCCCGGGCCCTTATGATGAATGAAAAGCCTTGCAAGCAAAATGAATGGAGGTGCATAACCTTGTTGTCGTTAGCTCAACTGATGTGCGGCTGTATAGCCCATGAGGATGCACATCTGGGGTTAATCCTGGGGATTGACCAATGAATTAATGGGATCCTAGTTCATGAGCAGGATTCATGCCTAGCAGTGTGGATCAACTGTCAATGGGTTAGCTACCATGATAAACGTTTGCCGACAGGGGTTCGGCATCTGTTGCCAACCAACAATGTTGGCTCTTGCTTTGTGCAATCCTAGTTAATGAAAGAGAAAGATAATGAAAGAAAGAAAGATAATGAATCACTTTATGATTGATTATGTATATCGATGAATGATCACCAAATGAAGTTTACAAAGTGTACTTTTCTATATTATTAAACTAGAACTCACTCAGTAACGTTGAATTTTTATATGCCTATCAGTTGGCAGGTAAGGATGTTGCTGAGGATGGCACTCGGGTTAGGCTACTTGCCAGGCAAAGATTGGCATCCATTCATGCATGATCATATTGTGGTTTTGTAATACAACTGAATGATTCTTTTTGGAACTGTTAAAATACAATGATGTGTTATTTAGCAACATCAAATATTAATGCATGAATGGTTTTTGATAACTTAATCCGATGTGATGTTTTTATGAAATGTATTTATCTTATATGAAAAATGCTATGATTGTCTAACTATGAGGTCTTCGGGAACGGGGCCTTACAAGAAGTATGGCAACTGGTAGACCTTCCTGAAGGACAATACCCTATCGATACCAGGTGGTTATACAGAAACCAGACTGATGACAAGGGCATTGTTATCAGAAACAAGGCAAGATTGGTTACACAAGGGTACACCCAAGAAGAAGCATTAGACTATGATGAGGTGTTTGCACCTGTTGCCAGATTAGAAGCCATCAGACTTTTTCTTGCTTACTCTGCATCCATGAAATTCACTATGTATCAAATGGATGTAAAGTGTGCATTTCTTTATGGCAAAATCTTTGAAGAAGTCTATGTGAGTCAAACACCTAGCTTTAAGGACCCGGATTTCCCTCACAGGGTGTACAAGCTTGACAAAGCTTTGTATGGTCTACATCAAGCCCCATGAAAGTGGTACGAGACTCTATCATCTTTCCTTCCTGCACACGGGTATGAGAGAGGAAAGATTGATCAGACTTTTTTAGAAAAAGAAAAGGACATGAAATGTTGATAGTCCAGATCTACGTGGATGATATCATCTTTGGATCAACAAACAAACAACTTTGCAAGGATTTTGAAGACCTTATGCACTCCAAGTTCCAGATAAGTGCAATAGGGGAGCTTACATTCTTCTTAGGATTATTCATCAATCAATCAAAATACGTGAAATCCATGTTGAAGAAATTTCATTTTGCAGATTGTCAGTCTATCAAAACTCCTATTGATACAAAAATGAAGATTGGTCTAGACTCAGATGGAAAATCAGTGGATCAAACTCACTATCGATCAATGATAAGGTCACTCATGTATTTAACAACAAGCAGACTTGACATATGTTTAGTGTATGTGTCTGTGCCAGATATCAAGCAGATCCCAAGGAATCACATGTAAATGCTGTAAAGAGGATATTCAGATATCTCAATGGCAAGCCTGCATTTGGATTATGGTATTCAAAGGAGGGAGATTTCAACCACTATGCCTATACAGACAGTGACTACGGGGGATGCAACTTCAATCGAAAGTCCACTTTTGGGGGCTGTCAATTTCTTGGTCCTAAAATGATCTCCCGGCAGTGCAAGAAGCAGACAAACGTGTCTGTTTCCATAGCAGAAGCCGAGTACATAGCAGCATCAGCATGTTGCTCTCAAGTTCTTTGGATTCAAAACCAGATGCTTGATTATGGTTATAACTTCTTGCACACACCAATTCACATTGACAACACAGCCGCCAAGTTCATAACAAACAATCCAGTTCAGCACTCAAAAACCAAACATATTGAAATTAGATATTACTTTTTGAGAGACTGTACTGAAAAAGGGTTAATCAAGTTGATACAGGTCCACACGGACAATCAATTAGCTGATTTGTTCACTAAGGCATTTGACCCTAGTCGGTTTGAATTCTTAGTTCAATCAATTGGCATTATTAACCTTGAGTAAAAATCAAAATCATCAAAATTTGCAAAAACATTCAAATATTATAAAAATACGAAAAGAAGTTATTTTTGTTGAAGAATATGAATTGTACTCCGGTTTGGAAATAATATAATTACAATCGTTATATCATTCACTGTGCTTATTTCAAAATCTTGAAAGGCTGACATGACATATCTGATATGCGGGTAGGCTCAGCTTGGAAAAGACGATACATGCTGTGATGAACTAAAGCTCATATTCAGCTATGAAGCCATCATCTCATGTATGAGTAAGTATTAGCTTATCCAAGTATGTGTGTGTAGTTACCTAAACACACCAGATAATGATGTCTTATGAATCTCATTCACCCACATCAGTTTCTCCTCTGTTTGCTGTGCAAAGACCTGGAAAAACAGGCACAAAGTGCTGATGTCATGATCCAAAAAGATTCCCAATATAGAACACATCCAAAATGGATGAATTAATAAAATCAAAAGAATCCCAAAGATGATCACCTTCCAAAGTGAAGTGCAAAAAGAATCCCAATGTGGATTAAATAATTATAAGGATCAAAGTAAAAGAATCCCAATGAGGATCACCCTTACCCAAAACCAAATGAGATTTCATAATTTAAATGACCTGGTCATGTAAGTTGTGAAAAAGTTCTACCATGCATTTCATGCGGGTGGCTGATCTTGTCATGCATTTGAGTGTGAGGTACATATTGAATATTTAATCCACTCAAAACATGATAAAGATCACTAGCATTAAAATATTAACCAAGCATGAGTTTAACAGGACAAACATACCTACTATCAATAAGTTCATGATTATGTCTATTTTACTAACAATTGCGTGCACTTGTGAAAGGTAAGATTGATATGATCCCAAGTAAGGTATACTTCTTCTTCATTTACAGATAAGAAAATCAAAAATTACAAAAAAACTATTTTCCTTCTAAAATTTTTAAAGTTTTTATCCCATATGGATATAAACTTTAGGGGGAGTAATTAAAATTTTATAAAAATATTCACATAAATATGAAAATTTTTCAAAATCAGAAAAATATTTTAATTACTTTGTACAGTTGCTTCTTTTCTTGAAAATATAAAATTAGAAAAATAGATGTGTTGGTGTGGAAGTTATAGTATAGTATCTCAGTATATGCAGATATTTGGAAGCCCAAAATTCCAAGATCAGTCAAATCTGGGAAATTTGTATCATACCGGGTGTACAATTCAATCCAAGCAAGAATTGAAAATCCAAGCAACAGTCAAAACTTCATAAAAGTTAAAGCAACAGTCATATCTTCATAATAGTCAAAGCATCAGTACAAAAACAGTCAAAACCATCCACAGCAAAAACATTAATTTTGACAAGTTCGAAATTTAATGCGGGTAAGAGTATTGGTTAATGCGGATGAAGGTAACCCAGGCATTTAACTAATGCGGGTAATATTTTTGAGCAAATCAAAGTGAAACTAATGCGGATAAGTTAAGTCATCCACATTTGTTTCCAAACAAATGCGTACAACAATGTCTCATGCCAGAAAACTTATGCGGGCAAATTTTGTTCTTTCGCATTTATCAATGCGGATAAGTTTTTGTTCATCTGCATTCCCTCAATGCGGATAATATGATCAATGTAGGTAACATTGTTGTGTATTTGTACCAAAAATAAAACATGTGTTTTCACTCTTCTGTCATTTTGTTTGAATCTCAGTTAATGCGGATAGAAGTTTATGAAATGCGGACAACTGAATTGTTCATCCACATTTGTTACAGTTCATGCGAACAAGTAAATTGTTCATCCGCATTTGTTTCTACAACAATGCAAGTTCTGATGTAAATGCGGACAAGTCCAAATGTTCTTCGGCATTTGTTACAGAGCCAATGTGGGCAAGTTTATGCTTCCGCATTTGTCTCAATACACAAATGCAATCAAGTTAAAAACATCCGCATTTGTCTCAGTACTCAAATGCGTACAAGTTAAAACATCCGCATTTGCTACAGTACAAAAATTAAAACTTTTGCATTTATTCATTCACTTGCAAAATTTGAGAAATTCATTAAATTGACTATTTAAACACATTAATCAGAGTCATTTAATACTTTTTAAATTTAAAGTAACCAAAGTGAGACGAGTGTTGTTCGACTATTCATCATCAAACATTCAAATCATCATAAACCTTGCATGCTGATTGTTCATTTAGCTTCATTTCATTTATATTTCGATTCTTAGCACAAGTAGTATCAAAACAAGGTGATTCTCAGTGGATCTGCATACTTTGAATACCGAACCTATAATGAACATAGAACCCTAGGTTTAGAACAATCAAAATTAACCATAAACAACGGATTTCAATGACATTTTCAAGTTCAATAAAACTAATTTCGATGCTTAAAACAAGTAACAATCGATTCCGAAACCCTAAGTTAACCACGATCAACAGGGAAAACCGAAACTTAAAAATGTTGAAATTAAATCCAACGTTTCTGTGTAATAAGATGTTTAAAACAATGAACATAATTGAATATTGTCATAAACAAACATAACACAAATGGTTAAACAACATAAAATCAAAGATAGGTCAAATTGCTATGCAATAGTGACCTTGAACTCTCAATTTTGACCTGAGAAAGTCAAACTGAGAAAGTCAAACCTGTTCTTACTTGCACAATCTGATATTTGTTAGTACATTTCTAACACATGTGTCTCTATTGCAGAATCTGTGGCAAACCTTACCTGGAGCAAACTCCACAATGTCAGTGGATATCTTTATCCAGATGTGCCAGAATCTGAGGGTTTGAGAGACATGATCAGATTCATCTCAACAACAAGAATAGCACATGCCATCACTGTTAGACCCATTATCTATGAGAACTTCATCAGATCATTCTGGGGAACAACTGAAGTGAATGAAGTAGATGGTGTGAGGACCACATCTGGAAGGATCAATGATGATCACACACTAGTTATCTCTGAACAAACTGTGAGATTGTGTCTATAGTTTAGGGATGATGCCAACTCTCCCTAAGAACTAGAAGAAGATGACATTCTGACCTTTTTTGCCAACATTGGTTATGAAGGGGGATTTAAAGGAAAACAAATTGTCAAGGGGTTAGTTGACTTGCAGTGGAGATTTCTGATTCATCTGTTCTAACATTGCTTATCAAAGAGGAAGACCAATTGGAATGACATCCCCACCACTACATCATCAACTATTTGTGCCTTATTCACTAACAGAAAATTCAACATGTCTGCTTATGTGTTTAATGGCCTGTTGTCAAACATTCAGGAAGGAAGAAGACATTTGATCCTGATGTATCCTAGATTTATTCAATGCTTCATCAATGAAGCATTCACTGATCTTGTAGCAGAAGGCCCTATGATGGACATTCCTCACTACAATGCCAAATCCTGCAAGTACATCAAGAAGAGAGATCCAAGGAACATTTACAGTGGAACTTTATTTCCTTTACTTTCATGGATGCTACAACAGATCAATCCAAAAGAAGTTCATAAAGAAGAAGCTGAGGAAGTTGTTCCTGATGTTGAGTAACAAGCTCATGATGATGTTCCTACTGATGTGCATGAGATTATAGAGGAACATCCAGCTTCTCATGATCAACAAACTGTTGAAGAGCATGCTGAACCAGCAGAAGAAGAACTAAGGCAAGTGTCACCACAGGTTGATGTAGGTGGCCATCTTCACACTATGTCTTTAGCTTATGATGCTGATATCCCATCACCTTTCAGAATGTCACTTGTCCATTCTCATCATGTATCTCCTGTTTATTCTTAACCAAAAGCTGCTGCTGAATCTGGTGAATTTACTAATTCATCAGATTGGTCTGAATCTTCTTCAGATAAGGAGGATCCTCATTTAGGTTTTCAAATGCCTGTGAGACAAGTACACTCAAAGGCTGGTGCTTCAAAAAGCTTTGTAGAATCTGAAGTCAAATGACCTGATGCTAAGGATGAAATGATCTCTCAGCTATTACTGAAGGTAGCTAGAATGGAGAAACTTTTGGATAGAAGATCTGGCATCATTAGAGATAGACTTGTTAAACTAGATGAGAAGGAGAAAGAGTTAAAAGAACTAAATGCCAAATATCAATCTGATAAAGAAGAAAAGGATAAAGAGATTGATAGACTTAAATCAGCCCTAGAACATGTCACAAGAAATCAGTGGACACTTGGATGCTGTAAACATCCAAACTCTTGCCATGGAAGAACAAGAGAATCTTCTTGATGTCCAAACTGATATGATATTTGATCTCCATAGACAGATAGAAGCTCTAACAAAGAGAGTTTCTGATCTTGAGATGTTGATTATGATTAAAGAAGAATTGGCAAAAGAAAAGGATGAGAAGGGTGATGATAAGAATGATAAAGACTAGGATGATGAGCCTGAAAAGGAAAAAGAATCAAAAGAAGATAAAGATGTCTCTGGTGGGAGTAGTGATGATGATGATGGATACACCTTCAAGGAGACTAAGAATGACAGAAACTTTTCACCGATCCCAACACAGTGAGTTTAGGGAGAAAGAAGAAAGCCTAGCTATGGTTGTCTATTCTGATCCAACTTCTAAAGAAAGACTTGATGAGGAATCTGAGATGAAAGAGTTAATTGAAGACTTAGACACTTATTCATCTAGAGAGTTTATTATTAATGAAGACTTCTGGGATTTTATCAGAGAACTCAGATCTCCAGTTGAACCAACAGTTATGATTCCCCCTAACCCTGTGCCATTAGAAGAAGAATTAAGCTTATAGCTTGTTCCTACTATCACTTTGACTGATGAGCAAACGGAACTTGTCATGAAGTGTAAGGCCCCGTTCCCGGGAACCCCACAGTTGGTCAATCACAACCTTATTTATATCAAAACATATTAAGATTTATTAAGTAAATAAAATATTGCAGCGTAATAATTCAATAAAAACCATTTCATGCTTTAATAAATACATTTGCCAAGTAATACATCATCGTTTAAAAGATTACAAAATGTCACTTAGTTGTGTTACAAAACAACATCATTATTATTGCATGAGATGGATGCCAGTCTTGCCCGCCAAGTAGCGTCACCCACGTGCCATCCTCAGCAACAAACTACTCCCCAACTGAAAATGCATAAAAAGTCAGCGTTGCTGAGTGAGTTCTAGTTTTATATAATAAAATACTTTACCTTTAGTAAAAACCTTTCCTTTACTTTTTTTTGTGATCACAGAACATACATACATCTTGATAATATCATTATTATCTTTTATCATCGTTCATAATCATTCATTTCGCACTTTTTCATTATCTTTCACTTCTATCTAGATCCTGTCATAAGCTATACCCCATCATTGATGCACAAAGCGACTACAGTCTTGGGGTTAAGCGATAAGGATCACGTTTCGCATGTATGGATCAGTCACCAAGACTGACCCCCCTGAGTGTACACCCTCATGGGTTAGCCAAGATAACACTCTACATTGCACACAGTTGAGCTGGCAACTCTTTATTGAGTTGTGAACCTCTTTAAATTTGCTTGCAAGACTTTACATTCTTTCATTATGTTCCACTTCGTTAACAATGTCTTTCACTTTCATTATATAATACTTTACGTATAAGAGCATTAACACACCACATAAAGTCACGTAATAATACGTAATAAGGAACATTAATAACAGGCCACAACATGCATAACATGAACAAACATAACCCATCAAAACATTCCAAAGCTTAATCATAAATTTCCATTTTTCCCAAAATTTCAAAAATATTCTAAGGCAACTTAGGCGCATGAGCACTATGTGGGCGCATGGGCACTATGCAGGCGTACGGACAGTTGGGCGCATGGGAACACTTGGGCGCATGGGGAAAAACTTAGGCACATGGGTACTATGCAGGCGCATGAGTACTATGTAGGTGCATGGGCACTTGGGCGCATGGGAAAGACTTAGGCGCATGAGCAAACACTTAGGCGTATGGGCAAAAAAGACTTAGGCGCATGGGAACTATGCAGGCGCATGAGTATTATGCAGTCGCATGAGTACTTAGGCGCATAGGCAGTTTGGGTGCATGGGCACTATACCAGTTCTAACTTATGCTAATTTTCAGTTCTTGATCATCATTCTTACTTAATCCTAGCCCAAATCTAGCATACTAAGCTCATAAAACAAGCATATAACCACATAATTCAGTCAAACATTCAGAAACACCCATACACACATAAAACAGGGGTAACACATAGGGTTACAACATACGGGGAGTTATAAAAAGAAAGTTTATATGCATTTCAGCCCCAAAACAAGTTTAAAACAGAAAAAACAGGGATCTAGAACTCACCTAGAACAGCCTTTGAGTAAAACTCCTCCAAACTCGAGAGGACTTGGAGTTCAAACACCTAAACACACCAAAAACACACAACCGAAGATAGAGAAACACATAAGACTCGGTCCATAAGCTGAAAATTCAGCTGAAACCGAACAAAACACACAAAAACTAACCTTCAAGCCGATCTTCTTCTTCTTCTCTCTAAAAACCGATGGAAACTCTGCTTTCCTTCTTTTCTGCGGTCAAAGGCAGTTTGTGAGCAGAGGATTGGGCGGCCATGCCCACCTTTTAAACATAATAATAATAAAGTTTGCCTCTTTCACAATTTTAGCCCCTTACCTTGGGTTATTTCGCCTTTCTTTCTATATACTTCTCTTTACTTTTCTTTTCTTTTTTTTTTTTGTAACATTCCGGGTGTTACAAGTCCACCCCCCTTAAATAGGTTTCATCCCCGAAATATGTCACTCCTCGAACAGTTGTGGATAATACTATTTCATCTCTTCCTCGGTCTCCCATGTAGACTCGGATCCCTTCCTGTGCCTCCACTATACTTGCACTAGTGGAACCACTTTATTCTTCAGCCTCTTCTCTTTTCTATCAATGATGGCCACCGGTTTCTCCACATAATTGAGCCATTCTTCTACCTCAATATCCTCTAGTGGCACAATCATATCCTCGACGGCTAAGCACTTTCTCAGATGAGATACATGGAATGTCGGATGAATTCCACTTAACTCATCGGGTAGCTACAACCTATAGGCCACCTCTCCTACTCAAGCAATGACTCGAAAAGGTCCTATATACCTCGGGCTCAGCTTACCCTGCTTTCTGAACCGAATGATCCCCTTCCAAGGTGAAACCTTCAGCATAACTTTATCACCCACCTTGAATTCAATTGGTCTACGCCACTTGTCAGCATATGACTTTTGCATATCTTTTGCCGCCTTCATAAAGGCCTTGATCTTCTCTAACTTTTTAGTCGTAGCCTCGATCACTTCAATGCTACCCAACTCCTTCTGTCCGATGTCACCCCAACATACGGGCGCTCTACACTTCCTACCGTATAGCATCTCATATGGTGGCATACCAATGCTTGCATGATAACTGTTGTTGTATGAGAATTCAGCTAATGGTAAATGTTCGTCCCAACTTCCTCCGAAATCAATGACGCATGCTTGAAGCATATCCTCAAGCATCTGTATAGTTCTCTCTTACTGACCATCCGTCTGAGGATGATAAGCCGTACTAATGTGCAACCTCATCCCCATCGCGTCATGAAATCTCTTCCAAAACTTATATGTAAACCGGGTGTCACGGTCAGACATGATAGACACTGGTACACATGACGCGTCACAATCTCTTTGAGGAATAGATCCACCAACGTCTCAGATGAATTATGTCTTGCGGATCGGTAGAAAGTGAGCACTCTTCATCAAACGGTCAACTATCACCCATATAGCATCGTACCCCTTTGTCATATGTGGTAACTTCGTAATGAAGTCCATGGTGATGTGCTCCTATTTCCACTCAGGTATATTCAAAGGTTGGATCTTCCCGTATGGCTTCTGATGCTCTGCCTTCACTTGCAAGCAAGTAAGGCACTTGCTCATATACTCCGCTACATCGCGCTTCATACCCGGCCACCAGTAATCTTTCTTCATATCATGATACATCTTTGTAGCACCAGGATGAATAGAGCATCATGTCTTATGAGCTTCATCCATGATTTTCCCCCGTAGGTCTCCATAACGAGGGATCCATATCCGCCCGAAGCGGGTTCTAACTCCGAGAGTGTTTTCACCCAACTCTCTGACTAAACCTCTCATCCTTTCGGAGTTAAGGCGCCTTCTTTCAATGCCTCATCTTGGAACCCCTTGACCTGTGTCATCACATCGGAGGTCATCACCAACTGGTAAGCTTTCACCCGGATTGGCTCGGGTCTCTCTTTTCGGCTAAGGGCATCCGCTACTACGTTGGCCTTGCCTAGATGGTAGTGGATCTCACAATCATAATCCTTGATCAACTCTAACCACCTCCTTTTCCTCATATTGAGATCCTTTTGCTCAAAAAAATACTTCAAGCTCTTGTGGTCAGTGAAGATAGTGCACTTCGTCCTATACAAGTAGTGCCTCCAAATCTTCAATGCAAAGACCACAGCCGCAAGCTCTAAGTCATGAGTAGGGTAATTAGCCTTATGGATTTTCAACTGTCAGGACGCATAGGCTATAACCCTTCCCCATTGCATCAGCACGCAACCCAATCCTGAATAAGAAGCATCTGAATAGACCACCAAGTCTTCATTCCCTTCGGGTAACGTCAAGACAGGAGCTTGAGTCAATCTTGTCTTTAACTCCTTAAAAGCATTCTCCTATTCCAGACCCCATACAAACTTCACATCCTTACGGGTCAGCTTGGTCAATGGTGAGGCTACCTTAGAAAAGTCTTGAATGAATCTCCTGTAATAGCCTACAAAACCCAAAAAACTACGGATCTCAGATGGCGTCTTTGGAGACTTGCACTGCATCACCGCCTCCACCTTTGCCGGGTCTACCATGATCCCTTCAGAATTTTCCACATGACCCAAAAACTGAACCTCGCTCAACCAGAAAGCGCACTTGGAGAACTTAGCATACAACTTATTTCTTCTAAGTGTCTCCAATACCTCACGAATATGACCGGCATGCTCTTCTTCGCTCTTTGAATAAATCAGGATCTCATCGATAAACACAATCACTGATTTATCCAATATCGGCCGACACACCCGGTTCATCAAATTCATAAAGGCAGCTGGCGCGTTAGTTAGACCAAAAGACATACGAGAAACTCGTAGTGTCCATAACACGTGTGAAAAGCTGTTTTAGGGATATCCCGCTTCTTCACCTTCAACTGATGGTAACCAGATCAGAGATCTATCCTTGAGAACCAACTGGCACCTTGGAACTGATCAAATAAGTCATCAATTCTCGGTAACGGATACCGGTTCTTCACGGTTAACTTGTTTAACTCACGGTAGTCGATGCACATCCTCACACTACCATCCTTCTTCTTTACAAACAAGACCAGAGCACCCCAGGGAGAGATACTCGATCGAAGGAACCCTTTGTCCAACAACTCTTGCAACTGAACCATCAGTTCCTTCATCTCAAACGGAGCCAATCGATACAGTGCCTTGGCAGCAGGTTGAGCACCAGGTATCAAGTCGATCTGGAACTCGATCTCATGATACGGTGGCACACCTGGTAAATCTTTTGGGAACACGTCTGAAAAGTCACACACAACTGGTACTTTAGACCATTATGGTACTGACGCATCCACATCCTTCACGTAAGCCAGGTAGGCACTACATCCACATTTCATGCACTTTTCTACCACCACCATCGAAATCACCTTTGGAACCCTAGTAACTCGATCACCATAGATTGTTCACCAACTCCCATCTGGCGCAGTTAATCGGATCATCTTCTTGCAACACATAATATTTTCCTCATAGGCTTCTCACCAATCCATCCCCAGAACCACATCAAATCCGCCTAGGGGCATCACGAATAATTTAGCAGAGAACCTATGACCTTACAATTCTATGTCACAATTCTCTATCAGATCAGAAATCCTGGTAGACTTACGAATGGCAGTTTCTACATCAAAGGGCTTATCAATCTTTCTACTCCTAACAGGCAACTTAGCATAGAAGGCAGCAGAAATAAAACTCTTACTAGCACCAGAATCAAATAGTACAGAGGCACAAGTTTGGTTTACTAGGAACGTACCTAACACGACATCGGGGTCCACCTTAGCCTCCTCCCGGGTCATCATGAAAGCTCTGCCTTTTGCCTTTGGTCCCTCCTTCTCGACCCCTTTCTTCACCCTGGAGCTCTCGGCCCTTGGCCTCTTGCAATCCCTGCTCAGATGATCCTCTTCACCACAGTTATAACATCTTACAACCCCACACTCTCTTGCCATATGACCGCGCTTCCCACACTTGAAGCAGAGATTCAGTCCCCACTTACACTCCCCTGAATGTTCCTTCCCTCACTTACCACACCGCTTAGTCCCCGTACATGCCAACACTACCCTCCAGTCATCCATCCTTACCTTCTTGTTGCTCGAGGTAAAACCACCACGACCAAACCGCTTCCCATTCTAGTTCCTGTCACCGCCACCTATTTTGTTCACCTCCACCACTACCACTTCTCTGTCATCATATAGCCTTCCTGCCAGATCAATCATCAACCTAAAAGTACTTGGCCGAGCGGCGATCATGTGCCTGCGGATATCTGCCAGCAAACCCTGGATATACCTCTTGATCTTCCTTGACACAGGCGTTACCTGATCCGGCACCAACCTTGCCATCTCATTGAACTTAGTAGTGTATTGCTGGTGTGTCATGGTTCCCGCCTCCAGCTATAGGAACTCTCTTTCAATCTTGTCAAGTTCCCTGTGAGGACAAAACTCCTCGATCACCATCTTCTTCAGTTCACTCCACCTCATCCTCCCAACAGCCCTGCTGCCCTCGGCCTGGATAATATTGTCCCACCAGTATAAGGCCGAGTCCACAAATGAGTGGGTAGCAAACTTCACCTTCTGATCCTCTCGTCACTCACTGATATCGAGCACCGCCGCCATCTCCCTCACCCATCGGTGAGCAGCAGCAGTATTACCATTCCCATCAAAAGTTGGAGGCTTGCATCTCTGGAATGCCCCATAACTACACCCCTTGGCAGTTTCCTGCACTGCTTCCTCTTCCTTTTCGTCACTGGAGACAACCATCTCAGTCTCTGGTTGCTCCCTTTCACCTGAACCTCTCCTAATGGTCCTCCTCCTCTCCTCTTTGTCTTTCTTTTCATCCTCTCTCATAGCACAAATAACCTCGATCACAACAGACGGAAGGATCGTCTGCATGACCTGATGAACTTCCTCCACAACTGCCTCCTTCACAGAGGCTCTCAAATTAGCACTCTCATCACCGCCCCCTGGTGATGAAGCTCGGACTCTGCAGGAACCGTCTCAGTAGCCTTAGACTTGTTCCCAGTGACACGTGGCCTGGCACCACGACCACCCTGCACACCTCCTCGAGAAGCCTTTGAAGACCTACCACCCGCCATCCTCTAAACACTATAAGATTCAAACACCAACATGGTCATTCAAGGTAATACCTCAGATTATGTCAAGTATAGTAAGTCCCTAATTACAGTGGCCAGTTGTGATTAGCCACTTACATTACTCTTCATCCCCCAAGCATTTCCTATCCTGACTACATCAGTATCCAACTCTACTAAGAGCATATAAATCAATAGCACACGCACATAATACCGGTTAACCTTAAGAAAGTAAATTACCTGATGGCACGTAGCTACTTGGGATGGCATCCCTCCACTCTGTCCCATTCTAAGTTTAAGTTTAGGTTTTGAAAATATTTACCCATTTCTCTTAAACTTTGGCTCTGATACCAACTTGTAAGGCCCCGTTCCCGGGAACCCCACAGTTGGTTGATCACAACCTTATTTATATCAAAACATATTAAGATTTATTAAGTAAATAAAATATTGCAACCGAATAATTCATCAAAAACCATTTCATGCTTTAATAAATACATTTGTCAAGTAATACATCATCATTTAAAAGATTACAAAATGTCAACATCATTATTATTGCATGAGATGGATGCCAGTCTTGCCCGCCAAGTAGCTTCACCCTCGTGCCATCCTCAGCAACAAACTACCTGCCAACTGAAAATGCATAAAAAGTTAGCGTTGCTGAGTGAGTTCTAGTTTTATATAATAAAAACTTTACCTTTATAAAAAACCTTTCCTTTACTTTCGTTCATGATCACACAACATACATACATCTTGATAATATCATTATTATCTTTTATCATCATTCATAATCGTTCATTTCGCACCTTTTCATTATCTTTCACTTCTAAAACAAGCATACAACCACATAATTCAGTCAAACATTCACAAACACCCATACACACATAAAACAGGGGTAACACATAGGGTTACAACATACTAGGAGTTATAAAAAGAAAGTTTATATGCATTTCAGCCCTAAAACAAGTTTAAAACAGAAAAAACGGGGATCTAGAACTCACCTACAGCAGCCTTCAAGTAAAACTCCTCCAAACTCGAGAGGACTTGGAGTTCAAACACCTAAACACACCAAAAACACACAACCGAACACAGAGAAACACATAAGACTCGGTCCACAAGCTGAAAATTCAACTAAAACCAAACAAAACACACAAAAAGTAACCTTCAAGCCGATCTTCTTCTTCTCTCTAAAAACCAATGGAAACTCTGGTTTTCTTTTTTTCTGCGGTCGAAGGCAGTTAGTGAGCAGAGGTGTGGGCGGCCATGCCCACCTTTTAAACATAATAATAATAAAGTTTGCCTCTTGCACAACTTTAGCCCCTTAACTTGGGTTATTTCACCTTTCTTTCTTTATACTCCTCTTTTCATTTCTTTTCCTTTTTTTTTTGTAACACTCCGGGTGTTACATGAAGCTGTGTGAAGAATTTAAAGAAAAAGAAGGTACAAAAAATCAAAAGAAAGAAGTTAAAAGACTTGAAAAAGAAAAGAAAGAAAAGGAAGCTAAAGCCTCAGTATCCTCTTCTTCTGGTCTCCGATTGCAAAACCTACTCCAGGAAGAGAAAGTACTTATCTGAGAAGACTAAAGGCAAAAGGCCTGTGGTAGAAGAGGGACCGACACCCAAGAAGCAAAAAGATGATCCAAGAAGCCTTGCTGCTATTGCATAATTTCTGGATGAGCATGAGAAGACTGAGGAACAATTAAAGAAGAAAAATGAGGTGATTGTCTTGGAAGAAGGAGAGATAGAGGGAGGATACGATGAAAGCATCCTTGATGTCCCTTTGTTCAGGGACACTCCTGCAAAGGTTGAGTCATCCATTGAGGAGATGGTTGAGAAGGCACAAACAATGATCTAATGGTTAAAGCCATGTACTTGATTAATCACGATTATGATGCTGATGAAGTGTTTGAAATGACTTATGAGGGAATGGTAGAGGAAGTAAACAAGATGCATAAACTTCTAAATCCTACCTTTGTGACTGAGTATGAAAAGAAGAGAACAGAGAAAGAATCAAAGCTGAAAAAGCATGATGCGACAGTCAGATCCCCAATCTCATTCACTCCAACACAACCTCAACAGACCCAAGTGCCTCAATCCTAATGTCCTGATCCCTACAGCATGATAGATAGGGAAATGAAGGATTATCTCTCTGATCAAGGATTTACCAAAAGAAAGCTGGGTAACATGAAGACTAATTCCCTTTGGACTGCAATCCTTAAGATACTTAAGGAAAAGAAAGAAAGATTGAAGACTATAAAAGAAGAGGTTGTAGGGAGGAAGCCCAGAACAAGAATTTCAGCTCAAGATATCCAATTCACTACCAAAGACCATGATGTCTTGGCACCCATGCATAAAAAACCTTAATGGTTTATTGAACCCTCTCAAGTGGAGTTACGTGAAGGGTTAACCACTTCAAAAATGATTAGGGGTGTGTCTGCTCTAGAAGGCAAAGTAGATGTGAAGATAATTTCCTGGAAGTATGATAGTGATTGGAATATGTTTATGGTGAAAAGGATCTCAGGGCTAGTTCAGTTCTTCACTGAGTATACTGCTTTAGTGAAATCCCTGCAGATATATGATCTTAAAGAATTAGCTGAGCTAGAATTGATCAATCATAATGCTATGTACAGAGGATATGAGTTTGAAGATATACTGAAGATGTTCAAGAAAACAAACAACTTCAAGTCTCTAAAGACAATATGCATAAGAAAAGACAAATCTTTCAAACCAATCTCCAATCTATTCTATGATGATAAGACTTATGAGTTGGTGATTGAAAGGAAATGGGGAGGAAAAGAAGGTTTTGAGATAAGGCTATTTAGTGGATATGAGGTGAGACTGCTAGATGAATCCTATATCCACTATATGTTCACAAGACACTTTAGAGAAATAGATAAACTAGCTAGGATAAGTTGATATGGATAACACGGGACTACAAAGAACCAAAAGCCTTTCAAGGTTTGCTTTAGATGTGGAAAAGAAGGTCATGTGCTAAAGAAGTGCCCTCAGGTTCACAGGCAAGCTTTAGGAGGTAAAGATAACACAGGTTGCTTCTCGGGTTCAAAAGGTAAAAAGCACATATCTTTGAATGGTTGGATAAAGAACAATCTATCCAAACCTTCTCATGTGAAGCCCGTTTCACATGATTCAAAGATTAAAAGGACCAATGTTTCAAAATCAAAATCTCTTCCTTCGGGTCTTAAAAGGAAAATGATTTCCAAATTCAATTCTTTCAAATCAAAAGTAATTGAACAGAAACAAATTTGGAAAGTAAAACAAAATGAAAAGGATAAAGAAATAAATGATTTTTCAAAAGAGTGTGTGCTTAAACAGGTTACATACACCGATGAAAAAGAAACTCCCAGAACTACGATGGCCTAGGTCCCCCTCTCTAATTAACTTTTTTATGAGTGCAGGAACAATTCAGGAGGCCTATCAGTAATCTGGTTTACTGACTGAGATTGTTCCTAATTCTAATTTGAGGTGGAACAAACAGGTTATGGTTATGGTATCTCATCCATATTTTGGATTCTTATCTACCATTCATAATCACTGCATTTTTCTTGGTATTTCATTTCTCATCTTTTTGCTAGTATAATTTGGAAGACTTTCTTTGCTAGTATAATTGAAATGAGAACTAAGAACTTGATTTGGGATGACTGAGAAATAATAGTATGTCTTCTTGGTATGCTTATTTGCATACCTGTACTTTGTGAGAAATGATAGTAACTGTTGTAGATGTCTGTATCACTTAAAATTTTAAAATCTAATAAAGATAGTTTGATTATATGATATGCTTGGTAGGCTCAGCCTAAAAACAAAGTAAACAGTGATTCTATAGCCTAACTAAAGCTTTAGAACTAGGTGAAAAGGATTATTCTCCTGACATTTAGGCCTGCACAAAGTTACAAGTCTCGTCAAAAATAGGTTGAGAGTTTAAAACCTCTGCTTTGACATTTTCAAAATCTCCCTATCCCTATGTCCTGAATGTAGCTTCTCGTTAGCTCTTTAGATGTATATTTCGTGCTTATCTCCTCTGCTATGCGGAAGCATTGACTTGGAGCGATGATCTTCTCTGTTATACGTGAGTATAGACCTGAAGCTCTCATTAACACGCTCAGATGATCATCTCCTCTATTATAGGTAAGTATAGACCTGGAGCTCTCATCATCTGTTCCTCAAATAAAGGCACAATGATTCTTAAATTAAGATCATTGTTGAAAACTTAAAAGAAAATCACGCAGAGTTAATCATATTACTCAATAAGTCCTGATGACGGGATAAGTTCTTTGCCGGATGTCTATGGGAACCAAATCACCTGAGCTTCTCTAATTAAATCTAAAACATGATAAAATCAGTTGCAGGTCACTCGTTGAAAAGAATAAGGCATGGGTTTAAATTGGACAAATATACCAACAATCATTCTTGAACTGTTTTTGGCTATCAAAATTTTAAAATCGTGATCAGAATCTGCTTCAGTATGATCTCACTAACTTGTCGATGTTTAAATACATCCTTGTGCTTTAGTATATCTTGAGGATGTGATCTCATGATCGAATTAGTTCTTGGTGTAAGGTGATTAAAAAATATATATATATATAAAAAGGGGGGTTTTCATTTCAAATTATTTCAAGTCTTCCATAATATGTTATTAAAAAGTTATTATTTTCATATGCATTTCACAGGAAATTGCACACACAGATAAACACGAGTTTATTTGTTAACTGAAATGATCTGACAAGAAGTTACGAGATTGTAGTTGTGATTGTGTTACAGATTTTTGCTTCAAATGATGGCCGATCATCAGCTGAGCAAAGTACTTGACCAGAGAACCTGTTTCTCAAGTTTGCAGAATATACCAAGCTAGGATTCCTCCTCCTACATCTTTTGAAGCACTCAAGAATAGAGAGTTGGAAAAGTTGTTCCTGATCATTCATAAAGAATGAACACAAAGAGGGGGAGCATACAAAAAGTGGGAGCCTGAAAGATGAAAAATTTTCAATACCAGATCATCAATCCAGGGGAAGATTGAAGATCATTATATGGTTGACTTATCGGTGCTGATCTCGATACAAGATGTTGATAATGATAGACTAAGGGGGAGTATTGTTGGGTCTGATAAGGATAGTCTATATTATCAACACAGTCAAAGTCAACAAGGGTCAACATCACTGTCAAAGTCATCGGAAAAGGCAAACAAACGCGTTCGAAACGAAGAACCGAGACAAGATGTTGAAGATGTAAATGCCTTTTGTGTCAACAAAATATATTTATTTATGTTTAAGTCATTTTTATGTTTTATATGTAATTTCTCTAATTGTCTAAGTCTAGGGGCTTAATATGTCATTAGTGAATGTTATCACTATATATAGATTAGTGACAATTAGGTTTAATGTGCTTGAATGAGCCATTGATTGAGGAACTTTCACTTTGTAATATCATTTAGCAATCAATTCAGATCAAAAAAGGGTTTTATTGAATGTTCTTGAGGTGTTCATCATTGTTCATCCATATTTTATAGTGTTTGATCTATATTTTACACAAATATCATTGATATATGTGTTATCAGGAGGATTTGTTTGTGTTTATCAATCAAGTGTACTATTGAATCGATCATCAGGACCAATAATTTCTTTTTGAAATGCATCAAGATACTCAAGATAGCCTATGATAGAATCAATAGAAAGAAAGAACAAAGAAAAAGAAAAAGAGTTCCTCTTCAACTGGGAAACATTGTTAAGCTGGAAGTTGATGCTAATGGTTCTTTGCTGATCCATAGAGATGGGTTGTTCCCTATATTTGTGTGGGAACCCATATCTCTGAGACAGATGCCTATTGAGGCAATTCACACCATGATTCAAATGAAGATCCATGTTCTTAGAAGAGACAAGATGAATGATTACAAAGACTTCTCAAATATGATCAAAGCAATACTAGATCCTTTACTGGCTAAACCACAACAGTCTTCTGAGCCTGAACCAGCACAAGCTCCATCAACAGTCCAAGTTCCTGAGAAGCAAGCACTTGCACTAGAAGAACCTCTAGAATCTTCACAACCTCTACCACCCTCAAACCCTTGAAGTACATAGGCTGTATAATTCTTAGGGGGAGTATTGTTGGACCCTGAAAGGATCATACATGCCAATTCAAGAGGTGGTTGAAGGTTGTTCTGGTTGGAAGATAATGCACAAGTCAAAGGAGTAATGCAGGTGAAGAAAAACAAAATGCAGATGAGCAAGAACAAATACGGCTGAGTATTTGTTCATCTGCATTTACTAATGTGGATAAGCAAAAACAAATATAGCCAAGTATTTGTTCATCCGCATTTATTAATGCGGATATGCAGAACCAAATATGGCTAAGTATTTGGTCATCCGCATTAGTCAATGTGGATGACATCCTTAATGCGGATGCACAATTGAAGAAATGCTGATCAAGATCAACACATCCGCATTAACTAGTATTCTGATGTATAGTTGTCAGGGTAGTTTAGTCATTTTGTACAGGCATTGTATCTGCCTATAAATAGAATAGTATACACTAAATGGAAGGAAACGAGAGTTGGAAGTTTTTGTTTTGTGCTGCAAACCCTAGCACACTTTGTATCTTGTTTACCTATATCAATATACAAAGTATTTATTAGTATTTTTAGCATTAATGTTCTTTGATTCTGTATTTCCATTACATAATCATTGACTCAATCATCATATTTGATCCTAGTTAAGTCAAATCAACTGAGATTCACATCTCGGACCCGGTCAGTTATGAATATAGATTAGATAAATCATATAGTCAATGAATTATTGAATAGTTTAATGAATTAACATCTTCCTAATGAAAAAATTTGTAATTGTTGTTATGAAATTGAATAGTTTGAGCAGGCATGGAATGTTGAATCATGATAGAATGCTTATTGGGAATGATGATATGTGTTTGTTATGTTAAATGTGTTGAATGCATAGGTTAGATCATGTTGTTGGAAATTTGAATGTCATGATTTACACGTAGGCTAGATGATAAAGTGATGTTGTATTGATTGGAATAAGGTTAGTAACTAGGGTTTTCTCTAGGTCAACATTTTTAAAGTGATTGGACACTTAGGGTTTTATGAACCAACCCTCCTGCATGTACTTATGTATTGGTATGTTTTAGGTAACCTGTGACGGGTTGCCTATCGGTCTAGCCTTTTATTTAATCGTTCTTGCATACCCTTAAGGTGAGTTCACTGCACCACTTTTATCTACTCCTTCTGAATGAGAAAGCGTATTTTAAAATGTTTTACTTTATAAGTTATGTATTTCATGTTACATAGTGTAGTTTACAATTGGAAATTTCCTAATCTTTAGGATCATTAATTAAGGAAATTAGCGGAATATATTAGCTAGTACTACTGGGCTTGAGAAATCCACTCGTACGATAGAGGTCAAGTAGGTGCAACGTTATCCTAAACAGCTACACATTGTTACGACTTGGTAAGTCGTGATGGAAGGCAAACAAACGAATATAGTCAGCTTTGATCGTGAAAACACTATTGTTATGCTTTTGTTGTAGATTTACTATCTATTTCATTATGCATTACTTATGTTATTACAACTTAATTGTTTTACTTGTTTACAAACTTATGAACTCATCAAACCTATGTTGACACTTTAGTATGTCTTTCTCATGTAGCTAATCACGGGTGTGTTAGGAGCACAACATTGGTCACATGACATACAAACATTTTCTCTATCACATGCTATTAATTGCATTTACACTTTGGGTATTGGTGCTTGTTTTATGTATTTACTTTTCACATTAAATGATTTTTGAACATTTAAACTTACATTTACGAAAATGTTTAAATTTTAAACTCTAATATTTGTTTGAAAACTCATATAGTGGTTGTTGGGAGTAACTAATGACTAAGATCCTGGTTTGTTCACATGCCACGTGGTAAGACTCTGCACGTGGATTTTGAGGGTGTGATAGATTGATATCAGAGCAATTAGTTATAGTGAACTTGGTTGCATTTCATACTAGAGTATAACCGAACATAGTTAGTTAGTTACTCATTTAACCATCTCTACCATGTACTTATCTGCATGCACTGCAAATATGGCATCCTCATCCTCAGCACCTCACGCACAAGAATAGAAACCCGAGGTCCCTGATGTCCAATTATTTTTAAGATGATTAATAAGGAAAATGTTCTACATCAAGGCACACTTGACCTTTCCCGTGATTCGGACGCCCCACCTACCTTACTTGTTCTACCCTACCCATTCCTATGGGCTTTAGCTGCCTTAGTGGCCTCTTATGACCATGCGTGATGCGGTGTTGTGAGAAAACTCGCTAGAATACATGATACATAGAGACATACTAGCTAGGCATTTGATAATCTCAAGGAAGTACAGCTGAGACTGGCGGATCTTTTTTTCCAAACAGCTTGATGTGTGCGGGTGTATATATATCTTTTTATAATGATTTTCCACACCACTTTGTTTTAAATTTATTTTTACTTCAGAACTAAACCATACTTACATAGGCAAGTATACCTATCGTAGATGTAGCATAACTTTGTAAAGAATCAAGTATAGATCCAAGAACACAGTAGCTACTAATAGTAAACATTTGTTATTATTTAGCTGAAAATATAGTTGATTTTGTATTTGTGTATATTTAAACTAAATAGACAAATAAATAAAGATAGATTGAAATAAAAAAAGATAATCAAGCAAAGGTGACGTTCACTTAGACTTTGAATCCACCTAGCTAAACAATGATAACATACACAAATTCATAATGAGATCATTTTATACATGTGTAACACAAAACTAGACTAGACCCACATCAGGGCTACCTAACCATATGACTCTTTGAAAAATTTAAAACGATGTTAACATAATAACTGTCTAATATCATGCCATGAAACTCTAATGATACAATTATCCTGAATATAAATATGAACTAAACTCCCATCCAGGTTATATAATCCTATAATCCATTGGAAAGTTAAAACAATAAACACTTACCAACCACCTCGAATCACATAATGAAAACAATGTAACACCCAGAAAATTCAGCAAAAAAAAAGAAAGAGAGTGAAAAGAAAAGAAAAGAGAGAAGAAGAGTATTACTTAAAAGAAAGGGGTTAAAAGTGTGCAAGGGGCAAACTTGCCTATAATGGATTCAAAAAGGAGTATGGCAGCCCACACCCTCTTCTCATATACACACTTCGTCTGCAAAAAGGAAAGAAGAAGTCTCAACCGGTTTCTAGAGAGAGAAAGTTGAAATTCTTCAAGAAGGTAAGGTTCCTAGTGTTTTCTTCTCGGTTTTCAGTGGGTTTGAACTTCTGGACCAATCTTTATGTGTTTTCTTTGTGTTTGGCAGCTTGTTTTTTAGTGTTTTAGTGCTAGAACTCCAGGTTGCTCTCGGGTTTGAGGAGTTTTCACTCGAAAGCAGTTAGAGGTGAGTTCTAGATCCCCTCTTTTACATGTTTCTGCTTGTTTGGGGCTGGTATGCATATTAAACTATTGTTTTCTACTCAAACTATGTTTTTTCCATGAATGTACGATTGAAAATTTATGAATGTTTGTTTATATGACTGCTGTGATATTGGGTAGATGTTTTGTATGTTTTAAGTGTGTAACATGTTAGATCTATGCTAAGTATATGTTAGAATGATGTTTGGGGACTAGAAAATACATATGACGCATTGCAGGGGATAGTTATAGTGTCCGCTATGGACTTGGTACGTCAGCTGTGGACACTTAGAAATATTTTGCACGTGTCGACTATGGACGTACTACGTCCGCTGTGGACACTTAGAAAAATTGTGCATGATGTCCGCTGTGGACTTTGAACGTCCACTGTGGATACTTAGACAAATCTTGCAAGTTGTCCGCTGTGGACTTTACACGTCCGCTGTGGACATTTAGACAATTTTTGCATGCTCTCCGCTGTGGACTTTACACATCCGCTATGGACACTTAGTAAATTTTATGATCTGTCCGATGTGGACTTTGTTCATCCACTATGGATACTTAGAATGTTTTAGTCATGCTCTGTGGAATTTGGCTGTTCGCTGTGGACTTTGGCTGCCTGCTGTGGACACTAAGAAAATTTTAAGCCATCCGCTGTATATTTGTTCATGCGCTGTAGACACTTAGAATTTTTCTGAAATTTTGGGAAATAGAATTTAGTGTTAAGTCTTGATGTTTTATGATGGTTTATGTCTATTGATGTTATGTATGCTTGTGGGCTGTTGATGATGTTCCATATTATGTATTATGATGTGACTTTACATGGTGTGATATGTGCTTAAGTATGTAAAGTATTATAGTAAAGAAAGTGAAAGATAAGATAATAAAAAGTGGAATGTAATCAATGAATGAAAGTCTTGCAAGCAAAATGAATGGAGGTTCACAGCCATTGGATTGTTAGCTCAACTGTGTACGGTTTAGCTAACCCATGAGGATGCATAAAGGGGTCAATCTTTGTGATTGACTAATATGTATGAAACGAGACCCTTGTCGCTTGCCCCGGTACTAGAGTCAGCTTCGTGCATAATGTTAGGAGTCTATTTATAGACTTCGTCTCAGTACCAGCTTCGTGCATAATGTTTGGGGTATAGTATACGACATTGGTCTAGATGAAAGTGAAAGATAATAAAGTATGAAATGAACGATTATGAACGATGATGAATGATAATAAAGGATGATTATCAAGATGTACGTATGATGTGTGATCATGAACGAAAGTAAAGAAAATATTTTACTAAAAGTAAAGTATTTTATTATATAAACTAGAACTCACTCAGCGTCTCAGTTCGCAGGTAATCGATGATGCTGAGGAGGTGCAACCATGGATGCATAAGCTACTGGGGATGATTCGAGTCTGGCATCCATATTTTGAAATGTCAATGTATTAATACAATTTTTGGGTTGTAAACGAAATGATATGATAATTTGACATGTTTTTATTTATTAATAAAAAGTTAAATTTCCGCTGCAAAATGAGGTGTTTTATATTATTTATGTGATGATTGACCAACTGTAAGCGTCTCGGGAATGGGGCCTTACAAGTTGGTATTAGAGCCAAAGTTTAAGAAAATTGGGTAAAATATTTTCAAAAATCTAAACTTAAACTGAGAATGGGACAAGAAAAGGAAAGGGATGCCAATCTTAGTAGCTACATGTCTGCAGATAAATGTTTCATGTAAACGTTTTATGTAAATTAATGGAAAAAGGAACTATGTGCGTGAGCTATGTGAATTATGTGCTCTTAGTAGATTTGGATACGGATGTAGTCAAAATGGGAAATGCTTAGGGAATGAAGAGTAAAGTAAGTGGCTAATCACAACTGGCCACTGTAATTAGGGACTTACTATACTTGACGTAATCTGAGTTATTACCTTGAATGACCGTGTTTGTGCTTGAATCTTATAGTGTTTGGAGATGGCTGGTGGTAGATCTTCAAAGGATTCTAGAGGTGGAGGTTGTGGTGGACGTGGTGCTGGGCCGCGTGCCACAAGGAACAGGGCTAGAACCACTGTAACGGCTCCAGAAGAGCCCGAGCTTCATTACCATGAAGGCGGTGATGAGAGAGCTAACCTAAGGGCCTCAATGAAAGAGGCAGTTGTGAAGGAAGTTCATCAAGTCATGCAGACAATTCTGTCGTCTGTGGTGACTGAGGTTATTAGAGCTGTGAGAAAGGATGAAAAGAAAGAGAAAGAGGAGATGAGAAAAACCATTGGGAGAGAGGGCGAGGAGAGAGGTTCAGGTGAAGGGGAGCAACCAGAGACTGAGATGGTTATCTCCAGTGATGACAAGGAAGAGGAAGCAATGCAGGAAACTGTTAGGGGGTGTAGTTATGGGGCATTTCAAAGATGCAAGCCCCGACTTTCGATGGAAATGGGAACGCTACTGCTTCTCACCTATGGGTGAGAGAAATGGAGGTTGTGTTGAATATTAGTGAATGCTGGGAGGATCAGAAAGTGAAGTTTGC
This sequence comes from Flaveria sonorensis, assembly GCA_025506505.1. NCBI lineage: Eukaryota > Viridiplantae > Streptophyta > Magnoliopsida > Asterales > Asteraceae > Flaveria > Flaveria sonorensis. Next base: position 43,943,048 of record CM046428.1, read on the forward strand.
TACCCACTCGTTTGTGGATTCGGCCCTATGTTGGTGGGACAATTTTGTCCAGGCCGAGGGTAGCAGGGTGATTGGGAGAATGAGATGGGGTGAACTTAATAGGTTGGCAATTAGGACTTTTGTCCTCATAGGGAACTCGACAAGATTGAAAGAGAGTTTCTACAGTTGGAGGCGAGAACCATGACACACCAACAGTACACGATAAAATTCAATGAGATGGCAAGGCTGGTGCCGGATCAGGTGATGCTTATGTCATGAAAGATCAAGATATACATCCAGGGTTTGCCGGCGGATATCCGTAGGCATCTGATTGCCGCCCAGCTAGGTAAGTTTAGGTCAGTGGTCGATCTAGCAGGAAGACTGTATGACGAGAGGGAGGAAGTGACTGTGGTGGGGGTGGGTAAGAAAGGTGGTGGTGACAGAAATTAGAACGGGAAACGATTTGGCAGTGATGGTTTTACTCTCAAGAAAAAAAAAGGCAAGGGTGGATGATAGGAAGGTGGGGACGGTAGGTACAAGGATGAGGAGGTGTAATAAGTGTGGGAAGGAGCATGCAGGGGAATGTAAATGGGGTTCGAATATCTATTTCAAATTTGGGAAGGCAGGGCATATGGCCAAGGATTGTAGGGGAATAAGGTGTTATAACTGTGGAGAAACAAGTCATATGAGTCGGGAGTGCATGAGGCCGAGAGCTGAGAGATCGAAGGCGGGAAAAGAGGCTCAGATAGGGAAGGAAGTGCAGAAGGCCAGGGCGAAAGTTTTTACCATGACCCGCGAGGAAGCCAGAGTGGATCCCGATGTTGTATTAGGTACATTTTTGGTTAATGAAGCTAGTGCCTCTGTATTATTTGATTATGGTGCTAGTAGGAGTTTTATTTCTGCTGCCTTTTGTGATAAGTTACCTGTTAAGAGCAGAAAGACTGATGAGCCCTTCGATGTAGAAACTGCTATTGGTAGGTCTACCAGGATTTCTGATATGGTAGAAGACTGTGACATAGAGTTGGAAGGCCATAGGTTCTCTGCTAGGTTGTTTATGATGCCCTTAGGTGGATTTGATGTAGTCCTGGGGATGGATTGGTTAGCAGCTTATGAGGCAAACATCGTGTGCCGTAAGAAGATGATTCGAATGACTGTACCCGATGGGAGTTTGGTGACGATCTACGGTGATAGAGTTAGTACGATCCCGAAAGTAATCTCAATGGTTGTGGAAGAGAAGTGTATGAGGCGTGGATGTGGTGCCTCTTTGGCTTATGTTAATGATGTGGATGCGATAGTACCACGAATGTCGGATGTACTGGTTATGTGTGATCTCCCAGACATATTCCCAGAAGATTTATCAGGTGTGCCACCTGACTACGAGATTGAGTTTCAAATTGATCTGATACCTTGTGCCCAACCTGTTGCAAAGGCACCGTATCGTCTCGCTCCCTTCGAGATGAAGGAATTGATGACTCAACTGTAAGAGTTGTTAGATAAGGGGTTCATTTGACCGAGTATTTCTCTGTGGGGTGCTCTGGTCTTGTTTGTGAAGAAGAAGGATGGTAGCATGAGGATGTGCATCGACTACCGTGAGCTTAATAAGTTGACAGTGAAGAATCGGTATACGTTATCGAGGATTGATGACTTGTTTGATCAGCTCCAAGGTGCCAGTTGGTTCTCGAGGATAGACCTTCGATCTGGTTACCACCAACTGAAGGTGAAGGAGCAGGATATTCCTAAGACAGCTTTTCGTATGCGTTATGAACACTATGAGTTTCTTGTGATGTCTTTTGGTTTAACCAACGTGCCAGCTGCTTTTATGGATTAGATGAATTGGGTGTGTCTGCCTATGCTAGATAAATCATTGATTGTGTTTATCGATGATATCCTGATTTATTCGAAGAGCGAAGAAGAGCATGCCGGTCACCTTCGAGAAGTTCTGGATACTCTTAGAAGGGAGAAGCTGTATGCTAAGTTCTCCAAGTGTGCATTCTGGTTACACGAAGTTCAGTTTCTGGGTCATGTGGTTAACCCTGAAGGGATCATGGTGGACTCGGCAAAAGTTGAGGCAGTGATGCAATGGAAGTCTCCAAAGACGCCATCTGAGATTTGTAGTTTCTTGGGTTTGGCAGGCTACTACAGAAAATTCATCCAAGACTTCTCCAAGATAGCTTCACCATTGACCAAGTTAACCCATAAAGATGTGAAGTTCATATGGGGTCGCGAGCAGGAGAATGCTTTCGAAGAGTTAAAGACAAAATTGACTCAAGCTCCTGTCTTGACATTCCCCGAAGGGAACGAAGACTTGGTGGTCTATTCGGATGCTTTTTATTCGGGATTAGGTTGCGTGCTGATGTAACGGGGAAAAGTTATAGCCTATGTGTCCTGAAAGTTGAAGATCCACAAGGCTAACTGCCCTACTCATGACTTGGAGTTGGCAGCTGTGGTTTTTGCATTGAAGATTTGGAGGCACTACTTGTGCTGGATGAAGTGCACTATTTTCACTGACCATAAAAGTTTGAAGTACTTCTTCGAGCAGAAGTATCTCAATATGAGGCAAAAAAGATGGTTAGAGTTGATCAAAGACTATGACTATAAGATTCACTACCATCTGGGCAAGGCCAACATGGTGGCGGATGCCCTTAGCCAAAAAGAGAAACCCGAGCCGATCCAGGCGAAGGCTTATCAGTTGGTTATGACCTCTGATGTGACGAAGCAGGTTAAGAAATTTCAGGATGAAGCACTGAAAGAAGATCAGATTAACTCCGAAAGCATGAAAGGTCTAGTCGTCGAGTTGGGGGAGAACACTCTTGGTGTTAGAACCCGCTGTGGGCGGATATGGATTCCTCGTTATGGGGATCTACGTGGGAAGATCATGGATGAGGCTCACAAGACTCGATACTCGATTCATCCTGGTGCTACAAAGATGTATCATGATATGAAGAAAGTTTACTGGTGGCGGAGTATGTGAGTAAATGCCTTACTTGTTTACAAGTGAATGCGCATCAGAAGCCATATGGGAAGATCCAATCCTTGGATATACTCGAGAGGAAATGGGAGCACATCACCATGGACTTCATTACGAAGTTACCGCATACGGCAAGGGGATACGATGCCATATGGGTGATAGTTGATCGCCTGACAAAGAGTGCTCACTTTCTATCGATCCACGAGACGTATTCATCCGAGAGGTTGGTGGATCTCTTCATCAAAGAGATTGTGACTCATCATGGTGTGCCATTGTCTATCGTTTCTAACCGTGACACTCGATTTACATCAAAGTTTTAGAAGAGATTTCATGATGCGATGGGGACGAGGTTGCACATCAGTACGACTTACTATCCTCAGATAGATGGTCAATCGGAGAGGACGATTCAGACGTTGGAGGATATGCTACGAGCATGCGTCATTTATTTCGGAGGAAGTTGGGACGAACACTTACCGTTATCCGAATTTTCATATAACAACAGTTATCATTCCAACATTGGTATGCCTCCATATGAGATGCTATACTGTAGGAGGTGTAGAACGCCTGTATGTTGGGGTGACATCGGGTAGAAAGAGTTAGGGAGCATTGAGGTGATCGAGGCTACGATCGAAAAGTTGGAAAAGATTAAGGCCTTTATGAAGGTGGCAAAGGATAGATAGAAGTCGAATGCCGACAAGAGACTTTGACCGATTGAATTCAAAGTGGGTGATAGAGTTATGTTGAAGGTCTCGCATTGGAAAGGGATCATCTGGTTCAAGAAGCGGGGAAAGTTAAGTCCGAGGTACATAGGGCCTTTCCAAATCATTGCTCAAGTAGGAGAGGTGGCCTATCAATTGGAGCTACCCGATGAGTTAAGTGGAATTCATCCAATGTTCCATGTATCTCATTTGAGGAAGTGCTTAGCCGAGGAGGATATGATCGTGCCACTCGAGGACATCGAGGTGGTTGAACGGCTCAATTATGTGGAGCAGCTAGTGGCCATCATTGACAGAAAAGAGAAGAGGATAAGGAATAAAGTGGTTCCACTTGTGCGAGTACAGCGGAGACACAGGAAGGGGTCCGAGTCTACGTGGGAGACTGAGGAGGAGATGAGACAGCATTACCCACAGCTATTCGAGGAGTGACAGGTTTCAGGGACGAAACCTATATAAGGGGGGTGGACTTGTAACACCTGAAAAATTCAGCAAAAAAAAGAGAGAGAGAGAAAAGAAAAGAAAAGGGAGAAGAAGTGTAATACTTAAAAGCAAGGGGTTAAAAGTGTGCAAGGGGCAAACTTGCCCATAATGCGATTCAAAAAGGAGTATGGCAGCCCACACCTCCTTTTCTCATACACACTTCGGCTGCAAAAAGGAAAGAAGAAGTCTCAACCGGTTTCTAAAGAGAGAAAGTTGAAATTCTTCAAGAAGGTAAGGTTCCTAGTGTTTTCTTCTCAGTTTTCAGTGCGTTTGAACTTTTGGACCGATCTTTATGTGTTTTCTTTGTGTTTGGAAGCTTGTTTATGAGTGTTTTAGCGCTAGAACTCCAGGTTGCTCTCGGGTTTGAGGAGTTTTCACTCGAAAGCTGTTAGAGGTGAGTTCTAAATCCTCTCTTTTTTATGTTTCTACTTGTTTGGGGCTGGTATGCATATTAAACTATTGTTTTCTGATTAAACTATGTTTTTTCCATGAATGTACGACTGAAAATTTATGAATGTTTGTTTATGTGACTGCTGTGATGTTGGGTAGATGTTTTGTATGTTTTAAGTGTGTAACATGTTAGATCTATGCTAAATATATGTTAGAATGATGTTTGGGGACTGGAAAATACGTATGATGCATTGTGGGTGATAGTTATAGTGTCCGTTGTGGACACTTAGGATGTGCATGTGTCCGCTGTGGACTTGGTACATCCGCTGTGGACACTTAGAAATATTTTGAATGTGTCCGCTATGGACTTGGTATGTCCGCTGTGGATACTTAGAAAAATTGTGCATGATGTCCGCTGTGGACTTTGAATGTCCGCTGTGGGCACTTAGACAAATCTTGCATCTTGTCCGCTATGGACTTACACATCCGCTGTGGACACTTAGACAAATTTTGCATGCTGTCCGCTGTGGACTTTATACGTCCGCTGTGGACTTTATACGTCCGCTGTGGACACTTAGAAAATTTTATGATTTATCCGTTGTGGACTTTGTTCATCCGCTGTGGACTTTGTGCAATCGCTGTGGATACTTAGAGTGCTTTAGTCATGCGCTGTGGACTTTAGCCATCCGCTGTATATTTGTTCATGCGCTGTAGACACTTAGAATTTTTTTGAAATTTTGAGAAATAGAACTTAGTGTTAAGTCTTGATGTTTTATGATGGTTTATGCCTGTTGATGTTATGTATTCTTGTGGGCTGTTGATGATGTTCCATATTATGTATTATGATGTGAATTTACGTGGTGTGATATGTGCTTATGTACGTAAAGTATTATTGTAAAGAAAGTGAAAGATAAGATAATGAAAAGTGGAACGTAATCAATGAATGAAAGTCTTGCAAGCAAAATGAATGGAGGTTCACAGCCATTGGATTGTTAGCTCAACTGTGTGCGGTTTAGCTAACACATAAGGATGCACACAGGGTTCAATCTTTGTGATTGACTAATATGTATGAAAAGAGACCCTTGTCACTTGCCCCGGTACTGGAGTCAGCTTCGTGCATAATGTTGTCCGGTACCAGTTTCGTGCACAATGTTTGGGGTATAGTATACGACATTGGTAGATGAAAGTGAAAGATAATAAAGTACGAAATGAACGATTATGAACGATGATGAAAGTCTTGATATTTTGGGAAATAGAACTTAGTGTTAAGTCTTGATGTTTTATGATGGTTTATGCCTGTTGATGTTATGTATGCTTGTGGGCTGTTGATGATGTTCCATATAATGTATTATGATGTGACTTTACGTGGTGTGATATGTGCTTATGCACGTAAAGTATTATTGTAAAGAAAGTGAAAGATAAGATAATGAAAAGTGGAACGTAATCAATGAATGAAAGTCTTGCAAGCAAAATGATAGGTGGTTCACAGCCATTGGATTGTTAGCTCAACTGTGTGCGGTTTAGCTAACCCATGAGGATGCACACAGGGTTCAATCTTTGTGATTGACTAATATGTATGAAAAGAGACCCTTGTCGCTTGCCCCGGTACTGGAGTCAGCTTCGTGCATAATGTTAGGGGTCTATTTATAGACTTCGGTCCGGTACCAGTTTCGTACACAATGTTTGGGGTATAGTATGCGACATTGGTAGATGAAAGTGAAAGATAATAAAGTACGAAATGAACGATTATGAACGATGATGAAAGATAATAAATGATTATTATCAAGATGTACGTGTGATGTGTGATCACGAACGAAAGTAAAGGAAATGTTTTTATTAAAAGTAAAGTATTTTATTATATAAACTAGAACTCACTCAGCGTCGACTTTTTATATGTATATCAGTTGGCAGGTAATCGATGATGCTGAGGAGGTCCAGGCACGGATGCATAAGCTACATGGGGATGATTCGAGTCTGGCATCCATATTTTGAAATGTCAATGTATTAATACAATTTTTGGGTTGTAAACGAAATGATATGATAATTTGACATGTTTTTATTTATTAATGAAAAGTTAAATTTTCGCTGCAAAATGAGGTGTTATATATTATTTATGCGATGATTGACAACTGTAAGCGTCTCGGGAACGGGGCGTTACAAACAATATCATGAAGTCCTCTAACTTGTGAATATCATACCAAAAAAATTTGAATTACAAATTTATGCTAGTAATCCATAATCATACATACATGATGATATGAGGAATTCACAACAACTGTGATGGCCTTTCCAAATATATACACAAAAGATGCACATTTAAATAACAATCTTACATCTTCCAATCCCCTTCCATCATTTCTAGTCAAACTTCATGAATACACATACATACATATGCTCAGTCATATTTAAATATCTTAGCACATACGGGTTTCCAACATGATCTAGTCAAGATATCCATAAGTTCAAACATATAATCATGTCAAACAAACACATATAACAATTGAAAAATATTCAAAACATTGTTAAGGTCATCAACATAATCATCACCATAAATAACATGTAAATAAGCAATAATTAACTAGGATTCATCTAATCATAGTGAATCAAGAAGTCTAGCTCATAATAGCTACAACATCACCCAAAAAACTTGAATAATCAAAGAGGTACATGGTTAGATGTAGAGATTATCAAACCAAATCTAGCTAAGATGGGTTGTATGAAGTTAGATTCTTTCTTGGAGTGCTTGATCTTCAATCTTAACTACAAATCTTATAAAATATCTTTGAAATGAAGCTCAATGTTGGAGATAAACTAGGTTTTTAATTTTCTTGAGCTCAGTTGAAATGGTGAAGAAGATGAGCTAAAAAGAGGATCTTGTGCGTGTTATGGCCATGACGATAGTGTCAGGATAAGGCAGCTTAGCTGTTATGGCCATAACTATTTCTTAACTTCCAAAATCTTTCTTCATTTCTTGTCTTTTTCTTTTGAGATCACCAAGCAACCATCCAAAACTACAAAATTCAAATAAATCACAATTGTGTTGATTTAGATGAATTCGTAATGAAAAAAACGCTTTAAATGGGAGAGAATATGCATTATTAACGTGTATGTTTATTCACATATTAAACAACCCCACACTTAAGCTTTGCTTGCCCATATACAACAATCTAACAAGATTTCCATTGGCTAAAAATATATAGATAAGCAATCCATAAGCAAGCTAGATATCTCAATGTATAAACGACTTTCAAAAATATAGCACTCATAAGAAGAAAATTAATGAGTCAACCATTTTTTTTTCAATATATGAGAATATCTAAATAGATTTAAGAATTATTATAGAAATTATATTATACATTAACTTGCACCTCTTACAATGATTCACTAAACACCTGTGTGTATTCATGAATCACTCAAATCCAAACAATGAAACAAACAGTATCTGATGTAATTACAAAATTCGCTCATTTGCTTTGTTAAGGATCAAATATCTATTAGCTAACATAGGAGAATTGCATAAATCAAGAGAACTTTGATGGATTGTAATGTGGCTTTGATTAACGGTGTGGAATTTAGGATATAAAGTGACTAAGTGGTTAAAATCCAGAATAGTTTGAATCTACATGTGAATGAATACAATACAACAATAAAAAATAAAAATGAACCGAAGGTAACATAGTTTTCACAAAATGAGCTATTACTTAGATTATCTGATGTATATTATAAAATTCATTCATTTGATTTGTTTACTTTTCTTTTTCTTCTTCTTTTTTTCTCCTGTTTTACCTTCTTTTTTTCTTTTTTATTAAGAAAAATTAAAATAATCGTTAATAATAAAGAAACAAAATAGATAACTAACATAAACTGGATTTTAACAAAATGATTTAAAGATAAAAGGTTATTTGGCTGAGTGGGTAATAGATGTGGGTTAAACACAAACAAGGATAAGGCTTAAAAAGGGCGACTAGGTGTGATGATTAGGTATGGAAAGAAAAATAATAAGGGTACATAAATTGGGTTTCCTAATACATCTATCATGTCCATACAAAAACATAGTTTATGGTCTTAAAACAAATCACTTAAGCAAGTTTTAAAATGAATAAAACATCTCGCGTACTCCATAATTAACAAAAAAGCATACATGTGATATATAATAAGGATTAAATCCTTGAAAGGCACAAAAATAAACACATGGAAACAGATGTGATGCGAAATAGATGCAAACTCATGCATAATCATCTTCCTCTTAACATGTCAAGATATTTCAATTTTTCAATATATTTCATTATGTTTTTGATGGTTTCTATTAATCTGGTGATTCCAAAAGTACGGTTATGCTTAAGGATCTAAAATATAAGCACCATAGATGCTATATTATATTTTGTTGCCAAAAAGGAATAGTTTCATGTGGAAAAAGATATATAATTTAAGATATTAATAAAGTCATACAAAAATCCCTAACAACCCCACACTTGAATGTTACATTGCCTTCAATGTGCCCATAATATGCAATGCAATACAACTGAATGAAATGCAAAAGCACATGGGTGTGAAAGAGAGATTGGAAAACTCCCCTAATTGGAAATCCTTGACATGCGTTGTCAAACTCCCAACAAATTCTAAAGCAACCTTGTGATTCATGCAATCAAGTTGATCAATCAAACATACCCAAGAACATAAATGAGTATAATCATACGGGATAAAAACAAAACCAATAAACAATCAAATAAATAAACACCAAGTATTTCAAAAACTCAGGTTGCGTCCCGGAAGCGCTCATTTATTTAATGAGTTATTAGCTTGACTTGGCCTTAATTTCTTCTAAATCGTCAGCAAATGATGGAACAAATTAGCAAACAGGTGGCTTAATTGAAACTCCATCTAGCCCATTTGATTTAGTGCATTTACCATCGATTCATGAGGAAATCAATGGTAAATACAATATAATACAAACGTGTCGTGCCACCAACACTTGTATTTACCCGAGCCAAACCTTTTACAAATTAAGTAATGAAGAAGGATCATCCTGACAATATGATATCCACTTGCAATTCTTGATGGCCCAATGTTGTGCCTTCAAAGTTGGTTGGTCCATGAAGTGGTTTGGTTTATCTCATGATTTGTTTGTTTTGTGTGACGAATTGTTATAATCCTTAGTTACAGGTCGGCTATCTTTGGTGTAAAGTTGAGCATCGGGTGTCACCACTATCATTGGCTAGTTGGTGTACTCATTCCTTTGCACATCTTCATTTTATCATGACTCCTCCTTGATCATAACAATTGGCTTCCCATAGATTAATACTTAGTGTCCTAGTTATCACTTTGAAGAAGGGTATATCCATAAGCTCATTCCTATAATTGTCTTCCTAAGATGGAATCAGGTGGTTAATGATCTTCTTTCAATTAAGCTAAGGAAAACCGTTTCCATCCCCTCCATGAGCTCATCCTTATATTTTTCATCATGTTATGATTATTGAATCTTATCATCTTCTTAATACATATTTGTTTAAGAATGGATAAATACTTCAATTTGATGTTTGGTTAATATTGATCGGTACAAGGGTGAATGAACTCTAGCCTATCATAATTGAATCTATACTGAACTGGGGTGGGACTTATGTTGTATCCATTATCATCTTTGGTTTCAATTCTTGCTCTAAACATCAAATAATGGAGCAAGATACGCTTCACTTCCATCCTCCTATTTCAAATCAGTGCTTGCAAGAAGGGCTCTCGCATAAAAGGTAGGCATAAAGCTTATTAATTTTAACACTTAATGACTCTAATGCACGACCTAGTTCAGCGAGTTGTTGCTTGTGACATCCGTCACCAAAACAGGTGTATTGACCATTGACTTTGACTTCCTCACGTTGATTTTGACTGATTTGGGCTTGGTGTTAAATGTTTGTCATATGAGTTTTTGATGTGAAAATTATGCCTAATGGGCTTTTGTTATATTATGGGCCTAAGGTCATTGGCAGTGATTTGTGTAAGGATTATACTTAGAGGCTGATTTAACCTAAGAGCTCTCAGCATGCACATGTGAAGTACAAAGAAGTTACTTTGGAAAATTTGATACAACTCAATAAAATACACTAAGTATCAAATCTTCTGAATCCAAAAGGCCAAATCTTTCGAAGCCAAAGATGAAGTCTTCTGAAGCTTAAAGATAGAGACTTCCAAAGCCAGAAGACTGATTTCTTCCGAAGACTGAGAAAACATGCTCTCTTTGACTTACATTTGACAAAAGCTGAACCACTTTTCGCTGCCATCTCTGATGACTCACCCACTTACATAAGTTGGTGAAAAGTCCATACTTTTGTCAACTGTAGATTAAGGTCTTAGAGTCTGTAACTTTCTACCTTTTTACTTTTTTCTTTTTTGTATTAGATAAGGATGTGAGCTATGGCGTGTCATAGTCACTAGTCAAAATGCAATCTTCCTTTTGACTTTACATTGATCTTGTTGTCTAGATTAGTGTTTCCAGCTGTCCTTCAAAGTATGGCCGGCTGTAGGATGTAGTATAAAGTATCTCAAGTACTTGTCATTAGAACCAAGCTTTGTAACACTTTGTAAAAGAACTTGAGAGCAATATACATCATTCGTAAAAACCATATTATTGTGTTCTTGTTCTGTTTTTTACTTGTGTTCTTTGTTTCACTTTAAGTCGGTTCCCTATTTGATCTGTTAAGTTAACTAAGGGGGTGTTTGTTTTTTTAGAAAATCCCTTCCTAACCTATTTTGTCTGTGCCCCGCGGACCACACGCAGATGTTGAAGTCTGCAGAGTGTTTGTTTTTTGGAATACTTTTGATTAAAAAGGTCTGGGCAAGGTCTGCATGGTGCAGACTTGGCACAACCACTTCTAAAGTCTTCTAAATTCTATAAAGGATTAAACACCATCACCCACCACCACCCATATCCACCACCACCACCGTCCACCTCCTCCACCACCGTCCGCCACCACCACCACCACTGTCCGCCTCCACCCACCGTCTGCCTCCACCCTCCGTCTGCCACCACCACCACCAGCATCCAGAACCGCAGTATACCACCACCATTTGATTTTAGCAGTCTGTAGACATTAAAAAATAGACACTCTTCTTGTTACAAACTGTAGAGGATTGGTCCACCTTTTATCCTGTAGATGTCTACAGATGTGCTTCATAGACTACAGACATTTTGTTGCAGAAAAAACAAACAACACCTAAGTCTCTCCAAAACACTTACTAGCTCAAATGGCAGCTCTCATAAAAGCTGATATGGAAACCGGTACCATGACAAAATCTTCACTGATCACTACTGATGACTTTGATACTTGGTGCCAACATATGGAAGAGTTCATCAAGTCACAAAATAGTAGGATGTGGAGATCCATTGTCGAAGGACCTCACATCCCAAGCACCTCTTCAGCCATTGCTGGAGGTGGGATGATTCCTAAGAAAATGGATGACTATTCTAAAGAAGATTAGAAGAAGATTAACATAGATCAGAAGGCCATGACTGCTCCCCAAGCTGCTCTTCAAAATTCTATATATAGAGGCTTGAAAAAGTGCAAAACTGCTAAGTAGCTCTTGGATGCACTAAAGCTTATGTATGAGGGGTCTGATGAAGCTAAAGAAAACAAGAAGGACTTCATAAAGCACCAGTTTGAGAATTTTTCCTGCAAGTCAATTGAAACTATGACTCAACAATACTTTAGCTATGTTGAGATTGTAGATACTCTCATAGATACTGGAGTTAAGCTTAAGCATAGGAACATTATGAGGAAGTTCATGTTCTCTCTTTCCAGACAATGGACTCACTACTGTGTGGCCATTAAGAGAACTAAAAACATCTCCACCCTTACTCTCATAGAGCTGTATGGTATCCTTAGTGGCTACTAGATGGAAATGAATATACGAAATCTATCAAGCAGCTCTTCCAGCAATCAACAGAGTTCAACCCTCCATGTGGTTGAAAGGGATAGTAGAAAACCACAGCATCATCTTATCTTCTACCCAGACAACTCACAAAAGGGCCCTTTCATCACCTTCCCTCAGACATCAAGGGAGAGCTACATCCAAGGAAGCTTATTCCAAGAGACAAACTCATCTCAAGCCTTTGTGTCTGCTGATGAAAGTTGTGGCAACTTTCTCTTCGCTCTTGAAGACTTGGATTGTATCTATCCAGATGATCTGGAGTATATGGAGATATTCCACCAAATGGCTCTTCTCACTCATAGAGCCAAGAAGTTCTACAAGAGAACCGAAAGAAAGTTTCCCAACAATGTAACTAGTGGAAAATTTGAACTGGATAAAAGCAAAGTGAAGTGTTACAACTATAACCATATGGGACATTTAGCTAGGGAGTGCAAGGCACCAAGGACTAATGGTGGCCAAGCACAATCTAGGCCTAACTACACTCATGTTGCTCCCAGATCTGAGAAGCCAAGTTAACTAAAACAGCAAGCTATTATTGTTGTTGAAGAAGGAGGCTTTGACTAGAGCTTTCAGGTAGAGGATATTTCTCCCAACCAAGCACTGATGGCTAACCATGAAGAAATCAAGGTATTAGAACATCTATGTACTCTCAAATGCATTGCTAAAGTAAACATGTATAGGTCTTATAACCTGGAAGTGAAATCTTACCTTGAGTCCTTGAATATTTTAAAAGTTGATTTCAAAAGAGTGGAAAATGACTATAAACTTAGAATAGGAGATTTAGAGAAAACAATTTCAACTCTTAAGCATGAACACACAAATTATAGGACTCAAATCAAAGATCTCATTACCAAGTTAACTGAATGCCAGGCTGAGCTTCTGATCAGCAAAGCCAGGGCAGAAAAGTGTGTTCTTGAAGAAGAAACCTTCAAGAACATCATATCTTCATCCATGCATGCAAAGATTCTTTATCAGAACAGGCAGGGATTAGGTTCAAGTGAGATAGCTCTACCACACATATTATTATTTGTAAGATCTCCAAGGTGTGGAACTTGTCAAGATGAGTTACCCGTCATAGATCCTATCCAAGAAGAGGATAAAGATGAAGAGGAGATACTGAAGGATGAATCTATAGTGAGTGAGAAGGATCATCATAAGAAGGGTCACTATCCGCCTGGAGAGAAGAAATACCAAGGATGACCAAGTCAATAAGGAAGAACTTGACTAGGGTAGCCAAAAGAAAATCAAAGAAAGCCTAAGAGATCAAGACCACTTTCAACTCCAAGCAAAAACAAGTTTTTATTTCTCCTAGATTTGAAGTGGTAAAGACTGAAGACTCAACTATGGACTCTAGTACCAAGAGTCCTAGTTCATGTCCAAATCATCCTGGTCAAAAGAAGAAGGTTGATCAAATATGCCCCACTGTTGCACAGCCTGAACCATCCAGATCCAAAAGCAAGCCTCACTCTAAGAAGCCTGCTGCATCATCTATCAAGATGAAGAAGGAAGTGGAAGGAGATCAAGCTTAGCCTTCTACTCAGAAAAAAAACTCTTAGAAGTATGTCATTTGAATGCATTATGTGTGATGGTAGCTCTCACCTTGCTAAGGATTGCATCTACAATCCCAAGAGTACCATTCACATGACCAAAAGGAAGACTTCTGAGAGTAAGAAGAAGATAGACTTGGAAGGAAAATCACTTTCCTTCGGAAGCTTCAAAGTGAAGAAGATAGGTGGAAAATTACCTTCGGAAGAAAATTTGGTCTCAGAAAAAAAGAATGCTTTCGAAGTACTGAAGTCTGATACAGTGGATGCAAAAGCTTCTGAAGGTCCAGTCTCCAAAACTTCCAAAGTCATCAAGAGTTCCGAAGTGTTGAAAGGAAAGTATAATCTTCCAAAGATGGTGTGGAAGATGAAGGAAGGCCATATGACAGACAATTCTTTATCAACAATAGCAAATGATCCTCATAGTTTGCATATAGGATCAATAACTGTTGAACTATTTTCAGGTCACTTTGATAAGCCCAAGACCAACAGGGCTTGGGTTTCCAAATGTAAATAACCATCTCTTTTTGTGCCGGAACAACTGACGACCAAAGTAAATGTATGGATCATTGATAGTGGTTGTTCCAAACACATGATAGGCAATGGCTCTTTGCTTTAGAACTTTGAAAGAATTAATAGAGGGCCAATTGCTTTTGGTGGAGAATCAGGTGGTTACATTACTGGAAGGGGCAGGGTCACAAATGGTAAGTTCAGTATTGAGAAGGTAAACTATGTTAAGGAGCTTGGGTACAATCTCTTTAGTGTACGCTAATTTTGTTATCAGAGACATCACATGCTCTTTATTGAGCATGAGTGCATTGTTCTCAAGCCTGGGTTGGTCATTCCTCAAGGGCATATCCTGATCAGAGCCCCTAGGAAAGGGAACATGTGTAATATGGATTTGATGGAAACGTCCCCACCAGGAGAAGTTTCTTGCTTTCTATCTAAAGCCAATAGTGATGAGTCTTTCCTCTAGTATAAAAGAATATGCCATGTAAACTTTAAGAACATGAATAAATTAGTTAAGAATGAATTCGTAACTGGAATGCCAAAGAAAGAGTTTACAAGTGATGACCATTGTGTTGCTGTCTGAAAGGGAAGCAACACAAAGTGTCTCACAAGCCAAAGGAAAAGAACTCCATCACTACACGCCTACACTTATTACATATGGATCTCTTTGGCCCCACCAGTGTAATGAGTTTAGGAAGCACTCCATATTACCTAGTGATCATAGATGACTTCATAAGATACCCTTGGATCTTCTTCCTTAGAACTAAGGATGAGACCCCTAAGGTCTTGAAGAACTTCATTCTAAAAATTGAGAATCAATGTGATCACAAGGTCAAGATTATAAGATGTGATCAAGAAATTGAATTGAAGAACCAAATCCTTGATACATTTTATGATGAAAAAGTTATTACAAGACAATATAGTGCTCCCAGGACTCCTCAGCAAAATGTTGTTGTAGAGAGGAGAAACATGACTCTTATTGAGGCTGCAAGGATAATGATCTCTGACTCTAAACTGCCCATACCTTCTGGGTAGAGCCAGTCAACACTACCTGCTATGTGCAGAACAAAATTTTAGTAGACAAGACTTATGGTAAGACTCCTTATGAGTTGTGGCACAACCGGAGACATTGGTTTTCTCAGATCATTTGGATGTCCTAGCATCATCAAGAATACAAAAGATCAGATAGCCAAATTTGCTGAGAAATCAGATGATGGACACTTTATTGGATACTCTTCCAAAGCTAAAGCTTACAGAGTATACAATCTTAGAACTAGAGTAATTGAGGAGTCAGCCAATGTGACCTTCAATGAGCACACACCTAGTATGAAAGGTTTTGGTGCTGATTGGCTATTTGATCTTGATTTAGTTACCAAATGTTTTAATAAATCTTGTGTAGATGTTTTAGGATCTAAAGATAACTTATCAACAGGAGATCCTGACTCAAGATTTGAGCTGAGACGATCAAGTGATAAAATTTCTTCAGCTCTAGTGGTAACAAACCCTATAGTTGGAAATCCTGTCAGCACAACAATGACAAACTCTTCAGCTGATACATCTGAGGTGCTTACCAATTATAGTATAGAGGCACATAACTTAAATGAAAGGGTTTAAAATATAAGAGGAGATGGAGGTGGTGATAGTGATCAAGAATTTCTTGAAGCTGATAACCACTCCATAGAATACAACATGAATGATGTCACACACTCGTTGGATCAAGTTTCTCTTGATAGGTATGTTGATGTGGTGGGTGGTACTCAATCACTAGATCTGAATTTCACCAATTTAGATATGTCCAATCAACTTGCTGTGATTCCTTAACTAATAATCCACAAGTCACATCCCACCACAAACATCATTGGAAATGTTAAGACATGGGTAAGAATAAGAGGGCAAACCTATGATAAAAATGTTTGTCTATACTTTTGTTTCTTGTCCTATATTGAGCCAAAGAAAGTTGATGAGGCTCTTAAGGATAAAATGTAAGGCCCCGTTCCCGGAACGTTTACAGTCGGTCATTCAAAGCATAAAATATATAGAATACAACATTTTAAAACACATCATATTTACAGCTGAATTTGATCTTTTCATTAATAATTAAAAAAGTCATGACAAAACATCCTGTTGTTTCATTTACATCACAAAAATTATATTAGTATAATAACATTCCCAAAATATAAGGATGCCAGGCTTAGATTATCCCCAGTTGCTTATGCATCCATGCCTGCACCTCCTTAGCATCAACAAATTACCTGCCAACTGATATGCATATAAAAAGTCAGCGTTGCTGAGTGAGTTCTAATTTATATAATAAAATACTTTACTTTTAATAAAACCTTTCCTTTACTTCCGTTTGTGATTACACGTCATACGTACATCTTGATA
Organism: Flaveria sonorensis; assembly: GCA_025506505.1. Taxonomy (NCBI): domain Eukaryota; kingdom Viridiplantae; phylum Streptophyta; class Magnoliopsida; order Asterales; family Asteraceae; genus Flaveria; species Flaveria sonorensis. Next base: position 43,959,940 of record CM046428.1, read on the forward strand.
ATAATCATTTATTTATCCTTTAACATCGTACATAATCGTTTGTTTCGTACTTTATTATCTTTCACTTCTATCCAGATCCTGTCATGCCCCCTCTTCGGTGGACAAAGCGACTAAAGTCTTGGGAGCAAGTAGCAAGGACCCCGTTTCGCACGTTTCCATCAGTCACAAAGACTGACGGTTAGGTGTGCACTTGGCACACTATCGAGGTGGCAACCCATAAAGAGTTATGACCCCCTTTTTTTTTGCTTGCAAGAATTTTAACTCATTCATTATGTTCCACTTCACATTATCTTTATGTTCCACTTTCATTACAATAATACTTTACATACAAGAGTACTGACACACCACGTAAAGTCACATACTAATACATAATATAGAACATCAACCACAGCGCTCAAACATACATAACATCCACAGGCATAAATCATCAAAACATTTCAGAACTTAACACTACATTCTACTTCCCAAGTTTTCAAAAATTCCTAAGTCCCCAAAGAAATGCGGATGAACATAGGCCAATACGGCTGGATGTTTAGCAAATGCGGACAGGCAAATGCGGATGAAAGTCTTAGAAAAATATTCTAACTGTCCAAAGATGTGCGGGTGAACCAAATGCGCATGAACAATACTAAATGAGGATGATCAAAATACTTAACTATGGAACATAAAACCAATGTGGATGAATGCTCAGCAAATGCGGATGAAGACCAGCAAATGCGGATGAACACTTAACAAATGCGGATGAAGACTTAGCAAATGCGGATGAAGACTTAGCAAATGCGGATGAAGACTTAACAAATGCGGATGAACACAAAAACTAACCTGCAATGCAACTTATGCCATTACCAGTTCCGAATCATCATTCTAACATGAACACCGCTTAGATCTATCAGTCTAACACTTAGAACATCATAAACATTAAACGATCATCAAGAGAATCACATAACATAACTATATCATCATAATTGTCCATACCATACATGGAAAACCATAACTTGCTTCAAAAACATCAGTTAAATAAGGATACCAGCCCCAAATAAGCAAAAAACGTTTAAACGAGGGGATCTAGAACTCACCTCTAACTGCTTTCGAGTAACACTCCTCCAAACCCGAGAGCAACCTGGAGTTCTAGCACTTAAACACACAAAACTAATTGCCAAACACAAAGAACACGTAAAGATCGGTCCAGAAGCTCAACCCAACTGAAAACCGAGTAGAAAACACAAGAAAACATCACCTCAAGGAGAATTCAACTTCTCACACACAAAACCCAGTTAAAATTTATGTTCTTCCTCTTGCAGCCGCATTTAGTTGGTGAAATGGGGTGTGGGCGACCATGCTTCTTTTTAAATCCCATAATGGGCAAGTTTGCCACTTGCACAACTTTAACCATTTGACTTGGAATATTTCACCTTTCTTTCCTTTTTTTTCTTTTCTTTTGTTGAAATTTTTCGGGTGTTACAAGTCCACCCCCCTTAAGTGGGTTTCGTCCCCGAAACCTGTCACTCCTCGAACCAGATACGCCTAATGTTGTTTCATTTCCTCCTTAGTCTCCTATTTAGACTCGGACCACTGTACTCGCACAAGTGTAACCACTTTATTCCGTAGCTTCTTCTCTTTTCTTTCAATGATGACCACTGGCTGCTCCACGTAATTGAGCTGTCATCCACCTCGATATCCTCTAGCGGCACGATCATATCTTCCTCGGCTAAGAACTTTCTTAGATGAGATACATGAAATGTCGGATGAATCGCACTTAACTCATCGGGTAACTCCAGTCGATAGGCCACCTCTCCTACTCGGGCAACGACTTGGAAAGGCCCTATGTACATCAGACTTAACTTTCCCCACTTCCTAAACCGGATGATCCCTTTCCAAGGCGAGACCTTCAGCATGACTCTATCACCCACCTTGAATTCAATCGGTCTACGTCTCTTGTCGGCATACGACTTCTGTCTATCTTTTGCTGCCTTCATAAAGGCCTTAATCTTTTCCAACTTTTTAGTCGTAACCTCGATCACCTCAATGCTTCCTATCTCCTTCTGCCTGATGTCACCCCAACATACAGGCGTTTCACACTTCCTACCATATAGCATCTCATATGGAGGCATACCAATGGTGGCATGATAACTGTTGTTATATGAGAATTTGGCTAACGGAAAGTGTTCGTCCCAACTTCATCCGAAATCAATGATGCATGCTCATAGCATATCCTCCAGTGTCCGAATTGTCCTCTCTGACTGACTGTCTGTCTGGGGATGGTAAGCCGTACTGATATGTAACCTCGTCCCCATCGCGTCATGAAATATTTTCCAAAACTTAGATGTAAACCAAGTGTCACGGTCAGACATGATAGATACCGGTACACCATGACGAGTCACTATCTTTTTGATGAAAAGATCCACCAACCTCTCAGATGAATACGTCTCGCGGATCAGTAGAAAGTGGGCACTCTTCGTCAGATGATCAACTATCACCCATATGGCATCGTATCCCCTTGCCGTATATGGTAACTTCATAATGAAGTCCATGGTGATGTGCTCCCATTTACACTCTGGTATATCCAAGGGTTGGATCTTCCCATATGGCTTCTGGTGTTCTGCCTTCACTTGTAAACACGTAAGGCACTTACTCACATACCCCGCCATATCGTGCTTCATTCCAGGCCACCAGTAATCTTTCTTCATATCACGATACATCTTTGTAGCACTGGGATGAATTGAATATCAAGTCTTGTGAGCCTCATTCATGATCTTCTCATGCAGACCCCTATAACGAGGAATCCACATCCGCCCCGATCGAGTATGGACACCAAGAGTGTTCTCCCCTAACTCGACGACTAGACCTTTCATCCTTTCGGAGTTAATATGATCTTCTTTCAGCGCTTCACCATGAAATCCCTTAATCTACTTCATCACATCGGAGGTCATAACCAACTGATAAGCTTTCACCCGAATTAGCTCGGGTTTCTCCTTTCGGCTAAGGGCATCCGCTACCACGTTGGCCTTGCCCGGATGGTAATGGATCTTATAATCATAGTCATTGATCAACTCTAACCATCTCCTCTGCCTCATATTGAGATCCTTCTGCTCAAAGAAGTACTTCCGACTTTTGTGATCAGTGAAGATGGTACACTTCCTCCCGTATAGGTAGTGCCTCGAATTCTTTAATTCAAAGACCACAACCGCCAACTCCAAGTCATGAGTAGGGTAGTTAGCCTCATGAATCTTTAACTGTCAGGATGAATAGGCTATAACCCTTCCCCGTTACATCAGGATGCAACCCAATCCTGAATAAGAAGCATCTAAATAGACCACCAAGTCTTCATTCCCTTCGGGTAACGTCAAGATAGGAGCTTGAGTCAATATTGTCTTTAATTCTTCGAAAGCATTCTCCTACTCTTGACCCCATACGAACTTCACATCTTTACGGGTCAATTTGGTCAATGGTGAAGCTATCTTGGACATGGCTGGGATGAACCTTCTATAGTAGCCCGCAAAACCAAAGAATCTGCGGATCTCGGATGGCGTCTTTGGAATCTTCCATTGTATCACCGCCTCCACCTTTGCCGGGTCCACCATAATCCCTTCAGAATTATCCACATGACCCAAAAACTGAACTTCCCGCAACCAGAACGCGCATTTGGAGAACTTAGCATACAGCTTCTCTCTTCTAAGCGTCTCCAATACCTCACGAATGTGACCGGCATGCTCGTCTTCACTCTTAGAATAAATCAGGATATCATCGATAAACACAATTACTGATTTATCCAACATTGGCTGACACACCCGATTCATCAAATCCATAAAAGCAGCTGGCGCCTTGGTTAAACAGAAAGACATAACGAGGAATTCATAATGTCCATATCGTGTTCGAAATGTTGTCTTTAGGATATCCTGTTCTTTAACTTTTAGCTGATGATAACCAGATCGAAGATCTATCCTTGAGAACCAGCTGGCGCCTTGGAGCTAATCAAACAAGTCATCAATCCATGGTAGTGGGTACCTATTCTTCACCGTCAACTTGTTCAACTCAAGGTAGTCGATGCACATCCTCATGCTACCGTCCTTCTTCTTTACAAACAAGACCGGAGCACCCCCAGGGAGAGATACTCGGTCTGATGAACTCCTTATCTAACAACTCTTAGGGAGCGAGACGATACGATGCCTTTGCAACAGGTTGGGCACCAGGTATCAAATCAATCTGGAACTCAATCTCGCGGTCTGGTGGCACACCTGGTAGATCCTCCGGGAATACATCTGGGAAGTCACACACGACCGGTATGTCAGACAGTCATGGTACTGATGCATCCACATCTTTCACATAAGCCAGGTAGGCTCTACATCCACGTCTCATGCACTTCTCGTCCACCACCATTGAAATTACCTTCGGAACCGTACCGGCCATATCACCGTAAATCGTCACCGAACTCCCATCAGGTGCGGTAAAACAAACCATCTTCTTGCGACACACAATATTTGCCTCATAGGCTGCTAGCCAATCCATCCCTAGAACCACATCGAATCCGCCTAGGGGCATCACGAATAATTTAGCAGAAAACCTATGGCCTTCCAACTCTATGTCACAATCCTCAATCAGATCAGAAATCTTGGTAGACTTACCAATGGCAGTTTCTACATCAAAGGGTTCATCAATACTTTTACTTCTAACAGGAAACTTAACATAGAAGGCAGTAGAAATAAAACTCTTACTAGCACCAGAATCAAAAAGCACAGAGGCATAAATTTGGTTTACTAGGAAGGTACCTGACATAACATCGGGGTCCATTCTAGCCCCCTCCTGGGTCATAGTAAATGCTCTGGCCTTTGCCCTCTGCCCTTCCTTCTCATTCTGAATCCCCCTTTTAGCTCCGAAATTCTCAGCCCTCGGTTTCTTGCAATCCCTGCTCAAATGGCCCTCTTTACCACAGTTGTAGCACCTCACCACCCCACACTCCCTTGCTATATGACTAGGCTTCCCACATTTGAAGCAGACGTTCAGTCCCCACTTAGACTCTCCTACATGTTCCTTCCCACAATTCTTACATTCCCTCCTGTTATTCCCCTTACTCAATCCTGGGCGAGGATAGTCAATCCTCATCTTCTTCTCCCAGATCCCATAGTTGTCACCCCTAAATCTCTTCCTATTACCGTTCTTGTTCCAACCCTTCTCAACCTTCCTCTGAATTGGCACCGGATCCCTCTCATTATACAACCTTCCGGCTAGATCTACTGCAGACCTGAAAGTGCTCAGTCTAGCAGCTATCATGTTCCTCCTGATATCCAAGGGCAGACCCTGCATGTACCTCTTATTCTTCTTAGACTCTAGAGTTACTAGGTCGGGTACAAGTCTTGAAAGTTCATTGAACTTGGAGGTATACTCTTGATGAGTCATGTTTCCAACCTCCAAATGCAAGAACTCCTTCTTAATTTTGTCTAACTCCCGATGTGGACAATACTCCTCCAGTACCAGTTCCTTCAAATCCGACCACCTCATCCTTGCAATAGACCATTTCCCCTCGGCTTGGACAATGTTGTCCCACCAGCATAATGCCGAGTCAACGAAAGAATGGGAGGCAAACTTTATCTTTTGATCCTCCCGGCACTTACTGATGTCTAGGAGTGCCTCCATCTCTCGAACCCAATGATGAGCAGCAGTAGCATTGTCGTTACCGTCAAAGGTCAGGGGTTTGCACCTCTGAAACGCCCCATAGGTGCACCCCTTAATGATCTCCTTCTCCCCCTCACTATCATCATCATGAATTACCACCCTTGGGCTAGATGGCTCTTCTGCTATTTTCTCCTTCTCCCTAGAATCATTAGTTCTTTCACCCTCCTTTACAGCCCTTAACACTTCGGTCACTACTGAGGGCAACACATTTTGCATGATGTTGTAGACCTCGTCAGCAATAGCTTCCTTTACCGTAGACTTGAGGGTAGCTGATCCTACACCCTCTTGGTGGCTATGGAGGTCTGCATCCTCATGTGTCGTCTTAGGAGCCTTAGCCTTACTCGTGGTGACACTTGGCCTAGTAGTACGCTCGCCACGAGCACAACCTCGGGTTGCCTTCCCAGATTTTCTCCCCACCATAAAATCTACTTCCTATAAGATTCAAACACTAACAAGGTCATTCAAGGTAATAGCTCAGATTGTGTCAAGTATAGTAAGTCCCTAATTATAGTGGCCAGTTGTGATTAGCCACTTACTTTACTCTTCATCCCCAAGCATTCCCTATCCAGACTACATCTGTATCCAAATCTACTAAGAGCACACAATCCACATAGCACACGCACATAATTCCTTTTTATTAACTTACATAAAACGTTTAAATAAAACCTTTACTTGCAGACATGTAGCTACTAGGACTGGCATCCTTTTCCCTTTCTTGTCTTTAAGTTTAGGTTTTTAAAAATATTTTACCCAATTCTCTTAAACTTTGGCTCTAATACCAACTTGTAAGGCCCCGTTCCCGGAACGCTTACAGTCGGTCATTCAAAGCATAAAATATATAGAATACAACATTTTAAAACACATCATATTTACAATGGAATTTGAAATTTTCATTAATAATAAAAAAGGTCATGACAAAACATCCTGTTGTTTCATTTACATCCCAAAAATTATATTAGTACAATAACATTCCCAAAATATATGGATGCCAGGCTCAGATTATCCCCAGTAGCTTATGCATCCATGCCTGCACCTCCTCAGCATCAATAAATTACCTACCAACTGATATGCATATAAAAGTCAGCATTGCTGAGTGAGTTCTAGTTTATATAATAAAATACTTTACTTTTAATAAAACCTTTTCTTTACTTCCGTTCGTGATCACACGTCATACGTACATCTTGATAATAATCATTTATTTATCCTTTAACATTATACATAATCATTCGTTTCTTACTTTATTATCTTTCACTTCTATCCAGATCCTGCGATGCCCCCTCTTCGATGCACAAAGCGACTAAAGTCTTGGGAGCAAGTGGCAAGGACCCCGTTTTGCACGTTTCCATCAGTCACAAAGACTGACGGTTAGGTGTGCACTTGGCACACTATCGAGGTGGCAACCCATAAAGAGTTGTGACCCCCCTTTTTGTGCTTGAAAGACTTTTAACTCATTCATTATGTTCCACTTCACATTATCTTTATGTTCCACTTTCATTACAATAATACTTTACGTACAAGAGTATTGACACACCATATAAAGTCACATCCTAATACATAATATAGAACATCAACCATAGCCCTCAAACATACATAACATCCACAGGCATAAATCATCAAAACATTTCAGAACTTAACACTACATTCTACTTCCCAAGTTTTCAGAAATTCCTAAGTCCCCAAAGAAATACGGATGAACATAGGCCAATGCGACTGGATGGTCAGCAAATGTGGACAAGAAAATGCAGATGAAAGTCTTAGAAAAATATTTTGAGTGTCCAAAAATGTGCGGGTGAACCAAATGCGGATGAACAATACTAAATGCGGATGACCAAAATACTTAACTATGGAACATAAAACCAATGCGGATGAATGCTCAGCAAATGCGGATGAAGACCAAGAAATGCGGATGAACACTTAACAAATGCGGATGAAGACTTAGAAAATGCGAATGAAGACTTAGAAATGCAGATGAAGACTTAGAAAATGCGTATGAAGACTTAGCAAATGCGGATGAAGACTTAATAAATACGAATGAACACAAAAAGTAACCTGTAATGCAACTTATGCCATTACCAGTTCCTAATCATCATTCTAACATAAACACCGCTTAGATCTATCAGTCTAACACTTAAAACATCATAAACATTAAACGATCATCAAGAGAATCACATAACATAACTATATCATCATAATCGTCCGTACCATACATGGAAAACCATAACTTGCTTCGAAAACATCAGTTAAATATGCATACCAGCCCCAAATAAGCAGAAAACGTTTAAAACAGGGGATCTAGAACTCACGTCTAACTGTTTTCGAGTAACACTCCTCCAACCCCAATAGCAACCTTGAGTTCTAGCACTTAAACACACAAAACAAGCTGCGAAACACAAAGAACTTGTAAAGATCAGTCCAGAAGCTCAACCCAACTAAAAACCAAGCAAAAAACACAAGAAAACCTCACCTGAAGGAGAATTCAGCTTCTCACGCACAAAACCCAGTTAAAGTTTTTGTTCTTCCTCTTGCAGCGGAATTTAGTTGGTGAAATAGGGTGTGGGCGACCATGCTTCTTTTTAAATCCCATAATGGGCAAGTTTGCCACTTATACAACATTAACCCCTTGACTTGGAATATTTCACCTTTCTTTTTTTTCTTTTCTTTTGGTACCAAGTGGGTGTTCAGGAATAAGAAAGATGATAGAGGACTTGTCATCAAGAATAAGGCAAGACTAGTTGTTCAAGGGTACACATAAGAAGAAGTGATTGACTACACAGATGTTTTCGCTCCTGTAGCAAGACTTGAAGTTATTAGGATATTCCTTGTTTTTGCTGCATCCAAGGATTTCAAGGTCTACCAACTTAATGTCAAGTGTGCCTTCTTATATGGTGTGATAGATGAGGAAGTGTATGTCAAACAACCACCTGGCTTTGCAGACCCAGATCATCCTGATTATGTCTGCAAGCTTGACAAAGCTCTCTATGGGCTGTATCAAGCTTGAAGGAAGTGGTATGAGACACTATCATAGTACCTGGTTTAGCATGGCTACAAGAGGGGTACTATTGATGGCACACTCTTCATTAAAGGAACATGGAATGACTTGATGCGGGTTCAAGTTTATGTAGATGACATCATCTTTGGGTCAACTAATCCAAAGCTCCGTAAAGACTTTGAGAAGCTGATGAAGAACAGATTTGAAATGAGTGCTATGGGGGAACTTAATTTCTTTCTAGGAATTCAAGTAAAGCATGTTGAAAATGGCATCTTCATAAGCCAGTCAATGTATGTGCAAAACATACTTACCACTAAGACAGCCATAGATAGAAACCACTCTCTAGGACCTAATCTTGAGGGGGAGTGTGTTGATGAACATCTCTACAGGGTTATGATTGGGTCTCTTATGTACCTCATAGCCAATAGGCATGATATCATGTTTGCCACATGCATTTGTGCAAGACATCAATCCAACCCCAAGATATCACACCTAGTTGCTATCAAGTGGATTCTCAGATATCTCAAAGGTGCTCCCAAACTGGGCCTTTGGTATCCAAAGAATTTAGACTTCAATCTATACGCTTATACAAATAGTGACCATGGTGGCTGCAACATGACTGCAAAGTCTAAATCAGGGGATGTCAATGCCTCGGTGGAAATATAGTCTCATGGCAATGCAAGAAACAATCTTATGTGTCTGCATCAACTACTGAAGCTGAATACATTACTACTGCAAGCTTCTATGCTTAAGTGCTTTGGATTTATAATCAGATGCTGGACTATGGATTCAACTTCAAAGAGACTCCCATCCACATAGACAACAACAGTGCTATCTCTATTACAGAGAATCCTGTGCAGCACTCAAAGACAAAGTACATCAACATTAGGTATCATTTGATAAGAGATAATTTTAAAAAAGGGTTGATAAACTAGTTAAAGTTAACACAAAAGAACAATATGCTGATCTATTCATAAAAGCTTTTGATGAACAGAGATTTAAGTATCTTGTATCAGCTATTCGGATGATTAACTTTGAGTAGATTTTATAAAATCAAATTCAAGATTATTTTTCAAATACGTGTGTCTTAAGTTGTATGTATCATCACCTATATAAGCCCAGTTTACTTTAGAAAAAATTCTTCAAAATGATATCCTTTAAATTTTTGAGAATTTAAGATACGTTTTCTTTCAGAAGACATTAAGTTGACTTTGAAAGTAAGTTACGTCTTCAACACTAATAACTCCTCACTAAGAAATTTCCCTTTGAAAGAAATTTTGATATATCTTTCGAAGCTTAAACATGCTTCTATGTACTTATATGTTTTGAAGGAAAATTTTCTTCCGAAAGCAATTAAGTCTTGGAAGCTTTATTCATCCTTCGAATAAAACTTTTGAAGTTTAATATCTTTCGAAACCAAATATATCTCGGAAACAAAATACTCTAAGTATTTTTCTTCCGAAGTGAATTTTTATCAAGCTAAGTAATATCTTCCAAAGTCAAATTGGCTTCGAAAGTTTTCTCAAAACTTCTGAAGACAAATTACCTTCGGAAGATTTTAGACTTCCAAGAAAACTACCTTTTTGGGCACCTTTACAGAGGTAGGACCGACATCTGGATTTCAAAGTTTATCATTTTGCATTAACTTTGTCTTAAATCCTACCATATAAAATTCCTACAATGGTTCCCCCTCTTTCTTCTTCCTCTTTATCTGCAAAAGTTCTAACCTTAAATTCACCCACAAACCAACTTTGTTCTTAGCTTTCTTCACTCCAAAGCTTTCTAAAATGGCCAACCCTGAACCCCAAAACCAACCAGATTTTTCCATGCAACTTCACATGCAACATAATCAAGTTGCTCTATTGTCATCTAAGAAAGATTCAGGTTTCTTAGATTTTTGTCGCTTCCTTTCACAATCAAATTACCTCACCGCACTCATAATATACCCTCCACTGTATGAAGAACAACTCCTTGAGTTCTGGAGGACCTGCCAAGAGGTGATCTTGGAAGGTAAGAAGGCACTGTCTGCCACAGTGTAGGGGAGGACAATTTTCAACACTGCAGCCACAATCAACTCTCATCTAAGGCTTGATGATGAAGAAGGCGAGCTGTCCTTCCCCAGATCTGCTGTAAATGAGTCATTTCGGCAGATGGGCTTTGAAGGAGACTTCACAGTCAGAACCTTCAAAAAGGATATGGTCTCTTACCAGTGGAAGTACCTCCCCATGTTGTCATCCACTCTTTATCTAACAAACATGGAGGATGGGACCATATTCCTAAGAACTTATCCTACATAGTCCATGGAATGGTTCAAGGGGTCAAGTTAAAGTACTCCCAGTTTGTCTATACAAACTTGCTTACAAACATGGACTCCTTAGAGTACTACATGTTCCCTAGATATGTTCAACACATTCTTAACTGTGAACTGGGCTCACAGTTAAGGTGGACAAGTACTACTCTTAAATTGGGATAGATGAAGCCCAACATCTTTAAAATCATGAGAAAGACCATTGTTGGCTTCTTAGGGGTAGAAACAGCCCTGGTCCTAAAAATGTTAAAAGTCATTGCTCAAGGTGACAACTTGGCAGCACCAGCCAATGTTGAACCCACACCTTCTACATCTGCAGCACCCATACAACCACAAATAACCATCACCTACTCAAGAAAATCTAAACGATTCCTTACTCAGTATACACAGATTGAGCTGGTCCCCATACAACCACCCATGCAGGAGGAAGTAGAAACAAAAGCTCCCACTTCCCCTGAGGAGCATACCACTCCCTTTACTTCTTTGATCAATGCTGAGGCTTCTCATGCTCAGCCTGATGAGCTCATTTCCCAAGCCTTAAGCCATTACTCTGAGTCTCAAAACTTAAGTGATCAGCCTTCAGGGGAAAGCTACCATCCCCGGCTGTTAAACCTAAACCAACCCATCCCTGACCTCCAATTCTATGATGATAAGGATATGGGTTTCATTGAGTACCATGAGTCTCTCTTCTCCTACCCTATTCAAGGAGAGATGAGTGCTCCTGAATCACCCATGTCTAGCCCACATTATCCACCCCTAACTAAGTGGACTTCTCTGAACATGTTCGGGAAGTCCATATAGAAGAGGCTCTCACTTCAGCAAGTGGTTAAATCATTAAGACCTCAACCAAGACAACCCAGCCCATTGACACTTCTCTTAAAGCAGTCATGGTGCAGGGGAAAACCAACAGCCAAGAACCATAAGGTGGTGGTGAGGAAGAAGACTTTGGTCCTATTCTCTAATCCCCCCATGATTCTTCTGATGAAGATGAGGGGAGTCTGCAACTAAAGGTGCCAAAACTATCAAAAACCTACACCTATTTAGTTTCAAAGGTAAATCACCTAGAATCTCAGGTGGATACCTTACAAGGATAGGTCATTGATCGGTAACTTGAGATCACCAATCTCAAGGGCAAGTTAGCTGGGAGACCTGTTAGGGAAACTCAACCAAATCCACAAAAACCTGTCGATATGGTGGACCTAACCCTTAGCTCTCTTGTGCAAGAGGGTGATGCTACCAAAAAGGGGGAGAAAGTCCTACATACAATCATAGAACCTGGGAGTTATGCCCAGAGTATGAACATAGAGGATTCACCACCCTCACCTGCAATTGACCATACTCAACAACCTCCTCCGGCCCACATTGATATGGAAGCCCTGATTCAAAGCCTATTTGAGGAGGGCATACCAAGGGCTATGTCTACCCCATCCTACCCTGCTGAAATTCAAGTAGTAGGATGGAGGTATGATGCTGACAGAAGAGCCTTGGTACTCTCTAGATCTCAAGGACAACAAGAGGTCTTCAATTTTCAAACTCTGAGATACTATGAGAACTTTTCTCTTATTGACCTGTCATTTGCTAACCCAAGTCAAACCAGGCAAGCTGAAAGATTTACTGAGAGAATTCAAGATAAAGTGCTTAAAGAGTTCAAGAAGAGATCAAAATTATATAGACAGAGGCTAGCAGGCAAGACTGTTGGTCAACTAGATACTGAGGTAGATCCTAAGATTAGCTTTGAAAGGGAATCCTTGGTTAAAGTCCTAGTAGTTGAACCTGTGAACCTTAAGATAGGAACTACTTCAGCACCAAATACCCTCAGTGAGGCACCAGCTGGTGAAGGTATCTCAAAGCCTCTATCTGGCCTGAGCTCAAGTGCTACACCATGTAATGAAGGCCAAAGCTCTCTCCACCCTAAGTCACACAGGCCAGTGACTGACAAAGGGAAGAGGATTATGACATCTAAGGAGATTGTGGAGGAGAAAAGAGAGAGAAAAAGGAAGGCAAGGGAAGAGAGTTCAAGTGAGACCCCTAGCTTTCTGCAAGCTGCAATCAGGGTTGCCCCCAGGCTAAACACTTAGGAGGATGAGTTGAGGGCAGCCAGATTAAACTACTTGGGTTCTAAGAACAACAATATAGATGAAATCATCTCTCTTTCCTTAAAAGAACTAAATAAACTGGCTGATATTAAGGTGTCAAAAAGAGGCAGCAGGCCTACTTCCCTTGACCTATGAGTACATAGAGTTTGAGTACCTCAAGTAGCATGAGCAAGATGTGTTGAAAGAACAAAAGGCTGCTAAGAGGAAGATGAGGGAAGAGGCTGTAAAGTTAAGAGCCACCATCCGAGCAAATCAGAAAAAGACTACTGACAGACAAAAGATGGTAAGCGTTTTGAAGCTGTATAGGTTCTTCAGAAGGACACTTGGTCCAATGTGTCAATGCACCATGGAAGAGCATATTAGAGTGATCAAGTAGAAGATCAAGAAGGGTGAGCTCGTTGACTTACATTCTCCACCAAGTCACGTTGCACCTAAAGCTGAGGTCAAGGTTGAACCATAAGAGACAACTCAACCAGGACCTAGTGCTACATCTCAGCAAGCTTCATCTTCTAACCCACAGTAGGGTCCTGGTCCTTCTCCTTCTCAACATAAGAAGGAAAACGAACCAATTGAGAAGGACCATCTAGTACTGAAGGCCAGCCTTCTCAGTTTAAGTATAGAAAGAGGAAGATGATAGCCATTAGAAGGAATAAGAAAAAAAAAAAGAAGAAGAAGTCCAAGGCATCCACCTCTGCACCTCAAAATGGGTTGGAACATCCTGAGGGTGATCAAAAAGAGGCTGCTCAATCAACTCCACTTATTGTAGAGCCTCTTACTGCTGAGAGACCCATCTTGTCTTGGGCATTTGCTACTAACCCAGACAGATGATATGTCACTATAGATCAAGGGGGTCAAGATGTAACTTCTGGTAAAACATACTTGACCTTCCTCTGCATGATCTCTATGACACGAGAAGGTACATTGAAAGTCAGAGGATTCCTAACCAAATGATGATGAAGGGAATGGTCTTTATTCTGATGAGGACTGTCAGCAGATGAAGATCAAGATTCAAAGTTCTCCTTCAGTTTTTATAGCAACAGCCTATGGGGAGTTGTAAGGATTATACTTAGAGGTTGATGCAACTAAAAAGCTCTCAGTATGCACATGTGAAGTACAAAGAAGTTACTTCGACAGATTTGATACAACTCAATGAAATACACTAAGTATCAAATCTTCCGAAGCCAAAAGGCCAAATCTTCCAAAGCCAAAGAGAAAGTCTTTTGAAGCTTCAAGACAAAGTCTTTCGAAGCCAAAAGACTGATTTCTTCCAAAGATAGATAAAACATGCTTTCTTTAACTTACTTTTGACAAAAGCTGAACCACTTTTCGCTGCCATCTCTGAAAACTCACCCGCTTACATAAGTTGGTGAAAAGTCCATACTTTTGTCAACTATAGATTAAGGTCTTAGAGTCTGTAACTTTCTACTTTTCTACTTTTATCCTTTTTGTATTAGATAAGAATGTGAGCTATGACATGTCACAGTCACTAGTCAAAAGACAATCTACCTTTTGCCTTTACATTGATCTTGTAGTCTACATTAGTATTTCCAATTGGCTTTCAAAGTATGGCCGGCTGTAGGATGTAGCATAAATTATCTCAAGTACTTGTCATTAGAACCAAGCTTTGTAATACTTTGTAAAAGAACTTGAGAGCAATACGCATCATTTTTAAAAACCATATTATTGTGTTCTTGTTATGTTCTTTACTTGTGTTCTTTGTTTCACTTTAAGATGGTTTCCTATTTGATCTGTTAAGTGTTCTAAGTCTCTCCAAACACTGTGAAACTGTTGCATTGACCTCCTTCTTCAGTCCTGCAATTTGATTTTTTGACTGCTCATAGTACAATGATTTCATTCATTAGGTCTGATCAAGGATTTTTAAAATATTAATCATAAAATATTTTACGTTAAAATGCAATAAGTATCGGACATCTGTGGACTTTGCCTAAAGCCCACTTAATAAACCCAGATTAATTCAAAAATAAAAAATATTTAATTTATATGACAGACAACAGTTCTTTTGAATCATTTTAACTTGTGGAATTTAAAAATGAAAAAAAAAATTAGACGACACGTGGTTCGAGACAAGACGGATTGGACGAGACGGGCCAAGGGCCCGAAGGCCCTGCCCTTTGCGGCTGTAGGTATCAAGACAAGGGGGATCCCCTCTTGTTTCTTCATAATTGTGAAACTTTTCTTGCAAGTTTCTCTCTATTTGTAAACCCTAGCCACCATCACCTAATTCTCTCTTATTCTTCACCATCCCTATTGAAAATCATCATCTTCTCACCACTCCATAAATTTTTGAAGAAATCAAGACATTCAAGATTGTATTCTAAGCAAGATTTTTTCACCTCCTAATCTCCCGATCTAGGTATTTTGGGTGTTGGATCTTCTAACCTGTAAAACCCTAGTTCTCAATTTTTGTATATTCTTGGATCTATCAAAATTAGGTTGTAAACTGTGTGATCTGATCATAATGGACATCTTGGACTTATAAATTGTTGTTGAAAAACATTAATCTTACTTCTTGAATCAATAGACGCGTTGGGAAACAAAACTATGTATCAATTAATTAATAATGTGAACCAAAAGATTAAAATCTAAACTAACTATTTTGAGAATGAAAATTGGGATAATCTAAGTGTCTCATACAAAGATTTGTCAATTAGATCATGAAATGCACGTTCTTTAAGTTCTTGAGTCAATAGTGGTCAAAAATTAAGTTTGTGATGCAAAGGGACAAGATTAAGAAATTGGACAGCTTGCTGTCAGAAAAATAAGATATTTTGTACAGGTCATAACTTGGTCATATTAAGTCCAAATGGGTCAAAATTTTCGTCTAAAAATAATTTTAGTGAGTCCTATAACTAACACATGTGTTCTCGTGTCGCTTCGGTATCGTTTGCTCCTTCAAACATAGTAAACAAAACTGAAGGTCAAGGCTGTTAAATGTGGGCAGAATGTTGGTCTGTGTTCGTAAGGTCATATCTCTCTCATTCTTTATCCAATTCAGGTGATTCTTTTTCTGAAATTTAGCATAAATTCTTATCTTTCAAACAATGCCTATTACGTGATCATTCGTTATTGTTTCGAACTCCAAACAGTTTACTAAAGATCAGTGACGATCAGCTCTAGAAGTTGAAATATTTTTGTGAACTAAAATACTAAAAATTGGGATTGAATAACCCAATAAAGACGAGAGTTGTATCCAAAAAGTAATTTTAAATATTTTAATAAAATGAACAATTAATACTTTTAACTCAATGAATATGGTCTAATAGATGTATATCGAAGAACGTTAAAGATTTAATATATGACAATAATTAAAACCTAAATATCATGAGATTTAAAGTTTATATCTAAAGTTGGACTTATTTTATCAATAAATTATGTTTTTATAAAAATAAAAATCTTGATGGGTATTAAAGGCTGGACTATAAGGATTACATCCATATTGGTCATCTTGACCTTTAGTAATTCTTTTGTGATCTGTATTTTAGCTATCTACTTTGCTTGCTGAGGACTTTGGACCATACTATTTCGAGGTGAGTTTCATGGCCCTTTTTAATATGTTTTACTTGGGGGAAAATATTGCTCATTGTCTTGGTCTATGATGTGCTTTAAGGATTTGTTTTAAAATATTGTATGTGATTTGGATCATGGGTTGAGTCTATATTTTCATTCATGAGTATGTACTTGTACTTGAGCTGGACTATCATGGAAAGATATTGTTAGTACTAACAAGTTGACACCTCACCCCTGTTTTTGGTACGCTAGCTGAGACTGACATGCCTTGTGTGTGCCCTTGGGTGAATATAATTCAGTAAATTGGAGTTGGACTTATCTTAACTTATGTTGATGTTTATTGCTACTATGATCTCTTACTCGCACCACATTTCAATACATGTTATACATGGAAGCGTATTTTGAACTTTTAAACCTATGAACTCACCAATGTTTGTTCACCTTTTAGAGTATGTCTTTTCAGGTAATGATTCTTAGGTGCTTAGACTGTGGACTATAGACGAGACCTCTCCCTTAAAAGCAATAGACATTTTTATCGGATTTTTGGATTGTTTTGAATTTACTTGTTTGTTTTGATTGTAATTATTGGATTTGCATTTGGGATTGTTTTGTGCGTGTGCTTGTTCGTTCCCGAATGGAACTTTGGACTATCTATGCTTTATGGTATGAATTTTGGATTGACTATACTTGGCACGTGTTCTTATGCGTCGAGCAATGTCATGACCCATTTACGAAGAATGCATTTAATGATTATCTTAGACCTCAATGTGTTATGATGATCCCATCAGTCGTATGCTCGTGTTTCTGCCTACTAGCGGGGGTGTGACATTGCTCAATATTCTCTTGATTACAAAATGTGTTATGTTGTGAAAACATGTCAATTTCTCATTGTAACAACTCATATAATGATGGATTAGGCTTAGTATGGAATGCTGGTATGGTAGAATCCTTTGGCTGCAAATAAAAATTTGGTCCTTCATAGTATTCTTTAGGATACCCTTGTAAATCTTAGCAATTCTTAATATAATTTGGTCCCTATAGATCTCACACTAAACCTCTTTATGATAATCTCCATGATGATAATACTATCCTCCACTGTACTCATCGTAGTAGCACTCGATGAGAATCACTATGAAGAGCACTAAAACAAAAATAAATAATGTGCACCAGATAGAAATAAAATAAAAGTAAAAGTAAAACAGGTAAAAAATATATAAAGATTATAAATATATACAAAATGGCTAAAGTAATAGCTTGGGTCGTTCTTAGAATTGTCGTGTCCCTAGCCATGGCGCCAAAAACTTGATGTGTGCGGATGTATATATTTTTTATAATGATTTTTCTCGCCATTTAGTTTTAAATTTATAGAAATAATTTTTACCTGAGAACTATCCACATGTAAATAAGCAAGTGTACAAATTGTATATATAGTATAGCTTTGGCAAGAACCAATATCGATCCTAAAACACGGTAGCTACTCATAGTAAGTCTTTGTTATTATTTAGCCGACACATATAGATGATTTGGTATTCTTTTTATTTTTATACTAATTAGACAAATAAATAAAGATAGATTTAAATCAAGAAAGATAATCAAGTAAAGGTAACCTAGCTAAATAATGATAGCATACACAAACTCATGATGAAATCATTTTATACATGTGTAACATGAAAATAGACTAGACCTCTGTCAACGTTACCTAACCATATGACTCATTAGTAAATTCAAACGATGTTAATGTAAGGCCCCGTTCCCGGGAACCCCACAGTTGGTCAATCATAACCTCATTTATATCAAAACATATTAAGATTTATTAACTAAATAAAATATTGCAGCGGAATAATTCATCAAAAAAAAACCATTTCATGCTTTAATAAACACATTTGCCAAGTAATACATCATTGTTTAAAGGATTACAAAATATCACTTAGTTGTATTACAAAACAACATCATTATTATGCATGAAATGGATGCCAGTCTTTGCCCGCCAGTCTTTGCCCGCCAGTCTTTGCCCGCCAAGTAGCTTCACCCTCGTGCCATCCTTAGCAACAAGCTACCTGTCAACTGAAAATGCATAAAAAGTCAGCGTTACTGAGTGAGTTCTAGTTTTATAAGTAAAATACTTTACCTTTAGTAAAAACCTTTCCTTTACTTTCGTTCGTGATCACACAACATACATACATCTTGATAATATCATTATTATCTTTTATCATCATTCATAATCGTTCATTTCGCACTTTTTCATTATCTTTCACTTCTATCTAGATCCTGTCATAAGCTATACCCCATCATTAGGCACGAAGCCACTTCAGTCTTAGGGTTAAGCGACAAGGATCCCGTTTCGCACGTATGGATCAGTCACCAAGACTGACCCCCCTATGTGTACATCCTCATGGGTTAGCCAAGATCTCATGCTACATTGCACACAGTTGAGCTAACAACTCTTCATTAAGTTGTGAACCTCTTTAAATTTCCTTGCAAAACTTTCATTCATTCATTATGTTCCACTTTTCATTACATTTAATCTTCTGCTTTGTTTATGGTAATACTTTACTTATAAGAGCATTAACACACCACATAAGGTCATGTAATAATACGTAATAAGGAACATCAATAACAGGCCACAACATGTATAACATAAGCCACCAAAACATTCCAGAGCTTAATCATTAATTTCTATTTCCCAAATTTCAGAAAAAGTTCTAAGGAAACTTAGGCGCATGAGCACTATGTGGGCGCATGGGCACTATGCAGGCGCACGGACAGTTAGGCGCATGGGAACACTTGGGCGCATGGGGAAAAACTTAGGCGCATGGGCAAACACTTAGGCATACGGGCAAAAACTTAGGCGCATGGGAACTATGCAGGCGCACGAGTACTATACAGGCGCATGGGTACTTGGGCGCATGGGAAACTTAGGCGCATGGGCAGTTTGGGCACATGGGCACTATGCCAGTTCTAACTTATACTAAGTTTAGTTCCCAATCATCATCCTAACATATTCTTAGCCCAAATCTAACATACTAAGCACATAAAACAAGCATACAACCACAAGATTCAGTCAAACATTCACAAACACACATACCCACATAAAACAGGGGAACACATATGGTTTTAACATACTGAGTGTTATAAAAAAATAATTTATATGCATTTCCAGCCCCAAAACAAGTTTAAAACATAAAATTCGGGGTTCTAGAACTCACCTACAGCAGCCTTCGAGTAAAACTCCTCCAAACTCGAGAGCACTTGGAGTTCAAACACCTAAACACACCAAAAACATCCAACCGAACACAGAGGAACACATAAGACTCGGTCCACAAGCTGAAAATTCAGCTGAAACCAAACAAAACACACAAAAAACTAACCTTCAAGCCGGTTCTTCTTCTTCTTCTCTCTAAAATCGATGGAAGCTCTGCTTTTCTTCTTTTCTGCGGTCGAGTAGTTGGTGAGCAGAAGTGTGGGCGGCCATGCACACTTTTAAACATAATTATAAACATTTTGCTCCTTGCATAACTTTAACCCCTCAACTTGGGTTATTTCACCTTTCTGTTTTTATACTTGTTTTTTCTTTTGTTTTCTTTTAAAATTTTCGGGTGTTACAAGTCCACCCCCTTATATAGGTTTTGTCCCCGAAACCTATCACTCCTCGAACAGTTGTGGATAATGCTGTCTCATCTCTTCCTCCGTCTCCCACGTAGAATCGGATCCCTTCCTGTGCCTCCATTGTACTCGCACCAGTGGAACCACTTTGTTCCGCAGCCTCTTCTCTTTTTTGTCAATGATGGCCACCGGTTGCTCCACATAATTGAGTCGTTCATCCACTTCAATGTCATCCAGTGGTACAATCATATCTTCATCAGCTAGGCATTTTCTCAGATGAGATACATGGAATGTTGGATGAATTCCACTTAACTCATCGGGTAGCTCCAACCTGTAGGCCACCTCTCCTACTCGAGCAATGATTCGGAAAGGTCCTATATACCTCGGGCTCAGCTTACCCCACTTTCTGAACCGAATGATCCCCTTCCAAGTTGAAACCTTCAGGATAACTTTATCACCCACCTTAAATTCAATCGGTCTACGCCTCTTGTCAGCATATGACTTTTGCCTATCTTTTGCCTCCTTCATAAAGGCCTTGATCTTCTCCAAATTTTCATTTGTAGCCTCGATCACTTCAACGCACCCCAACTCCTTCTGTCCGATGTCACCCTAACATATGGGCGTTCTACACTTCTTGCCATATAGCATCTCATATGGTGGCATACCAATGCTGGCATGATAGCTGTTGTTGTATGAGAATTCAGCTAACGGTAAGTGTTCGTCCTAACTTCCTTCGAAATCAATGACGCATGCTCGGAGCATATCCTCAAGCGTTTGTATAGTTCTCTCTAACTGACTATACGTCTGAGGATGACAAGCCGTACTGATGTGCAACCTCGTCCCCATTGCGTCATGAAATCTCTTCCAAAACTTGGATGTAAACCGAGTGTCATGGTCAGACACGAAAGACACTGGTACACCATGACGAGTCACAATCTCTTTGATGAATAGGTCCACTAACCTCTCAGACGAATATGTCTCGCGGATCGGTAGAAAGTGAGCACTCTTCGTCAAACGGTCCACTATCACCCATATGGCATGGTACCCCCTCGTCGTACGTGGTAACTTCGTAATGAACTCCACAGTGATGTGCTCCCATTTTCACTCGGCTAAATCCAAAGGTTGGATCTTCCCGTATGGCTTCTGATGCTTGGCCTGCACTTGCAAGCAAGCAAGGCACTTGCTCACCTACTCCGCTACATCACGCTTCATACCCGGCCACCAGTAATCTTTCTTCATATCATGATACATCTTTGTAGCACCAGGATGGATGGAGTATCGAGTCTTATGAGCTTCATCCATGATTTTCCCCCGTAGGTCTCCATTGCAAGGGATCCACATCCGCCCGAAGCGGGTTCTAACTCCGAGAGTGTTTTCACCCAACTCCTTTACTAGACCTTTCATCCTTTCGGAGTTAAGGCGCTCTTCTTTCAACACCTCATCTTGGAACCCCTTGACTTGTGTCATCACATCGGAGGTCATCACCAACTGGTAAGCTTTAACCCGGATTGGCTCGGGTCTCTCTTTTCGGCTAAGGGCATCCGCCACTACGTTGGCCTTGCCCGGATGGTAGTGGATCTTACAGTCATAATCCTTGATCAACTCTAACAACCTCATTTGCCTCATATTGAGATCCTTTTGCTCAAAGAAATACTTCAAGCTCTTGTGGTCAGTGAAGATAGAGCACTTCATCCCGTACAAGTAGTGCCTCCAAATCTTCAATGCAAAGACCACAGCCGCAAGCTCTAAGTCATGAGTAGGGTAATTAGCCTTATGGATTTTCAACTGTCGGGACGCATAGGCTATAACCCTTCCCCGTTGTATCAGCACGCAACCCAATCCTGAATAAGAAGCATCTGAATAAACCACCAAGTCTTCATTCCCTTCGGGTAATGTCAAGACAGGAGCTTGAGTCAATCTTGTCTTTAACTCCTCAAAAGCGTTCTCCTGTTCCAGACCCCATACAAACTTCACCTCCTTGCGGGTCAGCTTGGTCAATGGTGAGGCTATCTTGGAAAAGTCTTGAATGAATCTCCTGTAATAGCCTGCTAAACCAAGAAACTGTGGATCTCGGATGGCGTCTTTGGAGTCTTCCATTGCATCACCGCCTCCACCTTTTCCGGGTCTAACATGATCCCTTCGGAATTTACCACATAACCCAAAAACTAAACCTCGCGCAACCAGAAAGCGCACTTGGAGAACTTAGCAAACAACTTCTCTCTTCTAAGTGTCTCCAATACCTCACGAATATGACCAGCATGCTCTTCTTCGCTCATCGAATAAATCAGGATATCATCGATAAACACAATCACTGATTTATCCACCATCGGCCGACACACCCGGTTAATCAAATCCATAAAGGCAGCTGGCGCGTTAGTTAGACCAAAAGACATAACGAGAAACTCGTAGTGTCCATAGCGCATGTGTAAAAAGCTATTTTCGGGATATCCTGCTCCTTCACCTTCAACTGATGGTAACCAGATCAGAGATCTATCCTCAAGAACCAACTGGCACCTTGGAGCTGATCAAATAAGTCATCAATTCTGGGTAGTGGATATCGGTTCTTCACCATCAACTTGTTTAACTCATGGTAGTCGATGCACATCCTCATACTACGGTCCTTCTTCTTTACAAACAAGACTGGAGCACCCCAGGGAGAGATACTCGGTCGAATGAACCCTTTATCTAACAACTCTTGCAACTGAACCATCAGTTCCTTCATCTCAGACGGAGCCAATCGATACGGTGCCTTAGCAACAGGTTGAGCACCAGGTATCAAGTCGATTTAGAACTCAATCTCGCGGTCCACTGGCACACTTGGTAAATCTTCTAGGAACACATCTTGGAAGTAACACACAACTAGTTCGTCGGACAATTATGGTACTGACGCATCCATATCCTTCACGTAATCCAGGTAGGCACTACATCCATGTTTCATGCACTTCTCTGCCACCACCATCGAAATCACCTTTGGAACCGTAGTAACTCGATCACCATAGATCGACACCGAACTCCCATCAGGAGTAGTCAATCGGATCATCTTCTTGCGACACACAATATTTGCCTCATAGGCTGCTAACCAATCCATCCCTAGAACCACATCGAATCCGCCTAAGGACATCACGAATAATTTAGCAGAGAACCTATGGCCTTCCAATTCTAGGTCATAATTCTCTATCAGATCAGAAATCCTGGTAGACTTACCAATGGTAGTTTCTACATCGATGGGCTCATCAATCTTTCTACTCCTAACAGGCAACTTAGCACAGAAGGCAGCAGAAATAAAACTCTTACTAGCACCAGAATCAAATAATACAGAGGCACAAGTTTGGTTTACTAGGAACGTACCTGACATGACGTCGGGGTCCACCCTATCCTCCTCCCGGGTCATTGTGAATGCTCTGGCTTTTGCCTTCGGTCCCTCCTTCTCAACCCTTTTCTTCACCCCGGAGCTCTCGGCCCTTGGCCTCTTGCAATCCCTGCTCAGATGGCCCTCTTCACCAAAGTTATAACATCTTACCACCCCACACTCTCTTGCCATATGACTAGGCTTCCCACATTTGAAGCAGAGATTCAGTTCCCAGTTACACTCCCCTGAATGTTCCTTCCCGTACTTACCACATCTCTTCGTTCCCGTACCTGATGTTACTACCCTTCGATCATCCATCCTTGCCCGCTTCCCATTCCAGTTCCTGTCACCGCCACCCTTCTTACTCACCTCTACCACTGCCACCTCTCTCTCATCATATAGCCTCCCTGCCAGATCAACCAACGACCTAAAAGTACTTGGCCGGGCGGCGATCATGTGCCTGCAGATATCTGCCGGCAAACCCTGGATATACCTCTTGATCTTCCTTAACACTGGCGTCACCTGATCCGGCACCAGCCTTGCCATCTTATTGAACTTAGTCGTGTATTGCTGGTGTGTCATGGTTCCCGCCTCCAGCTGTAGGAACTCTCTCTCAATCTTGTCAAGCTCCCTGTGAGGACAAAACTCCTCGATCACCATCTTCTTTAGTTCAGTACACCTCATCCTCCCAACAGCCCTGCTACCCTCGGCCTGGACAATATTGTCCCACCAGCATAAGGCCGAGTCCACAAATAAGTGGGTAGCAAACTTCACCTTTTGATCCTCTCGGCACTCATTGATATCGACCACCGTCTCCATCTCCCTCACCCATCGGTGAGCAGCAGCAGCATTACCATTCCCATCAAAAGTTGGGGGCTTGCATCTCTGGAATGCCCCATAACTACACCCCTTGGCAGTTTCCCACACCACTTCCTCTTCTTCTTCGTCACTAGAGACAACCATCTCAGTTTCTGGTTGCTCCCCTTCACCTGAACCTCTCCCAACGGTCCTCCTTCTCTCCTCCTTCTCTTTCTTTTCATCCTCCCTCACAGGACGAATAACCTCGGTCACCACAGATGGTAGGATCATCTGTATGACCTGATGAACTTCCTCCACAACTGCCTCCTTCACAGAGGCTCTCAAATTAGCACTCTCATCACCGCCTTCCTGGTGATGAAGCTCGGGCTCTGCAGGAGTTGTCTCAGCAGCCTTAGCCTTGTTCCCGGTGACACGTGGCCTAGCACCATGACCACCCTGCACATCCCCTCGAGAAGCCTTTGAAGATCTACCACCCGCCATCCTCTAAACACTATAAAATTCAAACACCAACATGATCATTCAAGGTAATAGCTCAAATTATGTCAAGTATAGTAAGTCCCTAATTACAGTGGCTAGTTGTGATTAGACACTTACTTTACTCTTCATCTCCAAGCATTTCCTATCCTGACTACATCAGTATCCAAATCTACTAAGAGCACATAAATCAGATAGCACACTTTCTTAACGTTAACCTTAAGAAAGTAAATTACCTGATGGCACGTAGCTACTTGGGCTGGCATCCCTCCACTCGGTCCCATTCTCAGTTTAAGTTTAGGTTTTGAAAATATTTACCTATTTCTCTTAAACATTGGCTCTGATACCAACTTGTAAGTCCTCGTTCCTGGGAACCCCACAGTTGGTCAATCACAACCTTATTTATATCAAAACATATTAAGATTTATTAAGTAAATAAATATTACAGTGAAATAATTCATCAAAAAAACCATTTCATGCTTTAATAAACACATTTTCCAAGTAATACATCGTTGTATAAAGGATTACAAAATATCACTTAGTTGAATTACAAAACAACATCATTATCATGCATGAAATGGATGCCAGTCTTTGCCCGCCAAGTAGCTTCACCCTCGTGCCATCCTCAGCAACAAGCTACCTGCCAACTAAAAATGCATAAAAAGTCAACGTTGCTGAATGAGTTCTAGTTTTATAAGTAAAATATTTTACCTTTAGTAAAAACCTTTCCTTTACTTTCGTTCATGATCACACAACATACATACATCTTGATAATATCATTAGTATTTTTTATCATCGTTCATTTCATATTTTTTCATTATCTTTCACTTCTATCTAGATCATGTCATAAGCTATACCCATCATTAGGCACGAAGCCACCTCAGTCTTGGGGTTAAGCGACAAGGATCCCATTTCGCACGTATGGATCAGTCACCAAGACTGACCCCCCTGTGTGTACACCCTCATGGGTTAGCCAAGATCGCATTCTACATTGCACACAGTTGAGCTAACAACTCTTCATTGAGTTGTGAACCTCTTTAAACTTGCTTGCAAGACTTTCATTCATTCGTTATGTTCCACTTTTCATTATCTTTAATCTTCCTTTTCGTTTAGGATAATACTTTACGTATAAGAGCATTAACTCACCACGTAAGGTCACGTAATAATACGTAATAAGGAACATCAATAACAAGCCACAAAATGCATAACATAACCCACCAAAACATTCCAAAGCTTAATCATTAATTTCTATTTCCTAAATTTTAGAAAAATTCTAAGGCAACTTAGGCGCATGAGCACTGTGTAGGCGCATGGGCACTATGCAGACGCACGAACAGTTGGACGCATGGGGAAAAACTTAGGCGCATGGGCAAACACTTAAGCATACGGGCAAAAACCTAGGTGCATGGGAACTATGCAGGCGCATGGGAAGTATGCAGGCGCATGGGAACTATGCAGGCGCATGGGTAGTTGGGGGCATGGGAAACTTAGGCGCATGGGCAGTTTAGGCGCATGGGTACTATGCCAGTTCTAACTTATACTAATTTCAGTTCCCAATCATCATCCTAACATATTCTTAGCCCAAATCTAACATACTAACAACATAAAACAAGCATACACCACAAGATTCAGTCAAACATTCACAAACACACATACTCACATAAAACAGGGGAACACATACGGTTTCAACATATCGAGTGTTATAAAAAAATAATATATATGCATTTCCAGCCCCAAAACAAGTTTAAAACAGAAAATTCAGGGTTCTAGAACTCACCTACAACAGCCTTCAAGTAAAACTCCTCCAAACTCGAGAGCACTTGGAGTTCAAACACCTAAACACACCAATAACACCCAACCGAACACAGAGGAACACATAAGACTCGGTCCACAAGCTGAAAATTCAGTTGAAAACACACGAAAAACTAACCTTCAAGCCGATTCTTCTTTTTCTTCTCTCTAAAACTGATGGAATTGCTTTTCTTCTTTTCTATGGTCGAGCAGTTGGTGAGCAGAAGTGTGGGCGGCCATGCCCACTTTTTAAACATAATTATAATAAAGTTTGCCTCTTGCATAACTTTAACCCCTCAACTTGGGTTATTTCACCTTTCTTTCTTTATACTTCTCTTTTCTTTTCTTTTCTTTTAAAATTTCCAGGTGTTACAGTTAACATAGTAACCACCTAAGTCATTCCATGAAAATTCAATCATACACTTTTATTGAAGATAAATGTAGACTAAACCCTTGTAAAAGTTATTTAATTCTATTATCCTTTGGAAAGTTAATACGATAAATACATAATTACCACATTGAATCACGTAGTCAACAATATCATGAAGTCCTCCAACTTGTGAATATCATACCACAAATATGTGAACTATAAAGTTACGCTAGTAAACCATAATCACACATACACAATGATACAGGGAATTCACAACAAATGTAATGGCCCTTTCAAGAATATACATAAGAATGCACAATTGAATAACATGTTCCCATCCTCATCCATCTTTCCTAGTCAAATGCCATCATACATACATATGCTAATTCATGAATAAATGTTCTAGCACGTATAGTTTTTCAACATGATATGGTCAAGATATTCACAAGATCAAACATATAACCAAGTCAAATAGAGAAACATAACCATTGAATATATTGAAAACATTGTTAAGGTCATCATAAAAAATGGTTAGATGTAGAGACTATCAAACAAAATCAAATTAAGGGGGGTTGTATGAAGTTTGATTCTTCTTTAGAGTGCTTGATATTTAATCCTGACATCTAATCTTATGAAATTTTTTCAAAATGAAGCTTAATGTTAGATAAAAACTAGGGTTTTGATATTCTTGAGCTTAGTTGATATAGGGAAGAAGATGGCCATAACAAGCTAGTAGGGATCAGGTAGGTTGGTTGTTACTGTCATGACGAAATTAGACATGGCCATAACAGTCTCTCAACTTCCAATATCTTCCTTGATTTCTTGTCATCGAAAGCTACAAAATCCAAATAAATCACAACTAAATATTTATCTAGATGAATTTGTAATAAAAATCGCTCAAAATAGAAGAGAATATGCATTATCAACATGTATGTTTATTCTTACATTACATCTCCTTTCTCAACACGAGTTCTTTTTTTAGATCTATATTTAAATCTTTAACTTGTGAAAATGCATCCAAGTTCTCTTTCCTTACCGTTTCGTGCTCAATCTTCCTATTGAAGTGCATTTTATTCTTCTGATATATGTGAGCAACCAGAAGGAATCTTCGATGTATCATATATATAGTTTTTCTTTAGTTATTTAACCATATAGAACTTGTCTCATCTTCACAAACAGGACAAACTTGCTTACCCTTTGTGTTGTATCTGGAAAAAATACCTTGTGCTAAAAAAATCACTTATTATGAAAACAATCATGGCCAATAATTTAAAATATTCTTTTTTATAAGCATCGTACATATTTACACCATCAATGTCATCACTAGGTTGCTTCGAACCGTAAATCAATAATGACATCATTATGCATTTATGTTTCATGCATAACCACGATGGAAGATTGTAGATGCAAATAAAAACTAGCCACGTACTGTGACAACTACTTACATTTTCAAAAGGACTAGCTTCAGCATATTTAACAAAACTATAAATCCCTTTCGTATATATGTCAGTAGTACCCCCACATTTCTACATCTAATATCCTCATCCTAACCCATATTTGAGTATTCTATCTTCTATGTATACATTTTAATAGGTGACTATTTAATATAAAACCGGGAGCATTTCCTGTAACTCCCCAAGTATGTGGATAAACCGTGAGCCGATTGTTCTTAGATAGTCACTCGTTAATATGTATTATATATATATATATATATATATATATATATATATAATATAGATATCCATACATATATAAATGTGTATATATTATAAATATGTATATATATATATATATATTGTAAGGAACATCTGAAGATTAAATGCTGATGCAACCAAAGGATACTAGAACAACCAAGTCTTCCAGCATGCACTAAGGAACAAGGATGAACTAGCTTCGGAAGTCTTACACTCACAAATAAGTCTAAATGTAAGATCTTCTGAAGCCAACAGTTCAGAAGAAGTTGCTTCGAAAGTTTCACACTCATCAGAAAATATTACAAGTGTGAAATCTTCCGAAGCCAAAGACCCTTTCTTCCGAAGCCAAAGATGAAGTCTTTCGATGCTTCACAATACAAAGTCTTCCGAAGCCATTTTGATGAGAAGACTGATTTCTTCTGAAGACAGAGAAAATATGTTTTCTCTGAGTTACTTTTTGATAAAGCTGCTGTACCTTCCACTGCTGCTCTGAAGACTCACCTGCTTTTCATTAGTTGGTGAAACTTCCATACTTTATCAAACTTTAGAAAAAGGTATTTGCCTGTAACTTCATATAATTGTTCCTGTAGACTTATCTTATTAGATAAAGTCAATGAGCTATGGCATGTCATAGTCACTAGTCAAAAGGCAATCTGCCTTTTGACTGTAGATTGATCTTGTTGTCTAGATTAGTCAAATCCCAATTGTCTTTTTGTATATTGACGGTTGTAGGTTGTAGTATATAAGAGTCTCAAGTTCTTGTAACTAAGACATACTAAAACACACTTGTAATAGAACTAGAGAATCAATATACAACTTCCTTGAAAACTTTATCTTGTGTTCTTGTGATTTTGTTCTTGTTTCACTTACATTACTTGTGTTGGCTTAGTATCTTCTAAATAGTTACCAGTTCCCTATTTGAATTATTAAGTGATCTAAAGTTCTCTCCTCCTGTGAAGCTAATTGCAAACTTAAGCACCCTTACCCAATCCTACAATTGGTATCAGAGCTTTACAGGCTCTTGATTGTAAGATCTCACCATCTTTAATCCTTAGCTTCACACATCACTTAACTCTTCAAATGGCAGCTATCTCTAAGGCTGATATGGAAACTGGAACTATGACAAAGTCCCCACTGATCACTCCTGAGGATTTTGACACTTGGTGCCAAAGAATGGAAGGCTTCATCAAGTTTCAAGATTCCAGGATGTGGGAGTCTATTGTCAATGGACCTCATGTACCATCCACCGCTTCAGCTGCTGCTGGTGGTAGTATGATACTCAAAGAAAAGGCTGACTTCTCTGAAGAAGACTGGAAGAAGATTGACATTGATCAGAAAGCCATGATAGCCCTTCAGACTGCTCTTCCAAATTCCATTTACAGAGGTTTCAAGAAGTGCAAGACCGCTAAACAACTGTGGGATGCACTGAAATTGATGTTTGAGGGGTCGAATGAAGCCAAGGAAAACAAGAAGGACCTTTTGAAGTAGTAGTTTGAAAATTTCACCTTCAAGACAGGTGAAACCATGACTCAATAGTATTTCAGGTATGTTGAGATTATGGATACTCTGGCTGATGTTGGAGTAACTATTGAGAATAGGGATATTGTTAGGAAGTTCATGTCCTCTCTTTCCAGACAATGGACACACTATTGTATGGTCATTAAGAGGATTGAAAACCTTAAGACCCTGACTCTCACTGAGATATATGGAATACTCAGTGGATACCAGATGGAGATGAACATGCAAAACCCATCTGGTAACTCCATCACTCACCAAAGTTCTGCCCTTCATATGGGTGAAAGGGATAGCAGAGAACCACAGCACCATCTTATCTGCTACCCTGAAACTTCACAAAAGGGTGCTTCATCACCTTCCCAGAGACACCCAGAGAGTGCTACATCCAAGGAAGTCCATTCCAAGAGACAAGCACCTCTCAAGCCTTTGTCTCTACTGATGATAGTTCAGGCAACTTTCTTTTCACTCTTGAAGACCTGGATTGTATCCATCCAGATGATCTGGAATACATGGAGATAGTCTAGTAGATGGCTCTTCTCACTCACTGAGCCCAGAAGTTCTACAAGAGGACAGGGAGAAGGTTTCCCTGCATTGCTGCTAGTGGCAAGTTTGGACTGGACAAGAGCAAAGTGAAGTGTTACAACTATAATCAGCCAGAGAATGCAAGGCACCTAAGTCAAATGGTGGCCAAGCATCATCCAGGCCAAACTACACTGATGGAGGGCACCAGAATGAGAAGCCAAGACAGCAAGCTGTTGTTGTCATTAAAGAAGGAGGCTATGAATGGAGCTTTCAGGCTGAATATGCTTTAGCAAATCAAGCACTCATGGCTGACCATGATGAGGCTAAGGTACTAGAACATCTTTACTCTCCTGAATGTATTGCTAAACTGAATAGATACAGGTCCTACAACTTAGAAATGAGATCTGATATTGAGTCCTTGAATATCCTAAAAGCTGATTTTAAAAGTGCTGAAAATGACTATAAACTTAAGATAGAAGATCTAGAGAAAACAATTTCAACTCTTAAACATGAGCAAACAAATTACAGGACTCAAATTAAAGATCTCATTACCAAGTTGACTGAATGCCAGGCTGAGCTTGTGATAGCAAAGCCCGGGTTGAAAAATGTGTTCTTGAAGAAGAGACCTTCAAGAACATCATATCCTCATCTCTGCATGCAAAAGTTTGTTATCAAAACAAGCAGGACTGGGATCTACTGAGATAGCTCCTCTATAGACTCTATTATATGTAAGATCTCCAAGATGTGGAACTGGTGAAGATGAGCTTCTCCTTATAGACCCTAGTGTTGAAGAGGATGAAAAGGAGATGGTGAGGGATGGCTCTGAAATGAGTGAAGAGAGTCAATCCAAAAAGGGTCACCATGCTCCTGAGGAGAGTAAGAAGGCTGGTATGACAAAGACAAAGAGGAAGAACTTGATCAGAAGAGCAAAGAGAAGATCAAAGAAGGCTCAAGATATCAAGGCCACTTTTGACTCCAAGCAGAAACAAGTGTTCATCTCTGCAGGGTTTGAAGTTGTAAAGGCTGAGGAATCAACTACAAACTCTAGTACCATGAGTTTCAGTACAGTTTCAACTCATTCCAATAAAAAGAATGCTAAATTGTTGTATACCACTGCTACACAGTCTGAACCATCCTCCTCCAAGAGCAAGTCTCTCCCTAAGAAGCTTGCTACATCATCTGTGCAGAAGAAGCTAGAGAAAGAAAGTGTTCAAGCTCAGTCTTGCTCTCAGAAGAAGACTCCCAGAAGGAAGCAAATAGACTGCATCATGTGTGGTAGTACTTCTCATCTGGCTAAGGATTGCATCTACAATCCTAAAAGCACTATCCACATGATCAAAGTGAAAGCTTCTGGGAAGAAGAAGGAAAAGCTAGCTTCAGAAGGAAAATCTGTTTCCTTCGAAGCTCCAAAGTGAAAAGGAAAACAGGTGGTAAATTGCCTTCTGAAGGAAAAATGGTCTCGGAAGAAAGGAATACTTTCAAAGCACCAAAGCCAGCTACAGTGAAAGCTAGATCTTCCGAAGGCCCAGTCTCCAAATCTTCCAAAGTTGTTAAAACTTCCGAAGCTTTGAAGGTCAAGCCCAATCTTCCGAAGGTGGTGTGGAAGATGAAGGAAGACCATGTGACTGAAAGTTCATTATCAGCAACAAGAAATGATCCTCAAAGCCTGAACATAGGATCACTTACTGTTTCATTGTCTTCTGGTCACTTTGACAAGCCCAAGGCCAATGAAGCTTGGGTTCCCAAATGTAACTAAATCATCTCTTTTTGTGCAGGGGCAGCTGAAAACCAACAAGAATGTATGGATCATTGATAGCGGCTGCTCAAGACACATGACAGGCAATGGCTTCTTGTTTTAAATCTTTGAGAAGTTTGATGGAGGGCCAGTTGCTTTTAGAGAAGATGCAGGAGGTTACATCACTGGCAGGGGCATGGTCTCAAATGGTAAGCTCAGCATTGAGAAGGTAAACTTTGTCAAGGAGCTTGGATACAATCTTTTGAGTGTGTCCCAATTTTGTGACCAAAAACATCACATGCTCTTCACTGAGCATGAGTGCATTGTTCTTAAGCCTGGGGTGGTTATTCCTCAAAAGTACATCCAGCTCAGAGCCCCCAGGAAGGGAAACATGTACAATATGGATCTGCAAGAAACAACTCCCTCTAGAGAAGTGTCTTGCTTTCTATCTAAAGCAAATAGTGATGAGTCTTTCCTCTGGCATAAACGAATGTGCCATGTAAACTTCAAAAACATGAATAAATTGATTAAAAATGATTTGGTAACTGGAAAGCCAAAGAAAGAGTTTACAAGTGATGACCATTGTGTTGCATGCCTGAAAGGGAAGCAGCACAAAGTGTCTCACAAGCCAAAGGAAACCAACTCCATCACTACTCCCCTACACTTGTTACATATGGATCTGTTTGGCCCCACCAATGTAATAAGTCTAGGAAGGACCTCTTATTATTTAGTGATCACTGATGACTTCATAAGATTCACTTGGGTCTTCTTCCTTAGAACTAAGGATGAGACTCCTGAGATCTTGAAGAACTTCATTCTGAAAATTAAGAATCAATGTGATCACAAGGTCAAAACCATAAGATGTGATCAGGGAACAGAATTTAAAAACCAAATCCTTGATACATTTTGTGATGAAAAGGGTATTTCAAGACAATATAGTGCTCCCAGGACTCCTCAACAAAATGGTGTTGCTGAGAGGAGAAACAGGACACTTATTGAGGCTGCTAGAACCATGTTGTCTGACTCTAAACTGCCTATCACCTTCTGGGCAGAGGCTATCAACACAGCCTGCTATGTGTATAACAGAGTTTTAGTAGTTAAGACTTATGGTAAGACTCCTTATGAGCTATGGCACAAAAGGAGACCATTTTCAGGTCATTTGGATGTCCATGCACCATCTTGAATACCAAAGATCAAGTAGCCAAGTTTGCTGAGAAAACAGATGATGGACACTTTGTTGGATACTCCTCTCAAGCTAAGGCTTATAGAGTATACAACCTCAGAACTCGAGTAATTGAGGAGTCAGCCAATGTGACCTTTAATGAAAACACTCCCAGTGTTAAAGGTTCTGGTCCAGATTGGATGTTTGATCTTGATTTAGTTACCAACTGTTTTAATAAGTCCTATGAGAATGTTTCAGGATCTACAGATAATATATCAACAGGTGATCCTGACCCAAGATTTGAGCTGAGAAGACCAAACAAGAATACTACTTCAGCTCCAATGGTAACTGACCCTGCAAGTGAAGCTACTATCAGCACAAGCATGACAAATACTACTGATTCATCTGAGATGCCTTCAAATTCCAGCTCAGAGGCTCCAAATCCAGGTGAAGGAACTTCAAATGCAAAGGAGATGGAGGTGGTGATAGTGATCAGGAATTTCTTGATGCTGATAACCACTCCATAAAAGACAACATTAATGATGTAACACACTCATTGGATCAAGCTTCTCTTGATAAGTGTGTTGATGTGGTGGGTAGCACTTCTTTGCCAGATCTAAATTTCTCTAACTTAGATCTATCAAATCAACTTGCTGTGATCCCTTAACTTAAGATCCACAAGTCACACCCCACCACAAACATCATTGGAAATATTGACAGAAGGGTGAGAACAAGAGGACAAACATATGAGAGCAATGTTTGTCTGCATTCTTGTTTCTTATCCCAGATTGAGCCGAAGAAAGTTGTTGAGGCTTTGAAGGATGGAAGCTGGATTGAGGCAATGCAAGAAGAGTTGCTTCAAATCAGAAGACAGAAGGTGTGGAACTTATGTCCTCTTCTCAAGGGAAAAGTGTCATAGGAACCAAATGGGTATTCAGGAACAAGACTGATGATAGAGGGATTGTCATCAAGAACAAGGCTAGACTGGTTGTCCAGGGGTACACTCAAGAAGAAGGAATTGACTACACTGATGTCTTTGCTCCTGTATCAAGACTTGAAGCTGTAAGAATATTCCTAGCTTATACTGCATCCAAGGATTTCAAGGTCTACCAGCTTGATGTAAAGTGTGTCTTTCTCTTTGGGGTGATAGATGAAGAAGTTTATGTCAAACAACCACCTGGCTTTGCAGACCCAGATCATCCTGATTATGTCTGCAAGCTTGATAAAGCTCTATATGGACTACATCAGGCTCCAAGAAAGTGGTATGAGACACTATCAAAGTATCTTTGTCAACATGGATACAAAAGAGGTACTATTGATGGGACTCTCTTCATCAAAGAAACAGGGAATGACATAATGCTAGTTTAGATATATGTAGATGACATCATTTTGGTTCAACTAATCCAAAGCTCTACAAAGACTTTGAGAAGTTGATGAAGGATAGATTTGAAATGAGTGCCATGGGGGAACTCAACTTCTTTCTAGGAATTCAAGTGAAGCAGGTTGAAAATGGTATCTTCATTAGTCAGTCAAAGTATGTACAAGACATACTTACAAGATTCAAGATGACTGATTGTAAGGTTGCAAAGACACCCATACCCAGAAAACACTCCCTTGGTCCTGATCTTGAGGGGGAGTGTGTTGATGAACATCTCTATAGGGCTATGATTGGGTCTCTTATGTACCTCACTGCTAGCAGGCCTGATATTATGTTTGCCACATGCATATGTGCAAGATATCAAGCCAACCCCAAGATGTCACACCTAGTTACTGTGAAAAGAATTCTCAGATACCTCAAAGGTGCTCCTAAACTAGGCCTTTGGTATCCAAAGAATTCAGACTTTAATCTGTACGCTTATACAGATAGTGACTATGGTGGCTGCAACATGACTGCAAAGTCTACATCTGGGGGATGTCAATTCCTTGGTGGAAGGATAGTCACTTGGCAATACAAGAAGCAATCCTGTGTGTCTGCATCAACTGTTGAAGCTGAATACATTATTGCTGCAAGCTGCTGTGTTCAAGTGCTTTGGATTCAGAATCAGATGCTGGACTATGGATTCAATTTCAAGGAGACTCCTATCCACATAGACAACAACAGTGCTATCTCTATTACAGAGAATCCTGTGCAGCACTCTAGGACCAAACACATCAACATCAGGTATCATTTGATTAGAGATAATTTTGAGAAAAAATTAATCAAACTAATCAAGGTTAACACAAATGAACAATATGCTGATCTGTTCACTAAAGCTTTTGATGAACAGAGGTTTAAATATCTTATATCAGCTATTGGGATGATTAACTTTGAATAGATTTTTCTTTAAACACTTAATCAACATTATTTCTAAAAATTATGTCTCCTAAGTTGTCTATATTATCACCTTCATAAGCCCAGTTCTCTTTGGAAGTAAATAAATTTTGTTTAGATATTCCTTAGATTTGTGAAAATTTATTATTTTGTCTCGGAAGAACTCAAATTATCTTCGGAAGAAATTTACGTCTTTAAATCATTTAACTACTCATAAGAGATTACCTTCAGAAGAAATTCTTAGAATATCTTCCGAAGCTTAAATGTGCTTATAAGTACTTAAATGCATTCAAAGAACACATATCTTCCGAAAGCAATTTTGTCTCGGAAGATTTATTATCTATGGATAATAATTTTCTCAGACTTAGTTCTTCCGAAGTAAAATTTATGTCGGAAGAAATTTCATTAAATATATTCCTTCCAAAGCCAAAATTTTTACAACTCTTTGAAATATCTTCCGAAGCAAAGTTTCCTTCGGAAGCTTTTCTTAAAAAACTTCCGAAGCAAAAATACCTTTGGAAGATTTTCAACTTCCAAGAAAACTAACTTTTTGGGTGCTTTTTCAGAAGTGGGACCCATTTGCGGATTTCAAATTTTATCTTTTTGTTCTAACTTTGTCTCAAATCCACTGCATATATCTTCTCAACGGTTCCATTTCTACTCTCTACTCTCATAATCTTTAACCTAATTTCAACCCAAACTCACTTTATTCTTCCTTTCTTCACTGATAAGCTTCACCAAATGGCCAACATCGATCGCAGAAACGACCCTGATTTAACCATGCACCTACACAGGCAACATAATCAAGTTGCCCTATGGAACTCTGAGAAGGATCCAAGCTTCTCAGATGTTTGTAGGTACCTTCTTTGTCTCACTACTTCACCTCCCTTACAATCGATCCTCCTCTCTATGAGGATCAGTTGCTTGAATTCTGGCAGACCTGTCAAGAGGTGACCATGGATGGGGAGAAGGCACTGTCTGCTAAGGTGCAGGGGAGGACAGTTTTCATCACTCCGGTCATCATAAAAACCCATTTGTAGCTGGATAATGAAGCAGGTGAACTTTCCTTTCCAAAATCTACTGTCAACCATTCCTTCCAGCAGATGGGCTATGAAGGTGACTTCTCAGTCAAAACCTTCAGGAAGGGAAAGGTCTCATCCCAGTGGAAGTACCTCCTCCATGTCATCATACACAGCTTATCTAACAAACATGGAGGATGGGATCAAGTTCCAGAAGACCTCTCCTTCATAGTCCATGGGATGGTACAAGGGGTCAAGTTCAGGTACTCTCAGTTTGCTTACACAAATTTACTTGCTAACTTGAACTCCTTAGAATATTACATGTTCCCTAGGTATGTTCAACACATTCTCAACTATGAATTGGGGCCACAGTTGAGGGGAACAGGAAATATTCTTAAATTAGGACAAATGAGGCCCGGCATTTTCAAAATCTTGAAAAAGCGAACTGTTGGCTTCTCAGGGGTAGAAACAGCCCTTGTCCCACAAATGTTTGAGCTCATTGCTCAGGGTGACAACCTAGCAGCACCAATTAGTGTTGATCCCACACCCTCCACTTCTCAACCACCTCAAACACAGCCTACCATCACCATCACCTACAAACTAAAATCTAAACGAACCCCTGCACTTGCTACTGAGCATGTGCGGGCTCCCATATCACAACCCATATAGTAGGAAGTGGAATCTCGAGCTCCCACTTCCCCTGAGGAGCAGACCACTCCCATCTTTCCAATAATCAGTTTTGAGGTTCCTCATGCTCAAGCTGATGAGCTCATTACCCAAACAGCTTCTAGCCTTCACTCTGAGTCTCTAAACTCAAGTGATCAACCTTCAGGGGACAACTACCATCCCCAACCTCTAGATCTCAACCAACCAATACCCAGCTTAGACTTTTATGATGATGAGGACTTGGATGTCAGTGAATACCATAAGTCTTTCTTCTCCACCCCTGCTCAAAGAGAGATGAGTATTTCAGACTCACCCAGGTCTAGCCCCGTATCATATACCCTCCACTGAGGTGGATGTTCCTGAACTTGTTCAGGAGATCCATATGGAAGAGGCTCTCACTTTTGCAAGTGATAACATTAATAGGACCTCAACCATAGCTACCCAGCCTCTTGATACTTCTCTGGAAGCTGTCATTAGGCAGGGGAAATCTAGCAGCCAAGAACACCATGGTGGTGATAAGGAAGAAGACTTAGGTCTAATTCTCTCATCCCCCAGTGATTCTTCAACTGAAGATGAGGGGAGTCTGAAACAAAAGGTGCACAAAATGACAAAAACATGCACGTACTTAGTTTCAAAGATAGCTCACCTGGAATCTCAGGTGACTATCTTACAGGAGAGGGTTAATGACCAGCAACTTGAGATCACTGATCTTAAGGGCCAGTTAGCTGAGAGACCAAGGATGAAAACTCAACCAGGTCCACAAGAACCTATGGATGTCTTGCACCAATTCCCCAACTCACCTAGTCAAGAGGGTGATGCTACCAAAAAGGGGGAGAAAGTCTTGACAGCCACAAAACCTGGGGGTTCATCCCAGAGTATGGACATTGAGGATTCACCACCCTCTCTTGAACTTGTCCATACTCAGCAACCTCCTCATGATAGTGATCTAGACTTGCTCATCCAATAACTATTTGAGGAGGGAATACCAAGAGCAATGTCTGCCCCTTCTGAGAACCCAATCAGGGGTTGGGGGTATGACAGTAATAGGAGAGATCTTGTGAACTCTAGAGCTCAGGGTCAACTAGAAGTTTTCAACATTTCAAGACTGAGCTACTATGAGAGTATAAATTTGGTGGATCTGCCACTTGTCAACCCAAGCAACAACAGCAAAGCTGTAAGATTGGCAAAAAGGATCCAAGATAGGGTGCTAGAGGAATTCAAATTGAGATCAAAACTATATAGACAGAGGCTAGCAGGTGAGATCTTTGGTCAACTGGATGTTGAGGTGGACCCAGAGATTAGCTTCAAAGGGAAAGCCTTGACTGAAGGCCCAGAGGTTGAACCTGTGAACCTTGAGACAGGATCTCCCTCTGCACCTATTACCCTCGGTGAAACACCAGCTGGTGATGGTGCTTCACAACCTCTCTCTGGCTAGAGGTTAATAGCTAAACCAAGCAATAAAGGCCAAAGCTCTCTCCAGCCTGAGTCACCAAGGCCTGTGGTTGACAAAGCAAAAGGAAAATGACTCCTGAGAAGATTGAGGAGGAGAAAAGAGAGAGAAAAAGGAAGCTAAGGGGAGAGAGTTCAAGTGGTTCCCCAGGATTCATGGAAGTTGCAATCAGGGCTGCCCCCAAGCTAAACACTCAGGAAGATGAGTTAAGGGCAGCCAGGCTGAATTACCTAGGAACCAAAAACTACAATGTTGATGAACTCATCTCTCTCCCCTTAGAGGAGCTGAATGAACTGGTTGACATTGAATTGTCAAAAGAGAGGAAGGAAGCAGAGGATGTAGAATTGCTCCTCAAAATCAAAGAAGAAAAGAGACTTAAAAGACTCTACAAATATGCTCCTGTCCTCTCTCCAGTTTAAGAAAGTCCTGAGCCAGAGACTGTGGCCACTGAACGACCTCAGGTAGTTAATGAAGAAGAAAGACTAAAGATGATCAACTACCTGAGTGCCACAGGTCTTTATCAGGCAGCTGCACTTCTTCCCTTATCATATGAGTATATAATGTTTGAATACAACAAGCAGCTGGAAGAACAAGCCAAAAAGGAAAGGCAAGTTGCAAGGAAAAGATTAAGGGAAGAAGCTGCAAAGTCAAGGGCCATCATCCATAAAAGCCAAAAGAAGTCTGCTGACAGACAAAGGATGATGAGCTTCTTGAAGCTGTATGGGTTCTCCGGAAGGAGGCTTGGTCCTATGTCACTATCCATAATGGATGAGCATATTAGA
The DNA here is from genome assembly GCA_025506505.1 of Flaveria sonorensis. NCBI lineage: Eukaryota > Viridiplantae > Streptophyta > Magnoliopsida > Asterales > Asteraceae > Flaveria > Flaveria sonorensis. Next base: position 43,999,793 of record CM046428.1, read on the forward strand.
GTGATCAAGCAGAAGATAATAAGGGGAGAGCTGGTAGACTTGCATTCTCCACCAAGTCCAGCTCAACCTGAAGTTGAGGTGAAGGTCGAACCTACTGAGACAACACAACCTGAACCTGGAGCTGCATCTGAGCCAACTTCATCTTCTGACCCATGCAGGGTCCTCCTCTCTCTCCTTCTGAACCTGTGATAGAGGAGAACCCAACTGAGAGGGACATAACAGAACCAACTGGTACTCAAGACCAGCCCTCTTAGTTGAAGAAATCTGGGAGGAGAAAAAGGATGGCTAGAAGAAGATCCACTTTAAAGAAGAAGAGAAGAAAGGCATCCACCTCCCAACCTCAGGATGAGTCAGAGCATCCTGAGGGAGTGCATGAAGAGGTCTCTTAACAAACTCCAATCATAGTAGAGCCTCTTACTACTGGAAGACAAATTCTGTCATGGACTTTTGCTGAAGATCCAGACGGATGGTATGTCATAAGAGATCAGGGAGAACAACATGTCTACTTCATAAATGCCATGCTTGAACTTTCTCTACATGATCTCTTTGACATGAGAAGGTTCTATGTCAGTCTGAAGGATCCAGATCTTATGATGAAGAAAGGAATGCTAAAGATCCTGATGTGGACTATCAAAATCTGAAGAACTTCTCTGTTTTGGTAGCATCAGCCTAGGGGGAGTTTGTAAGGAACATCTGAAGATTAAAGGCTGATGCAATCAAAGGATACCAGAACAACCAAGTCTTCCAGCATGCACTAAGGAACAAGGATTAACTAGCTTCGAAAGTCTTACACTCACAAATAAGTCTAAGTGTAAGATCTTCCGAAGCCAACAGTTCAGAAGAAGTTTCTTCAGAAGTTTCACACTTATCAAAAAATATTACAAGTGTGAAATCTTCCGAAGCCAAAGACCCTTTCTTCTGAAGCCAAAGATGAAGTCTTCCGAAGCTTCACAAGACAATGTCTTCCGAAGCTTCACAAGTTACTTTTTGATAAAGCCTGATTTCTTCCGAAGACAGAGAAAATATGTTTTCTCTAAGTTACTTTTTGATAAAGCTGTTGTACCTTCCGCTGCTGCTCTGAAGACTCACCTGCTTTTCATTAGTTGGTGAAACTTTCATACTTTATCAAACTGTAGAAAAAGGTCTTTGCCTGTAACTTCCCATAATTGTTCCTGTAGACTTGTCTTATTAGATAAAGTCAATGAGCTATGGCATGTCATAGTCACTAGTCAAACGGCAATCTTCCTTTTGACTGTAGATTGATCTTGTTGTCTAGATTAGTCAAATCCCAATTATCTTTTTGTATATTGACGGTTGTAGGTTGTAGTTTATAAGAGTCTCAAGTTCTTGTAACTAAGACATACTAAAACACACTTGTAACAGAACTAGAGAATCAATATACAACTTCCTTGAAAACTTTATCTTGTGTTCTTGTGATTTTGTTTTTGTTTCACTTACATTACTTGTGTTGGCTTAGTATCTTCTAAATAGTTACCAGTTCCCTATTTGAATTGTTAAGTGATTTAAAGTTCTCTCCTCCTGTGAAGCTAATTGCAAACTTAAGCACCCTTATCCGATCCTGCATATATATATAGGATAAACATCAAATGTTAACCTCTCTATTATTACGATAACTGTGTTAACTTCTCAAAATCAATGAAAATCATAATTTTTTTTTTGTTGGAATAACATCATTACACATGTACAAAAATACGTTTTTTTATATATATGTGTAAATTTATAAGCGTTAAAAAGTCTACACTAGTGTAAGTTACACTTATATCTGTAAATATATACGAGATGTAAGGGTAACTTATACTAGTGTAAACCTTTTTACACTTACGAATTTAGACATATACATAAAAAAACATATTTTTTATATGTGTAATGATGTTATTAGAATAAAAAATGTATGATTTTAATTGATCTTAAAACTAATGTATATCTCTAATAATAAACTAAAAGTTAGAATTTACTAACCTTTAATGGAGATTCCGATAAACACATTGAGTTAAATAGGAAGATGATAAACATAGGAGTTCTTGAAAAAATATATATAAATTGAATCAGTACAAATAAAAACAAAATATCCATCACATTAAACATAGATATTTATTGTCTTTAATATAATATAGTAAAATAAATTATTAATTACAAACCTTTGATTCTGTGGAATCTGTAGAACAGTACTAAAGAAAATTATATATAGAAAAGATCTGTATTTGAAAATTATTCATGTGAAGAGAATATATGTTATTTTTGACAGGTTGAAGCAGATCTAGATATCTTAAAAGAAACGTATAAAAGTTAAATTTAAATTATAATTTAATTTAGGTGGATTGTTAAAGAAAGATCGAAAAACAAGATAAAACCAATTTTTGAAAACAATATATAAACAATTTTAGTCTGTTTTTTTTCTAGGCTGTTATGTTATTATTAATATTCAAAAATACTTGTGGAGTATTTTTTTTGTGGAGTATTTTTTTTGTTTGGTTTTGTGCCTGAAGTGCCCTAAAAAGTAAAAAACAAACCACCCAAAAAGTTCACGTTTCTACTGGTGGGGAGATTCTTTCTGCATTCTTTTCACGCACCTACGTCAATCTCTTATTATCATAAAACAAGTTGATCAAAGGTTTTTTGTTCATCTAACAGCCACGGAACACCAATTGTTAATATTATCACCGGACACCCATCGTCCCGAATGACAATTGCACCACGACAACAGTTGAACTGAAACACTTTCTCATCTTCGTCTACTTCTGTGTCCTGAAACAACCTTGTTGTCCAAAAACATGCTGCTTACGGTTGCGTTTGCCCTGTAGTGAAAGGATACCCTTCGAGGGTTCTCAAACCGGCTTCACACTGTCTTCACAGAGCATGGCTTTGGTACCAAATGTTGGCTCAGACCCTTGGAAAACAAACACACTGATTTGGATAACTTTCTGTATATTCACTCACTTAAAAAAACAAATACAAGAGATTCTTTTATAATACTCATATATATTTTAATCTAAACAATTTTAAAGAAATAAAAGAAATAAAACATAAAAACAACCCACGTAGGGTCTCGATGATGGCTCCCATGATGTATACAAATTATCGTAGTCTACCGATGACTAATTCAAATTTTCCTACTTTAATAAAATAGTAACTTGAGATGACACGTGTCAGCATCATAATATTCTTATCAAAATTTTCTCGTCTCTCTCCTATTAAATAATTATCTTAATTACTAATAATATTATTTAACACTATTTTAGATTTAATAAATTAAAAAAGAGATCTATTTATTAATTTTATTTTTAACTAAACAAAGTTTTTATACAATAATAAATTTTTCTAAAGCATAAAAATTTTTTAAAAATACGAAATATTTTAAAATTAGAATTTTTAAAATTCAATTTTTTAAAACAATAGGTAATTGAATTTGGGAGTTATAATAAGGAAATTTTTAAAAATGATATTTTTATAAGGATAGTTTTAGAACAAAATGTTTATATTGTTTGGGAAAAATATAAAAACAAAATTTTAAAAAGTTGATATCATTGTTTTATTACTTGTAGTCATTTCTCATACGTAGTTTCAGTCATATCATATATTAGAATACCATTTTATTATTAATAAATTTTATTATATTAATATTTTATTTATTCAACCCCGTGTAATATACGAGTTTACTAAAACTAATACTAATTAAACTCTAATCAACATAAGTAAATTATTGTGAATAACATGAATTCTTCCACTGTAAGTTTGGAGCCAAATTTGACATGTATCTATGGTTGTAAACGATCCAAACATTTAACGAACTGTCCGTGAACTATACGGCAAGAACTTTGTTCAGGTCGTCCGTTTAATAAATGAACGAACACGAACAAGAAAATTTGTTTTGTTAAGTTAAACGAACAAACATGAACAAATGTCGTGTTCGTTTATTTATGTTCATGAATATTTAATAATGTGTTGTTTGTGCTTGTTCATTTAATGATTTTATATTTTTATTTTACAAGTTTGAATATTTAAGAATATGAAACCCTAGCTATACTATATGTCTCCATCAACATCCTCTATTTGAACATTTTCAACTTCAGTTTATGTTAGAGTTTGATAAACTTTTTTTTTATTTTTTATGTTAACTATAGTTATTATAGTTATGTCAAGTATGCTTGGATAATTAAATTAAGCTTGTGCTAGAGTTTAACAAGCTTTCGCTTGTGTTTGTTTATGTTCATGAACATTTGTTTGTGTTCGTTTATCTTTGTCGGTGTTCATTTATGTTTGGTAAGTGTACGTGAATAGTTCATGAACAATTCATTTCCTTAGTGAACGAACACGGATAATAAATCTCGTTTGGTAAGCGTTCGTGAATAATTCATGAACAATTTTATTTCCTTAACGAATGAACACGAACAACCCTTGTTTATGTTCGTTTGGTTTGTTTACAACCCTACCAGTATTCAAACTTCGTAGCCAAGGAACCCATGACCCATGTGACCTATGATGGTGAAGAACTCTATTAACCTAACAAACATTATAATACATGTAGAACGTATGGATGATAGATTACAATGGCAATTTGAACGGTTAGGGAACCATAAACCAACCTGATCCATCATGAGTAATAGGTCAAAATTATCTAATCATACGAAATTGTTGGCTTGTGAAGCCTTGTAGACTTTTGGGTTTAACGTTAGAAGACATGGGCCATGCCCATTTTAGTTTTCTTGGTGCCTAATATAGAGACTCTAGTTTGTATCTATAAATACCATATCATGTATTTATAATCTTTTGTACTAAGGTTAATACAAAAACCTAGTTGCAGCCAGTGGATTAAGAATTAGACAAAATCCAAACCATGTTAAAATTCTTGTGTTCCTATTTCTTTCGTGTGTATGCATGTGATTGTTTGTGTTTCCATTGCGTAAATACCTAACAGAAAATAATAATTTAGCACAATATTTAGGCATAACTAATTACACCCCACTTTAAAACCAAGTCCCCAATGTATCAAATTGTTCAGGAGCTCTACTTGAAAAAATATCTGAAAGTAAGAGCATTTGAGACATGTCAGGTCATATATACGAGGTCAATGATCAAATCTTGTTTTTTATGTAAATAATATCTAAGGGTTAGTTTTTTTACAAACTTCATTTATTTTCAGAACTCGAATAACCAATCTAGACCACTCGTTATTTTTTATACACAAAAAGTAAAAATTAATTGAAAAGGATATAATGGTAATCATCTAAAGTTTCTCTCTTCGATTAATCAATCAATTAATTGATAATTGATTGATTATCTCTTCTACTTTCTCTTTCCTTTTTCATTTCTACAAACATACACAAATGTTAAGAATCAAACTCGTCTTGGTTTTTTGATCGTTCAACTTTTTTAAATTCATTAAGAAATAAACTTATTAATTATCATCTATTTCAATATATTAATATTTTCAAATATGTGTTAATACACTTTTACATATAAGTGAGTATTTAAATTAGCCATCATTTTATCTCGTCATTTATGTATATGTAAATCTTTATACAAACAACTGATTGTTCATATTGATAATGTAACTATATTTAAATTAACTCCATTTTTCAAACTATCATCTATTTACATATATGTAAATTTTCATACGAATTTTACATTTTCAAATCAACCTCCATTTCAATTAATAAATATATATATCTTTGAACATACCATCTACTAGCATAAATGTAAATCAACAAACTTCTTGTCTATTTACAATTTGTAGAAGTTTTACAAATGCGTAAATACACTAATTATATGTGTAATTATCTAAAATGATAGTTATTTTCATATATGTAAATCTCTACCTAATAACCAAAGAATGTCTATTTACAAATATGTAAATTGCAAAAAATAAAAATAAATAAATAAAGATGAACATATGAATACAAATGCTTCCAACTTTAAATTTAACAACAATGGTGTTGAACCCCACAAATCTTTTGTCGTAAATCTCTTGTCTTGTTTCACTCGTTGGCAACCATGTTTGATGAATCAAATAAATGTATCATATTAAATCTAATTATAAAAAATGGTGTATACATACACAAGTTTAATGAATATTGTTTTTCTTCTGTTAAAAATAAATAAATAAATACCAAACAAAATAAAATGAAATCACTCTCTTACCTTTTTGTTTCTTTTAGTGGCTGATGATATATTTCTTCTGCACATCCCAACGTTTGCGTTTCACCGTCGTAAAAGAAGATGTTGAGCAAGAAAAATTTCGGGAAACCCAAGAATGTTAAGTATTTCAATCTCTAGAAATCTTTATTCAACAAAAGTCTATAAGTTTTTCAATTTTTTAATAATATAAATCTCCACAGCAGTGAAATATTAGAAGCAAACTTTAACTAAATGAATGTTGCTGCAGATTATCGGTTAAGAATCTTTTGCCGCGGCCACTTCGATTATAACTTTTTAATGTCAACAAGATTGGTTGATATATTACCCATTAACTTTTACGAAGATGAGAATAGGATTAGTGTTTAAGAGAATTTATGGAGAGAGGCAATAAATAATTTTGATTTTAATGAGAAAGCTAAATGAAAAAGGAGATAAAATAGGAGAGGTTATGTAAATGAATAAGTTAAAACTAGAAATGAATACCGCGCGTTGCCGCGGGTTTCTCTTTGAAAACTGTATCACGCTATGGATCGGTCCGGAGTTACACCACATATGCAGGCAAAAATGTTTAAAGTAATTTTATTCGTAAGTAATATAATAATCAACTACCAAATAAAGTTTTATTTACTTCAAAAACAAATGTTTCTTGTTCTAATAATTATATAATATAAAAGTAGAATATTTAACTTTTTTTGTAATAAAATGAAAATAAAAATTAAAAAATATAAAAATTATATTTATGATGAGATATTTATGGATCTCAACTCTATAATTAATCAATTTGAAAACAGAATTGAAATCTGATTCTTTCTTTTTCTACAAAATCAAAATCTATATTTATCATTCTCTCCTCACATTACATCACCACCACCACCACCGCAACACCACCACCACCGTAACCATCATAGAACCACCACCACCGCAGCCATCGCAGCACCACCACCGCAGCCATCGCAGCACCACCACCGCAGCCATCGCAGCAGCACCTGCACCGCACCCATCGCAGCAGCAGCACCATCGCAACCATCGCAGCGCCACCACCAACGCAACCATCGCAGAACCGCCACCACCGCAACCATCGCAGCACCGCCACCAACACAACCATCGCAGCTTTTGTGCTTGTTTTGAAAGTTGTACATAGTGCATCGCCTTTGGTACGGTGGCACTGTAGCCACCAACCAAAGGGATTAATATGTATTATAATTACTATATTACCAATATCCTTCTAATCTAATCACCTCAATCTTCCATTTATTTACATACATGTCATGATTCTTTTCAACCAATGATCAAATGATCCAAATATCTAATCATCTAATTATCATAATATTAATGTTCTAAAGAAATATAAGAAATATATGTACAATTAAACTGTTCACCACAATCCTCTCATGTTATTATTACAACTAACCACCCTCTACTATTACTAACTTAATGTTACTAACTTCTAACCACTAACATGTCTTTTAAAAAATACTCTGCTTATTTGAATATAACATATTCACTTAGGATACATGATATTTAATCATTCTAACCACCCAACTTTAATATCCTTATCGATAATAATCCAATCTCATTTTCTACACCAAACAAACACCAATATAATTCATTGTCTACCAACCAACTCGTATTGACCCATTTGTATGAATACTTGTATAACCCCTTTACAAGTATTTTAAAAACATCAATCGTACTCTATTAGACGCATCTAATCCATCAAAACCAAAAATACATTTTTATACCTAGTGTGATCAAATATCCACTATTGCATGACTTTTAAGAAACTAAATTTTTATACAACACCTTTTGGCGTTGGTACTGTACTCAAACATTTTAGCTACTCTATAGTTTTATTTAGCTTTCCATGTTCAAAGTAGGATTATAGTAGACTCAAAGGGTTTTCCATGCATATATAATACACTTGTATCGGAGATTTCTACAATTTCATGCGATTTTTCAAAAGGACAGCAAAATTATTCCAATCAGCTTTGCTAAAATTTATGTACAGCAAGTTAAATCAACGATTTTGATCCACTTGACATTCTAATTAGCTTTTCATTTTCAAACATGAAACATGGTATATTCAAAGGGACTTAAGAGACACAAAAACATAAAAATTAAACCATTACTAACTTGAACAAATCAAAGATTTACATGATTTTCAACATTTTTAAAAGCAAACGAACTTGGTGTTGATCACATCTCATGATTGTACTATGTGGGCCTTGTATTAGTAAAAAAAGTTCTACCCATTGGCCTTGGAGACAAAAGAGCTTTGTTGGATCGGGTTGGTTTAGACAAACAATAACTTCTTAGATCAGTCACTAACTAATGCAGAATTTAAGTTAGTTACTTACTATCATAAGACAAATACTTTGAGTAAAGATAAATGCATAATTTCTTTCAAAATATTCACTTGATTAATCTGTTTTGTACAAAGTTTACAATTTGGTAGATACAATCAGATGGCTTAGAAAGCTTGCCTCTACTATACAAGTGTGAGGACTTCTATACTAAACAAAAAGAATAAACTATTTTATGTTCAGATATTATAATAGAACAAGTAGTCTGTGTATCGGAGTTGGCAGCTGTTGTATTATGTTGTTGGCAAAAGGTGGAACACTGCAGCCGTCAGCACAGATAGGCTTATTCTATATAGTAGTCGATAGGTAGCTCATGGAGTTCACTCCTAATCGGCAGTTGATCTGCATATGTTGATCGGTAGATATTCAATATATGTTGATCAGTAGTTGCTTTGGTATATGCTGAATAGCAGCCATTCAGCATATACCCTTTGGTAGTGGATTCAACATTTGGCCTGTTTCGATGGTTGATGGCCAATGCTAAAATCCTAAGTTTTTGCTAGTTTCATCCTTCATGATTCAACAGATTCCCCCTAGGATGATGCTACCAAAACACTATCTTTAACCTTCAAGCATTCTGATCAGTAGAAGCTCATACATGATCCTCTTCTATCTCTTGAGGGGTTGTCAAGAGGTAGATTCACCAAGCCCATCATGTTGTGCCAAGATAGTTTGAACAGGTCTTACTTTTTAACTTCAACTTTTTCGGCACCAGCATATGTGAGACTAAAGGTGTTGGTTGAGGAATTATAACTCAAATGAAAGATTGGATAATGAATGCTTAATGGAGTTACATGCAGAGCTGCTTCTTCTTCCCTTTTCTTAGTCTTGTTGCCAAACTTGATCTTTAGAATAGCAGCCATGGACTTGTACTTATCTGGCCGGTCTACATTTTCAGAGATCAACTTATGGATTGTCTTCAAATCTTCAAGGCTGAGTTTTAGAACATCCAATTCAGTTAAGAAGAAAGGTTTTCCTTATTCTTCCTTTCAATGGAGAATCTCTCAGTTTTAAAATCATAATCCCACTTGATGATTTTATTATTATTCTCTGAGTCTTCTTCTTCCTCAGATTCTGAGAGTTATTCTTCTTCTTTCAGATGCTCCAACCCATGTCTCATTCTATCAGCAACATTAGTGATGATCACTTTTCTGCTGACTCTTCATATTGGCTCTGGGTAGTGGATTTAACTGGTTCAGTAGCTTGTTAGACTTGTGGAGAACCATGCTCAGTGGTTTGAGCAGGTTGTGAAGCATAAGGAGTTGAGATTGGTTGGCTGCTGGGTTCGATAGATGGAAAGGTTTTGGCAGCTTCAGATTCTACTTTCTCCTTTCTCATTTCTTTGCTCTGAAGCCTGCCTTGATCTTTCCAGGTGGGAGTTGTAGATTCTCATCACAAACTTTTCCACCTCCCTTGGCTCTGAGTCATTGCTTAGGTTTCTTAGTCTCAGCCTGGTTAAGTCAGGTATCTCAAACCAGTTGAAGCAAACCAGTTGGTTTCTTGAGTAAGCTACTCTTCACGCTGCTGATCTGGTTATGAAGTAGGTGTTTTTCTTTTGATTATATTCCCACTCTTCTATGTGATAATGTGCTGATAGTGGAGTTTTAGGAACTTCTTCACCAATATCAGATTTGACTAAGGTGAGTACCTTATGCATCAGCATCTTAGACTTGTCACTGTTGCATCCAAAAATGATAAATTACTTAGAAATTTGCTCTAAAATGTCAAGGGGTTTATCAAGTACATCATTCTTATAATCATAGTAAATGATCTCTCCATTAGCCCTCTTGACAGCAAATTTCTTCATCTGAGTAAGATACCTAGCTGCCAACACTTTGGTTCCTTGGAGTATCTTCTCCTCTCCTTCCGGATCAACAATCCTTTCTTTTATTACTTTCTTTGGACATTTTGTCTTCTCTGTAAGGATTAAAGAGATGGGCTTCTTATCATCAGAGACAGTTGATGTATATTCAGGGGATGCTAGAGGCCTAGTCGGTAGATGGGAGGACTTCTGAGTAACTTTCTTTGACTTAGCCTGTTGTCTCTCCTATTGCTCCCTGGCTTGTTCAAACTTTAGGAGCTCTCCTGCAGCAACTTTCTTCTTGATTCCTCTGATGTTAAGATCAAGAGTTGACATACTCATTTGTCCTACTTGTCTACCATAGAAACCATAGTATTTGAGGAACTGCTTCATCTACTACTTATCCCTGAACTCTTGTTGAACTCTTTCACCTTTCTTTTTCTCTGATTTAGCCCTCTTTCTTCTAACTGACTCAGCTGCTTTCTCTATTCCAGCATGAGTTACAGCTATCAAGTTAGACTTGATCAGTAGTGCTCCATTCCATGATCTCATCAAAATTGTATCCTTTTAACTCAAGTTGAGCTACTAGAAGACATTTTTCTTCATCTTTCTTTTCTTTCTTCATAAATGAGATCACATGATTGGGTTTGGTAGTTGTAGCTATTGAAGCCTACTGAGGTGCTGTTCTCTGGGTGCTTTCGGTAAATGGCCTAGATGACTTAGATAGCACCTTCCTGAAAGCTTTAGTCTTTGATCTAGGTGGAGCTTTGAGATTGTTCTATTGGGTTCACTACCACGATTGACTTCTCTAGATGCAGTTCTTACAGTTCTTGAATCCTTTGTAGTCTTGATTAGTTTAATGATATTCTTTTTCACTAAGAATTCTTGAGATCTGCTTGCATTCAGAACTATCATGTCTTCTTTAGCCTTTTATGGGAACATCTCCACCTTTTTGGCCATCAAAAATCTGGCCTTTGATTTCTGTAATTCAAGCTCTATTTCTTCTTCAGCAGTCATAGGTCTCTTACCTTTGTCATAGGTAGAGACTTCAGTAAGTCTAATTATCGAAGGTTTGGAAGTTACACCTGATGCCTCACTAGCTAACTTGGGATCATTGATAGTTGTCTGAGCTCTTTCAGCATCATGAGTGACTTCTGGGCCATCAGTATCCACATTCACCTTAGTGTTAGTTGGTGCTTCAGTTTTAACTTCATATTGACCTAATAACACCTCAGCTGATTTTTTGAGTTTAGACTCAGGTGCATCCTTATAAAGTTGGATAGGCGCATCCTCAAGGGTCACCCCATGTCTTTCCATATTATCATCCATTGTCTGGGTGCCTCTTGTGTAAACCAGCATCTTTTCTGAGGACCCATCTGCCAAAGGAGTCTCTTGTATGGTACTTTCAGCAGTTGCATCAGCACCTGACTTTTTAGTGCTTCAGCTGCTTCTAAGAGTACTTTCAGAAGTGGTGCTTCTTCTTCTGTAGATGGCTTGAGAGAAGCTTCGGGTCCTAGCACTATCTATCTCTTTGATGATTCCTCATAAGTTCTTTTTCTTTTTAGAGAGAGTAAATAAGAAGTGCTAAATCTCTTTATCATGGCTATTTTCTTCTTCCCAAGTAGAACCTTTTGGTTCATCCTACTCATTACCCTCGTAGCCTTAATTTATTTTTCCTCTTCACTATCATAGCCATACTTATCAAGAAGCTTATTCAAGTTGACTTCAGCTTTTGATAAGGGCTCATACTGGTCAGTCCATTATGAAGAGAAGGACATTGGCTGAGTTGCTTGAATGACTTGATTAGCTAATCTCAGAAGAATATCTTCAGCTTCTTTGGGCTCATCTTCCCCTTTTTTGGTAGCATCATCTGAGATTCCAGATGACACCAGATTCATAGAGGAAGGCACATCCAAAGGTTCTTGTGATGCTGAAAGTTGAAGGCTTAGGATGATGGATTTTTGAAGGTCAATGGTCTTTTGTAGGTGTTCAACTTTGTTCTGAAGATCCATTACCTTACAGCAGCTTGTTGAAGAGCTGTGAGTTGTTCTTCAAAGGTTACAACTCTTACAGGTTGTTGTTATAGAGTTCTGAGTTGAAGTCTTGCGTTTTCTTGTAAGAGTACTAGTCTCTATGCAAGATCATGGTTTTGGGCCGTCAATTCATATATCTGTTTCATTCTTCCCTCATCCACAGGTGTGGAATCCTTGGGAGATAAGGTACTAGGCCTAGCCTTTTCACCCTCACCACCAGATATGGTTTCTTGGTATCCTGGATTCCTCTCCTCAAGGAATGACACCAAGGAGACTTCCCCAAGGTGAGTTGTCATGATTGAGGTCTTAGTTATGTTGTCTTTGTCCTGCTAATCAATTGAAGGATCAGTAGTAGAGACAGCCTCGTCCACATTGATCCTTTCCACCCTAGGATCAATTTCTTGGGATAGAGGATATGGGTCAGATGTTGCTATAAACACATCAGTCTCCACTGTTTGTGCTATATAGAAAGGGGGAGACAGTAGTTCATGCTGATATGAAACAAGAAATCATCATCCTGGGTGGTAGACATGTGTGTTGGAGAGAACGGAGCTGTATCTTTTGGGCCGGGATGTGAACCAAATCCTAATAAGACTTCTTCCTTAGAGGTTATCTCAGTTATATGGGTATCTCTTTTGGTTTTCTCAATGGAGTGTTGGGACTCCAGTTGAGGGCTTGCAAGTTGAGTATGGGTCTGCTCAGAAGAAGGAAGAGAAACCTTCTTCTTTGAGCTTTGCTTAGGTGTGGCTAACAACTTTAACTTGACTGCGACCCTGGTTTCCAGTCTTGCCTTTTTTAGAGAGGGTGATTTTAGGGCCTGCATTATCTTAGTAGTAGGTGCAGGGGTTTGCTTGTGTTTGAGAGATTTTGGTTTTGAAGTGGAGGGTGTGGGATCAGTAATGGTGGATGTAACCATGCTATCATCTTGAGGCTCAGTGACCTCAAGCATATGCTCAAATAATGGAGTCACCTTCCCTGAAAAATATTTTGGAGTTACTCTGAACTTTGAAAATATTGCTTTGTTTAAACTCCCTAAAGCATGAACAACTCTACTAAGTTTTAGTTTATCCTCTAATTCTTCTTGTAATATTACTTGTAACAATCTAGTATACATTAAAAACTTAAATTTTGCAGCAGTTACATTTTTGCTCATGTGTTGAAAATGAAGTTTGAGAAATCATAACTATGTTGTTTTACCAGACCATGGATAGCCCCTGCTAGATCTAATAGTACCTGGTCCCATCCTACCAACTTATTAGACACATAATGCAAGAAGATATGAAGGATAATTCTTTAGTTGTGATATACCAAAGATTTAGAGAAAGTGGAAGTCAGGAGGGGTCCTTCATATCCTATCTCCTTGAAGATGGCACTGACCATTTCTTTGGAGAAAGAAGATGCACCATTTGTGTCGTTCAACTTCAAATGTTGATGAATTTTGGTGCAAGATATGGTGATCTTCATCCCTTGCACTGTTGTCGTGAGAACCATCACTCCATGTTCTCTTGTATGGAGCAAGTGATCTAGAATTCCCTTATGTGCGATTCACAGATCCGTGGGTCTATTGTTATAGCAAAGGAATAATTGCTATTCTTTAGAAATTTGAGAACGGGATCATAGACTTCATCACTTATAGGTTCAAGTGATGCGTTTATGTTTTGATTTGGATGAAATTCTAGGTTTTGGGCGGCCATTGAAAGTTGGTTGATTTTGGGTAGACTTTTAGAGATTGTAGGTTTGAGATTTTGCTTTATGAGGAAGAATGAAGATGACAATGGTGGGAAACCTCCGATTTTAACAGTTATGGATAATATAAAAAATATGAATTTTAAAATATTGTACTATCGTAACTGTTAACTTCAAGATGTTGATATTGATAGACTAAGGGAGAGTATTATTGGGTCTGAAAAGAATAGTTTATATTATCAACATAGTCAAAGTCTACAAATGTCAACGTCACTGTCAAAGTCATCGAAAAAGTCAAACATACGCGTTCGAGAAGAAGAATTGAGACGAGACGTTGAAGATACATTTGACTAGGAGTTTTATTGTTAATAAATATATTTTGTGTCAACAAAATATATTTGATTATGTTTAAGTCACTTTTATGTTTTATATGTAATTTCTCTAATTGTCTAAGTCTAGGGGCTTAATATATCATTAGTGTATATTAACACTATAAATAGATTAGTGACAATTAGGTTAAGGAGTTTGAATGAGCCATTGATTGAGGGGTTTTCACTTTGTAATATCATTAGCAATCAAATTCAGATCAAACAAGGGTTTTATTTGGTGTTCTTGGGTGTTCTTCATATATTCATCCATATTATAGTGTTTGATCTATAATATCATTGATATCACTATTTATTCAAAATCTTAAAATTGTGATCAGACTCTATATCAGTGTGATCTCACTATCTTGTTGATGTTTAAATACATCTTTGTGCTTAAGTATATCTTGAGGATGTGATCTCTTGATCGAATTTGTTCTTGGAGTATCAACAAAATTAATTTAAAATTTAGAAATCCAAAAAGATTTTTCATTTCAAATTATTTTTCAAGACTTCCATATTATGCTATTGAAATGATCTCATATTTTCATGCATTTCGCGGGAAATTGCACACACAAACGAACATGGTTTCGCTTGTTTATATTCACAGATAAACACGGGTTTATTTGTATTGTTGAAATGATCTAACGAGAAATGTGTAGAATGTGTTTGCAATTATGTTGCAGATTTTGCTGCAAGTGATTGCCGATCATCACTTGAGCAATGAACCACACTAGAGAACCTGTTCCTCAAATTTACAGAAGATACCGAGTTAGGAATCTTTCTCCTACATCTTCTGAAGCACTCAGAGATTCAAGAAAGCGGTCTCCATTATAATCAAGAGGAGCATACAAAAAGGGGGAGCATAGAAAAAAAGGGAGCTTGTGAGATAAAGATCTTCAGCAACAAAATTTGGAAAGCATCAATCTAGGGTTTCAAAACTGTTGGAACTCAAAATTGAGACTGTAGCTTACCAAATTGAAGATCAAGTACAGTTGACTTATTGGAGCTGAAGATGATACAAGATGTTGATATTGATAGACTAAGGGGGAGTATTGTTGGGTCTGAAAAAGATAGTCTATATTATCAACACAATCAAAGTCTACAAATGTCAACGTCACTGTCAAAGTCATCGAAAAAGTCATACAGACGCGTTCGAGACGAAGAACTAAGACGAGACGTTGAAGATATATTTGACTAGGAGTTTTATTGTTAATAAATATATTTTGTGTCAACAAAATATATTTAATTATGTTTCAGTCACTTTTGTGTTTTATATGTAATTTCTCTAATTTTTTAAGTCTAGGGGCTTATATGTAATTTCTCTAATTTTCTAAATCTAGGGGCTTAATATGTCATTAGTGTATATTATCACTATAAATAGATTAGTGGCAATTAGGTTAAGGAGCTTGAATGCGCCATTGATTGAGGGGTTTTCATTTTGTAATATCATTAGCAATCAAATTCAGATCAAACAAGGGTTTTATTTGGTGTTCTTGGGTGTTCTTTATATATTCATCCATTTTATAGTGTTTGATCTATAATATCATTGATATCTGTGTTGATTCAGTGGGATTTCTTAGTTTATTCATCAATTGCACTGTTATATCAATCACGAGGACAAACAATATATTTAAATCTAGATTCATCAAAAGCTTTTGTGAAAAAATCTGCATATTGTTCATCTGTATGGACTTTAATTAATTTAATAATTTTTTTTCTGTAAAATCTCTAATGAAATGATACATGAAATCAATATGCTTTGTTTTTGAATGTTAAACAGGATTGTAAGTGATGGAGATGGCACAGTTATTGTCAATGTGAATTGGAGTGTTCATGAAAGTTACTCCATAATCTCTAAGTTGAGTTTGGATCGATAGCACTTGAGCACAGCAACTTGATCCAGCAATGTATATCCATAGAGATTGAAATCAGTACTCTTATGGTACCATAATCCCAACTTAGGTTCCCTTTTAAGATACTTTAGAATTCTCATGGCAGCTAATATATGTGACACTTTTGGAGCGGCTTGTAATCTTGAACATAGGCATGTGACAAACATGACATCCGGTCTGCTGGCTGTAATATACATAAGAGATCCAATGATGGCTCTATACTACTGCTGATCAATTGCTTCTCCCTCAAGATCAGGAGTTTATGAACAAGTTTTTGATATTGAGGTCTTAGCAGCCTTAGCATCAGCAGCTTGAAATCTTACTAAGATATCCTGAACATACTTAGATTTATTTATGTGCCATAGAGGTTTGTTTCACTTGAAGACCTAGGAAGAAAATGAGTTCTTCCATTGAACTCACCTCAAATTTTGACTTCATAAGACTTTCAAAGGCTTTGCTCAAGCTCTTATTTGTAGACCCAAAGATGATATTATCAACATACACTTGCATTAGGATAATATCCAAATCAACCTTCATGATAAAGAGAGTTTTATCTACTAATCCCCTTGTGTATCCATTTTTCAGAAGAAAGGTAGAGAGTGTCTCATACTATTTTTTTGGTGCTTGATGAAGACCATAAAGAGTTTTATCAAGCTTACATACATGATCTGGATACTTGGGTTCTTCAAAGCCAGTAGGTTGGCAGACATAAACTTCTTCATAAATCTCACCATAGAGAAATGCACTCTTGACATCCATCTAGACACCTTGAAGTCCTTGGAGGCTGCAAATGCCAGAAAAATTTTGATTGCTTCACGCCTGGCCACAGGAGCAAAGATTTCATTATAATCAATCACTTTTTCTTATGTTTATCATTGCATAATAAGTTTGGTTTTATTCTTGATAACAATGCCTCTATCATCTTTCTTATTCCTCTATCATTGTAAGGTAATTTTTAAAATATGGAAAGAGTTCAAACACAAATTTTTCTAAAACTAA
Organism: Flaveria sonorensis; assembly: GCA_025506505.1. Classification (NCBI taxonomy): domain Eukaryota; kingdom Viridiplantae; phylum Streptophyta; class Magnoliopsida; order Asterales; family Asteraceae; genus Flaveria; species Flaveria sonorensis. The sequence continues at coordinate 44,017,091 of CM046428.1, forward strand.
AAAGTGTAAGAATTAATTTCAACCAGTCATCTCATTAATCAATGGTTGAGATAAAAATTGTAGAGAAAAGTTTGTTAGAGGTGTATTTTAGGAATGTCCATTTTTGTTGACTTTTTACAAATTCTCCTATTTTTTTAAAACGTTCATAACTTTTATGTACCACATTATATTTTTAAAAAAACTACACCAAAAAAATGAGCATTTTTTTATCTTTAAAATGAATACAGTATTGTTATATAAAAAGATTAAAAAACTCTACATTATTAAGTTTATATCTCGTCATTGTGTCTTTAGTTCCGTTTATTATGTCTTTTTGTTAGTTATTGTATTTCTCTGAATATTATTGTATTTTTCTAAAATGATGAATTTTAAAAAAATTAATAAAGGAATAACATTATATCTATCTCTAATATGTAAAACACAATAATAAATTAACAACTAATTAATTTACTACATTAAAAACAATGACCAAATAACATAGTGTATCATTGTGTCTTTTGATTGTCATTGTGTTATCTTGAACACTATGAGTTTTGAAAAATAAATGGGTGAAATAACATTATTATGTACTTCTAATGGTAAAACACAATGATAGATAACAAGTTTATATAATCTATTAAAAATAAATAACAAAAATAACACATTATGTTATCTTCAACACTGTGAGTTTTGAAATATACATTGGTGAAAGTATGTCATTGTATATTTCTAATTGTAAAACACAATGGTAGATAACAAGTTTAAAATCTATAAAAACAATGACAAAAATAACACAAAATGATCTAAAACGTAAAACACAAATGATTAACACACATAACAAATGATGTAAAATATATGACACAATAAACGTATAAGACACAATAATCTAATGTATTTGACACAATTACCAAAAGACCCTTCTCTTTAAAACAATAAAAGGACAAGTGTCAAGCTCACAATCCTTCTTAATCTTTTTAGATTAAACATTATTTTTAGTATAACCCTACTCTTAAAATATAATTGACTTTAACGTAATTTGCTTTATTCATCATAAATTTTTAAAGAACACATAAGTTTAACTTAATTGATCGTTTGTTTGTAATTTGTCCTATCTAGTGTGATTGTGAAATTAAAAAATAAAAATTGAATTTCAGTGATAGATATTGACAAGTTTAGTGAAGTTTTTTTTTTAAAATTGGATAAGTCAATTAATATATGTGTAGCTATACATGTATGTATAGATGATATAGATAGACAAATTTTGTTTTTAGATTTTAAAGAAATATTCTGTTTTATTTGAAAGGCTAAAAATGTCAATATATTTAGAAGTTATCTAAATCACTTTAACAAATGTAATTGTAAACTTCAGGTTTAGAATTTTAAATATCAAACTAGTTTTTTCCCCTCGCTGTGCGGCGGGAGTCCGGTAATTTTTCCCACACACAATACTACGTTACTTTGATTGTTTTTTGATCGGCTCGTTGGAAATCATAAAAGCAAAGTACTATGATGAAACTCTAAAAGAGTAAACTTTAATGGTTAGACTCGAAAAGTACATAACGGGAAGCCGGCCGTTTTCTTACACGCAACACCGCGTTATTTTGATTGTTATGTTTTCTACTCATCAGAAATCATAAAATCAAAGTTTGGTGGTAAAACTTTTAGATACTAAACTTTGGTCACCGAAGTCAAAAAACTAAAATTTCACCATAAGTAGTTTGATGGTTGAATCTAAGATTGTAAACTTTAGTGGTTAATGTTTAGAAACACAAACGATTGCCCAAACTATAAAATACTAAAATTTTAGGGGGCAAACTCGGCAAAACAAAGCGTAACTATGAATAATCCGGTGGGCAGACTATAATATCCAAAACCTTTGAAGCCGGAGTAAAAAAAAACAATATTCTTTTAGTTTGTAAATTAATGTTAATATAGTATAACATAATGGTCCCTAATCAAGGATTGGGGAGAAAACATTTCATTTGTATTGTGAAAACAGGTAAAAATGATTGCGGCTTTCGAACCCACGTAATACTACAACCCTATTGTACCGATTGTACAAGCCAAATTTTTACGTGAAAACCAATTATATATAATCTAGAGGAGAAAAGGGGAAATCAAGAAAATATGTAAAGCATACCTAGCAGGCCCACATTGTACCATATGCTTCATTTCTTGTAAGAAAGCATTGTGCAAACCGACATTTGTCTTTTATATATATGAATTTGCTAAAATATATAATTAAAATATCAACAATATCTTAGTATTACTTTTTGTATGTCAAACAAATTAGAAGATAACTTGAAGTAGAGATTAATTCTAGAGTAAATTACTATTTTGACCCTTAGGGTTAGAGCCAATTAACTCTATTAGTTTAAAAAGAAATTTTTTGACATATCAGACATTGGGGTTACATGTTGTAACAATTTTAGCCTCTAATACTAAATCTGTTAGTTTATGCTGTTAAGTCTAAGGGTACTTTCGTCCTTTTACATCTCAGGGGTTGTGTAAATTAAAAAGCAAAAACTTATATAACTACTCAAATTTACAAAAACAACCCCCGTCATATTCTTTTTTTTATTATTATTTATGATATTTTTATTTGGATATTTTAAAATGTTTTTAATATCATTTTTGAAAATTTTTTATTTGTACTTTGGTTTTTTGTCACATCCTGACGGAAACGTGAGATACTTGGGTGTGACTTTTGGCTCACAACACATTGATTACAAAGACATATATTCAAAACAGTTAAATAAACTAAATTTCATTAAATATATATATTTTTGGGTTACATCATACATCCAAAATTTGTCTAACATGAGACTGTTACATAAGTTCTTATCACCCAACGTCAAAAGATTTAACATTTCCCAGCTAATAATGGACGTGAACGTCCACAAAGAGGCTGAAATCCATTAAATCTACCATCAACCAAACGCACAGTTGTCCTATATACTCATGTCATTCATTGAACAAGTTGAACGTGAAAACGAAATTATAAAACATGCTGATTTCCTGAAAAAGCATACTCAAAACAGTCAACATAAAGTTGGTGCGAACATAGGTTTAATAACTTAACAAAATTTTCTTACTGATGCAACATAAACAAGACCACAACCAAACCTACTTACATGCCAAGTGATTCATAACTGTCACACATATAAATCACAGAATCAAATAATATAACAGCACGACACTTATTCGACAGTCTTAACTGGGTCCAGTCGGTGCACGAAACATGTTCCTAAGTAGCGTTACCTATATTATCTGACGGTTCCTTATGCGAATTAATGGTTGTGACTTATGGCAATCAATGACAGTAACTTATCAAAATTCTTATTCATGTTAGCATCAACAGTAAAATACACAGTATGCTTTTTCCCTCAAAACTTATAAATAAAAAGGGGCTACGTTACTCATCTTAGTTTCAGCAAACTGATCAGATATTTCCTTGATTGTAGATAAAAGAAAGGTGTGGAAAACGGTTTATGAAGACTTCAATCTCCTTAAGTTCCAACTTGAAGAAAGATGTTCTTGAACTTGGATAATACTTCAAACAATTTTGATGATGACTTGATGATGGTTTCAATGGTATAACAATTGAGAGAAAAGAGAGAGTGTTGGAGGTGAGAAGGTTGTTTTGGTTGTGATGGTTGTCGAGAGAAATAGAGAAGGGAGGGTTGTAATGGTGGTGCTCAAAGGTGATGGTGGTTTTGAAAAGGTTGGTTCGGCCGAAAGAGAAGGATAAAGAGTTGTGTTAATAGCTTGTAATGATTACCTAATCTTAGCCTTTGTGAGGTGTTATGTAGGCTTAATGTGTGCCAAGTTATGGGGCGTGTGTGTCAAACTACCGAGAGTGTTGAGTGGCAATAGGGATAGATGTCATCTCCCCATGCTAATGTGTTTATGTGTTTGCAAAATTTTAATTAGTTAGTTATTAGTTTTAGATAAGTATTCTCGTAATCCATTGATTTGGATTAGTTTGTGTAAACATCTTAATAATCAAGTGACTAATATTAGCTTAAATTCTTAAGTTTATTGTTATACATCCGCTGTGGACTTGTTGTGGGCACACTTAGTGAGATTACTTCATCCGCTGTGTATCTTTGACTGTCCGCTGCGGACCTTCGGCTGTCCGCTGTAGGCACACTTAGTGTAAGGCCCCGATCCCGGAAACCTCACAGTTGGACATTCACAGCACAATTTATAAAACATTTCATAATTTATCAAACAATACATCGGAACTTAAATATCAAAAGCCATTCATTAGTTTGTAACCACTGTTGCTAAGCAATACATATTTATTAATAGTTACAAAAAATCATTAGTTTGCATTACAAAACAACAATGTTATATTCATGAATGGATGTCAGCCTTGTCCCGACGAGTAGCCTCCCAGAGTGCCATCCTCAGCAATATTACCTGCCAACTAAAAATGCATAAAAGTCAGCTTTGCTGAGTGAGTTCTAGTTTTAAAATCTTTGGAAAATACCTGGTAAGCTTAATATAGGAAAATACCCTTTAAAATACTTTACAAATCTTTCATATGTGTTCATGCATCATACATACATTCAATTAACATTCATTATCATTATTATTAACTTTCTTCACCATTTCATGGCCGTTCACTTGAACCATTTACCCTTTTTAATCTTTCACTTCGATATGGGCCAAAGTGCTATACCCCCATATAATGCGCATAAACCTGGTACTGGGCATGAGGTCTATAAATAGACCCCATCCGTGGTGCACTAATGTTGACTCCAGTACCGGGGCAGCAACAGTGGTCCCCTCAATCTTAAAGATTGATCCTGTGTGTATCCTCCGGGGTTAGCTAAACCACACACAGTTGAGCTAACAACCTAGCGGTTGTAAACCTCCTTGTGAATTTGCTTGCAAGACTTTCTTACGTTCTTTATGTTCCACTTTTCATTAGTATTAATCTTTCACTTGATTAATAATACTTCATAATTATGAACAAACCACATAAGGCCACATTATAATAATAATAGGGAACATAAGAGTAAACACAAGGCATGGATAAAATAATCAAATAGCATAAGCAGGTCAACCCAAGGTCAAACCCTACAATTCTGCTCACTCCAAAATTTCAGAAAATCAACTAAGTGTTATAGGCGCATGAGGACTATGCAGGCGCATGAGCACTGCCTAGGCGCATTTCAACTATTCAGGCGTATGGCCTTTATACTTAGGCATTTCCACATCACTTCTGGGCGCATGAGAATACTAGGGCGTATGAGAATACTTGGGCGCATGAGCAACACTTAGAATATTTAGTCACAGTTTGGGCGCATGGGCACTATTGGGGCGCCTGAGCCCCTACTTAGAATTTCTAAGGCAATTTTCCAGGCGCATGAACCCTAGTTGGGCGCATGGCCTGTACTTAGGCATTTTTCTACTAAAATTTTGGGCGCATGGGCCCTGTATGGGCGCATGGCCAATAGTTGTGCAGTTCTAAACTTCAAAATCATTCCCAACCTGTTCTAGAATTTGTTCAAGGCCTAAACATATACTTCTAAGCATACCCAACACATATACAAGCACCATACATGAACATAATCATACATAAACATACGGGTACATAGATAAAGCCTCGAAAACTCATTTTGATTCATTTTCAGCCCCAAAGATTGTTTAAAATACATATAAACGGGGTGTAGAACTCACCTAGTGTAGCAAACAAGCAAAACTCCTCCGAACCTGCTTGTACACGAGTTCAAACACCTAAAACAAGCACAAACAAGCACCAAAACACCAAAAACACTTAATAATCGGTTTCTAAGGGTGAAACCACAAAGAAACCGAACCAATTAACATGTAAAAACACTAACCTTGAAGATTTCAGTTCTGTATCCTTCTTGGAACCGAGAGAGCTGGTCTGTAGCTTTCTTTCTTCTTCTTTTCTTTTGGTAGCAGCAGCAGCAGAAAGAGCATGGGCGACCATGCCCCTTATACAAATCTTTTTGACTTTTTGGTACTATTTACACAAAGCACCCCTCAACTTTGCCTTCTTTTTATTTTCTTCAAACTACTTTTCTTTTTAATTATTTGACCAAGTTTTCAGGTGTTACACTTAGTGTGATTACTTCATCCGCTGTAGATCTTTGATTGTCCGCTGCGGACCTTTGGCTGTCCGCTGTGGGCATACAGTGAGATTACACATCCGCTGTGGACCTTTAGACATTCGCAGTGGACCTTTATTCATCCGCAGTGGACCTTTATACATCCACTGTGTACCCTTACACGTCCAATGTGGACCCTTACATGTCCGCTGTGGACCATTACACGTCCGCTATGGACCCTTACACGTCCGTTGTGGACCCTTACACGTCCGCTGGGAACTTTTACACGTCCGCTGTGGTCTCTTACGCATCCACTGTGGACTCTTGTTAAAATTAGTTTAAGTTTTGATCTTGTTTCATTACTTAATGGTAATATGCTTGTGTATCAAATATCTTATGGTGCACTTACATGATCTGGTAACTTATATGCATGTCCTTAACAAACTCATACCCTAAATATACACATATATATTCACGTAAATAATTATGCATGCATGCAAGTTAAAGAAGCATATACACATACTTATACATGCTAAAACATATAGATAATAGTTCTTATCAAATAAAGTTATCTTAGCAATTCTTAATCTAATATGTATATAACTATGATACTAACTTATAATAATTCCTAAAATTTTAATTTGTCTAACCTTAGTTTTAGGGTGGTCACACTTTTTTTTTGTTATTTGAGTATTCTTTTTCTATTTTAATAATTATTATTTAATTAATCACCATGTAAATATAAAAATAAATACGTCTCTTATAAAGCTTTTGTTTTTTATAAACGACATTCTAAAATAATTTGGTCTTCAAAAAATGTTTAAATCTTTCGCTTCAATACAAATTAAAAATTTTATTATTATCTTGGTTTTTTTCGTTATTCTTATATTTATTATCTAATTAAACACGTTATAAATATAAAAATAGTTATGTCTTAGTTAAAGCTTTTGAATTTTTTATAAACGACTTTCCAAAATCATTCATTTTTTAAACTTTTTTTATATCATTCGTCCTTTTTAAAATCTATCGTTTCATTAAACAATACAAGTTAGAAATATTCTTTTTGTGATTTTATTATTATTATTATTTTTATGATTATTATTTAATAAAACGTATTATAAATATACAAATAAATATGTCTTACTTAAAGATTTTATTTTTATAAACGTGTTTGCCAAACTCATTCGTTTTTCAACCTTTTTTCATATTGTCATCCTTTGTAAATATTTCATTCTATTATACAGTACAAGATATAAATTCTAACTTGATAAAAAAGTTAAACAACTTAGAAACATAGCCGTTACAAAAATAACCATTAGAATATAGTCGTTTCAAATATATATTATATTGTATTACTTACTTATAGTCGTTAGCAAAAAAATTTGTTCAAAAAATGAATGATTTTAGAAATATATGGTAATTGAAAAACGAACAATTTTAAGCAAAGGAATGATTTTAAAACAGAACAATTTAAAAGATACGTTTATAAAAAAATAAAATCTTTAAGAAAAGAAGTTAAGAAATAAATGGTTCTAAAGAAGAACGAAGTTAAGAACGATTGTATAATTCAATGAAAGGTTTTAAAAGGATTAAAGTTTTAAAAATATTATAACTTGTATTGTAGAATTTACTGAAAGATTTCTAATGAATGATTTTGAAAAATAAGTTTATAAAAAATGATAGAAAACCAAAATAATAATAAATTTTCTAAGTTGTATTGTATAAGAAAAAAAATATATTAAAATGGTTGAAAGATTTTTAAATTTTTTTTTTGGAAAATCTAATGTGTCACACCCTCAAAATCCACGTGCGAGGTTTTACCACGAGGCGTTCTACCGCGAGGCGTGTGAACATACCAGGATCTAAGTCATTAATTACTCAGAATGACACTATATAAAACATCCAAAACTAAACCAGAGTTTAAAACTTTAAAACTATGCGGAAGCGTTTTGTAAATACGTCAAACCCAAAATACTGAAATGTAAAATATGCAAACACGCGCCAAACCATTATTTAAAACAAAATGCGTATCAAATCCCAAATGCAAAACAATGTTTGTTCCAATGCATGCAGACCCGTGAGTGCTCCTAGGCGCTACTGCTAACCTCGACCTGAGAATAGCATACTAAAGAGTCAACACAACGGTTGGTGAGTTCAAGAGTTTGCATTTAACATGAACAGTAACAGTTGTAAAACATAAAAACTGCATTGAAATAGATAGCTAGTCTATATTCATAAGTAATAACCATAGCGATTTCGCAATTGAAGCTGACTGTGTTTCGTTTGTTTGCCTCCCGCCACGACATACCAGGTCATGACAATGTTTGTGTTAGGACAATATTGCACCCGTTTGACCTCGAGTCACACAGGTGGGGCTTGTCAGACCCAGTAGTACTACCCAAAATTTGCCGCTAATTACCATTATTAACGATCCGAAAGTGTAAGCACTTTCAAGGTATAACACGCTATGTTACACTATACACAACTTACAATAATAAAGCGTTGGTAAAAGAGTATGCTATATCCCCCAAAAAGAAAGTCTTTAAAAGTGTGGCATGAACTCACCGGGTGCACAAACGAACATAATAATGCAAAGCTACGGTGAATGGAAAGACCGTCAAAGGTTACCTAGAACACATGAGTACATAAGTACGTATAACTAGAAAGATTAACAACCCTAAGTGCTTAATAAACACGTTGACCCAAGCGTTTTGCAAAACAATGATTCATTTGACCTAGTTGATCCGTTTGACCCGTTAATGACATGTTAATTGAAATCACATCTGATCAAGTATAGCAATTCAGCATACATGGTAATCATATAAGTTATTCACGTATGTCACATCGTCAATCTTAAGTTCTATCAAGATCATCATACCAACATAGATTATCATACAACACATACAAATCTAAATCAAACATCATGCTCAACACAAATATAATTACATCACAACTAATAAATCATACATTGAGTTTAATAATGCACTACATGCCATGTGAAGACACTGACGACTTCACACCCTAAACCCTGCCAATCCAACTAAATAGGGACCTCAGATTCGTACGCGTGTATGACGACCATTATCACATTAATCAACAAGATTCACACCAATTAACATACATAACAATTATCTATTATAATTCCAAACATGGTTCCATAATCTCCTAACATAACCCAACATCTTGGAATAACCCATAAAAACCTAAACTTCCCAAATAATCCATCAACTATCCATACGACTCAAATAACGCATTCTAACACATTAAATATCATCAATAAGCATTCTAGCATGATCCTAACATCATAAATATGCCCAACTCACAATATCCAATGATTCACATCAATAAAGTTTCCCTTTCGGTAAAGTAATGCCCAAAATCAATCTATTATCCAATTTATTCATAAATTCATCAACTTTATACCTAATCTAGTTCATAACCATCATCTAAGTATGATAAACATCATCAATTCATCATAATTCCCAAATCTCATACACAAACTTATAGTAAGGTATGAACAACACATCAATTCCATGAATTTTTTCTACATAATCCACATAAACAAATATCAATGCAATACAACTAACATCATACTATCATCAAACAACATCAATTTCGACATTATCCATGTTAATTGAACTAGGGTTGTTCTTGAATCAAAGACCATGAAAAACTTGTTAAAACTCACCTTGAATCGTGTAATAGATCAAGAATTGAACTTGCTACAATGTTGTAATGATCAAAGCCAAGCAAAATCGAATGTTCTTGGTGCTAGAAGCTTGAAATCGAAAGGGGTAGGTGCTTGGGATGCTCTGGGCTGCAAATGGGGTGTGTGAGGGGGATTAGGGTTTAATTTTTGTTTATATATGGTAACTATTTATCTATTAACCCCTTATTATTTTATAATTTGTAAATCTTGTTTTTAAATGTTTTTAAATCATTTTTAACCATATAAAACATGAATCGTTATCAACTAACCATAATCATATATTCCAACTTGTAAACACCACACATGAATCATAAATCACACGTAGTCACGTTATAATGGAAAAAAACGTAAATAACACTTAACATTCATGAATCACATAACCAAATGTTAATAATCAACATTATTAATTAAATTATATCTAATAACCATTTTTAATTATTACCGGATGTCACATTATCCCTATATTGAAACAATTTTCGTCCCGAAAGTTGAGTTACATGGTTGTGTTACATCACTGGTTTACTGCATTGGCACAAAGAAATCAGGTGGGTTGTCACATAATGATTCTGGAGAAGACGTATATAAAAAAACAAAAGATTTAAAAAGTCATATCTATTTATAAAAGTCACATTTTTAATTGTATATTTTTTAAATATATAATTAAAAACTTATTTAACTTGGAGTTTGTTTTTGTTAATTTAAATAATTACATAAATATCCCTTCAATGTTAAAAAAAAAAACTAACTTTCAAAACAACCCCTGGAGTAAGAAACACCAAAATACCCTTGCACTTAACGGACAAAACTAACATAGTTAGTGGTTAGGGGCAAAAACTGTTATAAGATGCAAAATCAAGGTCTAATATGTCAAAAGATTCCTTTTTGGGCTAATAGGGTTAAATGGCCCTAACCCCAAGAGCTAAAATAGTAATTTACTCTTAAGTCTATGATATATAAAAATTTAGTTGTTCATTTAAATTGTATAGTTTTATTAGTTGTAACATTTTTGTTTAAACTGATGCCAATAAAATAGTTATGAAGCTTAACTACTATTTAATATTTTTATATTGGTTACCAAATTTACAAAACAAGATTAGTGGTATACCAAGGGGTGTTCAAAATAGGATATTCAAAAATTTTAGATAGTGGATTTTTGGAATCCGAATTCGAATCCGAAATTTCGAAATTCGGATATCTGAAATTTCGGATTCAGATGCGGATTCTAAAAAAAATGTATTATTTGATAAATTTTATAAAAATTTAATAATTTTATTAAAAAAGTTTTCAGATATCTGAAGTTTTATAAAAATACCTGAAATATTTGAAATTAACCAAATTTCTAATTAATATTTATGATTTCATAATTTTTGTAAAAATAATTTAGATAATTCGAATATCTGAATATCCGAAAATTCTCAAAATCACTACCGAATCCGAAATTTCGGATATCAGAATTTCGGATTTAGTTTCGGATTCGGATATTTTTTTAATATCTCTAGGTATACCATAAAACACTCACATTTACAAATATCCGTCATTTTTAATTTCATTTGTGAAACCTAAAAATTATAATCATCACATAAAGTCCACAAGAAAACCAAAAAAGTACATTGAGATCAGAATTAACAAGACTAGATATGAGTGCATTTATCGTGACTACTAGATATGCAAGCATGAATACTCGTATTGAGATATGAACATGATGAGTATTCATGCTTGCGTATCTAACACTCCCGACCAATGAAGTATTGTCCCGTATGCATGTTTTAATTACTTGAATATGTGACTCACCTATATCATATATAGTATTTACCGCTAGAACAAAGTTAGAGATGTAGATGAGAGCCATAAATCACTTATATTCTCATATTCTTTCTCAAGCTTCTAGGTAAAACAAACTTTTTATTTATCATTTCTCTGTGATTAGTTCCTACCTAATGTGCTTGCGAAATAAAAACAATAAGAAAATCAAATTTTAAGAAGAGATATAAACAAGTTTTCTAACAATTTTTATTGCGAATTTTTTTTTTGGATTTTTAAGAAATACTTTATTTTATTAAAAAGGCTAAAATGAAAAGATATTTGGAAGCAATATTTGGATTATCCAAATCGTAAGATATTTAACTTTATATTTTAAGTTAGAATCTTAAAAATCAAATTTGCAAACATATATGATTTAAAAAATTGACGTTATCTTAGTATTACTTTTCCCACGTCAAACAAATTGGATGATACATTTAAGTAGAATTAATCTATTTATTCTAATAAATTAAAGTTTTTGAAGACACATGCATGATTCTGTGTATTCTTAGATTGGTTTTTTCATCTTTACTTATATACATATTTTAATTAAAATGATTTTTTGAACGATAATTAAAATTACATTATCCTTTCTTTATATGAATTTCTTATTTCCTTGTTTATATTTCAATCTTCTATTTAAGATTAATAATTTTTTTATCTATATATAATACTAAAAATATAACTTAGTGAGACACTTGGCACATTTCTAGGCCTCATAAGTTTATTTTTTCCGTCTCTCTCTCCTCTTAAATAATTACCTAAATTAATAAATATTAAATAATTTTAATTCTTTTTTAGATTAAGTTTTTTAATAAATTAAGAAAGATGTCTTTTTATTAATGTTATTTTTAAAAAATAATTTTTTATACAATTAAAAATTTTTTCTAAAACATCTAACATTTTTTAAAATTTAAAATGTTTTAAAATTGGTATTTTTAAAAAGTAAATTTTTTTATAAACTAAAAATAATTAAAATTAGGAGTTATAATAAAAAAAAATTAAAAATAGCATTTTTAATATGGTTTGTTTTGAAAAAAATGTTTAACTTTTTTTGGAAAGAAAGTTTAAAAACAAAAGTTTAAAAATTGATATCGTTATTTTATTACTTATAGCTATTACTCATATATAATTTTAATCATATCTTATTTTAGATTATCATTTTATACTTCATAAAATTTTATTATATTTAATATCTTATTTTTTCAACATGTATAATACACGGGGTTTACTAAATTTAGTATTAAATAAATAATAATCAACAACTAATCAGAGATATTATGAAAATTTATAGCCCGATCCAACCCGATTCAATATTATATCTATATATTTGATTACATGATAAAAATAATTCGAAATTGATCTAAATATTACACATAACTTTTCAGTGTATATTATTTAAATCTTAATTTTTCATACTAATATCGTCACACCCACTCAATATCTAGCTCATGATTTGACCCGTCAAAAGTATTCTTTTTAAGTCTAAAAGAAGACAGTTTTCTTTAACTGTATATTTCGCTATGACAATAAACAAAAGTTAAACTCAATCTCTGTCAAGTGTCGTTTTAAATAATTACCTAAATTAATAAATATTAAATAATTTTAAATCTTTTTTAGATTAAATTTTTTAATAAATTAAGAAATATGTCTTTTTATTAATGTTATTTTTAAAAAATAATTTTTTATACAATTAAAAAAAATTTCTAAATCTAACATTTTTTAAAATTTAAAATGTTTTAAAATTGGTATTTTTAAAAAGTAAATTTTTTTATAAACTAAAAATAATTAAAATTAGGAGTTATAATAAAAAAAAATTTAAAAATAACATTTTTAATACGGTTTGTTTTGAAAAAAATGTTTAACTTCTTTTGGAAAGAAAGTTTAAAAAAAAAAGTTTAAAAATTGATATCGTTATTTTATTACTTATAGCTATTACTCATATATAATTTTAATCATATCTTATTTTATATTATCATTTTATACTTCATAAAATTTTATTATATTTAATATCTTATTTTTTCAACATGTATAATACACGGGTTTACTAAATTTAGTATTAAATAAATAATAATCAACAACTAATCAGAGATATTATGAATATTTATAGCCCGATCCAACCCGATTCAATATTATATCTATATATTTGATTACGTGATAAAAATAATTCGAAATTGATCTAATTATTACAGATAATTTTTCAGTGTATATTATTTAAATCTTAATTTTTCATACTAATATCGTCACACCCACTCAATATCTAGCTCACGATTTGACCCGTCAAAAGTATTCTTTTTAAGTTTAAAAGAAGATAGTTTTCTTTGACTGTATATTTCGCTATGACAATAAACAAAAGTTAAACTCAATCTCTGTCAAGTGTCGTTTTAAATAATTACCTAAATTAATAAATATTAAATAATTTTAATTCTTTTTTAGATTAAACTTTTTAATAAATTAAGAAAGATGTCTTTTTATTAATGTTATTTTTAAAAATAATTTTTATACAATTAAAAAAAATTTCTAAAACATCTAACATTTTCTAAAATTTAAAATTTTTTAAAATTGGTATTTTTAAAAAGTAAATTTTTTTATAAACTAAAAATAATTAAAATTAGGAGTTATAATAAAAAAAAATTTAAAAATAACATTTTTAATTCGGTTTGTTTTGAAAAAAATGTTTAACTTCTTTTGGAAAGAAAGTTTAAAAAAAAAAGTTTAAAAATTGATATCGTTATTTTATTACTTATAGCTATTACTCATATATAATTTTAATCATATCTTATTTTAGATTATCATTTTATACTTCATAAAATTTTATTATATTTAATATCTTATTTTTTCAACATGTATAATACACGGGTTTACTAAATTTAATATTAAATAAATAATAATCAACAACTAATCAGAGATATTATGAATATTTATAGCCCGATCCAACCCGATTCAATATTATATCTATATATTTGATTACGTGATAAAAATAATTCGAAATTGATCTAATTATTACAGATAATTTTTCAGTGTATATTATTTAAATCTTAATTTTTCATACTAATATCGTCACACCCACTCAATATCTAGCTCACGATTCGACCCGTCAAAAGTATTCCTTTTAAGTCTAAAAGAAGATAGTTTTCTTTGACTGTATATTTCGCTATGACAATAAACAAAAGTTAAACTCAATCTCTGTCAAGTGTCGTTTTAAATAATTACCTAAATTAATAAATATTAAATAATTTTAATTTTTTTTAGATTAAATTTTTTAATAAATTAAGAAAAATGTCTTTTTATTAATGTTATTTTAAATAAAAAAAATTTATACAATTGAAAAAAATTTCTAAAACATCTAACATTTTTTAAAATTTAAAATTTTTTAAAATTGGTATTTTTAAAAAGTAAATTTTTTTATAAACTAAAAATAATTAAAATTAGGAGTTATAATAAAAAAAATTTAAAAATAATATTTTTAATACGGTTTGTTTTGAAAAAAATGTTTAACTTCTTTTGGAAAGAAAGTTTAAAAACAAAAGTTTAAAAATTGATATCGTTATTTTATTATTTATAGTTATTACTCATATATAATTTTAATCATATCTTATTTTAGATTATCATTTTATACTTCATAAAATTTTATTATATTTAATATCTTATTTTTTCAACATGTATAATACACGGGTTTACTAAATTTAGTATTAAATAAATAATAATCAACAACTAATCTGAGATATTATGAATATTTATAGCCCGATCCAACCCGATTCAATATTATATCTATATATTTGATTACGTGATAAAAATAATTCGAAATTGATCTAATTATTACAGATAATTTTTCAGTGTATATTATTTAAATCTTAATTTTTCATACTAATATCGTCACACCCACTCAATATCTAGCTCACGATTTGACCCGTCAAAAGTATTCCTTTTAAGTTTAAAAGAAGACAGTTTTCTTTGACTGTATATTTCGCTATGACAATAAACAAAAGTTAAGCTCAATCTCTGTCAAGTGTCGTTTTATATTTGAAAGAGTCTATTTTTACGCATGATCAGCTTTTTGACATCTTGTCACAAGTTAAGAGTAAAAAAGAATCAAAGCTTTTAACTTTAGATAATGAGTGTAAACCTACTAATGTTACTACAAATGTAGTTTACATTGATGTTTTTGCTCATTTGTGACCTTATAATCAAAAGTTGTTATGTCTTATTTAATATATAACACATTTGATTTTATTTTTATTTTTATATTATTTAATAATTATCTCTTCACACTTAATACAAGGGTTACTAAAGCTAGTTTCTTAATAAAGTTAAGCAACCTATAAATTTCCAATTTTCATTTTAAAATCATTTGCTTGATTTTGTTGAGTGATTTAATTACTTACTTACTAGATAGTTCCTTTAAGATATTAAGTTGTAAGTCTTTTAAATAAATAAACTAAACAACTATGTATCTAAGGGTAGGGTTATAGTCTAAAAGATATTTAATCTAAAAAATTTAAGAAGGATTGTGCGCTTGACACGTGTCCTTCTATTGTTTTGGTCATTGTGTCATATACATAAGCTTATTGTGTGATATACGTTCGTTATGTCATATATTTTACATCATTTGCTATACGTATTCATCATTGTATTTTACGTTTTAGATAATTTTATGTTATTATTATCATTGTTTCTATAAATTACATAAACTTGTTATCTAGCATTGTATTTTATAATTAGAAATACATAATAATATACATTTACCAATGTATTTATCAAAACTAATAGTGGTAAAAATAACACAATATGTTATTATTGTCATTGTTTTTTATACATTATCTAAACTTATTGTTATCTATCATTGTGTTTTACAACTAGAAGTGCACAATAATATTATTTCACCAATGTACTTTTCAAAACTTATCATGTTCAAGATTAATAAAAAAAATACAATAAGACATTGTGTTATTTAATTATTATTTTTAATGTATTAGATTAATTAGTTGTTAATTATTATTATGATTTACATATTACAAATACATAACAATGTTATTTAATCATTTTACTTTTTAAAAATTCATCATTTTAGAAAAACACAATAATATCAAAAAAACACAATAACTAACAAAAATACACAATGAACTACGCTAAAGATGCAATGAAAAGATATGAGCTTAAAAGTATAAAAAATATATTAAAATTTTATATAACAACACCAAACTCGTTTTAAAGATAAAAAATACTCGTTTTATGATGTAACTTTTATAAAAATATAATGGCGTAAACAAAAGTTACGAACGTCTAAAAAAATGGAGGAACTTATAAAAAGTCAATAAAAGTGACTATTTTTAAAATACCCATCTAACAAATTTTTTTCTATAAATTGATCTCAAACATTGATTAAATAGATAGATAGTTGAGATTACTTCTTATACTTTTTAGTTTTTAGAGTCTTTTTTATTTGAATTATTTCCTATATCTAAAATGTAAATCTTCTTATGCTAATAATTAATTGAGATTTACTAAATTATAAAATTTCAGTTATATCATATTTAAAATATAATTTTATAACTCTTGATCTTCATTAATGGTTGATAATAGTTAGCATATAAAATTTATATAAAAACTAATGATTTTAAAAATTTAGATTAATTCCACCCATGTAATACATGGTATCTAACCTAGTTTCATGATATATGAGAATTTAACCGTTCATTTAAGTTTTATAGTTTCGTTAGTTGCAGTGTTTTTAGTAAAACCAATGTTAACAAAAATTAGTTATGAAGCTTAACTATTATTTAATATTTTAATATACTAACATTAAAAAAAGAATAGTATATCATAAAACTCTTATACTTACAATTAGCTTTGATAAACCCGTGTATTACACAGGTTGATTAAATTGTATATTTAATAGATTAAAATTTTATTAATTATAAAACTAATTCTAAAATAAGATATGATTAAAGGCTATATTTATCACTATATAAAATAAAATCTTGGGACTAATTAGTATTTTTTTTATTTATTTTAAGACACCATATGAAAAGTCATGGTGTATTCTTGCTTTTTTCTATAGATTTATTTCATATTTACCCCTTCTTTCATAAGAGTTTTTAGTTTTAACATATATGTTTTAATTGATAATAGTTTTTACTTTTAACATATTTGTTTGAATTGATATCCATATCCTATTAAATACTACATATTCAGTAATAGTATCATAACGATATAATATACGAATCAAACAATGTATAAAATATATCAATTATAATTGTAACGTTCTCGTATACGTTCAAAACCGAACTGCGGCAAAGCGCGGGTTTAATCTGCTAGTAAGTAATAAAACAATAACATTAACTTTTTAAACTTTTTTCTGTTTTTCCCCAAATATGAATTAGATATTTATTTTCAAAACAAACCATTATAAAAATGTATTTAAAAAAGTTTGATGTTTTTCGAAATAGTTTCTTACTTTATAAAATTTATATCTTTAGAAATAACACTAATTAATATATCTATTTCTTAATTTACTTATAAAACTATTTTAGATTTAAAAACAATTTAATAATATTATTAGTAAATAATGTATATATTTAATAGAAGAGAGAAGCAGAAATTTTTTATAAGAATAAATATGGTGTTACCACGTATCCCCCATAAATATTTTTTTATCAGATTAGAAAGATTATCCATCATTTTTAATTTCATTTGTAAAACCTTAAAATTGCGAACGTCACATAGTCTACAAGTATACAAAAAGAGTACACAGAGGTAAATATTACAAGACTAGATATGAATGCTTTTATCGTGACTACTAGACATGCAAGCATGAATACTCATGATAGGAGATGAACATGATAAGTATTCATACTTGGGTATCTACGCGTACCAGCAAGTCAATTATTGTCTTTTGTGCATGTTTATCACTACTTGAACTCCTAACAAATGTGATTGCTAAATTTAAAAAGTAAGGAAATTGAATTTCAATAAGAGATGTAAACATGTTTTCTTAATTTTTTTTTTATTTTGTTAAGTTATTTAATATATGTATGTCTATATGTGCATGTATCAAAGATAGATTTTTCTTTTTATAATTAAAAAATAATCTATTTATTTTAAGAGAAATGTTTAAATATAAAGTTTTTAAAACTAAAATGTGTAAGAAGTATTAAGATGTTGACACGTGTCATTTGGATCAAAATTAGGTTGGTGGCAAAATTGGTTATGTTTCCCTTTCTCAAGTTTCACCTTTTTCTAAACATTAATAACTTTTACATACGACATTATATTTTTAAAAAAAATACACCATAAAAATAAGCATTTGTTAATCTTTAAAACGTTTATAGTGTTGATATAAAAAACAAAGTTTTTTTAACTCATTGAGTAAATTCGTCAGGTTATTGTGTAATTTTCTGAATTGACGATGATTATACACTTATCTGATGAGAAATACAGCATGAACTCGAAACATAAAAAGTTTACATTTTTCAATATTATGTTTGTAAGAATTATACTTAGAGGCTGATGCAACCAAAGAGCTCTCAGCATGCACATGTGAAGTACAAGGAAAGTTACTTCACAAGATTTGATACAACTCAATGAAATATACTAAGTATCAAATCTTCCGAAGCGAAAAGACCAATTCTTCCAAAACCAAAGATGAAGTCTTCCGAAGATTCAAGACAAAGTCTTTCGAAACCAAGAGACTGATTTCTTCAGAAGACAGAGAAGACATGCTTTGTCTGACTCACTTTTGACAAAACCTAAACCACTTTTCGCTGCCAACTCTGAACACTCACTAACTTATACAAGTTGGTGAAAAGTCCATACTTTTGTCAACTGTAGATTTAGGTATTAGAGTTTGCAACTTTCTACTTTTGTTCTTTTATCCTTTTTGTAAAAAATAAGGATGTGAGCTATGGTATGTCATAGTCACTAGTCAAAAGGCAATCTGCCTTTTGACTTTACATCGATCTTGTTGTCTAGATTAGTGTTTTCAGTTGGTCTTCAAAGTATGGTCGGCCTTCAAAGTATGATCTTGTTGTGAAGACTGATTTCTTCCGAAGACAAAGAAGACATGCTTTCTCTGATCTACTTTTTCATAAAGCTGACACACTTTTCGCTGCCACTTTTGAAGACTCACCAACTTATATGAGTTGGTGAAAAGTCCATGCTTTTAGCAACTGAAGATCAAGGTCTTTTGTTTGTAACTTTCCAGCTATGTACTTTTATCCTTTTTGTAATATATTAGGATGTGAGCTATGGTATGTCATAGTCACTAGTCAGAAGGCAATCTGTCTTTTGACTCTACATTGATCTTATTGTCTAGATTAATGTTTCCAGCTGCATTCAAAGTATGGCCGGTTGTAAGATGTAGAATAAGGTATCTCAAGTACTTGTATCTTCTGATTGAGCTTTGTAACACTTGTAAGAACTTGAGTGCAATACATCATTCTTGAAACCATATTTAAGTGTTCTTGTTATTGTTCTTTTACTTGTGTTCATGACTAACCAGTTCCCTATTTGATCTGCTAAGAGTTCTAAACCTCTCCACCTTATGAAACTATGGCATTGACCACCCTTCAACGGTCCTGCAATTGTTATCAGAGTATTTTAGGCTCTTGATTGTAAGATCTCACCATCTTAGATCACTTCAGTTTCACAAAACACTTATCAACTCAAATGGCAGCTCTTTCTAAGGCTGATATGGAAACTGGTACTATGACAAAGTCTCCACTGGTCACTTCTGATGACTTTGATACTTGGTGCCAATGTATGAAAGGGTTCATTAAGTCTCAAGACAGTAGGATATGGAGATCTTTTGTTGAAGGACCTCACATCCCAAGCACCTCTTTAGCCACTGCTAAAGGTAGGATGATACCAAAGGAAATAGCTGACTACTCTGAATAAGACTGGAAGAAAATAGATGTAGATCAGAAAGCCATGACCGCTCTTTAAACTGCTATTCCTAACTCCATATACAGAGGCTTCAAGAAATGCAAAACTACTAAGCAGCTCTGGGATGCACTAAAGCTCATGTATGAGGGGTCTAAGGAAGCTAAGGAGAACAAGAAAGACATAATAAAGCAGTGGTTTGAAACTTCACCTACAAGATAGGTGAAACCATGACTCAACGATACTTCAGGTATGTTGAGATTGTGGATACTCTAATGGATGTTGAAGTAAAACTTGAGAATAGAGACATAGTGAGGAAGTTCATGTTCTTTTTTCCCAAACAATAGACTCACTACTATGTGGACATCAAAAGAACTGAGAACCTCTCTACTCTTACTCTCACAGAGCTGTATGGTATCCATAGTGGTTACCAGATGGAGATAAACTTGCAAAATCCATCAAGAAGCTCTTCCAACAATCAGCAGAGTTCAGCCCTGCATGTGGTTGAAAAGGATAGCATAGAACCACAACATCATCTCATATGCTTCCCTGAAAACTCATAAAATGGTCCTTTCATCACCTTTCCTGAGACACCAAGGGAGAGCTACATCCAAGGAAGCCCATTTCAAGAGACAAGCTATGCTCAAGCCTTTGTGTCTGCTGATGTAAGTTGTGGCAACTTTCTCTTCACTCTTGAATACTTGGACTGCATCCATCCAGATGATCTGAAGTACATATAGATAGCCCAACAAATGGCTCTTCTCACTCACAGGGCCAAGAAGTTCTACAAAAGGACAGGAAGAAAATTTCCTAGCAATGTGGCTAGTGGAAAGTTTGGCCTGGATAAAAGCAAGATGAAGTGTTACAACTATAACCAAAAGGGACACTTTGCTAGAGAGTGCAAGGCACCAAGGACAAATGGTGGCCAAGCATAATCCAAACCAAACTACACTGATGCAGCTCCAAGAACTAAGAAGCCAAGCCAACCAAAACAACATGCTACTATTGCTATTGAAGAAGGAGGCTTTGAGTGGAGCTTTCAAGTAGAATATGCTACTCCAAACCAAGCACTGATGGCTGATCATGAAGAAGCCAATGTATGAGAACATCTTTATACTCCTAAATGCATTGGTAAAGTTAACATGTACATGTCCTACAACTTGGAAGTGAGATTTGACCTTGAGTCCTTAAATATTTTAAAAGCTTACTTTAAAAGAGCTGAAAATGACTATAAACTTAAAATAGAAGATTTAGAGAAAACCATTTCAACTCTTAAGCATGAGCACACAAACTACAGGACTCAAATAAAAGATCTCATTACCAAGTTAACTAAATGCCAAGCTGAGTTTGTGATCAGCAAAGCTAAGGCAGAAAAATGTGTTATTGAAGAGGAAACCTTCAAGAACATAATATCTTCATCCATGCATGCAAAGATTTTTTAACAGAATAGGCAAGGATTGGGTGCAAGTGAGATAGCTCCTCCACACACATTGTTAACTGTAAGACCTCCAAGGTGTGGAACTTGTCAAGATGAGTTGCCCTCTATAGATCCTATTCATGAAGAGGATGAAGATGAAGAGGAAATAGTGAAGGATGAACCTGAGGTGAGTAATTCCTAAGAAGGGACACTATTCTTCTGGAGAGAAGAAAGAACCAAGGATGACCAAGTCTGCAAGAAAGAACTTGATAAGGGCAGCCAAAAGAAAGTCAAAGAAAGCCCAAGAGATCAAGGCCACCTTCAACTTCAAGCAAAAGAAAGTTTTCATTTCTGCTGGATTTGGAGTGGTAAAGACTAAAGACTCAACTATGGACTCTAGTACCATGTAACACCCGAAAATTTCAAGAAAAGAAGGCAGAATAAAGTTCTCACGCAAAGAGAGCTTCTCGCACGAGAACCTCATGTGAGAAGTTGGACCTGGGTATAAATAGCTAGGAACTCCCAGTTTAACCCCATATTAGCGGGAGAAGTGTTGCTGATAGAGAGAGAAAACGGTTGCGTAGAGAGAGAAAGTGAAGAAACGAAGTGTTTAAGGTATGTAACTCGCGTAGTAACTCGTGTTATGTACTAAGAAATGATTATTGATGAATATAACGCATGGTTATGTAGTTTTCATTCAGAAAAGGCTTAGGGCAGGTTGTATTTGTGCTAGAGCTTCAGAAAGTGAGTTTCTAGCCCCTTTTTACATACATTTTGGGGCTATTATGCATACTGAAACGCTTAATAATGCTTGTATATGCTTGTGATGTTGATGTTTCTGATGTTAAGCATGTTAGAAGAGCCTTAGACGCGATAAGTTAAGTTTGGGCGGAAACCCGTAGTTTTCGCGCTAGCAGTTAGGTTATGTGGTACGAAATTTTAATCTAGGAAGTTCTCGCGAGAAAGGCAGTTCTCGCGCGATAGGTAGTTCTTGCGTGATATGTATGTTTTCACGTGACTAAGATGATTTGATGTGCAGGATTTGAATGTGGTAAGGTTCTAGCGCGAGAGAATATGGTGAAGTTTTCGCATGACCTGCTGATGTTTGTGTTATGTTATGTTTACAAGCTAAACGGTTTTCAAAACGATATGTCTTATGATATGACTTTACTTGATATGTTATGTATATGTAAATAAAGTATTACGTAATGAAAGTAAAAGATAATGATGATGAAAAATGGAATGCAATGAACGAATGAAAGTCTTGCAAGCAAAATGAATTTAGGTGCACGACCATGTTGTCGTTATCTCAACTAAGGTGCGGCTTAGCTAGCCCACGACGATGCGCTTCAGGGGTCCAATCCTTGAGATTGACCAAATGGCGATGGGGTCACTGTCGCTTTACCCCGGTACTGTGTCAACTTCGTGAACAATGTTTGGGGGTTTATTTATAAGCCTCGGCACCGTACCAGCTTCGTGCACAATGTTGGAGGTTTAGCATATGGTAGAACCTATATGAAAGTGAAAGATGTTAATAAATGAATGTACGAGAATGAACAATGATGAAATATAAAAATAATTATTAACAAGATGTCTGTATGATGTATGATCACGTACGAAAGTAAAGGAAATGTTTTAAAGAAAACTAAAGTATTTTATTATAAAATTAGAACTCACTCAGCGTCGCTGACTTTTGTATGCATCATAGTTGGCAGGTAATGGTTGATGCTGAGGAGGGTAAGCATGGATGCATAAGTTACTGGGGAAAGTTCAAGTCTAACATCCATAATTTTTGGAATAGTTATTGTATTGATACAATTTTTTGAGATGTAAATGAAACGACATGATGTTTTGACATGATTTTAATTATTAATGAAAAGATATATTTCCACTGCAAAATGATGTGTTTTAAATGTTTTATGCTATGATTGACCAACTGTAGGCGTCCCCCAAACGGGGCCTTACAAGTTGGTATCAGAGCCAAAGTTTAAGAGAATTGGGTAACTTATTTTCAAAAACCTAAACTTAAATTGAGAATGGGATGAAAGGGAAAGGGATGCCGGTCCTAGTAGCTACATGCTTGCAGGTAAATGTTTTATGAAAACGTTTTATGTTAATTAATGGAAAAGGGATTATGTGCGCGTGCTATGTGAATTATGTGCTCTTAGTAGATTTGGACGCTGATGTAGTCAGGATAGGAAATGCTTGGGGAATAAAGAGTAAAGTAAGTGGCTAATCACAACTGGCCACTGTAATTAGGCA
Organism: Flaveria sonorensis; assembly: GCA_025506505.1. Taxonomy (NCBI): domain Eukaryota; kingdom Viridiplantae; phylum Streptophyta; class Magnoliopsida; order Asterales; family Asteraceae; genus Flaveria; species Flaveria sonorensis. The sequence goes on from CM046428.1 coordinate 44,041,224, forward strand.
CTTACTATACTTGACATAATCTGAGCTGTTACCTTGAATGACCGTGTTGGTGCTTGGATCTTATAGTACTTAAGAGATGGCTGGTGAAAGGTATTCAAAGGATTCTCGAGGTGGAGGTCATGGTGGACGTGGTGCTGGACCGCGTGTTATAAAGAACAGGGCTAAGACTGCCGAAACGGTTCCTGAAGAGCCCAAGCTTCATCACCATGAAGGTGGGGATGAGAGTGCTAACCTGAGGCTCTCAGTGAAGGAGGCAATAGTTAAGGAAGTTCATTAAGTCACGCAGATGATTCTGCCATCTGTGGTGACTGGGGTTATTAAAGCCGTAAGGGAGGATGAAAGGAAGGAGAAGAAGGAGAAGAGTAAAACTGCTAGGAGAGGGGGCGAAGAGGGAGGTTCAGGGGAACAAGAACAACCAGGGACTGAGATGGTTGTTTCTAATGATGATGAGGAAGAGGAAGTTGTGCAGGAAACTATAAAGGGGTGCAACTATGGGGCATTCAAGAGATGCAAGCCCCAGACTTTTGACAGGAATGGAAATGCTGCTACTACCCACCGATGGGTAAGAGAGATAGAGGTTGTGTTGGATATCAGCGAGTGTAGGGAAGATTAGAAGGTGAAGTTTGTTGCTCACTCGTTTATGGATACAGCCTTATATTGGTGGGATAACATAGTCCAGGCTGAGGGTAGCAGGGCCATTAGTAGGATGAGGTGGTCGGAACTGAAAAACCAGATTAGGGAATTCTATCCTCATAGGGAGTTGAATAAGATTGAAAGAGAGTTCCTACAGTTAGAGGTGGGAACTATGACACACCAGTAATACAAAATGAAGTTCAATGAGATGGTGAGGCTAGTGCAAGAGCAGGTGACACTCGTGTCACGAAAGATCAAGAGATACATCCAAGGCCTGCCAGCGGATATCCGCAGACATCTGATCGCTGCTCGGCCAGGTTCGTTTAGGTCGGTGGTCAATCTAGCAGGGAGATTGTATGATAAACGAGAGGTGATGGCGGTGGTGGATGTGAAGAAGTGGGGCAATGACAAGAACGGGAATGGTAAGTGATACAACAGTGGTGTTGTTGTGGCTAGTGGTAAAAGGATGAGAGTGGACGATAGGAAGGTGTTGACAGGAGGAAAGAAGGCCTGCAAGAAGTGCGGGAGAGATCATGTAGGGGAATGTAAGTGGGGGTCAGATCTCTGCTTTAAATGTGAGAAGGAGGGCCACAGGGAGAAAGATTGTAGAGGGATGAAGTGTTATAACTGTGGTGAAGTGGGCCATCTGAGCCGAGATTGTATGAAGCCAAGGGCTGAGAGCTCCGGGGCAAAGAAGGGGATTGAGAAAGAGAAGGAGGGGCAGAGGGCTAAAGCCAGGGCATTCACTATGACCCGAGAGGAGGCTAGGGTGGACCCTGACGTTATGTCAGGTACATTCCTAGTAAATCAAACTTGCTCCTATGTACTTTTTTATTCAGGTGCTAGTAGGAGTTTTATTTCTACTGCCTTTTGTGATAAGTTGTCTATTAGGAGTAGAAAGATTGATGAGCCATTGGATGTAGAAACTGCCATTGGTAAGTCTACCAGGATAACTAATGTAGTAGAGGATTGTGACATAGAGTTGGAAGGCCATAGGTTCTCTGCTAGGTTGTTCGTGATGACCTTAGGCGGGTTTGATTTAGTCCTAGGGATGGATTGGTTAGCAGCCTATGAGTCCAATATCGTGTGTCGCAAGAAGACGATTTATGGCGATAGAGTTCGTACGGTTCCGGAAGTAATTTCGATGGTTGTGGCAGAGAAGTGTATGAGGCGTGGATGTGGTGCCTATCTAGCCTATGTGAAAGATGTGGATGTGTCAGTACCATAATTGTCGGATGTACTGGTCGTGTGTGACTTCCCAGACGTATTCCCGGAAGATCTATCAGGTGTGCCACCTGACCGCGAGATCGAGTTCCAGATCGATCTGATACCTGGTGCCCAACCTGTTGCTAAGGCGCTGTATCGCCTAGCTCCCTCCGAGATGAAGGAATTGATGACTCAGCTGCAAGATTTATTAGATAAAGAGTTCATTCATCCAAGTATCTCTCTATGAGGTGCTTTGGTCTTGTTTGTGAGAAGAAGGACTGTAGCATGAAGAACCAGTATCCGTTACCGAGGATTGATGACTTGTTCGATCAGCTCCAAGGTGCCAGTTGGTTCTCGAGGATAGACCTTCGATTTGGTTACCATCAGCTAAAGGTGAAAGAGCAGGATGTTCCTAGGACAGCTTTTCGTACGCGTTATGGACACTACGAATTTCTCGTGACGTCCTTTGGTTTAACCAACACGCCAACTGCTTTTATGGATTTGATGAATCGGGTGTGTCGGTCGATGTTGGATAAATCAGTGATTTTGTTCATTGATGATATCCTAATTTATTCGAAGAGTGAGAAGGAACATGCCGGTCATATTTAGGAGGTGCTAGAGACGCTTAGAAGGGAGAAGCTGTATGCCAATTTCTCCAAATGCGTATTCTTGTTGCATGAGGTTCAGTTTTTGGGTCATATGGTCAACCCGGAAGGGATCATGGTAGACCCGGCAAAGGTTGAGGCGGTGATGCAACGGAACTCTCCAAAGACGCCATCAGAGATTCGTAGTTTCTTGGGTTTGGCGGGCTACTATAGAAGGTTCCTTCAAGACTTCTCCAAGATAGCTTCACCATTGACTAAGTTGATCCATAAGGATGTGAAGTTTATATAGGGTGTAGAGCAGGAGAATGCTTTCGAAGAGCTAAAGACGAGATTGACTCAAGCTCCTGTCTTGACGTTGCCCGAAAGGAGCAAAGACTTGGTGGTCTATTCGGATGCTTCTTATTTGGGATTAGGTTGCGTGTTGATGCAACGAGGGAGAGTTTTGCCTATGTGTCCCGGCAGTTGAAGATCCACGAGGCTAACTACCCTACTCACGACTTAGAATTAGCGACTGTGGTCTTTGCATTGAAGATTTGGAGGCACTACTTGTACGGGACGAAGTGCATTATCTTTAATGATCACAAGAGCTTGAAGTACTTCTTCAAGCAAAAGGATCTCAATACGAGGCAAAGGAGATGGTTGGAGCTTATCAAGGATTATGATTTTGAGATTTACTACCATCCGGGCAAGGCCAATGTGGTAGCGGATGCCCTTAGCCAAAAAGAGAGACCCAAGCCGATTCGGGTGAAGGCTTATCAGTTGGTCATGACATCTGATATGATGAAGCAGGTCAAGGAATTTCAGGATGAAGCACTGAAAGAAGATCAGATTAATTCTGAGCGGATGAAGGGTCAAGTCGCAGAGTTGGGAGAGAACACTCTTGGTTTTAGGACCCGATCTGGGCGGATGTGGATTCCTTGTTACGGAGATCTAAGGGGAAAGATCATGGACAAGGCTTATAAAACTCGATACTCAATTCATCCCAATGCTATGAAAATGTATCAGGATATGAAGAAGGATTACTGGTGGCCGGGAATGAAGAGCTACGTAGTGGAGTATGTGAGTAAGTGCCTTACTTGTCTGCAAGTGAAGGTGGAGCATCAGAAACCATACGGGAAGATCCAACCTTTGGATATACCCAAGTGGAAATGGGAGCACATTATCATTGATTTCATCATGAAGTTGTCGCATACGGCAAGAGGATATGATGCTATATAGGTGATAGTTGATCGTTTGACGAAGAGTGCTCATTTTCTGTCAATCCATGAAACGTATTCATCTGAGAGGTTGGCGGATCTGTTCATCAAGGAGATTGTAGCTCGTCATGGTGTACCAGTGTCTATCGTGTTTGACTGTGACACTCGGTTTACATTAAAGTTTTGGAAGAGAGTTCATGAAGAGATGGGAATAAGGTTAAATATCAGTACGACTTACCATCCTCAGACAGATGGTCAGTCGGAGAGAACCATTTAGACGCTAGAGGATATGCTTCGGGCATGCGTCATTGATTTGGTGGAAGTTGGGACGATCACTTACCGTTATCCGAGTTCTCATATAACAACAGTTATTATGCCTGTATTGGTATGCCCGCTTATGAGATGCTATATGGTAGAAAGTGTAGGACGCTCGTCTGTTGGGGCGATATCGGGAAGAAGGTATTGGCAAGCATTGAGATGATCGAGGCTGTGACCGAAAAGTTGGAGAAGATCAAGGCCTTTATGAAGGCAACAAAGGATAGACAGAAGTCGTATGCTGACAAGAGACATAGACCGATCGAATTCAAGGTAGGCGATAGAGTTATGTTGAAGGTCTCGCCTTGGAAAGGGATCATCCGGTTCAGGAAGCAAGGGAAGTTGAGCCCAAGGTATATTGGGCCATTTAGGATTGTCGCAAGGGTATGGGAGGTGGCTTACAAGCTAGAGCTACCCTATGAGTTAAGTGGAATTCATCCGACGTTCCATGTATCTCATCTGAGAAAGTGCTTAGCCGATGAAGATATAACTGTGCCACTTGAGGACATCGAGGTAGATGAACGACTCAATTATGTGAAGCAACCGGTGGCCATCATTGATAGAAAGGAGAAAAGGCTAAGAAATAAAGTGGTTCCACTTGTGAGAGTATAATGAAGACACCGAAGAGATGAGGCCACATTATCCTCAGCTGTTCGAGAGCTGACAGGTTTCGAGGACGAAACCTAAATAAGGGGGTGGACTTGTAACGCCATAAATTTTCAAGAAAAGAAGGCAGAATAAAGTTCTCGCGCGAAGAGAGCTTCTCGCACGAGAACCTCATGCGAGAAGTTGGATCTGGGTATAAATAGCTGAGAAGTGAAAAGTCCATGCTTTTGTAAACTGTAGATTAAGGTCTTTTGTCTGTAACTTTCTAACTATGTACTTTTATCCTTTTTGTAATATATTAGGATGTGAGCTATGGCATGTCATAGTCACTAGTCAAAATTCAATCTGTCTTTTGACTCTACATTGATCTTGGTTTCTAGATTAGTGTTTCCAGTTGGCCTTCAAAGTATGGCCGGCTAAGTGTTCTAAACATCTTCACCTTGTGAAACTGTTGCATTGACCACCCTTTAATGGTCCTGCAATGACCAACACTAGACTCGATAATTAGCAATAGACATAACGAGCTGTTTGATGAGGATTACACAATGACCCGGTCAGGATTACACAATAAACTAGAAAAAACATAAAAAAAAATTATATTTTCAGCATTGTGTTATTTTAAAATCACTATTTTAATAAACACAATAGTTAACATTAGACACAATGGGTAACACAATGACTAGCACTAGACTCGATGGTTAGCAATGAACACAATTAGTTGCTTGATGAGGATTAGACAATAATCTGATCATGATTACACAATAAACTGAAAAACATAAAGAAAATTATATTTTTAGCATTGTATTATTTAAAAATCATCATTTTTATAAAACAAAGTGCATAACAAAATGATCAAGATTAGCCATAATAGTCTGATGATTATTAAACAATGACCTGATATTACATAATAAGCTGACGAATATTACACAATAAGCTAAAAGAACGTGAAAAAGAACTTCGTTTTATGTATCAAAATTATAGGCATTTTAAAGATTAAAAACGTTTGTTTTTATGGTGTAATTTTTTATAAAAAATAAAATTGTATGTAAAAGTTACAAGCATACAAAAAAAAAAAGCAGAACTTGAAAATATGGTTAAGACTAAAATACCCTTAGCCTATCATTTTGTTTTTATATTTCTTTTTACCATTTTTAGTTTTTCCTCGGTTTTTGCAATAACACCACCCCAATTTTTAAAGGATTAAAATGACAAGATATTTAGAAACAATACTTGGATTTGGAAGGGTTCAAATGAGAACTAATTTTTTTGTGAGAACTCCAAAAACCAATGTGAGCCACTAGTTTTTAATGGCAAAATGGTAATTAACGAAAACATAATAAAAGAACATAAAACAAAAATGACATAAAGATAAAAAAAATAAAAACACAAAATATTTACCTCGTTTCCCTCTTTCATAAAAAACTAAAAAAATTATAAAAAATAAAAAAATCTATTTTTTTATGAAATTCATTTTACACATGTATAATACCGGATTTACAGTAAATCTGGTATTACACATGTGTATAACAAGATTTACACATATGTAAATAATGGGTGGATGATTTTAAAAAAATATATCAATATAGTAGGTGTTTGAAAGATAAAAAAAGTACTTAAATTAATAGTGAAATTTTTTTGAAAAAATAATATCGTGAAAAAATTTTATGAAGGTTTTAAAAAAATGATGAAAATAACATGTGATTTGCATATGATGTTAAATGTGTGTCTAATATTGGATTCTAGAGTTCTTGTAAAAAAGGTAATTTTCAAGATAAACCTATATTCAAATCACTTTAACAAATTTATTTTAAATTTTCAGATTTAGAATTTCAAAATCAAATTTGCTAACATATATACTTAAAAGTTAACAATATTTTAGTATTAGTATTCGCACGTGAAACTAATTAGAATATAACTTGAACAAGTGACTACTTCTAAGATATATAAAGATATATAAAAGTTCAGTTGTTCATCTTAGTTTTATAATTTTCTAAATTTTTCTTATTTAAATCGATGTTAAAAAAGTTATGAAGCTTAACTAAATTTAATATTATTTATATTTTTGAGTAAATTTAAAAACAAGATTACTATATCATAATACTCTCATATCTGTAAATATCTATCATCTTTAATTTACTTTGTGAAACCCAAATATTGTGAAGTTCACATGTAGTCCACAAGAAAACAAAAAACGTATACAAAGATCAATATTAACAAGATTATATATGAGTGCATTTATCATGACCGCTAGATATGCAAACATGAATACTTATATTGAGAGATGAATATGATCAGCATTCATGCTTGCATATCTAGCGGTCCCGACAAATGAAGTATTGTTCCCTCTACATGTTTGTAATTACATGAATGCATAGCTCACTTATATTCTATATAGTGTTGAATAAATAAAAATTTTAAGTAGAATGTAAATGAAATTATATATGATTGAAAATACGTATAAATAAAGAATATAAGTAATAAAACAATAATATCGCCTTTTTAAACTCTTTTTGTTTTTCCAAAAAAAATAAACATTTTCTTTTCAATGAAAATCATTTCAAAAAAATATAATTTTTAAAAATTTTCTTATTATAACTCCCAATTCTAATTATTTATGGTTTACAAAATTTTACCTTTTATAAAAAAGTTTTAAAATATTTTATGATATTAAAAAAGTTTGATGTTTTAATAGAATTTCTTATTTTATAAATATATGGTTTATATTCGGAAGTAACTTGGAGATGTAGATATGTATGCCCTTGCTCACCTATATTCTTAAGGTTTTTATGGAAACAAAGTTTCTCTTGAACATTTGTGTATGATTAATTCTTACCTAATGTGATTGTGAATTTTAAAATAAGAAAACCGAATTTCAATGATAGATATAGACAAGTTTCGTAAAATTCTTTTAAAGAGAAAATTACATATATAATCACCATGATTTGATCATATTGTAAAGTTTTACAAGATTACAAAACTGTTATATCTGTAATTATCTATCATTTTAATTTTACTTAGTGAAACCTTAAATATGTGAATATCACATTTAGTTCATAAAAAAACAAAAAAAGTACAGAGAGATCAATATTAATAGATTAAGATATGAGTACATTTACCGTGACTACTAGATATATATGCAAGCATGAATACTTATAATATAAGATGTACATTATGAGTATTCATACTTGCATAACTAGCGGTTCCAACCAGTGAAGTATCGTCCCTTGTGTATGTTTATTATTACTTGAATATATAACTCACCCATATCGTAGACAATATAACTTTGACAGAAAAAAGACAAAGATGTAGATCTGCATGTAAGCCATAACTCAACTCTATTCTCTTATTCTGTTCTTAAACTTTTTAAAGAAAAAACATTTTATATTTGTCTATGATTAGTTACTACCTAATGTGATTGCTAAATTTAAAAAATAAGAATAAGAACATTGAGTATCCATAATAGATATAAACAAATATTTCAATTTTTCTCTTTGTAATTTTGTTAACTCGTCACGTGTATGTATCTATATATACTCTTTAATAAACAAAAGGTTTTGATTAAACACGTGTCTAAATTATAGAGCATGTAACATTGTTTTTCCCGCTTAAAGTATTGAATACTAAAACATCTCAATTGAATACTTTCATATTTAATTTTTTGTTTAAATATTAATTATTTCCGTTTCCAAAAATCTCTCAATTGAATATCATTTAACTTTTGTAAAAGTTTAATATTTACTCAACTAATTTTAATTATTACTGTAAACACTACTTAGAGTTAAATGCGTTTTACGTACCTAAGATTTCATAGAAATTATCATTTGAATCCAAAAGTTTAAAATGTTGTCATTTGCATCCAAAGGTTTCACTAAAATTGTCATTTAAATCCATTTGGCTACACATAACTAACACGGTTAACTTTTTCCGTTAAGTTTCCAACATGAGAGTTATTTTAATTAAAAAATTACAAAATAAAAAACCAACTCACATGAGGGTTTTTATATGTTTAGCCATTTGATAATTGCAGTTATGATTTGATTGTATAATCATATTATATTGTTTTGTTATGTTAATGTATTTTGGTTTAGTAATCGTGTTACTTTTCCCATTTTATTAATTAAACATAGATTTCTTTGGTTTAAAACTTAACTATGGTTACGATGATTGATGTTTTATGATTATTATTCATGGGCAGTTAATGTCATTCTATTAATTGTTTTTATAATTTTATGATAATTTGTCTTTTGTGGTTATAATTCAAATAATTTATATTATATGACTTGTTTGTTTATTTTTATATATTTTTGTTTTGTATGTTTTAAAAAGTTAGAAATAATTAGTTAGTTATACTTTTATTTTATTTTATATAATATGATGTCCAGATATAACTTTCTTGATGAAATGAAAGAACTGACCATCATTCCTGGTAAATTAAAATCGCAATGGTGATTATCAAAGGAGACTGAATGCTTAAAACTTACCACGTAGAGCTGATTTTTTATTTTGTAATTGTTTTGACTAAAATACCACTAATTTAGAAAACTTAACGGCGTTAATTAGAAGTAGTTAAGTGGATTCAAATGAAAATTTTTGTGAAACTTTTGGATTCAAATTGCAATTTATATAAAAACTCAAGGATGTAAAATGCATTTAACTCTACTATTTATTTACCAAATTTATTTACATTAAGGATTACGACTTGATTTTAAATTAATTTGGCACGTACAAAGTTAGTTTAAATTTTGACATCAACTATTTCTAAAAATTTACTATTTTTCACTAACTGATTATATCATAATCTTTTTAAGCATATAATTAAAATTAAATCAACTTATTTATGTTAATAATTGGAATATAATGTGGTCAACATTGAAACACACATAAACCTTAACATATGATTACCAAGATAGAAGGAAACAATAAGTTACTTAATATATTACCAACATAGGTGAATGAAATAATTGAAACGACTTAATAATCCTTTCATAAATAACTTTTAAACTTTTGATTTTAATTTTATTTTTTTCTGTGTAAAGTAAATTATTTTTTCTTTTTTGTGAAATTATTTTAAACACTCATGAATAATATATGTTTTTTTTCATCAATCGTGTAGTACACAGGTAGTAACCTAATAATTAAATAGATAACAAGTTATGGTTTTAGTTTATAAGAAATACTATATTATATTTTAGATGGCTAAAATTGACAAGATACCTAGAAGCAAAATTTGGATTATTCAAATTACTTTAACAAATTTATTTGAAATTTTCAGGTTTAGAATTTTAGAAATCAAATTTGCTAACATATATACTTAAAAACTTAAGAATATCTTAGTATCGCTTTTCGCATGTCAATGAAATCAAAAGATAAGTTTAAGTAGAGATTAACCTATCTATCTAAAAAATCAAGGTTTTTGGGAACATTTGGAGCGATTTTATGCATTCTCAAGTTATTTTCCTGCCTAAACCTGTGTACATTAATATGATTTTGAACACTAACTAAAACCATATTTTCCTTTTCTTATATGAATTTGTCATTTTTTCCTACAACTTCTTTTTTTCCATTTTAGATTAATAATTTTTTTTTCTCTATACACTCAATAGATTTAAAAATTTCCCATATTAGTTTTGAAATCATTTGCTTTATTTTGTTTGAGTTATTTAATTGTTGGTAAGTTCTTTTAAGATATTAAATAATAGGGATTTTAAGTAGATAAATTAAACAACTATTTATCTGAAATGTAACTATTCTTATGCTAATAATTTATTAAGATTTATTAAATTATAAGATATCCATTATATCATATTTTAAAATATAATTTTATAATTCATAATCTTTATTATTTTTTATTTATAATTTCTTAAATATTTATTAATTCTTATTTTACCAATGGTTGATAACATCTAACATGCAAAAGTTTTATAAAAATTAATGATTTCAAAAAGTTATGAAGGTTAACTACTATTTAATAATTTTTTATAATGGTTACAAATTTGAAAACAAGATTACTATATCATTAAACTCTTATATTTATAGATATCCACCATTAAAATTTTTAAATGCCCGTATATTCTACTAAGAAAACACAAAAAAGTATACAAATGTTAATACTAAGAGTACTATATATGAGTGCATTTATCATGACTACTAAATATGCAACCATGAATGCTCATATTGGGAGATTAACGTAATGAGTATTCATTTGTGCATATCTAGCGGTCTCGGCCAAGTCAAGTTATAGCTAGCATATTGACCAACAACGGCAGGGATGTAAACCCGTTAGTATTAACAATACATCTCCATGGTTTTAAAATCAGAATTAAATGGTTAATAAAAAGACATTGGGACTTTAAGTACCAGAACACAACCCATGCAAGATGTCAAAACCCCAACTTACAATTTACAAAACACACGTTAGTTAAAAATAAGAACAAGTATGCCGGACCGTTGAAAAGTGGTCAATGCAACAGTTTCATATGGTGGAGAGGTTTAAAACACTTAGCAAATCAAATAGGGAATCAGTTAGTGATGAAACAATAAACACAAGTAAAAAAACAATAACAAAAACACTCAAATATGGTTTTCAAGAATGATGTATATTGCTCTCAAGTTCATACAAGTGTTACAAAGCTTAATTCTAAATACAAGTACTTAAGATATTTTATACTACATCCTACAGCCGGTCATGCTTTGAAGTGTAAGGCCCTAATTCCAGGAAGCCTCACAGTTGATCATTCACAACATATCAAAGATTTAAAGCATTTATTTAAGTAAACATTGCAGCGGAAATTACTTTGATTCAAACTCGTCATGACATAATTCAAAGAAAACATTAACATTGTCTTAAATACATCAAACAAGTCTTAAAAGAGTGTTTAATAATCTTCTAAATTTGGGATGCCAGTCTTTAGTTGCCAAAAAGCTTTAGATCCATGCCCCCATCCTTCTAAGCCCAACAGCTCACCTGTCAAACTAATATGCATACAAAAGTCAGCTTCGCTGAGTGAGTTCTAGGTTTACTTTATCAGATAATCTTTTAATGAGATATGTTAACTTTATCATTTGAAAGTAGTCTTCACAAGAACAAACATTTACTACACACAAATTATCACTTTATCAATACTTTATCATTAAGACTTTCGCTTATTTATTATCTATTACTCTTCTTTATCCGTCAATTCCCATTTACTATGTTTCGGGATCTGCCCAAGGGCGAGACCCCCGCTTATGATAAACACAAGACTTTACTTTAGCCATGTTTATGTCGAACACAAGACTTTACTTTATCCATGAGAGCACAACAAATGCAACTCTCCTTTATTCTTTACTTGGAAGACTTTACTTTAGCAATGGTACATTGTTATGAGCTCAATAACATTTCTTTAGATTCACTTTCATCTTTAGTTATACATATACTTATACATGCTAAGAATCAACTCATAGTCCATATATTCACATTCTTCAGCCAAAGAATACAAATAGTATAATCGACCCTCCGAGGGACAGCGGGGGTTCGGGGGCGGCAGCCCTTGATAGCAGGGTTCTAGGGGAAGCAGCCCCTAGTAGGGTCCAAGGGGCAACGCCCCTGGATGGGGCCAGGCTGGTCAGTAAGCATATCGCCCCCAAAACATTGAAAACATGTAAATAAGGGGGATCCAGAACTCACCTGGTCAGTAAGCAACTTAACGACTAAGTTTTCTAAGCTAGGATCGTGGCACATGGTCTACATATAAGTTAATGCACAAATAGGTCATTTTCTACACAGTTTCGGTAGTAGTTTCGCATGGCAGTTTCTCTGCCAGTTTCGCATGGCAGTTTCGCTACCAAAATCGCCTAACTTTCGTTGGAATTTCTTAGATTTGCTAAATCTACTGGTCTACCTATGCACTTGAGAAATTACCAGCGAAACTATAGTTTCGCTATAGGGAGATTGTCTTAGTTTCGCAGGAAGAACTCACAATTTCACAGGAAGAACTGCAGTTTCGCTGGACGTATAAAAATGACGAACTGGCTCGTTTTTAACCCAAACACTCAACTTTTTACGTCCAAACCCTTAGTTTTTCATCCATGAAACTATATCTAAGCTTTTTACATGATTTCATATGTGAAAATATGACCTTTATGTGATTCTTTGCAACTTTTCAAAACCCAAAACCCTAGAATCCGGATCTGTTCTAAATAGGTGTTTGGATGGTGATTCTTACCTAGATTTCTTGCTTTTTCCTTGATGTTTGATGCACTCAGATCTTTAATCCTTGAGTCAATGAAACTTCAAATCTTTGATTTTTCTCCATTTTCTATCTCTATTCTCTCTCATTCTCTAGAATGTTGGTGGCTTGGGTGGCAAGTAGGGAAGAATGTGGCTGATTATGGGTGTTTAATGGGTGGTTATAGGCTCTTAAACCCATTAAACCAATTTGGCCCATAATCTTTTTCTTTTGTTATTATATATATAACCCCCAACTTAACCCATTATTACTAAGTTGCTCGCTTCGACATTCTGGGCCATTTCATGAAGGTCAGCTGGAAACACTAATCTAAACAACAAGATCAATATAGAGTCAAAAAGGTAGATTGCCTTTTTGACTAGTGACTATGACATGTCATAGCTCACATCCTTATCTAATACAAAAAGAATAAAAGTATACAGTTAGAAAGTTACAGACTCAACACCTTAATCTACACTTGACAAAAGCATGGACTTTTCACCGAATCATGCTGGTTGGTGAGTCTTCAGAAATGGCAGCAGAAAGGTGGTTCAGCTTTTGTCAAAAGTAAGTCAAAGAAAGCATGTCTTCTCTATCTTCGAAAGAAATCAGTCTTTGGCTTCAGAAGACTTTGTCTTTGAAGCTTCGAAAGACGTCATCTTTGGTTTCGGAAGAATTGGTCTTTTGGCTTCAGAAGATTTGATACTTAGCATAATTCATTGAGTTATATCAAATCTTCTAAAGTACTTTCTATAGGACTGTGTAAAGGGTGGTCAAAACAATCAGTTTCACAATAAGGAGAGTTTTAGAACACTTAACAGATCAAATAGGGAATCGGGTTTGTGTGAGATGATACTATGAACACAAGTAATTAATGAGACAGAACTAAGAACAAGAATAGAGAAGTATGGTTTTCAAGGATGCTGTATATTACTCTCAAGTTCTATAACAAGTGTTACAAAGCATAAAAGAAATACAAGGACCTGAGATACTTTATACTACATCCTATAACCATTAATACTTTGAAAGACAGTTGCAAACAATAATCTAGACAACAAGATCAATGTAGAGTCAAAAGATAGATTGCCTTTTGACTAGTGACTATGAGATGACATAGCTCACATCCTTTTCTAATATAAAAAAGTTAATAGGTACAAAGTAGGAAATTACAGACCAAAGATGATAATCTATAGTTTACAAAAGCATGGACTTTTCACCAACTTGTATAAGTTGGTGAGTCTTCAGAGTGGCAGTGGAAAGTGTGTCAGCTTTATGAAAAAGTAGATCAGAGAAAGCATGTCTTCTTTGTCTTCGGAAGAAATCAGTCTTCACAACCTTTTGCTTCGAAAGAGTTTGTCTCTGAAGCTTCGGAAGACTTCATCTTTGGCTTCGGAAGATTTGGACTTTGGCTTCGGAAGATTTGGACTTTGGCTTCGGAAGATTTTACACTTAGAATATTTTCTGTGGAGAGTGTAAAACTTCCGAAGCAACTTTTACCTTGTACATCAGTGCATGCATGCAGGAAGCACCTTGGTTGTTTTGGCTTCTTTGGTTGCATCAGCCTTCTAATCTTCTAATATTACCTTACAAGCTCCCCCTAGGCTGATGCTACCAAAATAGAGAAGTTATTCAGATGTTGACAGTCCTCATTAGGATTAAGACCATTTCTTTCTTCAGCATCTGGTCAGGATCCCTCAGACTCTCATAATATCTTCTCATGTCATGGAGATCATGTAGAGGAAGATCAAGCATGTCTTGCCAGAAATAGACATCTTGACCTCTTTGATCTCTGATGACATACCATTTGTCTGGATTAGCAGCAAAAGTCCAGGACAAGATGGTTCTTCCAGTTACAAGAGGCTCTACTTGTTTTAGAGTTGGTTGAGCAGCCTATTCTTGCACTACCTCAGGATGCTTTGACTCATCCTGAGGTGTAGAGGTGGATGCCTTGGTCTTCTTCTTGGAAACACTTTTCATGGCCATCTTTTTTCTCCTCTTTAAAGTCTTTAATTGAGAGGACTGGTCTTTAGCACCAGGTTGTTCTACTGTGTCTCTCTTAGTTGGGTTCTTTTTCTCACAGGTTCAGAAGGAGAGTAAAGAGGACCTTATTGTTGATCAGAAGATGAAGTTGGTTGAGATGTAGCTCTAGGTCCAGGTTGTGTTGTCTCAGGGGGTTCAACCTTTACCTCAACTTTAGGTTGAGATGGACTTGGTGGAGAATGCAAGTTAACAAGCTCTCCCTTCTTAATTTTTTGCTTGATCACTCTGATATGCTCATCCATAGTGGATAGAGACATTGGACTATGCCTCCTTTCGGAGAATCCATACAGCTTCAAGAAGCTCATCATCCTTTGTCTACCATCAGACTTCTTTTGGCTCTTTTGGATGATGGCTCTTGACTTTGCAACTTCTTCCTTTAGTTTTCTCTTAGCAACTTTTCTTTCTTTAGTAACTTGTTGCTCCAGCTGCTTGAGATACTTAAATTCAACATACTCATATGATAAGGGAAGAAGTGCAGATGCCTGATAGAGTCCTGTGGCACTCAGGTAGTTAATCATATTCAGTCTATCAGCTTCCTTATCTACCTGAGGTTGTGTAGTTGCCACAGCCTCTTTCTTAGGACTTTCTTGAACTGGAAAGAGGATAGGAGCATGCTTGTAGAGCCTTTTGTGTCTCCTTTCTTCCTTGATTTTTAGGAGCAATGCTGCATCCTCTGCCTCCTACCTCTCCTTTGACAATTCCTAGTCAGCCAGTTCATTCAGTTCTTCTAAGGGAAGAGATATGAGTTTATCAATGTTATAGTTCCTGGACCCCAGGTAGTTTAGCCTGGCTTCCCTAAACTTATCATTCTAAGTATTTGGCCTGGGGGCAGCCCTGATGGCAGCTTCCATGAAGCCTAGAGACCCTCTTGAACTCTCTCCCCTTAGCTTCCTCTTCCTCTCTCTCTCCTCCTCCTCGATCTCCTCAGAGGTCATCTTCCTCTTCCTTTTGTCATGCACAGGCCTTGGTGACTTAGGGTGGAGAGAGCTTTGGCCTTCATTGCTTGGTTTAATAGTCAAGCTCTAGCCAGAGAGAGGTTGTGAAGCACCTTCACTAGCTGGTGCCTCACTGAGGGTAATGGGTGCTGAAGAAGTTCCTGTCTCAAGGTTCACATGTTCAACTTCTGGGTCTTCAGTCAAGGCTTCCCCTTCAAAGCTAATCTTGGGGTTCACCTTAAAATCTAGTTGACCAAAAATTTCACTTGCTAGCCTCTGTCTATATAATCTTTATCTTAGCTTGAATTCTTCTAACACCCTTTCTTGAATCCTATCTGCTAATCTTGTAGCTTGTCTGTTTTGAATTAGGTTGACAAGTGGAAGATCAATCAGATGGATGCTCTCATAGAAACTTAGGTTAAAGATGTTGAAAATTTCTTATTGACCCTGAGATCTAGAGATAACAAGAGCTATTCTATCAGTGTCGTACCTCATTCGCATGATTCGATTCTAAGAGTGATGAGATGGGGTAGGCATAGCTCTAGGGATACCCTCCTCAAAAAAGCTTTCTATGAGTGAGTCCACATCCATGTGGACTTGGGCAAGCGAGTCCACATTCAAATAGACTTGAGGAGGTTGCTGAGAATGGACCATTGCAAGTAAGGGTGGTGAGTCCTCAAAGTCCATACTCTGTGAAGAACTCCCAGGTTCTGTGATTGTTCGGACTTTCTCCCCCTTTTTGGTAGCATCACCTTCTTGCATAAGTGAGCTAGGGGTTTGTACTGTCACATCCACAGGTTCTTGTGGACCTGGTTGAGTTCTCCTGAGTGGTCTCTAAGCTAACTTGCCCTTGAGATTGGTGATCTCAAGTTGCTGGTCATTAACCCTCCTTTGCAAGATAGTCACCTGAGATTCCAGGTGACTTATCTTTGAGACTAAATAGGTGCATGTTGTTGTCAGTGGTTGCACCTTTAGTTTTAGACTCCCCTCATCTTCATCAGAAGAATCATGGGGGGATGAGAGAATAGGACCAAGGTCTTCTTCCTCATCACCAGCACTTTGTTCTTGGCTGCTGGATTTCCCCTGCATCATGACAACTTCAAGAGAAGTGTCAAGAGGCTGGGTTGCCTTGGTTGAGGTCTGAATGATGTAATCACTTTCTGAAGTGAGAGCCTCTTCCATATGAACCTCCCGAACAGGTTCAGGGAGATCCACCTCAGTAGTAGGTGGATGATGTGGGCTAGACATGGGAGAAATAGGAGTACTCATCTCTCCTTGAGTAGGGGTGGAGAAGAGAGACTCATGATACTCACTGAAGCCCACCATCATAGAATTCAAGGCTTGGGATTGATTGGTTTAGAATAAAAGGCTGGGGATGGTAACTATCCCCTAAAGGTTGTTCACTAGAGTGTTGAGACTCTGAGTGAAGGCTTAAGGCTGTAGGGGTTGTGAGCTCATCGGGCTAAGCATGAGGAACTTCAGCACTGATCATTTATGAGATGGGAGTGGTTTGTTCCTCAGGAGAAGTGGGAGCTCCAGCGTCCACTTCTTCCTGTATGGGTGATGATATAGGGGACTGCACAAACTGAGT
This sequence comes from Flaveria sonorensis, assembly GCA_025506505.1. Lineage (NCBI taxonomy): Eukaryota > Viridiplantae > Streptophyta > Magnoliopsida > Asterales > Asteraceae > Flaveria > Flaveria sonorensis. Next base: position 44,058,558 of record CM046428.1, read on the forward strand.
AGCATGTGCAGGGGTTCGTTTGAATTTTCTATGGTAGGTGATGGTTATTTCTGGCTGTATTGGTGGTTGGGAAGTAGAAGGTGTGGGTTCAACACTAGCTAGTGCTGCTAGGTTGTCACCTTGAGCAATGAATACCTAAACTTGACCCTCTAAACCATCCCATGGACTATAAAGGAAAGGTCTTTTGGAATCGGGTCCTAACCTCCATGCTTGTTGGATAAGATGTGAATGACAACATGGAGGAGGTACCTCCACTGAGAGGAGACCTTTCGCTTTCTGAAGGTCCTGACTGAGAAGTCACCTTCATAGCCCATCTGCTCAAAGGAATGGTTAACAATAGATTTTGAAAAGGACAATTCACCTTCTATATCATCCAGCTGAAGATGAGTGTTTATGGAGGCTAGAGTGATAAAGATTGTCCTCCCCTGCACTATGGCAGACAGTGCCTTCTCTCCATCCATGGTGACCTCTTGGCAGGTCCTCCAAAATTCCAACAACTGATCCTCATAGAGAGGAGGATCAATGGTGAGGGAGGTGAAGTAGTTCGTTAAAGAAAGGTCTCGTAAAACCTCTGAGAAACCGGGATCTTTCTCAGAGTCTAACAGAGCAACTTGATTATGTTGCCTGTGAAGATGCACGGAGAAATCGGGTTGGTTTCTGCGATCAGGGTTGGGCATTTGAGGAAGCTTTACAGAGACGGAAGATAAGAACAAAGGCGGTTTGTGGGTGAATTAGGTTATAGAAAAATGTTGATGAAGAGGATAGTGAGAAGAGGGGGAACCATTGAGAGAATATATATGAAATGGATTTGAGACAAAGTTAAAGCAAAAGAATAAACTTTGAAATCCGAAAGGCAGTCCCACCTCTGAAAAAGTGCCCAGAAAGGTAGTTTTCTTGGAAGTTGAAAATCTTTCAAAGGTAATTTTGCTTCGAAAGTTTTAAGAAAAGCTTCCGAAGCCAATTTGGCTTCGGAAGATATTCTTAAGATTTGTGAAAATTTTGCTTCGGAAGAAAAATACTTAGAATTTTTTGGTTTCGAAAGAAATTAAGACTTGGGAGTTTTATTCTAACGAGAATAAATCTTCCGAGACTTAATTGCTTTCGGAAGAAAATTGTCCTTCAAATACATGTAAGTACTTAGAAGCATATTTAAGCTTCGGAAGATATTATCAGAATTTCTTCCAAAGGTAAAATTCTTATAAGTAGTTATTTGTCTTGAAGACATTTTATTCTTCCGAAGGCAACTTGAAATCTTCCGAAAGAAAATATGTTTGGAAAATTTTTCAAAAATCTAAGGAATATCATTTTAAAGATTTTCTTCCAAAGTAAACTGGGTTTATGAAGGTGATAAAATAGACAACTTAGGAGACACAGGTTTTAGAAATAAAGTTGATTTAAGTTTAAGAAAAATCTACTCAAAGTTAATCATCCCAATAGCTAATACAAGATATTTGAATATCTGTTCATCAAAAGTTTTAGTGAACAGATCAGCATATTGTTCATTTGTGATAACTTTAACTAGTTTGATTAATCCCTTTTCAAAGTTATCTCTAATCAAATGATACCTGATGTTGATGTGTTATGTCCTTGAGTGTTGCACAAGATTCTTTATAATAGAGATAGCACTGTTGTTGTCTATATAAATGGAAGTCTCTTTGAAGTTGAATCCATAGTCCAGCATCTGATTCTGAATCCAAAGCACTTGAACATAGCAGCTTGTTAGCAACAATGTATTCAGCTTTAGCAGTTGATGCAGACATACAGGATTGTTTCTTGCATTGACATGAGACAATCCTTCCACCAAGGAATTGACATCCCCCAGATGTAGACTTTGCAGTCATGTTGCAGCCACTATAGTCACTATCTGTATAGGCATATAGATTGAAGTCATAATTCTTTGGATACCAAAGGCCAAGCTTGGGAGCACCTTTGAGATATCTAAGAATCCTCTTGACAACAACCAGGTGTGACATCTTGGGGTTGGCTTGATATCTTGCATAAATGCATGTGGCAAACATGATATTAGGCCTGCTGGCTGTGAGATACATAAGAGACCCAATCATAGCCCATAGAGATGTTCATCCACACACTCCCCCTCAAGATCAGCTCCAAGGGAGTGGTTTCTGGCTATGGGTGTCTTAGCAACCTTACATTCAGTCATGTTGAATCTTGTAAGTATGTCTTGTACATACTTTGACTGACTTATGAAGATGCCATTGTCAACTTGCTTCACTTGGATTCCCAGAAAGAAATTGAGTTCCCCCATGGCACTCATTTCAAACCTATTCTTCATCAGCCTCTTAAAGTCTGTGCAGAGCTTTAGATTAGTTAACCCAAAGATAATGTCATCTACATATACTTGAACCAGCATTAAGTCATTCCCTGTTCCTTTGATGAAGAGAGTTCCATTTATAGTACCCCTCTTGTAGCCATGTTGATAAAGATACTCAGATAGTGTCCCATACCACTTTCTTAGAGCTTGGTGCAGCCCATAAAAAGCTTTTTTCAAGCTTGCAGACATAATCAGGATGATTTGGGTCTGCAAAGCCAGGTGGTTGTTTGACATACACCTCTTCATCAATCACCCCATATAGAAAAGCACACTTGACATCAAGTTGGTAGACCTTGAAATCCTTGGATGCAGCAAAAGCCAAGAATATTCTTACAGCTTCAAGTCTTGCCACAGGAGCAAAAACATTTGTGTAGTCAATTCCCTCTTCTTGTGTGTATCCTTGAACAACTAGTCTGGCCTTGTTCTTGATGACAAGTCCTCTATCATCCTTCTTGTTTCTAAAAACCCACTTGGTTCCTATGGTAGTCTCCCAATAAGCAAGAGGACATAGGTTTCAAACCTTTTGTCTTTTGAATTAAAGCAGCTCCTCTTGCATTATTTCAACCCAACTTCTATCCTTCAAAGCCTCATCAACTTTCTTTGGCTCTATCTGGGACAAGAAGCAAGAGTATGACAAACATTTTTGTCTTGGGTTTGTCCTCTTGTTCTCACCCCTGTTTCAACATTTCCAATGATGTTTGTGGTGGGGTGTGACTTGTGGATAGCAAGTTGATTGGAAAGATCTAAATTAGAGAAATTCAAATCTGGCAATGGAGTATTACCCACAACATCAGCACACTTATCAAGAGAGGCTTGATCTAATGAGTGTGTGACATCATTTATGTTGTCTTCTATGGAGTGGCTATCAGCATCATGAAATTCTTGATCACTGTCACCACCTCTGTTTCCTCCTACATTTGAAGCTCTTTTACTTGAGTTTTGAACCTCTGAACTAGAATTGTAGGCATCTCAGATGTATCAGTTGAATTTGTCATGTTTGTGTTGATAGGATCTTTACTTGCAGGGTTACATTAGAGCTGAAGTAGTATTCTTGCTTGGTCTTCTCAGCTCAAATCTTGGGTCAGGATCTCCTATTGATATGTTATCTGTAGATCCTAAAACATTCTCACAAGACTTGTTAAAATAGGTTAGTAACTAAATCAAGATCAAATAGCCAATCAGGTTCAAAACCTTTCATACTAGGAGTGTGCTCATTGAAGGCCACATTGGCTGACTCCTTAACTACTCTAGTTCTAAGATTGTATACTCTATAAGCCTTAGCTTGTGAAGAGTATCCAATAAAATGTACATCATCTTATTTCTAATCAAATTTGGCTACCTGATCTTTGGTATTCAAGATAGTGCAAGGACATCCAAATGACCTGAGGAAACCAATAAATGGTCTCCTTTTGTGCCACAGCTCATAAGGAGTCTTACCATGAGTCTTAACCATTAAAACTCTATTCTACATATAGCAGGCTGTGTTGACTGCCTCTGCCCAGAAGATGATGGGTAGTTTAGAGTTAGACAGCATGGTTCTTGCAGCCTCAATAAGTGTCCTGTTTCTCCTCTCAGTAACACCATTTTGCTGAGGAGTCCTGGGAGCACTATATTATTTTGTAATACTTTTTTCATCATAAAATGAATTAAGGATTTGGTTTTTAAATTCTGTTTCTTAATCACATCTTATGGTCTTAACCTTGTGATCAGATTGATTCTTAATTTTTAGAATGAAATTCTTCAAGATCTCAGGAGTCTCATCCTTAGTTCTAAGGATAAAGACCCAAGTGAATCTTGTGAAGTCATCTGTGATCACCAAACAATATGAGGTACTTCCTAAACTTATTACACTGGTGGGGCCAAAGAGATCCATGTAATAAGTGTAGGGGAGTAGTGATAAAGTTTCTTTTCTTTGGATTGTGAGACACTTTATGTTGCTTCCTTTTCAGGCATGCAACACAGTGGTCATCACTTGTAAACTTTTTATTTGGCATTCCAATTACCAAATTATTCTTAATTAATTTATTCATGTTTTTAAAGTTTACATGGCATATTCTTTTATGCCAGAGGAAAGACTTATCACTATTTGCTTTAGATAGAAAGCAAGAAACTTCTCCTGAGGGAAATGTTTCCTGCAAGTTCATCTTGTACATGTTCCATTTCCTGGGGGCTCTAAGCAGGATATGCTTTTAAGGAATGACCACCCCGGGCTTGAGAACAATACACACATGCTCAGTAAAAAGCATGTTGTGTCTCTGATCATAAAATTAGGATACACTCAGTAGATTGTACCCAAGATCTTTGACAAAATTTAGCTTTTCAATACTGAGCTTACTATTTATAACCATGCCCCTTCCTGTAATGTAACCTCCAGCATCTCCTCCAAACGCAATAGGCCCACCATCAATTTTCTCAAAATTTTGAAGCAGAGAACCATTACCAGTCATGTGCCTGGAACAGCCACTATTAATGATCTATACATTTCCCTTGGTCTTTAGCTATTCCTGCACAAGAAAGAAGTGGTTAGTTACATTTGGAAACCCAAGCCTTATTGATCTTGGGCTTTTCAAAGTGATCTGAAGACAATGTAACAGTAACTGATCCTATGTTCAAGCTTTGAGGATCATTAGCTGGTGTTGTTGAAGAACTTTCAATCACTTGGTTTTTCTTCATCTTCCACACCATCTTTGGAAGATTGGACTTGACCTTCAACACCTCAGAAGTTTTAACAACTTCTGAAGTTTTAGAGACTGGACCGTCAGAAGATCTTACTTTCACTGCAACAGGCTTCAGTACTTCGGAAGCATTCCTTTCTTCCGAGACCAAATTTTCTTCCGAAGGCAAGTTTTCACTTGTCTTCTTTTTCACCTTGGAGCTTTCGAAGGAAAAAAATTTTCCTTCCGAAGCTAGCTTTTCCTTCTTCTTCTCAGAAGTTTTCTCTTTGATCATATGAATAGTACTTTTAGGATTGTAGATGCAATCCTTAGCCAGATAAGAAGTACTACCACACATGATGCAATCCATTTGCTTCCTTCTAAGAGTCTTCTTTTGAGAGAAAGACTAAACTTGATCACTTTCCACCTCCATCTTCATCTTCACAGATAATGCAGCAAGCTTCTTAAGGAGAGGCTTGCTCTTGGAGCTGGATGGTTCAGGCTGTGTAGCAGTGGTACACAGCTGATCAACCTTCTTCCCTTTGCTGGAATGATTTGTAAATGAACTAGAACTCCTGGTATTAGAGTTCATAGTTGAGTCTTCAGCCTTCACTACTTCAAATCCTACAGAGATAAACACTTGTTTCTTCTTAGAGTTGAAAGTGGCCTTGATCTCTTTAGCCTTCTTTGATCTCATCTTTGCTCTTCTGATCAAGTTCTTCCTTTTAGACTTGGTCATCCCAGTTTCTTTTCTCTCCTTAGTAGAATAGTGACCCTTCTTAGGAAGATCTTCTTCACTCTTCTCGGAGTCATCCTTCACTATCTCCTTTTCATCCTCTTTAACAATGGGGTCTATGAGGGGAAGCTCATCTTCACAAGTTCCACACCTTGGAGATCTTACAGACAATAGAGTGTGTGGAGGAGCTATCTCAGTAGATCCCAGTCCCTGGTTATTCTGATAACACACTTTTGCATGCAAGGATGAGGATATCATGTTCTTGAAGGTCTCTACTTTAAGAACATGTTTTTCTGCCCTGGCTTTGCTGATCACAAGCACAGCTTGGCATTTAGTTAACTTAGTGATGAGATCTTTTATCTAAGTCCTGTAGTTGGTATGTTCATGCTTAAGAGTTGAAATGGTTTTCTCCTAATATTCTATTTTAAGTTTGTAATCATTTTCAGCTCTTTTGAAATAAGCCATTAAGATGTTTAAGGAATCAAGATCAGAACTCATCTCTAAGTTATAGGACCTATATTTGTTAACTTTAGCAATACACTCAATTGTACAAAGATGTTCCAATATCTTGGCTTCTTCATGATCTGCCATTAGTGCTAGGTTTGGAGATGCATCCTCAACCTAAAAGCTCCAGTCAAAGCCTCCTTCATCAATAGTAATTGTAGCTTGCTGCTTGGGCTTCTCATTCTGGTGAGCTCCATCAGTGTAGTTTGGTCTGGTTTGTTCTTGGCCACCATTCGTCTTTGGTGCCTTGCACTCTCTAGCAAAGTATCCCATTTGGTTACAGTTGTAACACTTCACCTTGCTTTTGTCCAGCCCAAACTTTCCACTGGTTATATTGCTAGGAAACTTCCTCCCTGTCCTCGTAAAACTTGTTGGTTCTGTGAGTGAGAAGAGCCATTTGCTGGACTATTTCCATGTACTCCAGATCATCTGGATGGATACAGTCAAGGCCTTTAAGGGTAAAGAGAATGTTGCTTGTGCTTTCATCAGTAGACATAAAGGCTTGTGAAGAGCTTGTCTCTTGGAATGGGCTTTCATGGATGTAGCTCTCTCTTGGTGTCTCCAGGAAGGTGATGAAAGGACCCTTTTGTGAGTTGTCAAGGTAGCAGATGAGATGATATTGTGGTTCTCTGCAATCCCTTTCTACCACATGAAGGGCTGAACTCTGCTGGTTGTTGGAGTTACTAGATGAATTTTGCATGTTCATCTCTATCTGGTAGCCACTGAGGATACCATACAACTCAGTAAGAGTAAGGGTCTTGAAGTTCTCAGTCCTCTTAATGACCACACAATAGTGTGTCCATTGTCTGGAAAGAGAGGACATGAACTTCCTTACAATGTCTCTATTCTCAAGAGTTACTCTAACATCCATTAAAGTATCCACAATCTCAATATACCGGAAGTACTGTTGAGTCATGATTTCACCTGTTTTGAAGGTGAAGTTCTCAAACTGCTACTTCAGGAGGTCCTTCTTGTTTTCTTTTACTTCATTTGACCCCTCATACATCAGCTTCAGTACATCCCATAGTTGTTTGGCAGTCTTACACTTCTTGAAGCCTCTATAGATAGAGTTTGGAAGAGCAATTTGGAGGGTGGTCATGGCCTTCTGATTTATGTCTATCTTCTTCCAGTCTTCATTAGAATAATCAGCCACTTCCTTTGGTATCATACCACCACCACCAGCAGCTGAAGGGGTGGATGGTACATGAGGTCCATAGACAACAGATCCCCACATCCTGGAGTATTGAGACTTGATGAAGCCTTCAATTCTTTGGCACCAAGTGTCAAAGTCATCAGGAGTGATCAGTGGAGATTTTGTCATAGTACCAGTTTCTATATCAGCCTTTGTGATGGCTGCCATTTGAGATGTTAAGTATTTTATGAAACTAAAAGGATTTAAGATGGTGAGATCTTACAATCAAGAGCCTAAAAAGCTCTGATATCAATTGCAGGACCGTATAAAGGGTGGTCTATACAATCAGCTTCACAATAAGGAGAGTTTTAGAACACTTAACAGATTAAATGGGGAACTGGGTTTGTGTGAGATGATACTAAGAACACAAGTAAGTAATGAGATAGAACTAAGAACAAGAACAAAGAAGTATGGTTTTCAAGGATGTTGTATAATTCTCTCAAGTTCTAAAACAAGTGTTACAAGCATAAAAGAAATAAAAGGACCTGAGATACTTTATATTACATCCTACAACCATCAATACTTTAAAAGACAGTTGGAAACACTAATCTAGACAACAAGATCAATGTAGAGGCAAAAGACAGATTGTCTTTTGACTAGTGACTATGGCATGCCATAGCTCACATCCTTTTCTATTATAAAAAGGTTAACAGGTACAAAGTAGGAAATTACAGACCAAAGACCATAATCTATATTTTACAAAAGCATGGACTTTTCACCAACTTGTATAAGTTGGTGAGTCTTCAGAGTTGCAGCGGAAAGTGTGTCAGCTTTTGAAAAAGTAGATAAGAGAAAGCATGTCTTCTCTATCTTCGGAAGAAATCAGTCTTCACAACATTTGGCTTTGGAAGACTTTGTCTTTAAAGCTTTGAAAGACTTCATCTTTGGCTTCGGAAGATTTTACACTTAAAATATTTTCTGTGGAGAGTGTAAAACTTCCGAAGCAACTTCTACCTTGTACATCAGTGCATGCATGCAGAAAGCACCTTGGTTGTTTTGGCTTCTTTGGTTGCATCAGCCTTCTAATCTTCTAATATTACCTTACACTTTCCTAGTACTTCACATATGCATGCTGAGAGCTCTTTGATTGTTTTTTGGTTGCATCAGCCTTTGAGTGTATTCCTTACAAAGTAGTCACGAAAAAAGTACAAAAGGTGTTGGGCATACTTTTCCCTTGGTAAAACATAAGAAAAAGGTCACGAAACTTACGTCGATATAACAAAGTACGACTGAACTCGAATAGTCACAAGTAAACTACAAGTACTGCACAAATCAGACTATTAATTATTCAAGCTAATTGTCACTTTGCTATAATCTGCTTGGTCAAGTCCTTCATGGCCAATCATGTATCTTAGTTTCTAAGATGTATGGTTTTATATTGATCAATGTTTAAGGTCGTGTCTTATAGTCCTTGATTTTAGTGGTGTTGTGATCATTGTTCGATTATATTTTTTGTGACGAGTTTGTATTATGTTTGGATGGTTGTTACCTTAATGTACACGGTTTAATTATTCATAAGTTCGATATCACTAAAGTTCTTATGATTAAACTCTAATTACATGTATTAACTTGTTTTTATTTCTTAGGTTATGGTCTTGCAGTTTATATTTTTACTTGAATATTTTAGTTTGTTTAGTTGTACCCGCACCATTTTTGCATGATTTTCCTGAAGGTTGAAAGGACAACAAAACAAAGCGTATTTAATGGGGTTTAATAGCTAACACATAGAGGTAACTTCCAGAAGAAGAATCACCCCACTTGGATAAGAAATGTAAAATTTATAACCTTTTAAGTACAAACTAACCTTCTACCCATATATTTTAACATTTAGTTTTGTATCGAATATTTGGAGGTCTAAGCGTTATTGAATTTGCATGATACCATTTGGGTTAGAAAGTAAACTTCTTAAAATTACATTTAAACACTAGATTCAACCATTTTTAATATGTTATGACGTAAGTGATGACCCATTCGAGATCACATAAACACTCTGCCAGATTTCAATAACTATCTAATCTTCACCGTTGTTCAATAAAAATCATTAGTCTGACAAGAAAACGCTCAATAACATAATATTAAATTCCTTTTGACTAAGCTAACCCACCTCAAAACTCTTATCTAATCATCAATCTAGATTTATCTTGTTAGTTCAATCTTTGAAACACTTTAGAGATGTAATATTGTTTGTTTTTAACTTCTTTCAATAGTGATGAGTTTATAATACATATTTTTGATAATTGGGATTATTTAATCCCAACATAGATCATCAAGAATCAACACACTATGGATTACAACAACAAAAACAAAACAAAACAAAAGGAAGTACCATGAAAACATAAACCAGGATTTATGTCACACCCTCAAATTCCACGTGCGGGGTTTTACCGCGAGGTTTGTGAACAAACCAGGATCTCAGTCATTAGTTACTTAGAAGGACTCTATATGCAACATTTAAACAAATCAGAGTTTAAAACATTAAAATATTTGCGGAAGCGTTTTGTAAATAACCCAAACACAAGGTATTAAATGTAAATTGCGCAAAACACGCGCCCAAACCAAAATACATAAGTAAATGCTAAATTAAAAGTAAACAATATTTGAACAAACCATGCTTGACACGTGCGTGCTCCTATGGGCAGCTGCAAGAAACGACCTGAGAAAAGCATACTAAAAGTGTCAACATGATAGTTGGTGAGTTCAAGAGTTTGTAATCAATCATAAGTAGTAGCGTTAGTAAAAATATAAACAAGTGAATTGAAATAGATAGCTAGTCTAATTTCATTAGTAAAAAACAATAGTGATTTCGCGATCGAAGCTGACTATGTTTGTATGTTTGCCTCCCGCCATGACATACCAGGTCGTGACGCTGTTAGTCGTTTAGCACACCCGTTGACTTCCGGTCACCCGGGTGAGGCTTGTCAGACCCAGTAGTACTACCCAAAATTTCCCTCTAGATTCCTTAATTAACGATCCGAAAGTGTGAGGACTTTCTATGGTATAACCCACTATGTCTTACCAAACACATGTTATATTAGTAAAGCATTTTAAAACCAAGTATGCTTTCTCCCCCAAAAAGAGAAGTAGTAAAAGTGGGGCATTGAACTCACCTGGTGCGCAAATGAATGATTGTAAAAGCTAATGATGAGTCGAAAGACAACCATTCAAATGTTACCTAGAACACGCAAGTACATAAGTACGTGTACACAGAAAACTTAGCAATCCTAAGTGCTCAATAACCACATTGACCCAAGGTTTTGGAAAACAAGACTCATTTGACCAAGTTGGCCCGTTTGACCCGTTGGTGACATGTCAAGTTAAATTCTTGTTTAATCAAGTATAAAAATCCATCATACATGGTTATCACACAAGTTATTCACATATGCCACATTGCAAACCCTTAAGTGCTATAAAGCTCATCATACATCATCCATTATCATGCATATTCCATAAGAGTCTAAATTTCCAAAGTTATGCGTCAAGCATTCATACAACCCAATTAACACAATCTACCACCATAGACATCATCAACAAACATTCTAACATGATCCTAACATCATAAACATGCTCATTCAACAATATCCAATGATCTACATAAATAAAGTTTCCCTTTTAGAAAAGTAATATCCAAAATCTATCCTTCCAACAATTTCAACACAAATTCATTAGTAACATACCCAATCTAGTTCATAGCAAACATAAGCATCCATCAAACACTTACAATTCATCCAAACACAAATCTTCATAAATAAAAGTTTCCATTTTTGGCAATGTTTAAACTAGACTGCACAAATCACGGATTTCTTGCATCATCTACATAGATTAACATTCATACAACGTCATTAACATCATAACATCATCAATCCATCATCAACTCATCGATTCCATGCATAAAAGTGACTATTATTAGTAAGGTATGAACAACGCGTCAAAACCACGAATTTCTTGTATCATACAATCTAACTAATATTATACAATCATCAAACAACACAAAATTCAACATTCAACACCATTTTCGAATTAGGGTTCGGCGAAACTCAAGAACACATGAAAAACCAATAAAAATCTGACCTTTAATCGTGTAATGGCCAAGAATTGAACTTGCTAACGTGTTGTATTGACCAAATCCAAGCAAAATCGAGTATTCTTGATGCTAAAACTTGAAATCGCAAGGGGGAGGATGCTTGGGATAGGTTCGGCCGATTAGGGGGAATTTGGGTGGGGATTAGGGTTTTATTTAGTTAATGTTTAGCTTTAAGGTAATTACAAACTTAACCCTTATTGTTTAAACTTTTATAAAAGCCAAATCGTTTAATAATTTTTAAAAGGTTTTAACTACTAAACACAAATATTATTAATCATCAATAATAATTATATATTTCAACTAATAACAAAACATATGAACAATATTTACACGTAATCACATTATCAAATAAAATTCACAAATCATATTTAAAATTCATAAATCGCATAACCACAAACTAATAATCAATATTATTAGTTAAATTATTATATGTTCATCATAGATAGTTGTTATTAAGTCACCAACGTTCAACGACAACTAGTGTGTGCTCACGACACGTGTATGCAAGACCTAACGGAACTAATGGAGTTTGGTAACGGAAAATTACCTGATGTCACATTATCTCCATGTTGAAAGAATTTTCGTCCCAAAAATTGCGTTACATGGTTGTGTTACATCACTGGTCTACAGCATTGGCACAAAGAAATTGACTGAGTTTTGGGTGGGTTGTCACATTATCCCCATGTTGAAAGAAATTTCGTTCCGAAATTTAACCATTACCTCCGCTGGTTGACATCGTCGTTTCGAACAGATGAGAATACTTAAGCTTCATCTGATCCTCACGTTCCCACATGAATTTCGGTCCACGTTTCGAGTTCCAACGAACTTTGACTATGGGTATCTTGCTTTGCTTAAGAGTTTTGACCTCACGGTCCATCACCTCAACTGGTTCCTCAATGAACCGTAGTTGTTCATCTATTTGTACTTCCTCCAGTGGTACAACCATCGTCTCATCCGATAAACACTTTTTCAAATTGCATGAAATACATTGTGAATTCCACTCAACGAATCAGGTAGGTCTAATCGATACGCCACTGGACCTATTCTCTACAGAATTTCAAATGGTCCAACGTATCTCGGGTTAAGCTTGCCTCTTTTACCAAATCGAATCACAACTTTCCACGGTGAGACTTTCAGTAATACTTTATCACCGACCTGAAACTCCAAAGGTTTCCGTCGCTTGTCTGCATAGCTTTTCTATCTGTCACGTGCTGCCGCCATACGGTTCCTTATCTGTACGATATTCTCAGTAGTCTCGTGCACCAACTCGGGGCCTGTTAGCTGATTATCACCAACTTCCGCCCAACAAACCGATGATCTACACTTTTGCCCATACAACGCCTCAAATGGTGCTGCCTTAATGCTGGTGTGATAGCTATTGTTGTAAGAAAATTCCACCGATGGTAGGTGAACTTCCCAGTTATTCCCGAAATCAATCACACAAGCACGTAACATATCCTCCAAGGTTTGAATAGTACGCTCGCTTTGCCCATCCATCTGCGGATGATAAGCAGTGCTCATGTCCAGATGCGTAACCCAAGATTTCTTTAATGACTGCCAGAAATATGAGGTGAAACGAGCATCACGATCAGATATAATGGAGATCGGTACACCATGTCTCGAAAATATCTCCTTTTGATAAATTCGAGTTAACTTGTCCGTTTTATTCGTTTCCTTGATTGCTAAGAAGTGAGCAGACTAAGTTAACCGATCTACAATAACCCATATCGTGTCACAACTGGTAGGAGTCCGGGGTAATTTGGTAATGAAATCTATAGAGATCTGTTCCCACTTCCATATAGGAATCTTAGGTTGTTTTAGTAATCCAGATGGCTTTTGGTATTCAACTTTAACCTTCAAACATGTTAAGCACTTGCTCACATACGTAGCTACGTCCGCCTTCATATTAGGCCACCAATAGTGCGCCTTCAAGTCATGATACATCTTGTCTGAACCAGGATGTATAGAGTACTTAGACTTGTGAGCCTCCCTCATAACCAAGTCCCTTAGATTTTCATACAAAGACACCCAGAGTCTGCCCACGAAGTAACGAATTCCATCCGCCTTCACTTCAAATTGTTTGTCCATTCCCCGTAAAGATTCAGACCTAATTTTTTCCATTTTCAAGGCTTCTGTCTGAGCTTCTCGGATTTTTTCAGGCAAGTGAGTGCTAATCGTAAGCTGCAAAGCTCGTACTAGTCGGGGCTTAGTAGTTTCCTTTCTGCTCAACGCGTCCACGACTACATTTGCCTTTCTTGGGTGATATTTGATAGCGTAATCATAATCATTCAACAATTCCACCCAGCGTCGCTCCTCATATTCAACTCCTTCTGCTCAAAGATATGCTGAAGACTCTTGTGGTCGGTGTAGATAGTGCACTTGGTACCGTACAAGTAATGTCTCCAAATCTTCAAGGCAAAAACTACTGCACCCAGTTCCAAGTCATGAGTGGTGTAGTTCTTCTCGTGTACTTTTAGTTGTCTCAAAGCGTAGGCTATCACCTTATCATGTTACATCAAGACAAACCAAGTCCCTGGATAGAAGCATCACAATAAACCATAAAATCATCATTCTTTTCGGTAATGCCAATATCGGTGCGCTACACAGTTTCTGTTTCAACAACTGAAAAGCAGACTCTTGACTATCACCCTATTTATACATTATTCCTTTGTGAGTCAAAGCTGTGAGAGGTTGAGCGATCTTAGAGAATCTCTCAATGAATCGCCAATAATATCCTGCCAGTCCAAGAAATTACCGTATCTCACTAGGCGTCTTGGGAACCGACCAATTCTTTATCGCCTCAATCTTTGCTGGATCGACATGTATACCTTTCTTGTTAACAATATGACCTAAAAATTGCACTTCACGTATCCAAAAATCACACTTGGAAAACTTGGCGTACAGTTGTTCCCTTTTAAGTAATTCCAAGATTAGACGTAGGTGCTCTTCATGTTCTTCCTTGGTCCTCGAATAGATCAATATGTCATCGATAAACACGATAACAAACTGATCAAGATAGGCTTTGCACACACTATTCATGAGATCCATGAACACTGCTGGTGCATTTGTCAACCTAAATGGCATGACAAAGAACTCATATTGACCATAAAATGTACGGAATGCAGTCTTCGAGATGTCCTCCTCTCGGACTCTCAGTTGATGATACCCAGACCTCAAATCAATCTTAGAGTAGTAGCTTGATCCATGAAGTTGATCAAACAAATCATCTATCCGGTGTAAAGGATGTCGATTTTTTACTGTAACCTTGTTCAATTCTCTATAGTCGATGCACATTCAAAATGTACCATCCTTTTTCTTGACGAAGAGAACAGGTGCTCCCCAAGGTGATGAGCTCGGTCGAATAAACCCTTTATCCAACAGCTCCTGTAGTTGTGCAGATAGTTCCTGCAGTTCGTTTGGGGCTAACCGGTAAGGTGCTCTCACAATCGGGGCTGCTCTGGGAGTCAAATCAATCTGAAACTCAACTTGACGATGAGGTGGTAGTCCAGGCAGATCCTCTGGAAACACCTGCGGGAAGTCACGAACTACCAGAATATTCTCTATCTTCTTTTCCTCCGGTTGCTTGTCAGTCATAAGGGCTATTATGGCTAAGCGACCTTTGCATAACAACTTCTGTGCTTTCATACAAGATATGATGCCTATCACAGCACCAACTTTCTCTCCCTTAACTGAGAGAATTTCCCCGTCCAGGAGAGGAATACGGATAACCTTCTCGTGGCAAATGACTTCCGCCTGCTTCTCGGAAAGCCAATCCATGCCCACGACTACATCGAAACTCCCAAGCATAACAGGCATGAGGTCGATGTCAAAAGTATGACCAGCAAGTTCTATCTCGCAACCCTTAAGGATTTGTGTAATGTGAATTTGCATACCATTAGCTAATTCTACCGTATATTTAGATTCCAACGGAGAAGGCATATCACTTAAGAGACTACTAAACTTAGTAGAGATAAAACTTCTATCAGCTCCAGTATCAAACAATACAGTAGCAAAACGACCATTAACAGGAAACTTACCAGTAACAGTAGTAGGGTCGTTTAGAGCCTCACCTGAATCCATGACGAAGGCTCTCCCTTTAGCTCCACCGTTGTTGCCACCGTTATTGTCACCATTGCCATTATTGTTGTTATTGTTTCCACCATTTCCAGCACCATTCCCGTTCTTCTTCAACTGAGGACAATTCCTCTTGTAATGTCCTTCCTTTCAGCATTCAAAACAATCTTTTGGTGTTTCTTGAGGTTGCTGAGGCTTCTTCATCAATTCACCATAGCAATCCTTTGTCGCGTGTCCAGCCTTACCACAACACTGGCATCGAAAATTGTCACACCTTCTGGTATGATGGTAGTTGCATCAACTACATCTGGGATACATCCCCACATATCCACCTAGTCCCTGAGATGAAGAAGATGACTAATTGAAACTACGGTTGTTGTCAAACCTTCTTTGTTGTTGTTGATGCTGATGCTGCTGAGTGTGTTCTTGTTGCTGCTGATGTTGTTGAGATTGGCTGTTTGACGAAGATCCCTTATTGCCAGAGTTATCCCACTTGCGTTTATTGTCAGGCATGCTTGCCATAGCGCCCCGTTTGGGTAGCTTTCCCTGCTCCACCGCTTGTTCAGTAAGCTTGTGAGCCAATCGAATAACCTGCTGAATAGTAGGGAGGTTCGCAGCAGTCACCATACTTTGTATCTCTGGAACCAAGCCATGCAAATAAAGCTCAATCCGTTTGATCGACGGGTCGATCATGCCAGGGCAAAGTGTCGCCAACTCGTGAGACCTCATAGTGTAATCCTCGATCTCAGATCCTGAAGTGTCTCTACCAGGAGACTCAGCTACCAGCCAAGGTATGATGCCCACCAACAGACATCAAGAGTCGCTCATGAAGTGTCTCTACCAGGAGACGCAGCTGACGCATCTCGTATCGTATAATGGAGTTCTCGTCAGTAAGTCCTCTGATACGCTGTCACTCATTGTCTAGTGTATCAACCAAAGCTGCAACCGTCTGCTCGAGGGGAATACGCAGAGATGGAAGGGTAGGTGTCGTAGAGGCAGTCGCCGACCTAGTCCTAGGGCCAGTAGTAGCTATAGCTGGAACACGCTCCCTGTAGACCATGCGATCAACATAGGTGGGGTAGTAACTCCAGCTTCGTGGAGCCTCGCACTCGGGTAGCGCAAAAGGGTGATCCCAGTCTATCTCTTCAGAAGGATAAGGATGTCAGGGCCAGTTAGGTCCTCTATCAGGTACAAGAGGAGGAGGAGGTGACTCAGAACGTGCCGGCCTCTTACCCAGAGCCCGTGAAGATGATGCCATGCTGCGAGGTACGTGACGTGTATGCCAATGAGTATACAGTAAGGGATAAGTAACGAGTAACTAACAAACTGTACGGTTATAGTCTAGTGTGTGTGCAACCTAGTTCCCTATAACCAATGACTCTGATACCAATCTGTCACACCCTCAAATTACACGTGCGGGGTTACCGCGAGGCGTGTGAACAACCCAGGATCTTAGTCATTAGTTAGTTAAAATGACTCTATATGCAACATTTAAACAAATTAGAGTTTAAAACTTTAAAATATTTGCGGAAGCGTTTTGTAAATAACCCAAACACAAGGTATTAAATGTAAACTGCACAAAACACGCGCCCAAACCAAAATATGTAAGTAAATGCTAAATTAAAAGTAAACAATGTTTGAACAAAGCATGCTTGACACGTGCGTGCTCCTATGGGCAGCTGCTAGAAACAACTTGAGAAAAGCATACTAAAAGTGTCAACACGATGGTTGCTGAGCTCAAGAATTTGTAATCAATCATAAGCAGTTCGTTAGTAAAAATATAAACAAGTGCATTAAAATAGATAGCTAGTCTAATTTCATTAGTAAAGAACAATAGTGATTTCGCGATCGAAGCTGACTATGTTTGTCTGTTTGCCTCCCACCACGACATACCAGGTCGTGACGCTGTTAGTCGTTTAGGACAATATTGCACCCGTTGACTTCCGGTCACCAGGGTGGGGCTTGTCAGACCCAGTAGTACTACCCAAAATTTCCCGCTAGATTCCTTAATTGACGATCCGAAAGTGTGAGGACTTTCTATGGTATAACCTACTATGTCTTACCAAACACATGTTATATCAGTAAAGCATTTTAAAAACAAGTATGCTTTCTCCCCCAAAAAGAGAAGTAGTAAAAGTGGGGGATTGAACTCACCTGGTGCGCAAATGAATGATTGTAAAAGCTAATGATGAGTGGAAAGACAACCCTTCAAAGGTTACCTAGAACACGCAAGTACATAAGTACGTGTCACAGAAAACTAAGCAATCCTAAGTGCTTAATAACCACATTAACCCAAGGTTTTGGAAAACAAGACTCATTTGACCAAGTTGACCCGTTTGACCCGTTGGTGACATGTCAAGTTAAATTCTTGTTTAATCAAGTATAGCAATCCATCATACATGGTTATCACACAAGTTATTCACGTATGCCACATTACAAACCCTTAAGTGCTATAAAGCTCATCATACATCATCCATTATCATGTATATTCCATAAGAGTAAATTTTCAAAGTTATGCGTCAAGCATTCATACAACCCAATTAACACAATCTACCACCATAGACATAATCAACAAACATTCTAACATGATCCTAACATCATAAACATGCTCAATTAACAATATCCAATGATCTACATAAATAAAGTTTCCCTTTTGTGAAAGTAATATCTCAAAATCTATCCTTCCATCAATTTCAACACAAATTCATCAATAACATGCCCTATCTAATTCATAGCAATCATATGCATCCATCAAACACTTACAATTCATCCAAACACAAATCTTCATAAATGAAAGTTTCCACTTTTGGCAATGTATGAACTAGACTAGACATATCATGGATTTCTTGCATCATCTACATAGATTAACATTCATACAACGTCATTAACATCATAACATCATCAATCCATCATCAACTCATCGATTCCATGCATAAAAGTGACTATTATTAGTAAGGTATGAACAACGCATCAAATCCACGAATTTCTTGTATAATCCACGTAAACTAACATCAATACAATCTAACTAACATCATACAATCATCAAACAACACAAAATTCGACATTCAACACCATTTTCGAATTAGGGTTCGGCGAAACTCAAGAACACATGAAAAACCAATAAAACTCTAACCTTTAATCGTGTAATGGCCAAGAATTGAACTTGCTAACGTGTTGTATTGACCAAATCCAAGCAAAATCGAGTATTCTTGATGCTAAAACTTGAAATCGCAAGGGGGAGGATGCTTGGGATAGGTTCGACCGATTAGGGGGAGTTTGGGTGGGGATTAGGGTTTTATTTTAGTTAATGTTTAGCTTTAAGGTAATTACAAACTTAACCCTTTTTGTTTAAACTTTTATAAAAGCCAAATCGTTTAATAATTTTTAAAAGGTTTTAACTACTAACACAAATATTATTAATCATCAATAATAATTATATATTTCAACTAATAACAAAACATATGAACAATATTTACACGTAATCACATTATCAAATAAAATTCACAAATCATATTTAAAATTCATAAATCGCATAACCACAAACTAATAATCAACATTATTAGTTAAATTATTATATGTTCATCATAGATAGTTGTTATTAAGTCACCAACGTTCAACGACAACTAGTATGTGCTCACGACACGTGTATGCAAGACCTAACGGAACTAACGGAGTTTGGTAACGAAAAATTACCGGATGTCACAATTTACATTGAATTCATTGAAACCAACACCACCGTGAGTATAACTCTATGATATGTTCTTGAAAATGATAAAAAGAGAATAATTAAATAATTATCATAGTTTTCAAAGAAAAAGAACAAAGAGAACGAAAACAGATTTCCAATGAACAAAACCGAATTTTAGAACTTACCTACTTTGGATGATGATCACAATCAACTCATTATAACCTTGATTACTTGACTAACACGGGTTCAAAATTTTAAAGTAAATATAAATATAAATATAAATATAAATATAAATCATCAATTATATATACTATTAAAAAACGAACTTAATGAACAGAGAAATACAAGAACTTATTGCGGGGAAGTAAAAGTGGTTTGTGCATAAGTTAAGACTGCTGTGTAGGTGACAAACAGTCCGGCCAGTTCATTCCACCGTGCCTTTTGCATGTGGCCGTATCATGCCACGAAATAGTTTTTGCCTGACACTACCTTCGTCTCGTTACAAGAAAAGACAGAGAGATATGGAGGGAATGCAATCAGAATAACAACCATGGAGAATTCCGTCGTTTTGAGCCGTCATTGATGGCAAGAAAGAAAGTTAGGAATCAGTGGTTGGAGTCGATGATCGGCCAAGATCGCAAGCGGAAACCTAACCTAGAAGGAACGGCGTATCTGGAAGCCGAAAACCAAGACGAATGCCTGCGAGATCTGAAATTTTGTCTTCCTTTTGCTACTGCGACTTCCTCGCTTTGTCTTCTCTTCATCTGGTTCTCTCGCTTTTTCATTCGAGGTTAGTTCTTGAATTCGTTTTAATTTGGGGTTTAGGTTTTCGTGCCTGCATGAGGTCTTATTGAACATCGACAACCTCTGTTGTAGTTGTTTATTTTTTTGTTTGTTTGATCTCTGTATGGGTTGAAAGCTCGTGAAATCTCTGTATGGGTTGAAACAAGCTCCAAAGCAGTGGCACTAAAAGTTTGATCAGGTGATGCTTGAACATGGGTTCAGGATCAATGAGTGTGATAAATGTGTCTACGTGAAAGACACATCCCGAGGTTATGTTATTTTGTGTCTATATGTGGATGACATGCTTATCATTTGCAGTGATGATAACATGGTAAAGTCAACGAAGGATATGTTGAAAACAAGTTTGATATGAAAGACATGGGTATAGCAGATGTGATCCTTAGAGTCAAGATCATAAGGACCCAAAATGGTTTGGTCTTAAGTCAATCTCACTATGTTGATAAGATCCTTGAGAAGTTCTGTGCAGAAGACACAGGTGTCTCCCTAACTCCGATCGATACCACTCACCGTCTATCAAAGAATAAAGGCGAAGGGGTCAATCAGTTGGAGTACTCAAGGGTCATTGGAAGTCTGATGTATCTCATGACATGTACAAGACCGGACTTAGCTTATGCTGTGAGCAGACTAAGCAATACACGAGTAATCCAAACTCTGAACATTAGAAGAGCATGACAAGATTACTAAGGTACTTGAGATACACGAGAAATTATGGTCTACACTATGGCCGTGATCCAGCTGTCATGGAAGGATACAGTGATGCCAACTAGATATCTGACATTAAAGATTCCAAATCCACAAGTAGATATGTATTCACTCTTGGTGGAGCCGCTATATCTTGGAAATCGTCCAACCAGACTGTCATAGCTAGGTCCACCATGGAATCAGAGTACATTGCATTAGATAAAGCTGGAGAAAAGGCAGAATGGTTGCGTCAGTTCCTAGAATATATTCCGGGATGGCCGAAGCCGGTAACGGCTGTGTGCATACATTGTGATTGCCAATCGGCAATTGGAAGAGCTCAAAGTGTGATGTGCAATGGGAAGTCAAGGCATATACGACGTAGACATAACACGATACGACAATTGCTCTCGACTGGGGTTATCACAATTGACTATGTGAAGTCAAAGGATAACATTGCGGATCTGTTAACAAAAGGGTTAAATAAAGTGGCAGTGCGTAAGTCGTCGAGAGGAATGGGACTAAAGCCCATAGGGTAATTTGTTCGAAGGAAACCTAACTTAGAAGACTGGAGATCCCATGACCTAGGTTCAATAGGACAACCTAATTGAACAAATTGTTGTCACTATGGGGGAGAGCCCCAAAACTCAAAGGGAGCTGCATGCTTCTGGGACCATTCCTATATCAAAACAGTGACAAAGAAGTTAAGCCAATGGCTTTTAATGATTCATGGCAAAATCACCTATGTGAAGAGAGAAGTGGGGTCGCTTCAAATGGAATTGTGGGGTGCGTAATTCCTAGAGCTCTCGCAGAACCAGGAAAGTGTCTATGACCATAATGGACACACCAATGAGGGTCTAGCCAGACTAGGGAGATAATTGTGTGAAGGTGTAATAACGTCTACACAAACAGGGACCGGTTCAAAGACATCGCGTCTACCGGTCGCTAGGAGGCTAAGTGCACTTCACAACGGGAAGTTCAAAGGGAACACCTACTTATCCGGCAATACTTGACTATTGAAGTTATATCGAGAAATCTTGATGTGGAGTAATTTCCATTCATGTGGGGGATTGTTGGAAAAAATGAATGGAAATTGTGTTTTTCCATTTATTTATTATGAATATAATTATTAAGTATGATTGTAAACATGATGGTTGATTAAAACATTGAAATTGGAATTTAAAGTTGTCCCACATTGGTGGGATGAAAAGAATGAGAGTAGTTTATAGGTGGGAATGTAATGGAGAGAGTGTCTCCTATACAAGTAGACACACCCAGTGACTAATAGAAGGGCCCGACGCGCACGCGGGGGCGGGGCTGTGGCCGGGGTGTTGGCGCTTGGTCGCATCGCCGCGAACCGGTTTAGTCTTTTTGAACTCTACAGGCTGCAACTGTTCGTATTCTATCAGTTAACTAGCATTCATGAATGATTAATGAATCCTTAATGCTAGTTAAGGAGACTCTTAAGGTTCCTTGAGCCAAGTTTAAAAAACGAGTTGAGAGTTCATTTGGCTATCTGATCAGAAAAATGAAAACCACTCTAAAACTGCTTTCTCATCGTGTTCTTATCAGCTGCATGAGCTGCAGCAATCCGTCTGGTTCATCGCAATCCTTCCCATCCTTGGCAGAACTCCACGTCGCTGTTTCAGGTATTTCTTCGGGTGCTAGGCTAGTCCCGGCAGTACACACTGCTTCGGCTGTTGTACCCTGGGAGACAGACGGGTTCATCTGGGTGGCCTGAAATCTGTTTTAAGAGACCGATGTTGAACAGCAAGCCTCAGCCATACCTTTAATTTTTGGTTGTTTCTTGTTTCGTTTACAGATTCTGTTCGAGCGCTTCTGTATGTTGCTTGGCTGAGTTTTGATTGATTGTTTAATCATTGTTGATGTTCTGTTTATTTAGATTCGGTATTATGATTACCTCGTGATTTGTTAGTCGTTTACATATCTTTGTAATCATTCTGTCTATTTTAATTTAAATATATATGCACAGTATTAGTCTTGTTTATTAGATGTCCATAAATCTTATATTATATTTATGTTATATATATAAATAATATATAAACGGGTTCCTACATTGTAATCAGTGTTAGATTTAGCCTCATTGCTACTTTAGTTGTTTATTTCTTCCTCTTTGTTGGTGCAGGTTTAAATGGGTCTGTAGTTCTCTGAGGCACAGATTGGTCTCCTCACGTTTTCCGTTACAAAAGGTACGCATTGTATTATGTGAGAAAAGTGTGCATATGTTTTATCTTTTCAATTGATGTTACTGTTTGTTTTGAGGTTCATGCTACTTTGTTTTGAGGTTGCTGGTTGGTTGTAATGTGAACTTAATGGCAGTAGTTATCTGTTTCTGTTAAGGATACTTCTATTGGGATTATGTTTGTACATTAATGGGTTGAATAATGGTTACAACTTGGTATTTCGGCTTTTAATATAGAACTCATTACCATTTATATAACAGCCAAACACCAACATTCGCATGACAATATTAAGAAAACACAGGTCAGTTAGTCACAAATTAATACTGACGTTGTTTAATGTTGCCATGTTAATGTTGCTCTCCATTAAGTTGGATATGCCCCTTAAAACTTACACGTGCGGAGAAGAAGATGATTAATATTCAGCGCTTTTCAAACTCCTCTACTTTCATTTAATTCGAAACAAAATGAATAACTACAGAATCCATACAACGTGGACTAATAAACCGGACTTGATAAACAAAATAACAAACCTATGACTATGACCCACTAAAACACAAACAGCCAAGCTACTACTAATA
This sequence comes from Flaveria sonorensis, assembly GCA_025506505.1. Classification (NCBI taxonomy): domain Eukaryota; kingdom Viridiplantae; phylum Streptophyta; class Magnoliopsida; order Asterales; family Asteraceae; genus Flaveria; species Flaveria sonorensis. The sequence goes on from CM046428.1 coordinate 44,082,083, forward strand.
ATACCAAAATTACTAAACAGCTTTTGATCCGTTCAAAACTTCAAATTGACCCAATTGACCCGACCGACCCAATCAAGATTATTCCCTGCAAATTATTGCTATTTAATAGTTGATGGGCGTGTCTTAGGGAAAGGGCTGCACATTATTATTACCTTAAACCACACAAAAAGGCGCTTTTATTGTGGCTGTTGTTTACTATTTTATACACAGTTTCTGCATTTGCTTAGAGTTAGATTTATACAACTATATACCTAAGGCCAAGCGTTTACATTGCTGATAAAAGTTTACGTGTTCAAAGAGTATCTTTCCTTGATTGAAATCTGTAGCACATGATGTTTTAAATTAGCACATTTTGTAATTGAGTGTTGCATATGAACGTTTAGGCATGTTTGTAGTAAATTTGTTATTTAATTTTAAAGGTTTTGCAGTAAGCCTGTAAGCTTTTGATACCTTCAAATTTTGGCTAATGTTTTTCTTGGTATAAAGTATTAATGTCTTTGCTATCCCTCCCGTTTTATATAGATTTCTTTTGTCATCTTGACTCTTAAGACATGTAGAACATTTATACGATCAATTAAACTATATTTCTGTCATAGTGGTATATGGAAATAGAGCATACAATTGCCATCGATACAAGGGCAATACAATTTGTATCACCCTTGATTATTGAAACTTACTAATTCATACTCATGTTTCTTGGGATAAGGTCTGCACATAATTACCACTTAATCTAATGAAATGTTATTAAACGTTTTATCCAGGTAATGCACTGCAGGCTATTACTCATGATAAAGGCCAAAAGTATGTAGAATACAATATAAATCTAAATACACATGTTCAACAATAAAAAAAAAAAAGAGTTAATGTTGTGCCACACACTATCAACCTAAGGATCGGATAGGCTTCTTCAATTGTTCCTATCCCAAACAGAGATAAATTGCCAAGGCAATAATTTGGTTTTTGTGACCAGCAAATAGTAGAAACACTTTGCAGAACTAACGATGAAGTAGTAGGTAATGTTAGACCATATTTGCTTCATCATATAATATACTTTCACACAATTAAAGGTTATAATTAATTTCATGTTACTATGGGATGTTGCAACAAAGCAAAACAGCGAAAGTACTCAGAGAAAGGACAAGACAAATGAAGATCCAGTGACACAAAACTTTGTGATCCGAGGACCCAGGAGCGTCATCTTTTGACACCAGAACAACAAACATATTAAACCTATATAGATGCAGATACTAGGTTAGGGATGCTGATAAAAAAAAAAAAGAAGGGATGGGATAAGGAACATATAGTTTTTACGTTTTGTACAAAGACAACAGATCTGTTGTTGTACTTTAAAACAATTTTTGTATATAAATACTTCAAGAAATACTATGATGTCTTGACGCATTAAATAGTACTTTTAATCGCACGCAACGCTCGCAGGGTTACACACCTAGTTACTATTAATAAGTCTATAATATATATAAATAATTAACTACATATAAAAATAATATTCATGTTTTCAAATCTCTACAAGTTTTTCTGTATACAAATCTTTATACATATTCAGTCAACAGCATCTCAAACTTAATAAACCATTTTTTCAAAATATTGTCCTGTATTATAGTGTTCTTTAATTAAAAAAATAAAAATTAAGAATATATAAAAGATATGTTTCATAAGATAAATATTATAAAAATTAAGATATTAATTTGATTAGTTGAACAATACATTTAACCATAATAAACTCAATAGAGTAAGGTTTTACTGGATTGTTATACATTGGTTGCCTCCGTAAACGAATCACACGAACCTTGATTGTACAGTCTAGAAGTGATATGTCAAAATATTTTAACAAAGTTAGCTCTGATATTGATGATGTCCTGTTGAGCAATATAATTTGTTAGTTTATCAATAACGTATAAACTAGTATACATAATAAAAAATGAAAGAAGTGAAGGTTATGGTCGTAAGATAAAAACATATCAGCATTAAGGTTTATCATTAAAAACTTGTTTATTAAATCCAAGTGTACGTAATATTGTAATTGAATGCATAAGAAAATGAGTTGAATATAATGATTGTAAGTATATTGAAGATGTAAGATGAGTTCTTCATGCAGAATACTTGTACTTTTTGATTATAGGAGAAGTCATTTCGTAGAATTATCAAATGTCTTTGATAGTGGAAGAACAATAAACAAAAAAAGTTGTTGTATACTTGTATATATATAATAAAATAATTGTACAATGATATATAATGTAGGCGAATATTATATAAAATTATTATAATATAGAACATTTTTAAAATCTTAAATTATAACCCAAATTCTCGGATTGATTGTTATTATTGGAATTTAAAAATTGTGAACGAGATATGCTTCGTTTTAATATTCAAATTGTTAGTTTTAAATTTCAAATTTTGATTGATTTAGTTATTTTTTAACATAGAATCTCGGATTGAATTGCATATTTAATTTAAATTTTGAAGTTTTTAAATTTTCATTTCAATCATTAAATTTAAATTCTAATTTTACAATCCTATTTACTTAGACATCAAATACTGTTTAAATAGTATCCATGAATTTTCTATTATAACCATATTGCTAATAAATGTCATCTGTCAATCGTATGTTATGAAGATGTCATGTGACAACACAGTGTTTAAAATTGTGCCACATGTTTAAACTCTTTTTATTTATTATGCAAAGAGATAAGATTCTTATATATATATATATAGGTTATAATATCAAATGAAAAGTAAAAAATCCGAATAAATCAAAAACTCTTGAAATGTGAGAACTCCAAGATTTGTGTATTTTTGGCATTGGGATGTATCGTTGTTTTTCTCATGGTCATGGGATTGTGAGGGTTGATGGTATTGTTGTGTTTGGATAACCAATGGTGGGTTAGCGATTGGGTATAGTTAAATTTTTGTGAATTAGTTGGCTGTTTTATTACCCAATAACAAAAGGAAACAAAAAATTAATATAGATTTATGATTTGGATAAACAGATGTGTATTTTTGTGCAATTGAACCTTACATCACCTAATACCACGTTCGTTGCAAACCATAAAACTTTTTCATATCTATCCAATAAGTGAATATCCCTCGTATTACTGTCCTGGATGTTTTGTATATGGCGGTTTTGTTGGTAATAAGTTTTGTGTTAGCCTGTTTGGTAGGAACTTCTTGATTTATTATTTTTTTCCATGTTAAATCAAATGAGAAATTCTATACCAGTAAACTAAAGATATGGAAATAAACCTTTTTGTCGGTCTGTATAAACCTTTAAGAATGAAAAGAAAATCACAGATTGAGCCTTAAAAACATGAAGCAAGTTATATGATTAATAAAAAAATAATATAAGTGGGTGTAACATTTGTCGTCAAATGTTTTAAGATGCCACATCAAATACATAAGGTCCCGTAGCTCAGTTGGTTAGAGCGTTGGTCTTATGAGCCGAAGGTCGCGGGTTCGAGCCCCGCCGGGACCAGTTTCTTCCTTATCTATTTTTACCGACTTTATGTTTGTTCGTGAATCAGCGCAATGATGATGTATTTCTTGTTTGAACCATCGCAAGTGCTTCTGCGTTTTATTATCAGTAGAAAACTTTTGTGTAGAGTCTATATTAATGCATAGTCACTCCATTTAAAGATTATATGATAGAGTGGTATTTTTTTGAACGTCAAATGAATGATCCTGCTTCAGAGAAAATACACAACTCGTAAAACTTTTAGATCAACCATGAGTATTTTGTTCATAGTGAGATTTGATCCTTTCGTCTAAAAATCATTGCTTTAGAGTGATACATTTATCTTATAATCATGACATAAGCATTTACTTTATTGATAATGAGATTGCAATTTGGTTTTCTAAATTGTATTTTGTGTGAAAGGGACATCAAGGTTTAAATTTCAAGAATTTGAATCTTTTGAGGTAATTAATAAATGAAATTCCTTAAAATCTTATGTATGTTGTGATATATGTATTTTAAAAAATCCAAAAATTGATGTTAAAAGTGTTTATTAAACGAACAGTCCCTGTGTTTATCACCGTCGATGCCTCTACCCTCAACTCACCACCACCGTGTCGTCCCGCTCTCACCGTCATCGTTCTCTGTAATATACTCTCCGCCTTATCGGCTATAGCCTTAGCATTATCGTCAGCCATAACACATTGTTATCCATAAAAATGTTTTGTTATGAAATGTGATACTTTTTAAGTTATTAACACATGTTAACCGCAATATAAAATTGTATGACATACAAGATAGTTGGGTTGTACAATTTTTCCGGTGCTCGTTTGCGCTCGCTCGAAAAATTAACGCTCGAAAAATGCTAGTTCGATTTTCTGCTCGGGTGTAAACGAGCCGATCGGCTCAGTTCGGTTTAGAAACGAGCCAAGCACGAGCAAAGGTCCGCTCGGTTTGGCTCGGCTCGTGAACAGCCCTACGTATACCTCTCCCCCAATCCCTTCCCCTCGTCCATGGCCACCACCGCCAATACGCCATCTCGCATCGATCTTGAATCATTTACAAAGCAAACCACCATCATCCCACGTTGCTTTGTTTAGACCATTGTCGTCCCTCCTTCATTAGTGTTGGAGATCTACAGCAAGTCCCAAAACGCAGGAGCTAATCAATGTTGATGATGGAAATTGCATCGCGAGGTGGAAATCGCTAGAAGTGACGGGTTTCGTCGCAGAGGGAGGGTCGTTGGATTCACCGACGTTAGGTTCATTCTTCGTCATTTTTCTTCCTCTGGAAGCTGTTTAGCATTTGGCAGAGTGGTTGGCGATGGCCTCAGGCGGAGAAGGTTGGTGCGGGTGGTGGTGGGTTTCGGATGGGATGTGTCGTACGAGCTGTGACTTCACGTGGAGGAGGATGGTATGTACGGTGATGGCTACCGGAGATGGATGTATTATTAGCGCATATTATGGCATAGATTACTTCATTGATTGTTATTCTATTTTAGGTATTGATTGTGTAGATAATTATGGTCCATTAGAATCATAGTCCAATTGTAATTCCTCACACCCTATATATAGGGGTTGTATTTCTGTTATTATCGATTCGACAATAATCAATACCATAAACACTTTTATGGTATCAGAGCCTTGGCTCAAATAAAACCTATAAACCCTAATCACCGGCTTCCTTTTCTGCCTTTGGTTTCGATCATGGCAAAAGAAGATGATGCCAAACCCATCCCCTTGCACCCGGCCTATTCCGTCTCCAATATCCAGTCCAAGGTCCGCACTTTGGATGGAAAACAGGTCACATATACAGCCTGGACCCGGCTGTTTCGAATGCACGCCATTGCGTACAAGGTTCTGAACCATATTGATGGTTCGCCGGCTCCTGCAAAAACTGACCCGGAATACCCGCAATGGCTGGAAATTGATGCGTTAGTTTTACAATGGATCTGCAGCACAATCGCCGATAATATTTTGCCGCGTGTCCTCGGCAAAGTGGACAACGCTAGGGCCGCTTGGGTTAAACTAGCAAAGACGTATCTCAGCAACAAGAAAGCCCGCGCCGCCGCACTCGAAACACAATTTTGCAACTTGACCCTCGCAAAGTGCTCTTCTGTCGACGACTATTGCCAACGCCTTCAAGAACTCGCTAATCAGCTAGAAGATGTTGACCAACCTGTTACGGAATCCCGACTAGTCCTTCAGCTCGTACGCGGCCTCCCAGCCGAGTATGATACAACAGCCTCCTTGATCAACCAACAAAACGCCGATTGGGACACCGCGTGCACCATGTTACAAGAAGAGGTCATTCGTCTTGAAGCCCGGCAATCCTCGAACTCCTCTGTCCTCGTAGCCCAGCAACAACCATCCAAACAGCCCGCTAACCCAAACCAACCAAGCAATTCCCCAACTTATTCATACCCTTCTCGAGGACGCGGACGAGGACGCGGACAAAACAACTATCGCGGACGCGGGGGACGCGGACGCGGCAGGTCCGGAAACTATTGGCCGTCACAGATGCAAGCCTACCCACAGTGGGCCTGGTGGAATGTGCCGCCCTGCCCATATCCGTCCCAGCCCGGTTGGCAGCCAAGCCCACAGCAGCCTGCAAAATCGGCCCAACAGTACTCTCCGGCTTCGGCCCAGCAGCAGCCTCAGCAGAACCCGGCTTCGGCCCACTCCCAGTATACCGGATACACCGCAACTCAGCCTTCAGCGCCTTCAGCCCAGTTCGGTTATGATGCCCTCTGCCCTTCGGATCTTAGTGCGGCTCTCTCAGCTATGCATATGCAACAACAGGACCACACGGATTACATGGATACAGGTGCTGAGGCTCATGTCACTCAAAACTCAGGTAAAATCCATATCCCTGCATCATCTCCTGTTAACACTAAAATTTTGGTTGGTAATGGCGAACTTGTACCTATTGTTCGGTCTGGAACCGGCTTTTACCCGCTCCCACACCGAACCTACATCCTGCCCAACCTACTTTATAGCCCTAAAATCATTAAAAACTTAATTTCGGTGAGACGTTTTTCCCGTGATAACCAAGTTTCTATTGAATTTGATCCATATGGTTTTTCTTTGAAGGACCTACACAATGGAAGACTCCTTTCCCGCCACAATAGCACTGGGGACCTCTATCCGTTTACACCACCAGAGCTTCCGCCACAAGCCTGCTTTATCACCACAACTTCGCTTCCTTGGCATGATCGTCTTGGGCATCCAGGGAATCAAGTTTTAGATATTTTAATTCGTAATTTCAATTTTCCATGTAATAAAGATCATAAGTCTAAGTTTTGCAATTCATGTCAACTTTCTAATAGTAAACGGTTACCTTTTCATGCTTCAAATTCATATACCTTTGCACCGTTTGACATTGTTCATTGTGATCTTTGGACATCTCCTGTAACTAGCAAATCTGGTTACAAATATTACATGGTTTTAATTGATAATTTTTCCCATTTTATTTGGGTATACCCATTAAAATATAAGTCAGAAACTTTCCCAACCTTTGTCAAATTTCACCGATTAATTGCCACGCAATTTAATCGCCCCATTAAAACCTTTCAATGTGATTTGGGGGGTGAATTTGACAACAATGCCTTTAAAACTTTTGCCCAAAACCATGGCCTACTTTTCCGTTTTTCCTGTCCCCAGACATCATCTCAAAACGGTCGGGCCGAGCGCATGATTCGTCGCCTAAATGACATCATTCGCGCTCTTCTCATCCATGCCAACCTCCCACCCGTTTTTTGGGTAGAAGCCCTTCACACCGCAGCCTATCTACATAATATCTTGCCCACCAAACGCCTTAACTTCTACACGCCCACCTTCACCCTATACTTGCGTCATCCCACATATGATCACTTACGAGTGTTTGGATGCGCATGTTATCCCAACACCTCTGCTACCCAACCTCATAAATTACATCCTCGGGCCATTCGGTGTATCTTCCTTGGTTACCCCCCGGATTTCCGGGGCTACCGGTGTCTCGACCCCACAACTGGTCGGGTTCATATTTCTCGACACGTCACATTTGACGAATCAACCTATCCTTATTCCACACCTGCCCCGCCCCAAACATATAATTTTTTGGATGACCACCCACCGGCCCACTTCACCTTTTCTCACCCACCATCTTTCCCTAACGGGCCACACCAACCTCCTAACAGCCATCCCTCATCCGGTCCACCTTATCCACCTTCCGGTCCAAACAGCCCATCCAGACCAGCCCCACATCCACAACCCCGTTCCCCAATCACCTATACTAGACGGCCCAAGCCCAATCACCACCCCTCTGGCCCACCGCCTGGTTTTCCGCCCACTACCCAACCCACAACTTCCTCGGCCCCCAATAACGCACACCAACCCGCCTCATCCAACACCCATCCAATGACCACCCGCTCCAAGACCGGTTCCCTCAAACCACGTACACCACTTAACCTACATACCGCTACCATCTCCCCAATACCAAACTCTTATGCCAAAGCTTTTTCCGACCCACAATGGGTACACGCCATGCAAACAGAATTTAATGCTTTACAGGAAAATGATACTTGGGATTTGGTACCTCGTCCTTCAGACAGCCCGGTAATTAGGTGCATGTGGCTTTTTCGGCATAAATATAAGGCCGACGGTTCTTTGGAACGCTATAAGGCGAGGTTAGTGGTCAATGGGAAATCGCAAACAGTGGGTGTTGATTGTGATGACACTTTTAGCCCGGTTGTCAAACCGGCAACCATTCGGACAGTTTTATCTTTGGCCGTCTCGCGTTCTTGGCCACTTCACCAGTTGGATGTCAAGAATGCGTTTTTACATGGTGATTTGCAGGAAACGGTTTTTATGCACCAACCTCCAGGTTTTGTGAACCAGCGATTTCCCCATCATGTATGTCGTCTCAAGAAATCATTGTATGGGCTCAAGCAGGCCCCTCGGGCGTGGTATATGCGGTTTGCTAATTATATTATTTCTCAGGGTTTTCGTAGTAGTGCTTGTGACACGTCTCTATTTATTTATCAGCGGGGGAATAACACGGCATATTTGTTGCTTTATGTTGACGACATCATACTCACAGCGTCCTCGGATGCTTTTTTACAGGAGATTATTAGCGCCCTCTCACGAGAGTTCGCTATGACTGATTTGGGCCGGTTGCATCATTTTCTGGGTATCAAAGTTACCCAATCTACTAATGGTATTTTTTTGTCTCAGTCTCAGTATACCAAGGATATCATTAACCGTGCCTCCATGACCTCCTGCAAGCCATGTACTACTCCAGTTGATCTCTCAGCTAAACTAAGTGCTACAGACGGTGCCCTTTTCCATGATCCTACGTTATACCGTAGCCTCGCTGGGGGTTTACAGTATCTCACGTTCACACGCCCAGATATTTCCTATGCTGTTCAACAGGTTTGTTTATTTATGCATGAACCTCGTGATCCCCACTTTGCATTTATGAAGCGTATCATCCGCTATCTTCAAGGGACTATTGACTATGGGATACGGTTTGTCAAATCTCCGGTTCATTCCTTGATAGCCTACTCCGATGCTGACTGGGGAGGCTGTCCAGACTCTCGCCGATCAACTAGTGGCTACTGCGTATTTCTTGGTAATAATTTACTCTCGTGGTCCTCCAAACGTCAGCCTACTGTCTCCCGTTCCAGTGCAGAGGCCGAATATCGGGCAGTGGCAAATGCAGTGGCAGAGGCGACTTGGATTCGTAATTTACTACTGGAACTTCATGTCCCACTTCGCACTGCTTCTGTGGTTTATTGTGACAACGTATCAGCAGTTTATTTATCTAATAATCCTGTTCAGCATCAAAGGACGAAGCACATCGAGATTGACATCCATTTCGTTCGGGAGAAGGTTCGCTTGGGTCACATTCGCGTCCTTCACGTTCCTTCTTTGTCACAGTTTGCTGACATCTTTACCAAGGGAATCTCCAGAGACTTGTTTCAAGCCTTCAGATCCAGTTTGACCGTCTGCTCTGCGCCCGCTCAAACTGCGGGGGAATATTAGCGCATATTATGGCATAGATTACTTCATTGATTGTTATTCTATTTTAGGTATTGATTGTGTAGATAATTATGGTCCATTAGAATCATAGTCCAATTGTAATTCCTCACACCCTATATATAGGGGTTGTATTTCTGTTATTATCGATTCGACAATAATCAATACCATAAACACTTTTATGTATGTGGTGGGGGTGGTGGTGGCTGCTGGATCGGGGGTGTGTTGGTGGTGGTGGTTGAGAGGTGTATGGTGGTGGTTTGTTGTTGTTATAGAAAGGAAGAAGAAGAAAGGTGAAATGGGGTGGGATGAGGGTGGGGTGGGTCTCATGTACTAGTTAATATTTTAAAAAGGGGTAGAATGGTAATTTCACACTCATTTAAAGGAAAATTTTAACGACAGTTAGAACTAGGGACGAAATGTGTTACATTTCTTCAAACCTTAAGACTAAACATGTAATTTTTCAATCCTAGAAACGTAAGGTAAAATTTAAGTAAACCTCAGGACGATCCATCTAATTTACCCAAATAATAATCTTCTACAATTTTTGCACATGAAAGATGGTTTATATTAAATCGAGCCAATTTCTTAGTTTGAAAACGGGAGAAGTACAACTTGCTTTTTCAAAACTCTTGACACATACAAACATTTAACAGAAAACACAGGCACTTACGATTTTTAGAATCTGAAAATGTTGGACCCTAGGCTGCTCAACTTATTCATGAAGGTAGTGGAAAAATGGTAGCAGTGAGTAGTGACAAATTTAAAAGAAAAGTTCAAGGTTAACGTGTTTTACTGTACTTTAATATAAATTAATGGAAAAAAAAACACAATAATTAAGGAATTTAAGCAAATACCTAATAGATCTTAAAACTCTCATCTTTAGTTTTTCATAGCTTGAAACTAAGCATTACATCCTTGTCCGTTACTTCGTCAAACGTTTCTCTTTCAAACACACATACTAGAGCATTGTTCAAATATTCATCCCCCATTCGATTCCTTAAATCCATCTTGATAAGCTTTAGTTTAGAAAAGCATCTTTCCACGGTTGCGTTTAAAAAATTATTAGACCTTTTTTTATAAAATTTAAAGCTTTCTATGAAGTGTTGAGTTAAAAAAAAATTAGGGTAACGTAATTTTTCCCTAGGAGTAACGCATAACCGTAACTTTTTTTTTTACATAAAACCATAATTAATTTTACACTCCGTAATAAATGAGGGGTAGCACGCTATACCCCTAACACTATATATATCCGCCCCTCGCGGTGAGTGATATAAGTGAGCAATAAAGAATACACGTGGAATTGACATCCTTAGTTTTTATAACCTTCATGCACGGTTTTAATTCTGAAGTGACGGAGTCATCACCAAATATCATTTAATCCTCCAAACCCTTGTAAAACATCAGCATGATGAACATCTGACGTTGTTCTAGAAAGCACATTACCTGAGATCACAAATCTAATCAAAACTATAAAAACAATTTATAAAGATATCATAGATCTCTTACGATTCAAACTTTCTAATAAACTGAAATGATCAGAACATGCTTCTTTACCATTCGTAGTGGGCAAAAACGATGATTTCTTATTAACAATTGGTTGTTTGTTCTTTCTTCATTTCTTTACGTTCACAGGTTTTCTAGTTCTAATCGTTATCTTTTCGTAATTATTCTTAAAACATATGTGATAAAACGTGGTCGAATATGATGCAGAAGTGATTAATTCGTTTTTCCGAAGATTTCCAAATAGAAACAATGAAAGTCTAGAAGATGGGCAGAAGTGACGAATATGATGAATAACATACATAGATCTGTGATGTAAATGTAATACAAAGATGAACACAAAAGATAGATAATAAAACATACTTCATTAGTTGGCTTTAGATAGCTATACCATAGCCTTGTATAGTTAATAATTTATTCTTATAACAAACAAAACCTCTGGTAACAAATACAGTGAGTTATGACTATCAACTTTCTTAAAAGGTTGTGTCATATCTTTTAACACATGTTGTAAGAAGTAGGGTATCCACTTCTTTAATAAAAAGACCTACTACTCTTTTTAACATATGTTACAAGTAACATTATTCAAAGAAAAAAATTAATGATAAAACAGTTATTATACCTATAAGACAAAGCTTTCGTTGAGTAACATATCTCATTCCAAGCCAACTTAACTTTCTTGGCCAAATTCCAAATAAGATATTATTACCTTGCAAGAGCTCCAAGTCGCTCTACTTGCCTAGACAAAGTCTTGAGTCAAGTTATCCTGCCTTGTTAAAGCTCGAAATCAAGTTACCTTGCTTTGTTAGAGACCAAATCATCATGATTAGGTAGAACCAAAATAACTTGCTTTGCTAAATACCAAGTTACCTTGCCCGACTAGAAACAAAGTTAACTTGCCTAAATAGAAACGAAATCATCTTACCTAACTAGAAAACAGAGTCATTTTGCATGGCCATAATCGATATCATCTTACTTATCTAGAAAACAAAGTCATCTTGTCTGCCAAAAATGAAATCATCTTGCCTGCCAAAAATGAAATCATCTTGCCTAGGCAAAAGCAAAGTCATTTTGTCAGCCAGAAATGAAATCATCTTGCCTAGTGAAGATCAAATTACCAACTTGCTTAGTGAAGCCTAAGCCAAATTTCTACCAGAGCCTAAGTTACCTTGTTTGGCCACCCTACCTGGCTAGAGCCATAATTAAACGCCCAAGTCACCTTGTTTGGCATCCATATGTTATTAATAAAGAATTATGTAAGTCAGACGCAACTATATTCTATGTAAATATATTATTACTCTTAGTTACATTGTCATTCTTAATTATAATGACAAATACAATGACTTGGACAAGACATCAAAACATAAATGTGGAACTTACCATACAAGTGGATCCACCTACTTCTATATGATTAATGCTAGAAAACATGCTATGGTGTCGTATTACTTATAGGTGAGCACCTCATAATAATGTTCCATGATATTCGGCCAAGACCTTCTCATGTAAAGAATGAAAACCTAATAAAATATATAACTTACCCATACAATATGACACACAACAACAAAATCGTCCAAGTTTGATGGACTATAACACATACAAACACTTGCTACAAAATTTTCTAGCTAAGAAATAGTCATATATAAGATAAAATGTAATGATAACATAATAAAAAGTCTAATTAATATGTGGCCTAGAGACACCTCATTGGCAAGCACCTTCCTAGCTACATGGCAAGAACCAAGAAAAAAAGGATCAACCTTGTTCCAAGAATCATGTTTCACCTTCCTAAATGACAATCACCACTTAGAATTGCTAACTAATAAAGTGTCCTCATGGAAGATAGCTTTGCTATAACATGAAACTAAGCCAACACTTAGCAAGGTTTTTTTTGGGTGTGAGACGTAGCAAAGAACAACGTCAAACTTTTCCCAAAGAAGAAAATAGGTTAGTTGCTTAATAAAAAAGGGAACCTCCTCACCTCCAAGAAAATTTAAACAAAATAAGGATGCTCCATGTCTCCTCAAATAAAAAGAATCAACAAAATCTGTGAAAACTCACACAAGATGCCATAATCATCAAAATATTAGGGCTAGGTTAAGCCCAACAGTTTGACATATTTCGTTTTGATATAAACAAACTTGCTTGGTCACATGCCATTAGAACGTTATCGATGTTAGAAGGTTTTACAAATTTAAGTTAGAAGAACGAGAACCTCACTTTGCCATAAATATTTGAATTCTTTGTAAACTACACCTTTATGTATTAATACAATCTTACATGCTAAAGGCACGTCAGTTGAGATAGCAAACCTCATTGTTTTAAGAAGAATACGAAATAATGCCTGGCTATTTAAAATAATTTCTTCAATACGAATCATAAGGAAACTAAGGATAAAAATATGAATCAAGTCAGATATGACCATGCTTAGAATTATGCTGAACCTGACTAGGGCTGATGACATAAGTATGTTTATCTAGCATGGCCAAAATCAAACCTGGCTAACCTTCATTATCTTGGCAAAGCTTATGTTGCCTTATCACTTGAGTGTTACTATGGCTAGCCAGCTTTGGCTTGTCATCATTGCTTTATCCTCGTTACCTTGCCATCCTTACCTTAGCAAGGATATGTTTCTTGTTGGGCCGAACTAGCCCCTAACAACCGGGCCCATTAGGGTTAGGTGGCTCATTCTTTTTAAATAGAGGTTATTGTTCACATTTAAAGTATCCCATTTGTATTAGTATGAAATCTTTTTCTCTCTGTGTGGAGATAACTTCTCTATTCACTCTTCCTAATTAAACAATTTGTTGAAGAAAGTTGTTCTTGCTAAAAGGTTGTTTGACAATTTTTAAATGATTAAGTGCTGAACCAATAAAAGGTCTGAACTATTAATAGCTAGTATATCGCTTAACTATTCAAAGGCAAATGTCTAACTAATTCAGATAAGAGGTCTTAAACATTCAGACTTAATATAATGTTTAACCATTCAGAGGCAAATGTCTGAACCATTCAGACATTTGCTCGCGAAACAAACAGTCTAAACCATTAAGTGCTGAACCATTCAGATATTTGAACCATTAAGAGACCGAAACAAACAACCTCTAAATCTAGTAACTTCCAGCCAAGTTTTTCTTATTAAGTCTGGTTACTTCAGCTAATTGTGAATTCATGTATTCTATTATTTTACATGTTTAATTATTCATTTACTTATATACACTTTTATATTTGACACATCACTGAGTTGATCGTCCGAGCACGCTGGAAGCTAGTCTCTTCAGACTCTTAAACGTAGGTATTCTTTGTTGTTGCAGTTTAGATCCAAGCTGAGGTTAGGTAGACACGGTTCAACAAATATCAACCCGACCCAGATATATCTGTATATACAAAAACTTAAAAACATTATTATCTGATTCTACATTTCAACCCCATCCTTGCAATGAAAAGAAAGAGGATTTTCAACTAGTGTTTCCCGTCTCATTATTATATTTTGTTAGTGAGATCTAGAAAGTTTTAGGAATAATAATATTTTGTTCTAAATTATATCAACAAACATCAACCAACAAGAGAAACCGTATCTAAGGGGTACAAGTAATATCCGCATGAAGATAGACCCCAAGAGCTTCATTCTTCCACCTTAATCAGCAACACAAAGAACTCTTCTTAACCACATCATTCGAACAAACAAAACACACAAACATACGCTGTAGATTTGCCGCCAAAATCCAAACATGCTATGTCTACCCGTACGATCCATCTCTCATCACCCCAAAACCCCCTTGGGATCGCAAACCCAAGTGTTCAGATTATTGTCAACAACCAAATTTCTTCATTTTCATCTTCGTCATCGAATTAAACGCTCGAACAAGATCATTCACAGGGATCATGGGTACAATCTTTCTCGTTGTTCGAATTCGGATGTGGGTTTCAGTTCGAGTGAGGAAGAGTTTGATATGGAATTGGGTCGTATGTTGAGGCTTTTGCCGGAGGAGATGCGACGGAGGATTAACGAGCATGAGGAGCTTCATCAACTGATTGAGGTCGTAATGGATTTGGGTCGTAAACCACTGGCTCGATTTCCGTCGGGAGATTTTGTGTTATCGGATGATTTGATCACGGTGGATGATCTTGAACACGCTACTTCATTGGTAAAAACATGATTGCTTTCTTATTGCACACCAGGTGTTCGACCTATTGTCTTTGCTTTTGTAGCCTTTTAAGGTTATCTTGTTCTCTTTTATTTGTGTATATGTGCATGTGGGGCGATTTCTTGGAACCCTTTTGGGTGAATTATCATGATAGGGAAAACATTTTTTTTATGCATCTATGGGTAATCACCATGGTAGAATGATGTGATGTAGTGCAATTGAAATTAAATTGCATATACATTTTAATTCAAATTTCTTTTGGGAAATCAATATTTGATATGCAGCTATAGGTATTGTAAACTATATTGGAAGCACCACTAATTACCATGACTATATCTTTTAAAGTTTGATGATTCTATATTAAGTAAACTTAAGGGCTTGTCAAATTGAACTTGTTATGTCAAATTTGAGTGTCTCATTGTGGAATTTAGGTTGTAAAATCTCAGGGATAGGCCTAAGGAGGTAAGAGGATGTAGTTAATAGGTGAGGATATTATATTTACTTCATGGTTAGGGATCTCCTCTGATATTCAGTTTATTATTAATTCATTCATTATTGCTCCACAAAGGCATGGGTTTCTTTTTATTTGCTGTGGAGTCAATTATTATACCACTTTTAGTGAATATAAACTGTTATAGGTAGGTGACTTTGCTATTGATAATCGAGCTGGCATTAGCAGAACTTTACACCGAATAAGTGCTATCAGAAACCGCAAGGGCACAATAATTGGGCTAACATGTCGTGTTGGTCGAGCTGTATCAGGAAGTGCCAAGTTATTGCAAGATTTGGTTAAAAATGGAGCTTCTTTATTGCTTATTGGACCTCCAGGTGTAGGAAAAACTACAATTATCAGGTTTAGTTATTTTGTATGCTTGTTCTTCAATTCTGTAATTTTAATCACAAGTTACCGTGAACAAGTTTATGTTTGTTTGACCTGCAGTTGTGTATTGCAGGGATGTAGCTCGAATGCTTGCAAATGATTATAACAAACGTGTAATGATTGTTGATACTTCAAATGAAATTGGTGGAGACGGTGATATACCACATGCAGGTATAGGTAATGCTCGACGGATGCAAGTTCCTGATTCTGACATGCAACATAAGGTAATTAAGAATAACGTCTGAAAGCTAAAATCTTTGATGCTACTTTATTAATTTTGAGAAGCATTGCTTTACAAGTTTAAAATTAAAGGCCAGTTTCCATCAAGTATTTCTAACTTGTGTATATTATAAATTACCAATATACTTTTTCATTTGCCCCATATTAGTCATTGTACTCAAGGAAAAACCATGTGGGTCATTAAAAGATGGCTTTTTGTCTCACTTAGGTTATTGCTATTGACCGGTTGCGATGCTGGCATGTTTCTGTACACATGTGGAACAAGAAGCCATTTTTTATGACCAAAGTAGAACAAAAAATAAAGAAAAATAAGTGCTAAATCATTAATTTATTGACACATCAATTACTCAACTAATCATCATACTACCAAATGACATAAGTGGAACTTAAAGCCATTAAGGACTACAATGACTAATATGGGACAAATCAGAAATTACGTTGGTAATTTTTATAAATATTCTAAATTGTGTGTATTATATATGGTTCCAAACATGTATACTAGGTAGTAATTTACTGATATTTTACGTAATTAGGTATTAATAGAAGCAGTGGAAAATCATATGCCTCAAGTGATTGTAATCGATGAAATTGGTACAAAACTTGAAGCCGCAGCTGCAAGCACTATTGCACAACGTGGGATTCAGTTAGTTGCAACTGCTCATGGTATTACAATTGAGAATTTAGTAATGAATCCTTCATTGGATATGCTTGTTGGAGGAATACAGGTAATTCAGTTACATCTATCATTCTAACTTTATATACACTTTCGAATCAATGCATGCATTTCACAGAGTGTGACACTAGGAGACGAAGAGGCAAATCGAAGGGGTGTACAGAAATCAGTGTTGGAGAGGAAAGGTCCCTCTACTTTTGATTGTGCAGTTGAGATCATTTCTAGGCTTGAATTGAGAGTTCATAGCAGTCTGGAAGCAACCGTTGATGCTATTCTTTCTGGTTTGTTTTCTCCTTTGTCTGTTTTTTAAAGGTGGCATGACGGGGAGACCAATGGATTGGGTAAAGGGTTGAAAATTACTGAACAAAATGGGTCATTTTAGCAGGGGTCCTCCTGCAATCACTTTTTTTTTTCTACTTTTAAATTTTCTAATAACTAATGCCTTGGTTATGTTAAATAAGTAATAATGTGATCTTTAAATAAAAACGATTTAGGAGGTGTTATGCATTTATGCATCAACAATAGACTTTAGGTGACTTTCAAGCTAAAATGGTTGACTTGGCCCATTTCATAGTTTGATCATGTTTACATTTCTTCATGTAAGGAAGGCCGTTCCCCAAACTATCAAGTTCGCAAGTTAAATCAGGGGGTGATAGATGTTACATTGCAAAGTGATTCAATTGCGCCTGAATCATTTGTCAAGAAGAGTGTCTCTACGATTGAAGGCATTCCACAAAGGACCAATGAAAAGCTTACACCCGACAAACACATTTCTAAGGAGTCTCAAAGTGATGCAGATAATTCTTATGATAAGCCACCACTGTGTTTATATCTCTATGGCGTATGATATCAATTGTATTTTTATGAGTATAATTAGATTGTATTGGACTAAGTTAATATGAATATTGTAGGTCTCGGAGACAAGTTCAAGACAAGTATTTAAACACTTAAAGATGGAATCTGCCGTTCAATTTACTGATAACATTAGTGAAGCAGATGCAATACTTGCATTATTGTCTAAAATCAAGAAAAATTCTCGAATTCAGGCTGCTGCTCACTCTAATGACATACCTATTTATGTCACGAAAGTAAGCATTATTAGATATTTATGTTAATGATTTCATTAAAGATCATTCTTTGATTTGTTCACTAAATTTTATGGTGTAGACAAGCTCATTGACACAGTTAACAAAGGCCATCGAGGCATTAGTGACTGATTATGATAATGATTTTGAAGATACTAAAGATGAATATTCTCATATAAATGAATCCGAGAAGACTGATGCTTTGGAGGTACTTTATCTTTCTGTTCTTAAGAGTGATTATTTTCTTGACTGTTTCTAGTATAATATCTATGGTATAGCCTGAGCTGTCATTAATTGTTGTTCTCTTCTTGTTATTATTCTGACATGCCTAGCGTGTTATATTTTCCTTGTGGCTCGCCCATGTTTCTTTTTATTCTTGAACTGTGTTTCAAAAAATATGAGGAGCTTTGAGGTGATAGGGCCTTGTACACACCATGTATGCGAGGTGCACTTGTTTTGCAAAAAACATTTCTAGTTGTTAAAACACAAAAGAAGAGAAATTTATAAGTCTATACTGACACACTAACATATATATCTTGACATAAATGTGCGGAAGGAGGATACACATGGGTGGATGGCAGTACATGGGTGGCTGAAGGCTGTAGGAAGATAGACGCACTAACTGGATGTCCAGTATTATGAGGGACTTATATACATTAGATAAGAGAATTTTAATTAGTTCCTAAAGGCCGGTGGCCATTTGGTCCACTGGCACCTGTTGGTGTGGATAAGAGCTCCATGGCTTTAAGGTCACAAGTTCGAATCTCACTTCAGCGCAAATATCTTGCAGCCATTAATAGGGGTTGCCAATGTGCTCTCCAGGCATATGCAAGTCATGGGGTTTTCGAGCTAGTCGGTTTCCTCCCAGAACTGGGTGGCGCCATCCTTGAGCATTAAAGTAACGATTGACAGTTGAAATCCTGTCTGAGATATGGATATACCTGGGCTATGAAGAGGCATGCCTATCGCTGTTAAAAAATTAGTTCCTAAAGATCTCTCTCTATCTATCCGTATTTACAATCCCGGTTTTTTCTTATCGCTGCTCCTCGTGGCAGTTTATAGATTACCCATACATGGCAGTCACATTTGGGGAAAAGAACTTTGGAGTTGAACTCAAAGATCAAACTGGGTCGTTCTTATTATGATAATTAGAATCAATGGGTCAGCTCGAATGCTACTTATTTGTAGGGGTTTATTGAGACCATAAAGTTTGAGATAATAAAGTTTCTCTATTATATATTCAAACTTAAATCTCATTCCAATCAGATCTCCCCACCTAAAAACAGATAAAATGAAATTGGTTTGAAAATGTCAATTCCTAGAGTATTTGATGTTATTATGTTGTGACATCATTACATCTTCAATTTTCTGAAGATCCTAAACTGCATTCAACTTTCTTGACGAGCTTTTCTCAATTATTTTACAGGAAGTGAGGATTGCAATTGAACAGGTTGTAATCCCAAGAGGTGAACCTGTAGAATTACTTCCCAGACAATCCAACATTCTGTTGCTTCAAAATGATCTAATTCGTAAATACAAGCTACAAGCACAGAGAATTGGTTCGGATGTGGATGGAAGGCTTCGTATTTTACCATTTCAAGCTGAAAAACAAGATAAAGATGATAATGTCGATGATGACAATGATGATGGTGATGATGAGGATGAGCTTGATGAGTTGTCTAAAACGAATGGCTCACCCTACCCCATGAACAGATTGCCTTTTCTGCCCGACTAGGTAAACTTATGTAATTCGTTTCTTGTTTATACTAGTTATTTGCCAAAACGTGATCAGCTGATTTTGTTGTATATCACTCTATTGCGCATATATCAAATCATCAAGCTTTTATAGCTAGCATGTTTCATTAACATTTTATGAGAAAATTAGATGTGAATCAGTCATAGATGTCAAAGGCGCTAGGCGCATTCAAGGCGCGATGGTCTCGGTTGTTGCGTAGGCGCAAGATGCATAAAATAAACACGCCCGAGACAAAAAATACGCACTATTAAAAACAATAAAAAGTATAGAATAGGCTTAGAAAAATAAATTGATATGGTCCAACAAAAATTTAATTACCTAATATAATACAAGAAAATCTAAAATTAAAAGTTGAATACTTTTACTTTTTCCTTCTGCACTCCCATCCATCACCTTTTACGGAACAAAATATTTACTTTTCTTTTGAGAGTCAAAATTATACACATTCACATACATATTCACAGAGCATCACTCACCCACCCTCCCTTTCTTTTCTAACCCAATCTCTTCTCCACTACACTGTTTAATATGAAGATTTCTATCATTTCTTAATATACAAACGACTTCTCTAAATAAAGAACAAAAAAAGAAAGCAGAAAGTGAAAGTTTCTTCCCGCGACCTGTGTCGAGGCAATCTTTGGCCGGAAGTTGCAAAAGAGAGGCTGAAATTTGGCAGGAATCTTCGGCGAACCTTCGCCTGAGAGCCTTGACGGCTGCAATGTGGTAAACCCTCATTGCACCTAGAAATTGCGTCTAGGCGAGCGCCTCCCTCGTTTTTGACAATACTGGAATTGGTTAAAGATGAAGTTCAATAATTTGAAATCAAGAAAATGATTGAAACCGACTAGGAGTAGGGTGATGACTTTGCCCATTAGTGCAAATACTTTATTCTTACCAGTTGTATTTGCATGCAGAATTTGATCTCCATACATTGGGTCAAATATCTAGTTCAGCTGGCTCCATTCGTTTAAGAAATATAGTAACAAATTTAGTGATAGAATTAAGTAAATTATATATGGTCAAATGTGAGTTGCACATCAACATGATTGAATGATATTTACTTCTATTTCTTGAATCATTCACCTTCTTTGGAGCTTGTGCAACAATGACATCATTATTGGTTACTAAGAAGAGAAAATCAAGTTATAAACTATTCTATATAAATAAGTTTGTTTTATAAAATCATAAAAGAAAAATAGTGAATCCACTTTAGTTCTATTCATCGTTATAATGACCTGCAAAAGCACAAAACCTAACTCATAATTCATGATATGTTTTCATGTATGCACTTAAATATCCTTTGTGTATGCACTTAAATATCCTGTTTGTTAGAAACAATAATACAACCTAGGAATGAAACGAATTAATAGAGCTTTGATTTGTATCTATTGTTAAATACAGACTCCCTTCGTATAGTGGTGATCATAGGAATGAAACGACTATTGTAAGTCGTATCCCTAGATTCTAACATACGGTTTCTACAGATATATTTACATAACAGACTTTAAAACATATGTTAAACTAGTAACATAATTGACCTAATTACTCTCAAACTTGGTTAAATAGTTATAAGGCTGACATTTCTCCACATTCTTGGCCTTCCTTGTGTTCATGTGCACATTTATTCTCTTTCGTGGACTTGTTCATGTTGATTTGTTTTGATTTTGTGCTAAGGTTGACATGATCATCAATATCTCCTTTATATTTAAAACTCTCATTCTAGGTATTTCTCAAGTACATCATCATTGCTTTCGTTTAATTGTACTCTTTTCAACTTTAAATCTTCCATATCTCGACTTACAATGTCTCTCAAATACTTTATGCTCTTAAACTCTTTCTATCTTTTTTCTTCATATGACTTTTCTTGTTCATGCATGTTCTCTTTAAACTCCATTTCTATATTTATCAACTTGGTTTCAAATTCTTGTTCTTCATATCAATATCATGAAGCATTTGGGACTCTTTACTCATATATTTCTTATAACATTAACTTAGAGATTTCATTTCTGCCAATAAAATAATTGATTTAGCTCCAACTAAAAAGGTGGATGAAACGCCTTATTTGACATGGTTCAAATTTAAAGTGTCGATTACCTTAGGTTATGGGGTTGTGACGCTTATGTTACATGTGAATCTTTGGATAAACTGGAACCCCAAGAAAATAAAGTGGTTTTCGTTGGATACTAGAAAACAATTGGTTACTATTTCTAAAATCCTGATAAAAACCAGGTTTTCATCAATTGCAGAGCTGTCTTCTTAGATAAGGAATTCCTTGCACGAGGGATTAGAGAAATCATTTGGATATAGGGGAAATCCAGGAACACTTATAACCGACTCACAGACTCAAACTATCAATCCACTGAACCTGAGAGGATTCATAAAAATGCCAACATCCTAAATAGTTATAATGGAATTCATTAAAATGGCGACATCCTGATAGTGCATCAAGATGAACCTACTAATGACAAATATGCATTTTAGATTTTGTATCCAAGAAATGGTAAGAATCCAACAGGCATTTGAGATGCAATTCATGTATGATAACCATGTGTGGGACTTGGTTGATCATCCTCTTGAATGATAAACTATAGGATGTAAATGGTTTTTCAAGAAGAAGTCCGACATGAATGGAAAGTTGCAGACTTATAAAGTATGATTAGTTGCGAAAGGGTTCACTCAAACTCAAAATGTTGATTATAAGGAAACTTTCTCACCGTAGTCATGCTTAAGTCGATTAGGATACTAATTATTGGAAAAAATGTGTAAATAGTTAATGATGTAAATTCTCAGTTAAGCACGTGTTTCGTAATGAAAGATGTTGGTGAGACCGCATATATTCTAGGACTAAAGATCTACATAGATAGAACAAAGCAGCTTATAGTTTGCAGGACCGTGTGAAGGGTGGTCAATACAATCAGTCTCACAATGAGGAGAGGTTTAGAACACTTAACAGTTCAAATGGGGAACTGGGTTTGAGTATGATGATACTAAGAACACAAGTAATTAGTGAGACAGAACTAAGAACAAGAACAAACAAGTATGGTTTTCAAGGATGCTGTATATTGCTCTCAAGTTCTTTTACAAGTGTTTACAAAGCATATTAGAATTACAAGGACCTGAGACACTTTATACTACATCCTACAACCGTCAATACTTAGAAAGACAATTGAAAATACTAATCTAGACAACAAGATCAATGTAGAGTCAAAAGGCAGATTGCCTTTTGACTAGTGACTATGACATGCCATAGCTCACATCCCTTTCTAATATAAAAAGGTTTACAGGTATAAAAGTAGGAAGTTACTGACAAGTTCCACACCTTGGATATCTAACAGATAGGAGTGTGTTTGGAGGAGCTATCTCACTTAATCCTAGTCCCTGCTTGTTCAGATAACAACCTTTTGCATGCAAGGATGAGGATATTATGTTCTTGAAGGTTTCCTCCTCAAGAACATATTTTTCTGTCTTGGCTTTGCTGATCACAAGCTTAGCCTGACATTCAGTCAATTTAGTAATGAGATCTTTGATCTGAGTCCTGTAATTTGTATGCTCATGCTTAAGAGTTTAAATGGTTTTCTCTAAATCTTTTATTTTAAGTTTATAGTCATTTTCAGCTCTTTTAACATCGGATTTTAAAATGTTCAAGGACTCAAGGTCAGATCTTACTTCCAAATTATAGGACCTATACATGTTAACTTTAGCAATGCATTCAGGGGTACAGAGATGTTCCAATACCTTTGCTTCTTCATGATCAGCCAACAATGTTTGGTTTGGAGAGGCATCTTCCACCTGAAATCTCCAGTCAAAGCCTACTTCTTCAATAGCAACAGCAACATGTTGTTTGGATTGGCTTGGCTTCTCGGTTCTTGGAGCTGCATTAGTGTAGTTTGGTTTGGTTTGTGCTTGGCCACCATTTGTCCTTGGTGCCTTGCACTTTCTAGCAAAGTAGCCCATCTGGTTACAATTATAACACTTCATTTTGCTTTTGTCCACTCCAAACTTCCACTGACCACATTGCTGGGAAACTTTCTCCTGGCTCTTGTAGAACTTGTTGGTCCTGTGAGTGAGAATCTCCATGTACTCCAAATCATCTGGATGGATACAGTCCAAGTCTTCAAGGGTGAAGAGAAAGTTTCCACAACTTTCATCAGTAGACACAAAGGCTTGTGCAGAGTTTATCTCTTGGAATGGGCTTCCTTGGATGTAGCTATCCCTTGGTGTCTCGGGGAAGGTGATGAAAGGACCCTTTTATGAGTTTTCAAGGAAGCATATAAGATGATGCTGTGGTTCTATGCTATCCCTTTCAACTACATAAAGGGCTAAACTCTGCTGATTGTTGGAAGAGCTGCTCGATGGATTTTGCATGTTCATCTCCATCTGGTAGCCACTGAGGATACCATACAGCTTTGTGAGAGTAAGGGCAGAGAGGTTCTCAGTTCTCTTGATGGCCACACAATAGTGAGTCCATTATCTGGAAAGAGAGAACTTGAACTTCCTCACTATGTCTCTATTCTCAAGTTTTACTCCAACATCAGTTAGAGTGTCCATAATCTCAACATACCTGAAGTATTGTTGAGTTATGGTTTCACCTGTCTTGTAGGTGAAGTTCTCAAACTGCTACTTCAAGAAGGCTTTTTTGTTCTCTTTAGCTTCCTCAGACCCATCATACATGAGCCTTAGTGCATCCCAAAGCTGCTTAGCAGTCTTGCACTTCTTGATGCCTCTGTATATGGAGTTTGGAAGAGTAGTTTGTAGGGCAGTCATGGCTTTCTAATCTATGTCAATCTTCTTCCAGTTTTCTTCAGAATAGTCAGCCATTTCTTTTGGTATCATCCCACCTCCAGCATTGGCTGAAGAGGTACTTGGGATGTGAGGTCCTTCGACAACAGATCTCCACATCCCGCTGTCTTGAGATTTGATGAAACCTTCCATACGTTGGCACCAAGTGTCAAAGTCACCAGGAGTGATCAGTGGAGACTTTGTCATAGTACCGGTTTCCATATCAGCTTTAGCAAGAGCTGCATTTGAGTTGTTAAGTGTTCTGTGAAATTGAAGTGATCAAAGATGGTGAGATCTTACAATCAAGAGCCTGAAAAGCTCTGATACCAATTGCAGGACCGGTGAAGGGTGGTCAATGCAACAGTTTTACAAGGTGGAGAGATATGAAACACACTTAGCTAATCAAATTGGGAACCGGTTAGATGATACTAAGAACACAAGTAAAAGAATAAGAACAAGAACAAGAACACTCAAATATGGTTTTCAAGAATGATGTATATTGCCCTAAAGTTCTTACAAATGTTACAAAGCATACATAAGGATACAAGTACTTGAGACACTTTATACTACATCTTGCAACCGGCTATACTTTGAAGGCCAGCTGGATACACTAATCTAGAAAACAAGATCAATGTAAAGTCAAAAGGCAGATTGTCTTTTGATTAGTGACTATGACATGCCATAGCTCACATCCTAATCTATTACAAAAAGGATAAAAGGTACAAAAGTAGAAAGTTAGAGACCAATGACCATAATCTATAGTTGATAAAAACATGGACCTTTTTCACCAACTCATAAGTTGGTGAGTCTTTAGAGTGGTAACGGAAAGTTGTTCAGCTTTTGTCAAAAGGTGATTAGAGAAAGCAAGTCTTCTCTGTCTTAGGAAGAAATTAGTCTTTGACTTCGAAAGACTTTGTCTCTGAAGCTTCGGAAGACTTCATCTTTGGCTTCAGAAGATTTCATCATTTGGCTTTGGAAGATTTTACACTTAGCTTATTTTCTTTGAGTGGTGTAAAACTTCCGAAGTAACTTTACTCTGTGCTTTATGGATGCATGCTGGGAGCTCTTTGGTTGCATCAACCTTAAGTGTAAACCTTACACTCATACATACATATGTATGTGGTCTATTCAAATCAATAGGCAGATTGGAGAAAGATACTGTGTTACATATACTATGATTTCAGTTGATATGGCTATGTTTATCTTATGAAGCATGAATGTTTGAACATTTGAAATGCTCAAACATCACCAAAATGAAGTAGAAAAGCAGCTAGGTTAAACGATTAAGATACAATGTCTAGATCGAGGATGGGAATATCTTATTTAAGAATTTTAACAAACATCTAAGTAGATGTAATATCGTCTCACATCTTAATGGTGTGCCTAAAAGGAGAAATATAACAATATTAGATATGGTTCGGTCAATGATGTGTTTTACAAATTTGCCTCACTCTTTTTGTAGTTTTGCTTTTGAGACTGCCGCTAAAATACTTATTCTAGCTTTGACGGCAGACAAAATACCTTATGACATTTTGCATGGGGTCAAACCCAAAGTGTCCTACCTTAAGATATGGGGTTGTAATGCTTATATTACACGTGAATCTCTGAATAAACTAGAACTCCAAGGCGATAAAGTGGTTTTCATCGAATACCCAAAACAATCATCTATTACTTCTACAATCCTGTTGAAACCCAAGTTTTCATCAAATGTAAAGCTACCTTCTTATAGAAGGAACTCCTTGAATGAGGGATTGGAGAAAATCATATAGATTTAGAAGAAATCTAGGAAAGACCTATAACCAAAATCATATACTTAAACTAAAAGTCCACCTAAACCTGAGAGGATTCAAAATCGACAGTTAATCCAATCATCCACAGAAGTACTAGATATAGGCATGAAGGCGATAGATATATTAGAATTCATGAAAATGGTGACATCCTGATGGTGGATCAAGATGAACCTTGCTAATGACAAATCTACAATTTTGGACTCTGTATCCAAGAAATGGCGAGAAGCCAATGGGCATTGAGATGCAATTCATGTATGATACCATTTGTGGGACTTGGTTGATCTTTTTCTTGAATGATAAACTAGTGGATGTAAATGAATATTCAAGAAGAAGACCATCATAGATGGAAAGTAGCAGACCTATAAAGTATGATTGGTTGTGAAAGGATGGGTTCACTCAAACTCAAGGTGTTGATTATAAAGAAACTTCCTCACCGGTAGGTATGCTTAAGTCGATTTGGATACTGCTTGCCATTGTAGCGTATTATGACTATGAGATATGTCAAATGGATGTCAAAATCACGTTCCTAAATAGACAACTTGCTGAAGATGTCTACATGGTACAACCGGAAGGTTTTGAGGATCCAAAGAATCCTAATAAGGTTTACAAATTGAATAAATCCATTTATAGATTTAAACAAGCATCTCAAAGTTAGAATATTTGTTTTGATTAGAAAATCAAAGAGTTTGTTCTTATAAAAATGAAAACGAGCCCCGTGTTTACAAGAAGGTAAGTGGGAGCTATAACTTGGATAACTTCAAAGTAAAGTGTAGTAGCTCAATCCACAACAAAGTTTGAATACATAGCAGCATTTGATGCTGCAAAAGAGGCTACTTACATGAAGAAGTTCATTGCTGATCATAACATGGGCCCAATATACGAAAACCTATTGAGATATCATGTCATAAAACTGGTGCTATAGCTCAAGCAGTGGAACCAATGTCACATCATAGAAAAAAGAACATACTGAAACAGTTCCTTTACATAAGTGAAGTATTGGAATAAGGAGACATCATGATAAATAAGATTTGCATAAATCATAATCTAACAGATCCCTTTACTAAGCCTAGGCATCAAGCTAAACCTGAAGGGTATTCAGATAAGATAGTGCTTAAATCTGCTAGACAGTGCATATATTATGTATTAGTATTTGGTGCTTTCAAACATTAACAATTACATAGGATGTCTATTTTGATTTAATGGTTAAATGTTTTATAAACATGTATTCGTGTTCAAATTTTTATATGTTTAAGAATCCTTGAGTACTATAATCTAAATGTCCGCAGGTGATCTAATTCATGGAATCAATCTGAATTAAGACTAATGTGCGAAAACATATATATTAACTATTTAAAAGAATGGTTTCACAAATGCAGTTTTAAAAATAGGAATATCTAACTCGACTTCACACAAACAACAAGTCTACTGGTCATGCATAATATAGCGAGGTAAATCCATGTATAAATCCTAGGGACACGTTTTGACAGCTTTTAGTATTAAACTTTTATCGAGTTCTAGTCGGTTTTAAAAATTAGTTTGTTTAATTAAATCAAAAGAAAACTATTTTAGGAAAGAAAATTGAAACCGATTAAATTAAAGTGACTAATTAAACTTAAAGCACAAAAACTAAGAAATGACAACCGAGACAGACTAACAGGAATAAATCAAGAATAAAAGGCAACTATCTAGACCTGGAATCTTGTTGGTGATACTAATACTCTCGGGTTGTGGAGGGCTGACTGGTAACCGGTTCCAAAGATACATATAACTTAACCCCCCCCCCCCCAGCTATGCTAATTCTCCTCTCGGTCTTAATAACATAACCTAATGGAATTCTAAGGGATTTGTGAAGTTCACCGGGTGTGTAGGTTAAATTTCCTCTCAGTTCCTATGGTGATCTACGCCTAGGAGTAACCACCACTCAACCAAAACACAAAGTAATGATTAACACACAAAACCCTAATTAACAAACACAAAACTATCAACTAAGCATATGGAAACAAGATAATCATAATCATTCATCAAATCAGCATTCATGGGCATCAAAACCAGTAATCAAAAGTATTTGTACGCGAATATCAACCAATCAATATGCCAAAAACTCGAAATTATTAACAGTCATCCAACATTCATCCAAGATCTAATGAGTTTTTTGAAATTAGCTACTCATAGTCATCAAGTACAAATCAAACATCCAATTAAATGTGTTCATAAGTTGCATGAAGATCAAATGTCTAAACTGGATGATTAAAGTGTGAATATGCAAACTGGACATTTCTTTAATGCTTGATCTATGAACACTTGAAAACTTTAAAGCTTTAATTTGCTCATTTCCCCAAAATCGTATGTGTGTCTGTCTCGTCTTCATCTTCCTTTCTGCCGTCACATGCCTTAGTTTAAACAATAAATCATTAGGTTTTTTGTATTGATGTGCTATCCAAGACTAGAAGTCAGCCACTCCCTTTTTGACCTTACGTGGCCCATCTAACTTGCCCAGATGGGCTTTTTTTTTTTTTTTTTTTTTTTTTTCTTTTCTTTTTAATCACCATCTTCACATCTCACGTGACTTTAAGGCTTCAAGTTGGGACTTGCAAATCACCTTCAAGTTTTAATTGTTGTGTAGGACTTGAATATATTCCAGGTTCCTGTTTCAAACATTAGATACCCAACCAAGTCAAATATCAGTTATTTAATTAAAGGTACACATGTATAATTGAACTTATTTATAGATATATACGTATATATGCACGTATATACGTATATATGCACGTATATACGTATATATGCACGTATATACGTATATATGCACGTATATACGTATATATGCACGTATATACGTATATATGCACGTATATACGTATATATGCACGTATATACGTATATATACACGTATATATATACACATATATATATATACGTATATATACACGTATATACGTATATATATACGTATATATATACACATATATACACACATATATATATATACACACATATATATACATATATATATATATACACACACACATATATATATATACACATATATATATACACACATATATATATACATATATATATATATATACATACATACATATATACAAACACACACACACACACACACACACACACACACACACACATATATATATATATATATATATATATATATATATATATATATATATATATATATATATATGTTCTTGCCCACATCAAAGACTATATTGAATAACTAATTAGTTCATATAGATAAAAGCTCAATTGATTGAGGGACAATATTTTAATTCATTAGAGAATGATATCAGGACATAACTTGTTTTAAAAGGTACTTCATAGATCTAAGTGATAAGAACTTTTAAAAATGGTATGGTATATCTATCCTTCGACCAAAAGCTAAAAGTTGTTTTTTGACCTTATCTAACGTTGTTCAGTAAAAGGTGGTTATAAGTGTAATCGTTTGGGAGTAAAGCTAAGGTTAAACAAATGTTGTATGTGGTCAAATGAATTATGTGCTACTATGAAAATTGGAGTTGGGCATTCCGACACCCTCGTTGATTTTAGCTGGTGTTGAATGCTTCGCCACATTCAAACTAAAAGTATTTTGCTAGACCATTTCAAATTGAAAAATAGAACTAGAATAGTTGAACAATATATAAGAATAAAGTATGATACATATCTTACGTTCAACGAATGGCCGATATAAAAAGGATAAATTGATAAGGTTACCACGGCTAGAGTACTTGCTTAATTAAGAAGTTACTTGAACACAATGAACTAGTTGATGACTATAAAAAGTAAAACCTCGCCAAGGGCATTAAGATGTTGTTAGGTGTCCTCCACTGTATATGTTGAGGCATTTTTTTTGATGAATCCAAGTAGGAGTATGTTGGACATTAGATGTCTGATCATTGATAAATTTAATGTTACTATCGAAGTACGATTCAAAGAGTTCACCTTAAGTAACAACAAATAACAGCGTGTAATGGTTTCATGTTATGAATTACGAATTATAGTTTAATCGGTGATCATTAATTATATACAGAAATAAATAAATAAACGGGGAATGAATGTTTACTTTTAGTTAATGGTTTTAACTAATTAAAGGTTAATTAGTAATGACATATCAATTATTAAAACATTAATAATCAAAAGGACCTAAACGGAACTACCAAGGTTAATTATGTAAATAGTTAACATTTAAAAGAAGGGGATTAGGGTTTCCTTGATCCCTATCCCATCTAGCTGATGTTAACATCCCACATTTGTGACCATCGAGCGCCCAAACCGCCACCGATCGCCGCCACTTAGCACCACCATATTTGGCAAAACGTGCTTCGGGCTGCAAAAGTTACAAAGGTTGGATCTTTTGTAATTTCGGATCATCTAGCGAGATCGTTTTTGCTTCCTAGGAGTAAAGCTTTAAGTTTTATCGTCAAAAGTACAATCTCTAACCTATTCATGGTTGTTAATTATTTATACACATGTAATTGGATACCTATCTAGGATTTATTAATTAGAATAATTATTAAATGCTTCCGCTTAAATTTTAATATTGATGGTATGTAGGGTCGAATGTAAAATATGGTATTGTAACACCCGGAAAATTTTAAAAGACGAGAAAGAAGGAATAAATGTGAATAAAAGAAAGAAAAACACAATTTAACCCAAGTTGAGGGGCTAAATGTGTCAAAAGGACAAAAAGTATAAAAAAGTGGGTGCAAAAGGTGATGGCCGCCCACACCTTTCTGCATATTTTCTTTTCACCGGATTGTAGAGAGAGAAAGCAGGGAAGAGCTTCGGTTTTAGAGAGAAGGAAGAAGAAGAATTCGAATTCAAGGTAAGAATTCTTGGTTTTAAGTTGTTCTTGGCCGGCCTATGCCTCGGTTGCATGCTTATGTGTGTCTGTTTGTGTTTGGGTTGTGTTTCGTTGGGTTTTAGGTGTGTGAACTCACTGCATTCGGGTTTGAAGGAAGTCTTGCCCGAAAGATTGCATAAGGTGAGTTCTAGATCCCTGGTTTCTATGTTTTAAACCTGTTTTGGGGCTGGAAATGCATGTAACTAACTAATATGTCCTGTATTTTGTACCGTAAGTTTGGCACTGTTCTTTTAGTGGGTGTGTTAGGGCCTGCATGTTTTGCTCGGTTTATGTGGTTGTATGCTTGTTCTAAGAGATTAGCATGCTAGATCGGTGCGATGAATGTATAAGAATGAGGATTGGGAACTGATTATAGTGTAAGATGCGGTTTCAGGTTAGTTGATCATCCGCATTAAGTTTGAATATTTGCATGTGTTGTTCATCCGCATTAGTTAAGTCATTCATCCGCATTTGTTGTATGTTCATCCGCATTTGTTTTGCCCATGCGCATTTGCTTCAGTCATCCGCATTTGGTTCATGCGCATTTCTTTGGGACACTTGGAATATTTTCTGAGGTGT
The DNA here is from genome assembly GCA_025506505.1 of Flaveria sonorensis. NCBI lineage: Eukaryota > Viridiplantae > Streptophyta > Magnoliopsida > Asterales > Asteraceae > Flaveria > Flaveria sonorensis. Next base: position 44,113,857 of record CM046428.1, read on the forward strand.
TCATCCGCATTTGTTGTATGTTCATTCGCATTTGTTTTGCCCATGCGCATTTGCCTATTCATCCGCATTTGTTTATTCATCCGCATTTGTCTGTTCATCCACATTTGTTTGCTCATCCGCATTTCTTTAAGGAGATAGAATTTTCTGAGATTTTGGGATGTAGAGCTTAAGTGTTAAGAAAGGAGGTTTTATGGGGGACTGTGCTTGTTTATGATTTGCATGCTTTGTATGCTGTTGTGATGATGATGTTCCATGTTATGTTTATATCGTGACCTTACGTGGTGTGACGTATGAATATGCTTATGTAAAGTAGTACTTAACGAAAGTGGAAGATAACCAAAGAGAAGTAAGAAAGAATGAATGCATGCATTAATGAACGATCGGAAGTAAGAAAAGTCTTGCAAGCACTGTAAGGAGCTTCACACCCAATGAAGGGTGTTAGCTCAACGGTGTGCGGGTTAGCTACCCCAGAAGGATGCACACTGGGGTCTAGTCTTTGTGACTGACTATACGTATGGGACCATTGTCGCTTACCCCGGTGCTGGGCCCGCCTAGTGCATGATGTTTGAAGTGTATTTATAGTCTTCGGCCCAGTACCCGCCTTGTGCATGATGTTTGGGGTATAGCACATGGCATTGGTCCAAATGATGATACCCCGGTGCTGGGCCCGCCTCGGGCATGATGTTTGAAGTCTATTTATAGTCTTCGGCCCAGTACCCGCCTTGTGCATGATGTTTGGGGTATAGCTCGAGGCATTAGCCTGGAGCATAGAGAAGTGAAAGTAATAATGATCGAATGAAATGTACGATAAGAAAGAGAATGAATGAATGTAAGTTGATGTTGATGAAAGATAATAATGAGATTATCTATTTGTACGTATAATGTATGACCGCTTACGAAAGTAAAGTACGGTTTTAAACGAAAGAAAAGTATTTTATTTATAAAACTAGAACTCACTCAGCAACGCTGACTTTTATGTAATTTCCAGTTGGTAGGTAACGTTGCTGAGGATGGCACGGGGCAGCTACTTGGCATTTTTGGATGGCATCCGTTGTTTGAATTATAATATTTTTGTGATGTAATGCAACGAGTGATATTTTGTAACAGTGAACTGCAATGTATTATTTTGCAAAAGCAATTATAATGAAATGGTTTGTTTAAAAGAATTCCGCTGCAATATTTTGGTAAAGTTAATGTATGTTTTATGCCTTGTGTGCAATGATTGACCAGCAGTAAGCGTCCCGGGAACGGGGCCTTACAAGTTGGTATCAGAGCCAAAGTTTAAGTGAAACGGGTAAATATTTTCAAAAGAAACCTAAACTTATACTGAGAATGGGACAGAGGGATGGGATGCCATCAGGTATTTCTTTTCATTATGTTAACCGGTATTACGTGCGCATGTTATGTGATTTATGTGCTTCTTAGTAGATTTAGATACTTATGAGGTCAGGATAGGAAATGCTTAGGGTATGAAGAGTAAAGTGGCTAATCACAACTGGCCACTGTAATTAGGGACTTACTATACTTGACATAAACTGAGTTTTTACCTTGAATGACCATGTTGGTGTTTGAATCTTATAGCGTGTTAGAGGATGGCCGGTGGTAGATCTTCGAAGGCTTCTCGAGGTGGAGGTCGTGGTGGACGTGGTGCTGGACCACGGGTCACGAGAGGAAGGCCTAGAGCTGAAGAGGTAGTAGGGAAATTGGAAGAATGAGGTGGTCAGAGTTGAAGAAACTGGTGATCAAGGAGTTTTGTGCTCACCGAGAGCTCGATAAGCTTGAGAGGGAGTTCCTACAGCTGGAGGCGGGAACCAGGACACATCAGCAATATACCACCAAATTCAATGAGATGGCACGGCTGGTGCCGGATCAGGTGACACCCTTGTCACGAAAGATTAAGAGATACATTCAGGGCTTGCCGGCGGACATCCGCAGGCACATGATCACCGCCCGACCGAGCACGTTTAGGTCAGTGGTTGATCTGGCAGGGAGGCTATATGATGAACGGGAAGTGGTGGTGGCTGAGGTGAGTAAGAAAGGTGGTGGTGACCGGAACTGGAACGGGAAGAGGTTTGGTAGGGGTGGTGCCCCAACAAACAACAAGCGTGCACGGGTGGATGACCGCCGTATGGTCATATCTGGTGCGGGGTCGAAGAGGTGTGGCAAATGTGGAAAGGAGCATTTCGGAGAATGTAGGCGGGGATTGAATGTATGCTTCCTGTGTGGGAGGACAGGGCATATAGCAAAGGATTGTCGTATGGCCAGATGTTTTAACTGCGGCGGAGAGGGTCACATGAGCAGGGAATGCAAGAAGCCAAGGGCTGAGAGTTCCGGAGCGAAGAAGACGACCGAAACCGAAGGGCAGAAAGCAAGCGCCAGAGCATTCACGATGACCCAGGAGGAGGCTAGGACGCACCCCGATGTTGTGTCAGGTACGTTCCTAGTAAACCAAACTCTTGCCTCCATGTTATTTGATTCCGGTGCTAGTAAGAGCTTCATTTCTACTGCCTTTTGTGCTAAGTTGCCTTTAAGGAGTAGGAGTATTGACGAGCCCTTCGATGTAGAAACTGCCATAGGTAATCTACCAGGATTTCTAAGATGATGGAAGGCTGTGTCATAGAAGTAGAAGGTCATAAATTTCCTGTTAGACCATTCGTGATGACCTTAGGCGATTTCGATGTAGTCCTGGGGATGGACTGGTTAGCAGCCTACTAGGAAAATATCGTATGTCGCAAGAAGATGATTGGACTGACAGCGCCTGACGGGAGTTCGGTGACGATTTACGGTGATCGAGTTACTACGATTCCGTAGGTGATTTCAATGGCGGTGGCGGGAAAGCGTATGAGGCGTGGATGTAGTGCCTACTTGGCCTACGTAAAAGATGTTGATATGCCAACACCACAATTGTCTGATGTACCGGTTGTGTGTGACTTCCCAGAAGTGTTCCCAGAAGATTTACCAGGTGTACCGCCGGACCGTGAGATTGAGTTTCAGATCGACTTGATACCCGGTGCCCAACCTGTTGCTAAGGCGCCGTATCGGTTAGCCCCCTCTGAGCTGAAGGAATTGATGGAGCAACTGCAAGAGTTTCTTGATAAGGGGTTCATTAGACCGAGTATCTCTGCATGGGGTGCCCCGGTTTTGTTTGTAAAGAAGAAGGACGGTAGTATGAGGATGTGTATTGACTACCGCGAGCTGAACAAGTTGACGGTGAAGAATCGGTATCCATTACCGAGGATTGATGACCTGTTTGATCAGCTCCAAGGTGCCAGTTGGTTTTCAAGAATAGATCTCCGATCTGGTTACCATCAGTTGAAGGTGTAGGAGCAGGATATTCCTAAAACAGATTTTCGTACATGTTATAGACACTACGGGTTCCTCGTTATGTCTTTCGGTTTAACCAACACGCCAGCTGCTTTTATGGATCTGATGAATCGAGTGTGTCGGCCGATGTTGGATAAATCAGTGATTGTGTTCATCGATGATATCTTGATTTATTCAAAGAGCGAGGTGGAACATGCCGGTCACATTCGAGAGGTATTAGAGACGTTAAGAAGGGAGAAGTTGTATGCTAAGTTCTCCAAGTGCGCGTTCTGGTTGCGCGAGGTTCAGTTTTTGGGTCACGTGGTGAATCTCGAGGGGATTATGGTAGACCCAGCAAAAGTGGAAGTTGTGATGCAATGGAAGTCTCCAAGGACGCCATCCGAGATCCGTAGTTTCTTGGGGTTGGCGGGCTATTATAGGAGATTCATCCAAGACTTCTCCAAGAGAAGGCTTTCGAAGAGATGAAGACGAGGTTGACTCAAGCTGCTATCATATCATTACCCGAAGGGAGCGAGGATTTGGTGGTTTATTCAGATGCTTCATACTCGGGGTTGGGTTGCGTACTGATGCAGCGAGGAAAGGTTACAGCTTACGCATCCCGACAATTGAAGGTTCATGAGGTGAATTACCCTACTCATGATTTAGAGCTAGCAGCTGTGGTCTTTGCATTAAAAATTTGGAGGCAGTACCTGTACGGGACGAGGTGCACCATCTTCACTGACCATAAGAGCTTGAAGTACTTCTTCGAGCAAAAAGATTTGAACATGAGGCAAAGGAGATGGTTGGAGCTGATAAAAGATTATGATTGTGAAATCCATTACCATCCGGGCAAAGCCAATGTAGTGGCGGATGCCCTTAGCCGAAAGGAGAGGCCTGAACCAATTCGGGTGAAGGCTTATCAATTAGTTATGACCTCAAACGTAATGAAGCAGGTCAAGGAGTTTCAAGACGAGGCGTTGAAAGAAGATCGTCTTAACTTCGAAAGGATGAGAGGTCTAGTCGCGGAGTTGGGTGAAAACTCTCTCGGTGTTAAAACCCGATTTGGACGAATGTGGATTCCTAGTTGTGGGAATCTACGTGGGAAGATCATGGACGAAGCTTATAAGACTCGATACTCCATTCATCCCGGTGCCACAAAAATGTAGCAGGATATGAAGAAAGATTATTGGTGGCCGGGTATGAAGCGTGACGTAGTGGAGTACGTGAGTAAGTGCCTTACTTGCTTGCAAGTGAAGGCGGAGCATCAGAAGCCATACGGGAAGATCCAACCCTTGGATATTCCTGAATGGAAGTGGGAGCATATCACCATGGACTTTATCACGAAGCTACCGCGTACCATGAAGGGGTACGATGCCATATGGGTGATAGTCGACCGTCTGACGAAGAGTGCTCACTTCCTACTGATCCGAGAGACGTATTCATCTGAGAAGTTAGCGGATCTATTCATCAGGGAGATTGTAACTCGTCACGGTGTGCCGGTGTCTATTGTTTCTGATCGTGACACTCGGTTTACATCTAAGTTCTGGAAGAGATTTCATGATGCAATGGGGATGAGGTTACACATCAGCACGACTTATCATCCATAGACGGATGGCCAGTCAGAGAGAACCATTCAGACGCTTGAGGATATGCTTCGGGCATGCGTCATTGATTTTGGAGGTAGTTGGGATGACCACTTACCGTTAGCGGAGTTCTCATACAATAACAGTTATCATGCCAGCATTGGTATGCCCCCTTATGAGATGCTATACGGTAGAAGATGTAGAACACCCGTTTGTTGGAGTGATATTGGTCTTAGAGAGTTGGGAAGTATTGAGGTGATTGAGGCTACGACTGAGAAGCTCGAAAAGATCAAAGCCTATATGAAGGCAGCCAAAGATAGGCAGAAGTCGTATACTGATAAGAGACGTAGACCAATTGAATTCCAGGTGGGCGATAGAGTTATGTTGAAAGTCTCACCTTGGAAGGGTATCATTCGGTTCAGGAAGCAGGGCAAGTTGAGCCCGAGATACATAGGGCCTTTCCGAATCATTGCTCGAGTAGGAGAGGTGGCCTACAGGTTGGAGTTACCCGATGAGTTAAGTGGAATTCACCCTACATTCCATGTATCTCATCTGCGGAAGTGTTTAGCTGACGAAGATATGGTTGTACCACTGGAAGACATTGAAGTTGATGAAAGGCTCAATTATATGGAGCAACCAGTTGCAATCATTGATCGCAAGCAGAAGAGGTTAAAGAATAAAGTGGTTCCCCTGGTGCGTGTACAGTGGAAGCACAGGAAGGGATCCGAGTCTACGTGGGAGACTGAAGAAGAGATGAGGCAGTATTACCCACATTTATTAGAGGAATAACAGGTTTCGGAGACGAAACCTATATAAGGGGGGTGGACTTGTAACACCCGGAAAATTTTAAAAGACGAGAAAGAAGGATTAAATGTGAATAAAAGAAAGAAAAACACAATTTAACCCAAGTTGAGGGGCTAAATGTGTCAAAAGGACAAAAAGTATAAAAAAGTGGGTGCAAAAGGTGATGGCCGCCCACACCTTTCTGCATATTTTCTTTTCACCGGATTGTAGAGAGAGAAAGCAGTGAAGAGCTTTGGTTTTAGAAAGAAGGAAGAAGAAGAATTTGAATTCAAGGTAAGAATTCTTGGTTTTAAGTTGTTCTTGGCCGGCCTATGCCTCGGTTGCATGCTTATGTGTGTCTGTTTGTGTTTGGGTTGTGTTTCGTTGGGTTTTAGGTGTGTGAACTCACTGCATTCGGGTTTGAAGGAAGTCTTTCCCGGAAGATTGCATAAGGTGAGTTCTAGATCCCTGGTTTCTATGTTTTAAACCTGTTTTGGGGCTGGAAATGCATGTAACTAACTTTTTAATATGTCCTGTATTTTGTACTATAAGTTTGGCCCTGTTCTTTTAGTGGGTGTGTTAGGGCCTGCATGTTTTGCTCGGTTTATGTGGTTGTATGCTTGTTCTAAGAGATTAGCATGCTAGATCGGTGCGATGAATGTATAAGAATGAGGATTGGGAACTGATTATAGTGTAAGATGCGGTTTCAGGTTAGTTGATCATCCGCATTAAGTTTGAATATTTGCATGTGTTGTTCATCCACATTGGTTAAGTCATTCATCCACATTTGTTGTATGTTCATCCGCATTTGTTTTTCCCATGCGTATTTGCTTCAGTCATCCGCATTTGGTTCATGCGCATTTCTTTGGGACACTTGGAATATTTTCTGAGGTGTTCATCCGCATTTGTTGTATGTTCATCCGCATTTTTTTTGCCCATGCGCATTTTCCTATTCATCCACATTTGTTTATTCATCCGCATTTGTTTATTCATACGCATTTGTCTGTTCATCCACATTTGTTTGTTCATCCGCATTTCTTTAAGGAGACATAATTTTCTGAGATTTTGGGATGTAGAGCTTAAGTGTTAAGAAAGGAGGTTTTATGGGGGACTGTGCTTGTTTACGATTTGCATGCTTTGTATGCTGTTGTGATGATGATGTTCCATGTTATGTTTATATCGTGACCTTACGTGGTGTGACGTATGAATATGCTTATGTAAAGTAGTACTTAACGAAAGTGGAAGATAACCAAAGAGAAGTAAGAAAGAATGAATGCATGCATTAATGAACGATCGGAAGTAAGAAAAGTCTTGCAAGCACTGTAAGGAGCTTCACACCCAATGAAGGGTGTTAGCTCAACGGTGTGCGGGTTAGCTACCCCAGAAGGATGCACACTGGGGTCTAGTCTTTGTGACTGACTATACATATGGGACTATTGTCGCTTACCCCGGTGCTGGGCCCCCCTAGTTCATGATGTTTGAAGTGTATTTATAGTCTTCGGCCCAGTACCCGCCTTGTGCATGATGTTTGGGGTATAGCACATGGCATTGGTCCAAATGATGATACCCTGGTGCTGGGCCCGCCTCGGGCATGATGTTTGAAGTCTATTTATAGTCTTCGGCCCAGTACCCGCCTTGTGCATGATGTTTGGGGTATAGCTCGAGGAATTAGCCTGGAGCATAGAGAAGTGAAAGTAATAATGATCGAATGTATGATAAGTAAGAGAATGAATGAATGTAAGTTGACGTTGATGAAAGATAATAATGAGATTATCTATTTGTACGTATGATGTATGACCGCTTACGAAAGTAAAGTACGGTTTTAAACGAAAGAAAAGTATTTTATTTATAAAACTAGAACTCACTCAGCAACGCTGACTTTTATGTAATTTCCAGTTGGCAGGTAACGTTGCTGAGGATGGCACGGGGCAGCTACTTGGCATTTTTGGATGGCATCCGTTGTTTGAATTATAATGTTTTTGTGATGTAATGCAACGAGTGATATTTTGTAACAGTTAACTGGAATGTATTATTTTGCAAAAACAATTTTAATGAAATGGTTTGTTTAAAAGAATTCCGCTGCAATATTTTTGTAAAGTTAATGTATGTTTTATGCCTTGTGTGCAATGATTGACGAGCTGTAAGGGTCCCGGGAACGGGGCCTTACAGGTATTAGTGCCAGTGCCTGGACGGTGTGCTAGTAAGGACGTTGGGCTTTTAGTGGGGGAAGATGTAACATCCCACCTCAGTTATGAAGGAGACAAATGACAATTCTAGTAGGGATGGTGTAAACTCTCACTTTGGAGGGTGTAAACTCTCACATGTGTTGAGCTGATCAGATAAGATTTAGTAGGCTTGCACCTTCCCGAGGACATGTCTTGAAATAGAAGTTCTTGGAGATGTTGTAACAAGGTTATGTATTTTTGTCACACTCCCTCTTATAGCAGAAATACGAGGATGTAATGGACGGGATCCTCATAACACATTGATCATTATAGAGATGCATTAAATGAAAGAAAGCTAACGTGTCATGACGTCACCTGACACAACGGAGACTTGTGTCGCGGTTAGTCAATTCCACGACAAAACATAGTCAACCAACAATATAAATATGAATCCAAACGAAAACATGATCAATAAAGATAATCCAAAACATAATTGTCAAAGACACCCAACAAGTTTAAAATGCAATTTCTATGGTCATCACTAAGGCAGCATCCCTAGCTATCCTCAATGGTTGTTACCTGAAAAGACATGCTCAAAAAGGTCAACCTATTGTTGGTGAGTTCGTAACTTTAAATAATAAACAAAACTTGATGCTGTGTAATAGTTTGGTAGGACATAAGTGCATACAGTTATAAGCAAGCAACATCACATGTAAACATGAGCCTCACAACAAAACCTATGACGTACACACAGATCTTGTCAGAACATATTCACCCTGGGGCCCGTCCGTGGCCACTGTCAGTCCCAACTAGTATACCAACAAACAAGGGTGGGGGTGTCAAACCAATAGTACTTTCAATACCTGTCCATCGGCTCCAACACCGGAGTTAAATAGTTGTGAATAAAGAACCACACAGAAAACTCATGCATTTACCAATTATTAACTTACAAAACAGTAAACACAATAGTTCTAAAGAATAAATGAGTTCACATCATAAAAAGGGTGAGCATACTTTTCCCCCTAAGTTTTTATAAACAAATAAAATGAAAACGGGGCCGCGAAACTCACCTTGAAAAGATTAGAAAACAAAGCGAACAAAAAGCTTCCAAAAGGTGCGAGCAACATATGGTCAAACACCTATAATTAATTGTAAATTAAATCTTAAAACACATCTAAGGAGAATAGATACGTTTAGTCGGCTCGGGTCGGTTCGGATTTATTGCATGACGCGCACACAACATATGTATGCTTCTATACTCTATAAAATAATAATAATAATAATGTAAGGTTATATTAGAAGGATGATGCAACCAAAGAAGCCAAAACAACCAAGGTGCTTCCTGCATGCATGCACTGATGTACAAGGTAGAAGTTACTTTGGAAGTTTTACACTCTCAGCAGAAAATATTCTAAGTGTAAAATCTTCCGAAGCCAAAGTCCAAATCTTCCGAAGCCAAAGATGAAGTCTTTCGAAGCTTCAGCGACAAAGTCTTCCGAAGCCAAATGTTGTGAAGACTGATTTCTTCCGAAGACAGAGAGGACATGCTTTCTCTGATCTACTTTTTCATAAAGCTGAATTACTTTCCGTTGCAACTCTGAAAACTCACCAACTTATACAAGTTGGTGAAAAGGTCTATGCTTTTGTAAACTGTAGATTATGGTCTTGGGTCTGTAACTTCCTACTTTGTACCTGTTATTCTTTTTACATTGATCTTGTTGTCTAGATTAGTGTTTCCAACTGGCTTTCAAAGTATTGACGGCTGTAGGATGTAGTATAAAGTATCTCAGGTCCTTGTATTTCTTTTTATGCTTTGTAACACGTGTAATAGAACTTGAGAGCAATATATAGCATCCTTGAAAACCATATTCGTCTGTTCTTGTTCTTAGTTTTGTCTCAGTTATTTTTTTTTCTTAGTATCATTTACTCAAACCCGGTTCCCCATTTGATCTGTTAAGTGTTCTAAAACTCTCTTCATTGTAACACTGATTGTATTGACCATCCCTTAACCGGTCCTGCAATTGGTATCAGAGCATTTTAGGCTCTTGATTGTAAGATCTCACCATCTTAAATCCCTTCATTTTCACAAAACACTTAACATCTTAAATGGCAGCTATCACAAAGGATGATATGGAAACTAGTACTATGAAAACGTCTCCACTGATCACTTTTGATGACTTTGATACTTGGTGCCAAAGAATGGAAGGCTTCATCAAGTCTCAAGACTCTAGGATGTAGGGATCTGTTGTCTATGGACCTCATGTACCATCCACCTCTTCAGTTGCTACTAGTGGTGGTATGATACCAAAGGAAGTGGCTGACTATTCTAATGAAGACTGGAAGAAGATAGACATAGATCCGAAGGCCATGACCTACCTCCAAACTACTCTTCCAAACTCTATCTATAGAGGCTTCAAAAAGTACAAGACTGCCAAGCAACTATGGGATGCATTGAAGCTGATGTATGAGGGGTCAAATGAAGCAAAGAGAACAAGAAGGACCTCTTGAAGCAGCAGTTTGAGAACTTCACCTTCAAGACAGGTGAAACTATGACTCAACAATACTTCAGGTATATTGAGATTGTGGACACTTTAATGGATGTTGGAGTAACTCTTGAGAATAGGGATATTGTAAGGAAGTTCATGTCCTCTCTTCCCAGACAATAGACACACTACTGTGTGGTCATTAAGAGGACTGAGAACCTCAAGACCGTTACTCTCACTGAGTTGTATGGTAACTCTAACAATCAGTAGAGTTAAGCCCTTCATGTGGTTGAAAGAAATTGAAGAGAACCACAACATCATCTCATCTGCTACCCTGACAACTCAGAAAAGGGTCCTTTCATCACCTTCCCGGAGACACCAAGAGAGAGCTACATCCAAGGAAGCCCATTCCAAGAGACAAGCTCTTCACAAGCCTTTGTGTCTACTGATGAAAGCATAGACAACTTTCTCTTTACCCTTGAAGACATGGATTGTATCCATCCAAATGATCCATAGTACATGGAAATAGTCTAGCAGATGGCTCTTCTTACTTACAGAGCCAAGAAGTTTTACAAGAGGACAGGGAGGAAGTTTTCTAGCAATGCAGCCAGTTGAAAGTTTAGGCTGAACAAAAGCAAAGTGAAATGTTACAAGTGTAACCAAATGGGACACTTTGTTGGATAGTGCAAGGCACCAAAGACAAATTGTGGCCAAGCACAAACCAGACAAAACTACACTGATGGAACTCCCTAAAATGAGAAGCCCAAGCAGTAAGCTACAGTTGCTGTTGAAGAAGGAGGCTTTGAGTGGAGCTTTCAGGTTGAGGATTCATCTCCAAACCAAGCACTGATGGCAGATCATGAAGAAGCCAAGGTATTGTAACATCTTTATACACCTGAATGTATTGCTAAAGTTAACAAATATAGGTCCTATAACTTAGAGATGAGATCTGATCTTGAGTCCTTAAACATCTTAAAAGCTGATTTCAAAATACCTGAAAATGATTACAAACTTAAAATAGAAGATTTAGTGAAAACCATTTCAACTCTTAAGCATGAACATACCAACTACAGGACTCAGATAAAAGATCTCATCACTTAGTTAACTGAATGTCAGGCTGAGCTTGTGATCAGCAAAGCCAGGGCAGAAAAACATGTTCTTGAAGAAGAGACCTTCAAGAACATGATATCTTCATCCTTGCATGCAAAAGTTTGTTATCAGAATAAGCAGGGACTGGGATCTACTGAGATACATCCTCCACACACTCTATTGTCTGTAAGATCTCCAAGGTGTGGAACCTATGAAGATGACCTTCTCCTCATAAACCCCATTGATGAAGAGGATGAAGATGATATAGTGAAGGATGATTCTGAGAAGAGTAAAGAAGATCATCCTAAAATGGGTCACTATTCTCCTGAGGAGAGCAAAGAATCTGGGATGACCAAGAGGAAGAACTTGATCAGGAAAGCAAAGAGAAAATCAAAGAAGGCTCAAGTGATCAAGGTCACTTTCAACTCTAAGCAGAAACAAGTGTTTATCTCTGCAGGAATTGAAGTGGTGAAGGCTGAAGACTCAACTATGAACTCTAGTACTAAGAGTTCTAGTTCATGTCCAACTTATTATAGAAAAGAGAAGAAGGCTGATCAGTTGTGCATCACTGCTACACAGCCTGAACCATCCAGTTTCAAGAGCAAGCCTCACCTTAAGAAGCTTGTTGCATCATCTGTGAAGATGAAGATGGAGGCGGAAAGTGATCAAGTTCAGTCTTTCTCTCAAAAGAAGACTCTTAGAAGGAAGCAAATGGATTGCATCATGTGTGATAGTACTTCTCATCTTGCTAAGGATTGCATCTAAAATCCTAAAAATACTATTCACATAATCAAAGAGAAAACTTTTGAGAAGAACTAGCTTCAGAAGGAAAATCTTTTCCTTAGAAAGCTCCAAGGTGAAAAAGAAGACAAGTGAAAACTTGCCTTCGGAAGAAATTTGGTGTCGAAAGAAAGTAATGCTTCCGAAGTACTGAAGCCTGGTACAGTGAAAGCAAGATCTATCGAAGGTCCAGTCTCCAAACCTTCCGAAGTTTGTCAAAACTTCAGAGGTGTTGAAGGTCAAGTCCAATCTTTCAAAGATGGTGTGGAAGATGAAGAAACACCAAGTGACTGAAAGTTCTTCATCAACAATAGCTAGTGATCCCCAAAGCTTGAACATAGGATCAGTTACTGTTACATTATCTTCAAATCACTTTGATAAGCCCAAGACCAAGGCTTGGGTTTTCCAAATGGGACAGATAAAGCCCGGTATCTTCAAGGCTATGAGGAAGCCAACTGCTGGCTTCTCAGGGGTAGAAACAACCTTTGTACCAAAAATGTTAGAGCTTATTGCTCAAGGTGACAATCTAGCAGCACCAGCTAGTGTTGAACTCACATCTTCTACTTCCTAACCACCAATACAGCCAAAAAATAACCATCACCTACCAAAGAAAATCCAAACGAACCCCTGTACATGCTACTCAGTTTGTGCAGGCCCCTATGTCATCACCCATACAGGAGGAAGTAGACACTGGAGCTCCCACTTCTCCTGAGGAGCAAACCACTCCCATCTCACCAATGATTAGTGCTGAGGTTCCTCATGCTCAGCCTGATGAGCTCACTACCCCACAACCTTAAGCCTTCACTCAGAGTTTCAAAAATTTAGTGAACAACCTTCAGGGGACAGTTACCATCCCCAGGCTCTTGATCTAAACCCACCAATCCCAAACCTTGAATTCTATGATGATGAAGACATGGGCTTTAGTGAGTATCATGAGTCTCTCTTCTCCACCCCTGCTCAAGGAGAGATGAGTACTCCTGTTTCTCCTATGTCTAGCCCACATCATCCACCTACTACTAAGGTGGATCTCCCTAAACTTGTTTAGGAGGTCCATATGGAAGAGGCTCTCACTTCAGCAAGTGTTTACATCATTAAGACCTCAACCATGGCAACCCAGCCTCTTGAAACTTCTCTTGAAGTTGTCATGATGCAGGGGAAATCTAGCAGCCAAGAACAAAGTGTTGGTGATGAGCAAGAAGACCTTGGTCCTATTCTCTCATCCCCCTGTGATTTCTGATGAAGATGAGGGGAGTCTGAAACTAAAGGTGCAAAAACTGACAAAAAACATGCACCTATTTAGTCTCAAAGATAAGTCACCTGGAATCTCAGGTGACTGCCTTCCAAAGGAGGGTCAATGATTAGCAACTTGAGATCACCGATCTCAAGGGCAAGTTAGCTGAGAGACCACTCTGGAGAACTCAACCAGGTCCACAAGAACCTGTGAATATGACAGACCCAGGCCCAAGCTCACTTATGCAAGAAGGTGATGCTACCAAAAAGGGGGAGAAAGTCCAAACAATCACAGAACCTGGGAGTTCTTTAAAGAGTATTAACTTGGAGGATTCACCACCCTCACTTGCAATGGTCCATACTCAGCAACCTCCTTAAAGTCTACATGGATGTGGACTTACTTGCCCAAGTCTACATGGATGTGGACTCACTCATACAAATTTGTTTGAGGAGGGTATTCTCAGAGCTATGCATATCCCATCTCATCACTCTAAGAATCCAATCATGGGATGGAGGTATGACACTGGTAGAAGAGCTCTGGTATCTCTAGATCTCAGGGTCAACAGAAAATTTTTAATATTTTCAACCTGAGCTTCTATGAGAGCATCCATCTGATTGATCTTCCACTTGTCAATCCAAGACAAAACAGACAAGCTACAAGATTAGCAGATAGGATTCAAGAAAGGGTGTTTGAAGAATACAAGCTGAGGTCAAGACTATACAGACAGAGGCTAGCAGGTAAGGCTTTTGGTCAACTGGATGTTGAGGTGGACCCTAAGATTAGCTTCAAAGGGGAAGCCTTGACTGAAGGCCCAGAAGTTGAACCTGTGGACTTTGAGAAAGGAACTTCTTCCACACTCATTACCCTCAGTGAGGCACCAGCTGGTGGAGGTGCTTCACAACCTCTCTCTGGCCAGAGCTTGACTGCTGAGTCAAGCAATGAAGGCCAAAGCTCTCTCCACCCTGAGTCACCAAGGCCTATGAGTTACAAAGGGAAAAGGAAACTGACTTATAAGGAGATTAAGGAGGAGGAAAGAGAGAGGAAGAGGAAGCTAAGGGGAGAAAGTTCAAGAGAGTCTCCAGGCTTCATGGAAGCTGCCATCAGGGCTACCCCCAGGCCAAATACTCAGGACGATGAGTTGAGGGCAGCCAAGATTAACTACTTGGGGACCAGAAACTACAATATGGATGAACTACTCTCTCTCCCCTTAGATGAACTGAATGAACTGGCTGATAAAGAATTGTACAAGGAGAGGAAGGAGGCAGAGTATGTAGCATTGCTCCTCAAGAACAAGGAAGAAAGGAGACAGAAAAGGCTCTACAAGCATGCTCCTACCCTCTCCCCAGTTCAACAAAGTCAAGAGCCATCATCCAAAAGAGCCAAAAGAAGTCTGCTGACAGACAAAGGATGATGAGCTTCTTGAAGCTATATGGATTCTCCGAAAGGAGGCTTGGTCCAATGTCTCGATTCACTATGGATGAGCACATTAGAATGATCAAGAAAAAGATTAAAAAGGGAAAGCTTGTTGACTTGCATTCTCCACCAAGTCCAGCTCAACCTGAGGTTGTCAAGGTTGAACCCCTTGAGACAACATAACTTCCTCTTCTGATCCATAGTAGGGTCCTCTTCACTCTCCTTCTGAACCTGTAAGAGAAGAGAACCCAACTAAGAGAGACACAGTAGAACAACCTGGTGCTGAAGACGTGTCCTCTCAGTTAAAGACTTTAAAGAGGAGGAAAAGGATGACTATGAAGAGTGTTTCCAAGAAGAAGACCAAGGCATCCACCTCTACACCTCAGGATGAGACAGAGCGTCCTGAGGTAGTGCTAGAGAGTTTGCTCAACCAACTCCAACTCAAAGAGGAGCCTCTTACAACAGGAAGACCCATTTTGTCCTAGACTTTTACTGCTAATCCAGACAGGTGGTATGTCATCAGAGATCAAGGAGGTCAAGATGTCTATTTCTAACAAGACATGCTTGATCTTCCTCTATATGATCTCCATGACATGAGAAGATATTATGGTAGTCTAAGGAATCTTGACCAGATGATGAAGCAAGGTATGGTCTTGATTCTAATAAGGACTGTCAACATGTGAGTAACTTCTCTGTTTTGGTAGCATCAACCTAGGGGGAGTTTGTAAGGTTATATTAGAAGGCTAATGCAACCAAAGAAGCCAAAACAACCATGGTGCTTCCTGCATGCATGCACTGATGTACAAGGTAGAAGTTACTTCAAAAGTTTTACATTCTCTAAAGAAAATATTCTAAGTGTAAAATCTTCTGAAGCCAAAGTCCAAATCTTCCAAAGCCAAAGATGAAGTCTTTCGAAGCTTCAGAGACAAAGTCTTCCAAAGCCAAATGTTATGAAGAATGATTTCTTCCAAAGACAAAGAGGACATGGTTTCTCTGATTTACTTTTTCATAAAACTGACTTACTTTCCACCGCAACTCTGAAGAGTCACCAACTTATACAAGTTGGTGAAAAGGTCCATGCTTTTGTAAACTGTAGATTATGGTCTTGGGTCTGTAACTTTCTACTTTGTACATGTTATCCTTTTTATAATATAAAAGGATGTGAGTTATGGCATGTCATAGTCACTAGTCAAAAGGCAATCTGTCTTTTGACTCTACATTAATCTTGTTGTCTAGATTAGTGTTTCCAACTGGCTTTCAAAGTATTGACGTCCCTAGGATGTAGTATAAAGTATCTTAGGTCCTTGTATTTCTTTTTATGCTTTGTAACACTTGTAATAGAACTTGAGAGCAATATACAACATCCTTGAAAACCATAATCGTCTGTTCTTGTTCTTAGTTCTGTCACAGTTACTTGTGTTTTTAGTATCATTTACAGAAGCTCGGTTCCCTATTTGATCTGTTAAGTGTTCTAAAACTCTCCTCATTGTGAGACTGATTGTATTGACCATCTCTTAACCGGTCCTACAAAAATAATAATAATAATAATAATAATAGAAATAATAATAATACAACCCACACACCACTCAAACACACACAACACACACACAACCTTATACACACACACACCCTCTTCACCCTAAACACACACGTTCTGTACACACACTAAGCACATTCACATTCCCATGCACGGGTCACACACTAAACCAAAACACACACTAAAGACATTCACACACACACACACACACACTAAAGACATTCACTAACACACTACACACACACACACACACACACACACACACTACACACAGACACACACACAGTTCATACACACACATTACATATATATATCCACGCACTCGGTTTCAACACATATATGGCAGCACATATATATATATATATGTATATATATGAAACACACACTGTCATACCCACCTACACATATCACACAGTAGCCGAGGGCTGCTATGTTTGTGTTTCCTCTCGGTCACCCACACACACACACTGCGCACACACATGGCCGTCACACCCTACACACGCACACACACTATACACACACACACCTGACACACACACACACACCGGACACACACACCCGCACACACACTGCACACACATATATTATACGCACACACAGACATCGCATGTATATATATATACATACTCCTGTAATCGCACACCCGATTCGGTTAACGCACATACCGAGCGACGCACACTTACGGTTACAAACACACACCCAAACACACACCGAAGCACATCCTATACATACACTCTACTCATACACATACATAAATACGAATCAACCTGAACACCCGAACCGAATCTACGAAATCAAACACCATGAAATGAAACGAATCTAGGTTCTCGACGATTGGTTACCTGCGAAGCAACCAAACGGCTTGAGGTGGCAACCAACGGCGACTAACGGCGGGGGGGGGGGGGGGTCGAATAGGATTAGGCCGATGGTTAACATTATATATATATATATATATATATATATATATATATATATATATATTATAATATTTAGACTTAGGACCCTAGATTTTAGATTAATTAATCCCTTAAGTTTATTTAAATTACAATTTAAACCCTAAACTTTAATTATAATAATATAATTATACTATTATTAATAATACTAATAATAATAGTCTTAATAATATTAATAGTAATAGTAATAATTTTAATATTGATAATAATGGTACTAATTATACTATTAAAGATTAATTGTGTTAATTATCATTTATGTAATATTTGTTTAATTCATTTTATCATAATATTAGGTTAACATGCAAAGCAGATACGACAAATTTCGATTTGAAAACGAAATAATTACGCAAAGATAATAAATACACGAGGAGAGTTAACGAACTTCGCGTCAATTAACGGACCTGAGAGTGACGGATGTCACAGTATCCCCCAGTTGAGAGAATTTCGTCCCGAAATTCAGCTTTAGTTAGATCTCGAAGCTCTATCCGCGAACAGATGCGGATATTTAAGTTTTAACTGGTCTTTCCATTCCCATGTAAATTCTGGCCCTCGCTTAGAGTTCCATCTCACTCTGAAAATTGGAATCTTGCTGCGCTCCAACCGCTTAACTTCCCGATCCATAATTTCTATTGGTTCTTCCACAAAGTGAAGTTTCTCATCAATCTTGATTTCCTCAATCGGAAAATGAAGGGATCCATCAGCTAAACATTTCTTAAGATTCAATACATGGAATGTATCATGCAGACAACTAAGCTCTTCGGGTAACTTTAACCGATACGCAACAGAGCCAATTCTTTCAATGATTTCGAATGGTCCAACATACCTCGGAGCTAACTTTCCTTTCTTCCTGAAATGTACGATTCCCTTCCAAGGAGAAACTTTCAATAAGACAAAATCATCCACACTAAATTCCAGAGGTTTTCGTTGATTATCAACGTTACTTTTCTGACGGTCTCTAGCTGCCTTAAGTCTATCCTTGATTTGGAATATCTTATCAGTTGTTTCCTGGATGATCTCTGGACCTGTCAGTTGACTTTCACCTAGCTCAGTCCAACATACTGGGGACCTACACTTCCTTCCATACAACGCCTCAAATGGAGCACATCCAATGCTCGTATGATAACTGTTGTTATAAGAGAATTCAACCAACGGTAAATGAGTATCCCAACTCCCACCAAAGTCAAGCACACATGCCCTAAGCATGTCTTCGAGAGTCCGTATCATATGTTCACTTTGACCATCCATTTGTGAATGACAAGCAGTACTTAAATCTAATCGAGTTCCCATTGCCTTCTGTACAGTCTGCCAGAACCGTGATGTAAATCGACTATCACGATCTGATATAATTGACACAGGCACTTCGTGCCTAGCCACGATCTCGTTTCATATAATCTTGCTAACTTTTCCATCTTATAATCCTCTCGATTCGGTAAAAAGTGAGCGGATTTCGTCATTCGATCCACAATAACCCAAATCAAATCATGCCCGCTACTTGTTCTAGGCAACTTAGTGATGAAGTCCATTGCTATATTTTCCAATTTCCATTCAGGAATTTCCGGTTGTTGCAATAGTCCTAACGGTTTTTGATGTTCGTATTTGACTTTCGAACAAGTCAAATATTCGCTTACATATGTCGCAATGTCTTTCTTCATACCTGGCCACCAATACAATTCTTTAAGATCTTGGTACATCTTGTCTGCACCAGGATGAATAGAATACTTAGATTTTTGTACTTCATTCATAACTAGGGTTCGAACATTTCCCCACTTAGGTACCCATATCCGATCTATGAAATAGTGTACCCCATCCTCCTTACAGTTCATTTGCTTATCTAGACCACAGAAATCCTCACTAACAATGTTCTCTTCTTGTAGTGCTTCAGTTTGTACCGTTAGGATTTGACCCTTTAGATTCGACTGTATGATCATTCCCAAGTCTCATGCGCGTAAGGGTTTAACACGTTCCTTCCTGCTCAAGGCATCCGCCACTACATTCGCCTTTCCAGGATGGTATTGGATCTCATAATTGTAATCACTAAGAAGTTCCACCCATCGTTGCTGATGCATGTTTAATTCCTTTTGATCAAAAATGTGTTGAAGACTCTTATGATCGGTGTAAATAACACATGGTTCCATATAAATAGTACCTCCAAATCTTAAGAGCGAATACTATCGCACCCAATTCCAAATCATGCGTCGTATAGTTTTTCTCGTGGACTTTAAGTTGTCATGATGCATAGGCAATTACCTTATCTTTCTGCATTAGCACACATCCTAGCCCTTGGTGTGATGCATCGCAAAACACCACAAAATCATTAAGTCCATCAGGGAGTGTCAATATGGGTGCGTTACATAACTTTTCCTTCAATGTTTGGAAGGCCTCTTCTTGTTTATGACCCCAATCAAATTTCTTGTCTTTCTGCATGAGCATTGTCAACGGTTGGGCTATCTTTGAAAAGTTTGCAATAAATCGCCGGTAGTAACCAGCCAACCCTAAGAATTGCCGAATCTCTGAAGGCGTCTTAGGTGTATCCCACTTCTTAACTGCTTCGATCTTTCCAGGATCAACATGAATTCCCTTCTAATTACCACGTGTCCTAGAAATTTCACTTAGCGCAACCAGAATTCGCACTTAGAGAACTTGGTGTAAAGTTTCTCTTCCCTTAATAATTCCAATATGGCTCTTAAATACTGATCATGGTCTTCCTTCGATCGAGAGTAGATAAGGATATCATCTATAAATACGATTACTAACTTATCCAAATAGGGTTTACAAACCCGGTTCATCAAATCCATAAACACTGCCGGAGTGTTGGTCAGTCCAAACGGCATGACTAAGAACTCATAATGTCCATATCGAGTTCTAAACACTATTTTTGGTATGTCATCCTCATGAACCCTCAATTGATGATAGCCCAATCAAAGATCAATCTTGGAGAAGTATGACGCTCCTTCATTTCCTCCTCCAGGTGCTTCACCCCTACCACTAGCACCTCTTCCACTACCTCTGCCTCTCGGGACAGCACCACCACGACTGTTACTGTGAGTAATTCTTCTGGGCGGTATGTTCTAAATATAAGACAGTTCGTAAACAATTATAACCATTAGTTACGTTAGTCTTAACACTTCAAATTGTTTCAAAAAATAAGCAATCATATTGTGGCTCTTATTTGTCCAACTCACGCTTCTAGAATCCATAATAGAATAACTTTAATAATATTAATCCATAATATTCCAAATACCAAAGACCAAAGTCAAATGCACTAATGCAGATAATCTCAAGTCAAGGTACTAAAAAGAAAAATAATAATAAGTGATAATCAGTAGTGGCATGACGCGTTCCCAGTTCAATCCTTCTTATCTCTCCATAACCAAGAAATGATAAGACCTCCTGTCGTGCAATGCGCAAACTCTCTCTTTCCCTTTAGGGTTGGAGGGGCAGGCAGATTGACACCATCATCCTGAATAATCGGTGGGTGAATAGCCACCTTCTGTATAGGTCCCATATGACTCTCACAACTGCTAACAGATCTAGGAGAATCAGGTGCTGATTCAGGAATATCCCTAATAACTCCTCGAGGCGGTACAACGTTCCCTGGGTGAGGGAAGGTTGTCTTCACAGCATAGGCTCTCCTGGGTGCTCCAAATCCATAGGGTCTAAAGTACCTCGTCATAGACCTCTTCATCGGTCTACGCCCTCGCACAGCTACTGCTAGTCTCACTTGCTTCGACGGGCTAGGTGACACCTCCTCACTCTCCGAGTTAGAAGAAATCACAATGATAAAAGGGGGAATGGAAGAAACAGTAGAAGACATCCTATAAGGAAAAAGTATAAGCACTTTTCCTCAGGTAAAATAGCCTAAATAATAAAGAAACAGATAAACAGAAAAAGGAGGAACATATATGTAATACCAAATGCACACAAACCCTAGTATGCACTCTACATGAAGGTTCCTGGGTTATAGTCTAGGTCGAGTGATCCACCTAATTCTTTATAACCAATGGCTCTGATACCAATCTATCACACCCTCACTTATAGCGAAAACACAAGGATGTAACAGACGGGATCGTCATAACACATTGATCATTAAAAGAGATGCATTAAATGAAAGAAAGCCAATGTGTCATGACGTCACCTGACACAACGGAGACTTGTGTCGCGGTTAGTCAATTCCACGACAAAACATAGTCAACTAACAAAATAAATTTTAATCCCACAACTCGAGAGCAAGTAAACGAAAACATGATCAATAAAGATAATCCAAAACATAATTGTCAAAGACACCCAACAAGTTTAAAATACAATTTCTATGGTCATCACTAAGGCAGCATCCCTAGCTATCCTCAATGGTTTTTACCTGAAAAGATATGCTCAAAAAGGTCAACATATTATTGGTGAGTTCGCAGATTTAAATAATAAACAAAACTTGATGCTGTGTAATAGTTTGGTAGCACATAAGTGCATACAGTTATAAGTGAGCAATATCACATGTAAACATAAGCCTCACAACTAAACCTATGACGTACACACAGATCTTGTCAGAACATATTCACCCTAGGACCTGTTCGTGGCCACTGTCAGTCCTAACTAGTATACCAACAAACAAGGGTGGGGGTGTCAACCCAATAGTACTATCAATTCCTGTCCGTCGGCTCCAACACCGGAGTTAAATAGTTGTGAATAAAGAACCACATAGAAAACTCATGCATGTACCGGATATTAACTTACAAAATAGTAAACACAATAGTCCTAAAGAATAAATAAGTTCACAGCATAAAAAGGGTGAGCATACTTTCCCCCCTAAGTTTTTATAACAATTGAAATGAAAACGGGGCCGCGAAACTCACCTTGAAAAGATTAGAAAAAAAAGCAAACAAAAAGCTTCCAAAAGGTGCGAGCAACGTACGGTCAAACCCCTATAAGTAATTGTAAATTAAATCTTAAAACACGTCTAAAGAGAATAGATACGTTCGGTCGGCTCGGGTCGGTTTGGATTTATTGCGTGACACACATGCAACATATGTATACTTCTATACTCTATAAAATAATAATAATAATGTAAGTTTATATTAGAAAGCTGATGCAACCAAAGAAGCCAAAACAACCAAGGTGCTTCCTGCATGCATGCACTGATGTACAAGGTAGAAGTTACTTCGGAAGTTTTACACTTCCATAGAAAATATTCTAAGAGTAAAATCTTCCGAAGCCAAAGTCCAAATCTTCCGAAGCGTGATATGAAGTCTTTCGAAGCTTCAGAGACAAAGTCTTTCAAATCCAAATGTTGTGAAGACTGATTTCTTCCGAGGACAGAAAGGTCATGCTTTCTCTGATCAACTTTTTCATAAAGCTGACTTACTTTCCGCTGCAACTCTGAAGACTCACCAACATATACAAGTTGGTGAAAAGGTCCATGCTTTTGTAAACTAGAGATTATGGTCTGGGTTTGTAACTTCCTACTTTGTACCTGATATCCTTTTTATAATATAAAGGTTGTGAGCTATGGTATGTCATAGTCACTAGTCAAAAGGTAATCTACCTTTTGACTTTATATTGTTCTTGTTGTCTAGATTAGTGTTTCCAGCTGACTTTCAAAGTATTGATGGCTGTAAGATGTAGTATAAAGTATCTCAGGTCCTTGTATTTCTTTTTATACTTTGTAACACTTGTAATAGAACTTGACAGCAATTTACAGCATCCTTGAAAACCATATTCGTCTGTTCTTGTTCTTAGTTCTGTCTCAGTTACTTGTGTTCTTAGTATCATTTACACAAACCTGGTTCACCATTAATGCCCCTTCCTGTAATGTAACCTCCAGCATCTCCTCCAAAAACAACTGGCCCTCCATCAATTTTCTCAAAATTTTGAAGCAGAGAACCATTGCCAGTCATATGCCTGAAACAACCACTATCAATGATCCATACATTTCCCTTAGTCTTTAACTGTTCCTGCATAAGAAAAAAGTTGTTAGTTACATTTGGAAACCCAAGCCTCATTGGTCTTAGGCTTTTCAAAGTGATCTGAAGACAATGTAAAAGTAACTGATCCTATGTTCAAGCTTTAAGGATCATTACATGTTGTTGATGAAGAACTTTCAGTCACTTGGTCTTTCTTCATCTTCCACACCATCTTTGAAAGATTGAACTTGACCTTCAACACCTTAGAAGTTTTAACAACTTCTGAAGTTTTAGAGACTGGATCTTCGGAATATCTTGCTTTCACTACTGCAGACTTCAGTACTTTGGAAGCATTCCTTTCTTCCGAGACCAAATTTTCTTCAGAAGGCAAGTTTTCACTTGTCTTCTTTTTCACCTTGCAGCTTCCAAAGGAAAAAGATTTTCCTTCCGAAGCTAGCTTTTCCTTCTTCTTCTCAGAAGTTTTCTCTTTGATCATATGAATAGTACTTTTAGGATTATAGATGCAATCCTTAGCAAGATGAGAAGTACTACCACACATGATACAGTCCATTTTCTTTCTTCAGAGAGTCTTCTTTTGAGAGAAAGACTAAACTTGATCACTTTCCACTTCCATCTTCATCTTCACAGATGATGCAACAAGCTTCTTAGGGAGAGGCCTGCTCTTAGAACTGGATGGTTCAAGCAGTGTAGTAGAGGTACATAGCTGATCAGTCTTCTTCTCTTTGCTGGAATGATTTAGACATGAACTAGAACTCTTGGTATTAAAGTTCATAGTTGAGTCTTCAGTCTTCACCATTTCAAATCCTGCAGAGATAAACACTTGTTTCTACTTAGAGTTGAAAGTGGCCTTGACCTCTTGAGCCTTCTTTGACTTTATCTTTGCTCTTCTGATCAATTTCTTCCTCTTGGACTTGGTCATCCTAGCTTTTTTCTCTCCTCAGGAGAATAGTGACCCTTCTTAGGATGATCTTCTTCACTCTTCTCAGAATTATCCTTTATTATCTCCTTTTCATCATCTTCAACAATACGGTCTATAAGGGGAAGCTCATCTTCACAAGTTCCACACCTTAGAGATCTTATAGACAATAGAGTGTGTGGAGGAGCTATCTCAGTAGATCCCAGTCCCTGCTTATTCTGATAACACATTTTTGCATGCAAGGATGTAGATATCATGTTCTTGAATGTCTCTTCTTCAACAGCAACTGCAGCTTGCTGCTTGGGCTTATCATTTTGGTGAGCTTCATCAGTGTAGTTTGGTCGGGTTTGTGCTTGGCCACCATTTGTCTTTGGTGCCTTGCACTTACTAGCAAAGTGTCCTATTTGGTTATAGTAGTAACACTTCACTTTGCTTTTGTCCAGCCTAAATTTTCCACTAGTTATATTGCTGGGAAACTTCCTCCCTGTCCACTTTTAGAACTTCTTAGCTCTGTGAGTGAGAAGAGCCATTTGCTGGACTATTTCCATGTACTCCAGATTATCTAGATGGATACCGTCCAGGTCTTCAAGGGTAAAGAGAAAGTTTCCTGTGCTTTCATCAGTACACACAAAGGCTTGTGAAGAGCTTGTCTCTTGGAATGGGCTTCCATAGATGTAGCTCTCTCTTGGTGTCTCTGGGAAGGTGATGAAAGGACCCTTTTATGAGTTGTCAGGGTAGCAGATAAGATGATGCTATGGTTTTCTGCAATCCCTTTAATGGCTGAACTCTGTTGGTTGTTGGAGTTACCAGATGAATTTTGCATGTTCATCTCCACCTGGTAGCCACTGAGGATACCATACAACTCAGTGAGAGTTAGGGTTTTGAGGTTCTCAGTACTTTTAATTACCACACAATAGTGTGTCCATTGTCTGGGAAGAGAGGACATGAACTTCCTCATAATGTCCCTATTCTCAAGAGTTACTCCAACATCCATTAGAGTATCCACAATCTCAACATACCTGAAGTACTGTTGAGTCATGGTTTCACCTGTCTTGAAGGTGAAGTTCTCAAACTACTTCTTCAAGTGGTCCTTCTTGTTATCTTCTGCTTTATTTGACCCCTCATACATCAGCTTCAGTGCATCCCATAGTTGCTTGGCAGTCTTGCACTTCTTGAAGCCTCTGTAGATAGTGTTCAGAAGAGCAATTTAGAGCACGGTCATGGCCTTCTGATCTATGTCAATCTTCTTCCAGTCTTCATCAGAATAATCAGCCACTTTCTTTGGTATCATACCACCACCACCAGCAGCTGAAGGGGTGGATGGTACATGAGGTCCATAGACAACAGATCCCCACATCCTGGAGTCTTGAGACTTGATGAAGCCTTCCATTCTTTGGCACCAAGTGTCAAAGTAATCAGGAGTGTTCAGTGGATATTTTGTCATAGTACCAGTTTCCATATCAGCCTTTGTGATAGCTGCCATTTGAGATGTTAAGTATTTTGTGAAACTGAAAGGATTTAAGATGGTGAGATCTTACAATCAAGAGCCTAAAAGCTCTGATACCAATTGCAGGACCGTGTAAAGGGTGGTCAATACAATCAGTCTTATAATAAGGAGAGTTTTAGAACACTTAACAGATAAAAAGGGAAATAGGGTTTGTGTAAGATGATACTAAGAACACAAGTAAGTAATGAGATAGAACTAAGAACTAGAACAGAGAAGTATGGTTTTCAAGGATACTATAGATTGCTCTCAAGTTCTATTACAAGTGTTACAAAGCATAAAAGAAATACAAGGACCTGAGATACTTTATACTACATCCTACAATCGTCAATACTTTGAAAGACAGTTGGAAACACTAATCTAGACAACAAGATCAATGTAGAGTTAAAAGACAGATTGCCTTTTGACTAGTGACTATAACATGCTATAGCTCACATCTTTTTCTAATATAAAAAGGTTAACAGGTACAAAGTAGGAAGTTACAGACCAAAGGCCTTAATCTACAGTTTACAAAAGCATAGACTTTTCACCAACTTGTATAAGTTGGTTAGTCTTCAGAGTTGCAGCAAAAAGTATGTCAGCTTTATGAAAAAGTATATCAGAGAAAGCATGTCTTCTCTGTCTTCAGAAGAAATCAGTCTTCACAGCAAATTGGCTTCGGATGACTTTCTCTCTGAAGCTTCGAAAGACTTCATCTTTGGCTTCGGAAGATTTGGACTTTGGCTTCAGAAGATGTTACACTTAGAATATTTTCTGTGGAGAGTGTAAAACTTCCAAAGCAACTTCTGTTGGATCATATGAGGCTGGTGCAACCAAAACAACACTCAAAACAATTTTGTGTACAAGTTGAAGAAGTCTTCTGAAAGACAAAACTACTCTTCCGCAGCTATGTCAAAGATCTTCCGAAGCATTATGTTTGAAGAGCTTCTGGAGGAAAACTAAGTCTTCCAAGACTAAGTAGTTTTCCTTCCGAAGTATATGAAGAACTTCCGAAGGATAGAACAAAGTCTTCCGAAGACCAAGCAGTTCTCCTTCCTAGGTATTCACACTTAGAAGATCCAAGATAAAGTCTTTCTAAGAATAAAGTCATAAAGACCTGTAGAAGATTCAGAAGAAGTTGTTTCTTCCAAAGTATAAATGGCCTCGGAAGTACTTATTCTTCCGAAGCCATTTAGCTTCGAAAGAATCAACTATGAACCAGTGAACAAAAGTATGGTCTGTCTGATAGACTCTGATACACTGGATGGTGCTTTTCCTAACCCATGTAGTTGACCATACTTTAATCCACTGTTCACCTTTTCAACTTAGTACAGATACCATTCTTAGTTGGTGTTAAAAGGTAAGTCATGGACCTGTCATGACTACCTTATCTAGGATATTAATTTATCTTAGGGACTTTACTTCTAGCAATGTAGTATTTGTCTAGTAGTAGATTCCAGCTGGTTTTCCAAGTATAACCGGCTGTAGATAGTAGTATATATAGTTTTTCATTGTAACTTATGTAGTATGAGCTTAAGAGTCTTGTAATACATAGTTGAGAAGTAATATATACAAGTATCTTGCAAACCATTCTCTTGTTCATTAACTTCATATATTATTATCAACTTTAGTTTAAGATTCTGTGTTTCATCGATCAAGTGAGACTTAGTGAATTCTGTGTTTAGAGTCAAAACTAATCCTGCAATTGGTATCAGAGCTTCAGGCTCCTTATTGTGAGATCTAACCATCCCAAATCACCCTTGTTTCTTTGCATTCACTCATCCACCTCACTTTAATGGATCTTAACCAGAAATTTTCTGAGTCTGAAATGGGAACCATGACCAAGGCTCCTATCATCACTCCTGATGATTTCAGAACTTGGTGTAAACGTATTGAAGGGTTCATCAAGTACCAAGATAGCCGCATATGAAAATCTATCACCCATGGTCCTTACGTTCCTAAGGTAGCAGCCCCAACGGGTAATGGTACCATGATTGAGAAGGCCATTGAAGATTACTCTGATGAAGACTTCAAGAAAATAGATGTTGACTGTAAAGCAATGACTGCTCTGCTAACAGCCATACCAAACTCCATAATGGTTGGCTTTCAGCAATGCGAGTCAGCTAAAGAACTCTTTGATGCTTTGAAGCTGATGTACTCTGGTTACACTGAATCCAAGGAGTCCAAGAAGGATGTACTGAAGCAGATGTTTGAAAACTTCACATATATCGTTGGTGAGACCTTGAGCCAACAATACTTCAGGTACATGAACTTGATCACCTCTCTTCAGTCTACGGGAGTGGATCTTCGGAAGAGAGACATTGTAAGGAAATTCATGAGTGCACTTCCTCATAAATGGACTTTCTATTGTGTTTCTATCAAGAGAACTGAGAATCTTAACACTCTCACCATGACTATACTATACGGAATCCTTGATGGATACCATATGGAAATGGAGACTCAGAAAAGCCAACAGATGAACCGACCCTCAAATCCTGCTGTCAGCAACGCTCTACATGTTGCTGAAGGATCAAAACAACCTCAGTTGTACCTGAACTATTCCTAACAACCATTATCTTCCTCTGGGCCATACATCACTTTCCCTAAGACACCCAAGTCTCAACAGGCTCAACACACTCCTTTTTAGGATAATTGTGCCTTTGTCTTAGGAAGTGAACACTCTGGAGATTTTCAATTCTGCTTTGATGATCTAGAGTGCTTTAGCCCAGATGACATGAGTACATGGACATTGTCCAACAGATGGCTCTCCTGACCTACACAGTAAACAAGTTCTTCAAAAGAACAGGAAGGCAGTTCCCTCAGAATCCAACCAACAGCAAATTTGGATGTGATAAAAGCAAAGCCAAGTGTTACAACTGTAACCAGCTTGGTCACTTTGCTAGGGAATGCAAATCTCCAAGATCCAATCCTAGAGCAACTCAAGCCTCCCAACATCCTACCACCTTAAGGGCTGCACCAAAACCTACTGAGCAGCAAACTGCTGCTGTTTCTAGGAAGTTGACTGGAGCTTTATGTTACAAGATGTCACTCCTGCTCAAGCACTCATGGCTGGAACTGAAGACAACAAGGTATGTGAAAACCTCTATACTCCAGCTTGTATTGCTAAGGTTAAACTTTATCAGGATTACAATAGGGAAATTAAATCCGATATTGAGTCCTTAAACATCCTAAAATCTGATTTCAAGAAAGCAGAATCTGACTATAAACTCAAAATTGAAGAGTTAGAGAAAACTGTTTCCTTTCTAAAACAAGAACATACAAACTACAGGACTCAAATAAAGAATTAAATTTCTAAGTTAATTGAGGCTCAAGCCCAGCTAGTAATATTTGAGGCTAAAGCAAAGAAGTATGCTATTGAAGAGCATAACTTCAACACCATTATTGCATCATCCTCCCACTCAAAGGTGTGTTATCAAAACAAAAGTGGGTTGGGAACCAATGAAATTGCTCCACCACACTCTTATGTGTCTATTAGACATCCAAGATGTGGCACTCATGAGCAAGAGGTTCAAACTGCTGACCCACTACCCAATGAGCAAAAGAATGATGCAACAATGGTGACTACCACAGGGAAGAACAAGGTAGAAAACCTCATTCCCACCACTGATGTCCTACCCCTTACCACCAAAGAGAGAAAGAACAAAATCAAGACAGCAAAGAAAACTGCCAAGAAGGTGACTGAGTCTAGGATGAAGATAGATCCCAGACAAAAGGGTGTATTCATTTCAGCCGGATTCCAAGTGGTTGGAAACTCCGACCCAGGAAAGAATGTAGTACCAGCATTCCTGTCCAACTGAAGGATCAAAAGTTAAAAGGGAAAGCTGTTGAAGAAAAGGAGTGCAAGAACCAACAACCATCACGCCCCATCAAGAGTAACATTAAGTGCATAATCTGTGGTCTGCATAACCACATGGCTAAAGATTGTTACTACAATCCTGCAAGCACACATTATGCAACCAATGTTAAAAGAGAAGGAGTCAAGGAAGGTTTCACATTTGGACCTTATCACATGCTCCAAGTGAAAAGGAAAGGAAAGCTTGTTTCCGAAGCTAAGCTGGTTTTGGAAGAAAATCATTCTTCCGAAGAAAAAAAAGCTTCGGAAGACAAGCCAAAGAACAAACAAAGGAACAAAAGGAATCCTTTGAAATCTTCCGAAAAGAAAGTAGTCTCGGAAGAAGGTCATGCTGCTCAATCCTCTTCAGGATCATCTACACTGGTCAACCATAGGATGGTATGGAAGAACAAAACAGATGCTGCAGCCAGTACCTCTTTCTCACAAACACAAATTGAACCCACTTGCCTATACTTTGGTTCAATTAAATCATCTACATTGGAAGAACCCAAGACCAATAAGGCTTGGGTTTCCAATAGTAACTAATCATCTCACTTTATGTGCAGGGACATCCATATGACAAGAATGGAAATATATGGATTGTGGACAGCGGATGCTCCAGGCACTTGACAGGGAACATATCTCTTCTTCAACAATTTGAACATTTTGATGGAGGTCCTGTTCAGTTTGGAGGTGAAGCCGGAGGATACATTTTTGGTAGAGGTAGTGTATCCAATAGTAAGTTAAAAGTTGACAAAGTAAACTTTCTCAGACAGCTTGAACACAATCTGTTAAGTGTTTCTTAATTCTGTGACCAAAAGCACCAAATGCTTTTCACAGAACATGAGTGCATTATTCTCAAACTCGGGATGACAATTCCTCAGGAATTGGTGCTTCTTAGATCTCTTAGGAGAGGGGATATGTACAACCTGGACATGAACAATGCTTCCCTACTGGGTGAAGTATCATGTTTTCTTTCCAAAGCCAATGGTGATGAATCAACTCTTTGGCTTAAAAGAATGTGCCATGTTAATTTTAAAACCATAAACAATTTAGTTAAAAATAATTTGGTACATGGTGTGACTAAAAAGGAGTTTTTCTGTAAAGACAACTGTATTGCTAGCCTAAAAGGAAAACAACACAAGGTCACTTACAAATCCAAAGAAGTTAACTCTATCACCACTCCGTTACACTTATTGCACATGGATCTTTTTGGTCCCACAAGTATAATGAGCATTGGAAGGAAATCATACTGTCTTGTGATTGTTGATGATTTTACAAGATTCACTTAGGTATTCTTTTTAAGAACTAAAGATGAAACAGCTGAAACTGTAAAATCTTTTATTCTTAAAGAAAATCAAAAGGTTCATAAGGTGAAAATCATTAGAAGTGATCAATGGACTGAGTTTAAGAATCAAGTTCTTAACTCATTCTGTAACTCAAAAGGGATTGCCAGACACTATAGTGCTCCTAGAACTCCTTAACAAAATGGTGTTGCTGAGAGGATGAACATGACACTTATTGAGACTGCAAGAACAATGTTAGCTGATTCAAAGCTGCCTCTAACTTTCTGGGCAGAGGCAGTCAGCACTGCATGTTATGTGCAAAACAGAGTTCTCATTATTAAGTCTCATGGGAAGACCCCTTATGAGCTATGGAACAAGAGGCCACCGTTCATTGGCTTTCTTATGTCCTTTGGTAGCAGGTGTACCATACTCAACACAAAGGACAATTTAGCAAAATTTGCTAAAAATCGGATGATGCTATATTTGTTGGATATTCCTCCACCTCTATTGCTTATAGAGTGTATAATATCAAAACTCAACAGTTTGAGGAATCATCCAACATTGTTGTTAATGAGCTTAAGAGTCTTGTAATACTAAGTTGAGAAGTAATATATACAAGTATCTTGAAAACCATTCTCTTGTTCATTAACTTCGTATATTATTATCAACTTTAGTTTGAGATTCTATGTTTCATCGATCAAGTGAGACTTAGTGAGTTCTGTGTTTAGAGTCAAAACCGATGGAATGGACCTGAATACATTTTTGATTTAGAATTGTTCCAAACAATTCTAAACCATCTTGTGAGAATGTTTCAGTTGGAACAGGAACTCAAAGTGACCCATACGAAGATCAACTGTTTGAGCTACCCAGACCTATTTCCAGTTCTCTAAGAAGAAATGAAGAACAAGCTCCTACTACTGAAAGTCCTGAAAGCATGAGTATCTCAGGAAACAAAGGAGCTTCAACAAATTGTCAACTCACTAAGCCTCATAACCCAGAAGTTGACAATTCAAGCACTCAACACCAAGCTAATGAAGACAGTGACATGGAGGAACATGCAACTGTTGATGCTGCTTCACAGCATACTGACATTGATGATGTCACTCATTCATTCAATCAGTCCTCATTGAATGAATGTGAGGCATTAGCTGGAAAAGGTGTTTGAAGTTCTGAGCAAAACTTCTCAAACCTAGACCTATCTATGCAAATAGATGTGATTCCTAAGCTCAGGATACACAACACTCATCCAGCTAAAAACATCATTAGGGATGTATCAGAAGGTGTGAGAACAAGAAGTCAGACCCATAATGGGAATGTATGCTTGTACTCATGCTTTCTCTTTCAAATAGAACCAAAAAAGGTGGAAGAAGCCCTCAAGGACAACAATTGGATTGAAGCTATGCAAGAGGAATTGCTTCAATTCAAGAGGCAAAAGGTATGGAATCTATGTCCTTTGCCACCTGGTCAAGTCCCTATTGGCACCAAGTGGGTGTTCAGAAACAAAAGAGATGATAGAGTGTTGATCATCAAGAACAAAGAAAGACTTGTTTTTTCAAGGATTCATATAGGAAGAAGGCATAGATAACACTAATGTCTTTGCACCTGTTGCAAGACTTGAAGCTGTGCGAATCTTCCTTGCTTTTACAGCATCCAAGAACTTCACAGTCTATCAACTTGATGTCAAATATGCATTTTTGTATAGGAATATAGACAGAGAAGTCTATGTGTGTCAGCCACCTAGATTTGAAGACCCACAACATCCAAACTATGTATGCAAACTGGATAAAGCTCTTTATGGGCTGTATCAAGCACCTAGGCTGTGGTATGAGACTTTGTCTCAGTTTCTCCTAAAAAACAGTTACACAAGAGGCACTATAGCCAAGACATTGTTCATAAAGAAATCTGGGAAGGACATGCTACTTGTTCAAGTCTGTGTCGATGACATCATATTTGGATCCTCAAATGACCGAATGTGCAAAGACTTTGAAAGCATCATGAGAAAGAAATTTGAGATGAGCCCCATGGGAAAGATGGATTTCTTTCTTGGGATTCAAGTAAAGCAGATGGAAGAATGTCAAGGACATCTTAGAAAGATTTCAGATGAAAGATTGTAAGACAGCCATGACACCTACACCCAGAAATCACAATTTATGTCCTGATTCCGAGGGGGAGTATACTGATCAGCATCAGTACAGGGCAATTATTTGATCTCTGATGTATCTCACAGCTAGTAGACCTGATATCATGTTTGCAACTTGCATCTGTGCAAGATATCAGGATGCTCCCAAGGTGTCTCACCTAATTGCTGTTAAAAGGATTCTTAGATACCTCAAAGGAGCTCCCAAACTGGGTCTCCGGTATCCTAAGAATAAGGATTTCAATCTCTATGGGTACTCTGACAGTGATTATGGTGGCTGTAACATTAACAAGAAATCCACATCAGGAGGACGTCAATTTCTTGGTGGAAGGATTATTTCCTGGCAATGCAAGAAGCAATCATGTGTCTCGACATCAACTGTTGAAGCTGAATAGATTGTTGTGGCGAGTTGCTATGCTCAACTGCTATGGATTCAAAATCAGATGTTAGACTATGGATTCAACTTCATGAATACTCCTATCCACATAGACAACACGAGTGCTATTTCCATTACAGAAAATCCAGTCAAGCACTCCTAGACAAAGCACATTGACATTAGGTATCATTTCATTCGAGATATTCATGAGAAACACTTAATTAAAGTAGTAAAAGTTAATTCACATGAACAATATGCTGACTTGTTCACCAAAGCCTTTGATGAAAAAAGATTTAAATACTTAATCATAGCAATTAGGATTATTAACCTTGACTAGTTTATTTTTTTAAAGACCTTTTAAAATGTGTCTTGTTTATGTTGTCTGATTACAATCTAAGCCCTGTTATTAAAGTTTCTCTTCTAAGTAGAAATTCTTCCAAAAAGAAATTTACTCTCGGAAGAGATCTTTATATCTTCAGAAGGTAAATTCCTTCACTTTAGTATTCTCTTCCGAAGAATTTTTACCCTCGAAAGCTGATCAATTTTGCTTCCGAAGGCTATTAACTTACTCTTGGAAGAAGTCTTTTCTCTCGCAAGCAACTTTTCTTTCGGAAGAAAACTTTTACTGTGTAACGAAAACCTTTGGGCCCCACTGTGTAAAGATTAAGATCTTTTCGGAATATTTTAAATTATCTACCTTGCCGCCGTACTCAAGTACACTCCCAAACTATCTTTTCACCTTATCAGCATGGTCTTTTACCTCCTATTTAAAACTTCCGACTCTCTTTCTTTACCCTTTTTACCACCACTGAAACCTAATACTCCCATTATCGTCTTCACTCTCTCTCAAAATTCCTTCAATCCAACCATACTTTCTTACAATGGCTCTCAATCCTCAACATAACCAAGTCGCCATCCTTGACTCTTCTTAGGATGCTGACTTTGCCCCCTTCATCAATTTTTTGTTTCATTCCACATACTTTACCGCACTCACCGTAAACCCCACCATATACTCTAATCACATGACCGAATTTTGGGCAAACGGACGTTGTGAAACTCTGAACGATGAGAGGGTCATCAGGTCGAGAATCAGCGGACAAGAGATCATCATTTCTGAATCTACCATCAGGGAGCATCTGGAGCTTCATGACGAAGGCGCCCTGACTGAATTCCCCAAATCTGAGCTAGCAAACACATATACTCAAATGGGATATGGTGGTGATGTGCACAAGTCCACTGTCTACAAGTTTAAATTCTCTTACAACTGAAAATTCTTGTTGCACATCGTTCTACACTGCCTATCTAACAAATCAGGGGGTTGGGATCAATCCCATATGATCTAGGATGCCTAGTCCATGGAATGGTAAAAGGCCTCCGCTTTAACTATTCAAGGTTTGTGCCGAACAATTTGCGAGGAAATCTTACCCGGGATTCATTTTTCATGTATCCCCGGTTCATTCAGCATATCATAAAATGTGAGCTGGACCAGAGTAGACTACAACATGAAGACACTCTCATGGTCCCCAAGCGAACCCCTGATCAATCTACTTTGATTAATCAGGTCTCCACTGTTCACACCAAAAAGGCTCGAGTGGAACTCAAGGCTCCCACTCAGCCAGAGGTCACACCTTCTTCCACCATCAACCTCAATATCAGTGTTGAGTCTCCTTAGTCTCAACCTGATGAGCCCAAAAACCAAGCCAATAACTCTCAGGGTGAGTCCCAACACTCCCCTGAGCAACCAAAAAGGGACAGCCACATCATTGGCACATCTGCTATTGCCGAAGAGCCATTAGGAGCAGACCAAGGTCCCGGGACATTAGAATTAACCTCTCTATCCTTCACTGACCTTTTAATCCAATCTGATGAGGATATTATGTTCCATCAGGGCCATGATGTTGATTTACAATACCTCTCTCAAGATCAACTGAGCCCAGGGAACCTCTAATATCTAGCCAACATCAATTCAGCCAAACTGAGGTGAGTCCAACTGGTGGAGGTGACTCATATAGGATCAGCCGCCACTACTGAGAGTGTCTTACTAGCCTCTTAGGAAAGTGGTTACATCAGTGAGACTGAGTCTATGGCAATCTTGCCAATTGATGCTTCTGAAAAGGACATCAGTAGGGAAGGGTATCCAGGGCGATAAGAAACCATAACTGGTGGTGATGATGAACATGCCAGGCATGTTATCTCATCTCCCTATGATTCTTCAAAAGAAGATGAGGGTAGACTGCAACTCATTATTAAAGACCTAATTTCTAAAGTCTCAAACCTTGAATCAAAGGTTAAGACTTTAGAGGATAGGTCTGCCACTCAATAACTTGAGATTGAATATCTCAAGGCTAAACTAGCTGAGACATAGATTGAGAAGTCTATCAGGCACGTACCTATGTAGGTTTCTTTAAGTTCTTCCTCCAGCTCATCTACTTCTCAAGATGATGCTACCAAAAAAGGGGAAAATGTATAGAAACAACATCATGAGGAACCCACTTACCCCATAGCAACAACCTCTCCTGATGCCTTATCTATCTTTTACCCCCAACAGCATCACCCTATAATAGTTTTCCCTCAACCAGCTCCCATTACCTTTCAAGTGGACCAAAGGATGCTCATAGATCTCAATAGGTTTCTAACCAAATTTTTGTTGAGCTCCTCCATTGAACAACCCTCCCCTGATCTAGCTATTTCTTACTTTGGAGTTGAAGAGCTTTAAAGACTGAATCACCACCTACCTCTAAAGAGGAAGTTGGTCAACCTAAGGTCTCTACTGAACCCAAGATTAACTTCGAAGGGGATGTACAGACTGATGGCCCAGCAACTGATTTGGATGGGATATGTGATGCAGTTCCAGTTACTTCTGAGGCAGAAATCCAAGCTGCCCAAGGAATAACTGGACTCTCTTTATTATCCAGTGATCTGTTCATCACAGAGGCAATCCTTGAACTAGCCTTTGAGATTAACAGTGAGGACTTCCTTACAACCCCTCTCTTACAAGAACCACCACTTCAAACACCCTCACTCCAACCTGAATCTTCTAAACCTGAGTTCCTAAAGGCTGAATCTTTCTCTGATCCTAAGGGGAAGAGAAAGCTTACTACTGAGGAGCTACTAGAAGAGGAAAGATTGGAGAAGCTAACGAAGAAAGGTAGATTAGATACTAGAAAGTTGTTGGCTGCTAGTAGCAAAGCAGCAACAGCCGCCCAAGCAAGTCTTAACAATAAAAGGAGGGTGGAAATCATTGATAGGCTCATCAGCCTGGGAGTAGCCAACGAAGAAACTCTTCTACTCCCAACTGATGAGCTTGTGAAACTAGAAAAGGCAACCTTGCTGAACAAAGAAAAGGAAGAGGCAGCAAGGTTGGCCAAAGAGGAGGAAAGAAGGAAGAAGAAGGAAGAATCCATGGAAAGGGAGAGGATGGAGAGAATAGCCTTTCTCTGCAATAGAGGCTATTCTCAAGAGGAGCTGGCACCTCACCAAAATGACATGATCTTGTTTTTTTTCACAAAGAACAAGATCTAATCAACAAGGAAAGGAAGAAAGCTGCAAGGGAGAAGTTGAGAGAAAAGAGAAAGAAAGACGAAGATGGAGTACTTGCGGCTACCAAAAAGGAGGGAGACAAGGATTGGATGAAATCCTATCTTCGAGGTCACGGCTTCTCCGGCAGGCAAGTGGGTCCCATGTCGATCAAGACCCTACAGCGACATATCAACGACATCAAAGCTGACATTCGCTTAGGAAGAAGGTAGGAGGTTGCTCAAACTCCTAGTGTTCAGAGGATGGCACCCAAATCAACACCCAAACCACTACCCAAAACACAACCTGCACCGTCTCCCTTCCCCATCAAAACAGAACCTTTCACACCTAAACCTTCTCCATAAACCTTACCTAAACCATCACCCACTGCGTCCCACCAACCACCACCACCACCTATCCTACGACCCAAAACACAACCAAGAAGCCACTCAAAAACCAAACCATCCTCTGATCCATCAAAACCCCTGACCTTGGAAGAATTCAAGGAGATAAAGAAAAAGCTCACAAATTGCACAACACTGAGCAATATCTCTTATGAGGAAGAGTCCATCCAGTTAACTTTCATTGATGGCTCTTCCAGTTCCCTCACAAGAGATGCATTCCTTGATCTTCCTAGAGGAACACTAGACCAAGCTCTTCAACTTCTTAAAACAAATTCAGATACTCTCAATGAAGTAGAGAAGAAGTTAAAAAGAATGTTGGTGACTCTACTGGACACTAGGAAAGGGGACAAAATACCAACAAAACCCCTCTATCCTAGAAAGCAAATTGTCCAGTGAAGGTTTGATGAAGATTCCCATAGCTTTGCTATGGAAAAGGAGAATGGTGAAGTTACTAGGGCTGACACTTCATATCTGCTACATTCCAGTTGAATTGACATTGCTGAGTTAGCAGAGAAGCCATTCTCCAATCCCTCCAACTCTGAGATAGCTGCTCACATCAGAAATCATTTAAGCAGCCTTCATCTAGGCGAGCTCACAAAGAAGGCCAAGATTGAAAAAGAGTTGAAAGGAGAGCACAGGATGCTGAAGAAGGCACAACCACAAAAGGGAAGACCTTTCTACAGATGGTTGAGGACTCCACTTTAGATCCTATAGTTAGATGGGAATATGACTACCTTTCCCATCAACTAACTCTCTTCAGAGGGATGCAGCAAAGAGTACATGTCATTTAAAGCAATCGACTGGATTTATTATCTACAAATGACCTGTACAAACTCCTCACCACCACATCAGGAAAAAACAAAGAGACAGATAGATATCTGCTTTTCCTGGTGTTGAAGGCATTGAAGAGCAAAAGGAAGTGAAGTTTTGGTAGCATCAGCCTAAGGGGAGTTTGTTGGATCATATGAGGTTGGTGCAACCAAAACAACACTTAGAACAATTTTGTGTACAAGTTGAAGAAGTCTTTTGAAAACAAAACTACTCTTCCGCATTATGTCTGAAGAGCTTCCGGAGGAAAACTAAGTCTTCCGAGACTAAGTAGTTTTCCTTTTGAAGTATATGAAGAACTTCCGAAGGATAGAACAAAGTCTTCCAAAGACCAAGAAGTTCTCCTTCCGAAGTATTCACACTTAGAAGATCCAAGATAAAGTTTTCCAAAGAATAAAGTCATAAAGATCTGTAGAAGATTCGAAAGAAGTTGTTTCTTCCAAAGTATAAATGGCCTTGGAAGAACTTATTCTTTCGAAGCCATTTAGCTTCGAAAGAATCAACTATAAACCAGTGGACAAAAGTATGGTCTGTCTGACAGACTCTGATACACTGCATGGTGCTTTTCCTAACCCATGTAGTTCACCATACTTTAATCCACTGTTCACCTTTTCAACTTAGTACAAATACCATTCTTAGTTGGTGCCAAAAGGTAAGTCATGGACCTGTCATGACTACCTTATCTAGGATATTAGTTGATCTTAGATACTTTACTTCTAGCAATGTAGTATTTGTCTAGTAGTAGATTCCAGCTGGTTTTTCAAGTATAACCGGCTGTAGATAGTAGTATGTATAGTTTCTCATTGTTACTTATGTAGTATGAGCTTAAGAGTCTTGTAATACTGAGTTGAGAAGTAATATATACAAGTATCTTGAAAACCATTCTCTTGTTTATTAAATTCGTATATTATTATCAACTTTAGTTTGAGATTCTGTGTTTAATCGATCAAGTGAGACTTAGTGAGTTCTGTGTTTAGAGTCAAAATCGATCCTGCAACTTCTACCTTGTACATCAGTGCATGAATGCAAAAAAATCCTTGGTTGTTTTGGCTTCTTTGGTTGCGTCAGCCTTATAATCTTTTAATATAACCTTACATATACATATATATATATATATATATATATATATATATATATATACATATATATATATATATATATATTTTATTTATATATATATTATAATAATATTTACACTTAGGACCCTAGATTTTAGATTAATTAATCCCTTAAGTTTATTCAAATTACAATTTAAACCCTAAATTTTAATTAAAATAATTATAATTATATTATTATTATAATACTAATAATAATAGTCTTAATAATATTAATAGTAATAGTAATAATTTTAATATTAATCTCAACAATGATATTAATGGTACTAATTATACTATTAAAGATTATTGTGTTAATTATCATTTATGTAATATTTGTCTAATTCATCTTATCATAATATTAGGCTTAATACGCAAAGCAGATACAACAAGTTTTGATTCGAAAACGAAATAATTACGCAAAGATAATAAATGCACGAGGAGAGTTAACGAACTTCGCGTCAATTAATGGACCTGATAGTGACGGATGTCACAATTTTTTAGGGTGTGTATAGATCTGTCTAACTAAGATTTGTATTGGGCCTTTAGCTTTCCCAATGCTTTTATTTTCTTTAGCCTTAGTCATACCTTATTGTTGTCTAGACTTATGGAACTTTTTAGTGATTCTTGTTCTTGTAACTTTGCTCTTTTATGTGTAAGTATGATAGTTTTCTATTCACTGTATGTTAGTGGTTGGCTACTAGTATCAATACTAGTACTTTTAAATGGTTGTTTGGTTTAATTCTTTTAGGTGTAGTTTATATTATCTGTATTACTAAACTGTACACATAAAATATATGGTTCTTGAGCTAAGGGTTTAAGCGGGAGCATTTTCTCTATTTGTTGGGACAATGATGAGGTTTGTTTGCATCCCATCGTCTCCAAAACCTATTAATTGCTTTATTTTAAGTGAGATCGTATTGGATATCTTTGTTTATTATTTTTATAAATAAATATGTTTATGGCATATAATAAACTGATTTGGTGTCTTATGCTAAACTTAAAAGATAAAATAGAAAGAAGAATATGATATTATAAATAACAAAATTGTTAACACATTTGTAATTGTGTTGAAACTAGTAAACATACCCGCGCAATGTTGCAGGGTTGTTATACGTTTACTTTTGCTTTATGAACATCTCATTTAATTTGAAATAAACTATTGGTAACCTTTAACACATAAAATAAGCACCAACCTATATCACAACGTATATAAAACCGGAAAGCTGCAAAGTTAAATTTTTAATAGAGACTTAGCAACCCAAAGCCAAAATACTTAAAAAGGAGAACAGAAAGAAAAAATCTATATGAAAAAAAAATAAATATTCAAACTAACTTGTTTAGGATAAAATAAAATGAATAACGATATAGCTTATATAAAAAATCAATATTATGATTTTCATCGTAAATAAATGTGTTAAATCAAATTTCCTTCGAAACAAAAGGAAATAAGAAATATTATTTTAAATAGATAAAAAGATAAATAACCTAAAGAATAATGGTGATATGTTTCCATTTATAAATTCGATTTAACTAATGCCACATGTTTTTTCTTCCCACTGTCCGAAACACAAAAAAAGTCTAAACTAAAAATAATGATTTCAAGGCAAAAATTAATATATGTGTACATAGTCTGAGATTCGAACACCCTAAGCCACTATGAAAATAAAGAGCTTAAACCATCTGTGCAGACTTTAAATTAGTTTGTAAAACCGAAACGGATAATATATTAAGTAAAGGAACAGATTGGAGAAAATGACAAACAACGACTATAGTATCTAGTAATTGTTATATGTAATAACATGATTTTATAGTTAACGAAATTGTTAAGGCATTTGTATTTTTGGTTGGAGGTTTTAAACTTAAAAGTACTAAAATATATAAAATTTCTGGTTTAATTGTTGTGGTTGTTTAAACCCATGAAAACGTCATTTCATGTGTTTGACATGATCCTTGGGTTTGTTTATATTCGGGTTCATATAAATTTAAGGTTTGTGTTATTTTTGGCCCGTCAACCTACAAAAATGATCAATTTTGCACCCAAGGAGTACTTTAACTATTATTGAAATGTTTTAAATACATTTTGATATTGATCAAAAAGGATTTTATAGACTTAAATTAGCGTTGAAAACTTAATTCAAACCGTAGAAAATTCTTGAAACAATACAAACCTATTATGAAAAAGTTAGTTTTGGGTTAGATGGAAGGGGTTGACGCATTAAGTTTTTAATACATGCTTCGACCCATCAAGCAAATTAAGAATGAAAAATGTATAATTTTACGAGTTTGATTTGTACTTGTCAAATAGTTTATTTAACATGTTTGCAACCGTCAAACCGTTTTGACATGCCAACTTGTTTGACCCGATTAGATAAAATGGTTACACAATTTTTGTGTGCATTACATGGTTTTAAACATCTTCCAGTTATGATCTATGTATTTGACCCAAGCAAATATATTGTTTCGTTCATTTTTATGCATTTGACCCCTTGTCAACCCGAATCCACCAAACTGAAATGATTCTTACTCTTAATAAGCTATGCTTGTAAACAAAAAGGTGCAATTTTCTCTTTCAAATGTTAAAAAGATTATCCTGAAAGTATAGTGCAACGCATTTTGATGTATCCTATGATGTAGGTGCCATAATGTTAAGGGATGTGGCGTAAGCGGTATCCTTAATGGTAACCATACCCAATCCTAGTAATATGTTAAAAACTTTTTCATTCCCAAATCAAAAGAAGGGGAGCCCATGATCCCACCACTTTTAAAGGTTTAAGTGGTTTCATAATAATTGTTTTACTCTGAGTTTGAGATTATTAAAGATAAAAAATAATAATAAATGAATGCCAATTGCTATTTGGTCAACTGGGACCATCTTTGTAGATAAGAGCTTATTGGTACTATGATTACTAGTTCAAATCTCACTTTAGCACAAAAATCTTGCTTGGTCAAGGGGTTTACAAGCTCATCTGTTTCCTCCATGAATGGGTTAGTGTCATCCATGACTGTCAAACTAACAATTGATGGTTGACATCTCGTCTGATGTATGAACTCACATAAGCTATAAAAGGTATGCTACTAACCCTGAATTGTAATCGTTGTTCAAACAACTAATAAATGAATTGGTTTTACGCTAATTGCATACGTATGGCATTATAATTATGTAAATCGCATTTTTTATTTCATTAAACTTGTAAAGTTTTATTCACCGTGGTAATGGATATGACATGGCATAATAATTTTGATCACTTGACATTTGTGTCTCGATAACATTACATTACTACACACAATTCCTACTTAAATGAAATTTACAACGAAACGTATATGAAATTAAACATAAGAAATGCATATTTAAAATTTTATAGGAAATCATATTTTAAAATTGATAGAGAAAATTGATGATGATGACGATGATGATAATGATGATGATGATAACAAATGATTAGTACTTATTTATATTTTGTTCTTGATTATATCTCTACTACTTCAATAAATACATAATTTTTAACAAACGTTTGAACCCCCGACGTTCGCTGCGCGTCTTAAATACAATAAACTGAGTCTCAGACAAACGCACATGCTCATAATATTATGGTTAGATCATCATCGCCACAACACGTGCTGCTTAGAAGGTGGCTCAGTACCAACGTCGGGTTCCGGCTGCACACCGAAAATGGTCACCAAGCTAGGGTAACCAACGACAATTATGTTGTATCATCACAGCTGGTGAACAACCATAACGAAGGTTCTCAGATGGGAAAACCCTCATCATCATCAACACGATAAACAACCCAATGACAATGTCCTCGAAGAGGTAATACTCATCATCATCGACGTAACAGATTATCCAACCACACAGCAACTCCGGGCAGCGACATCCATGATTTTGAAAAACCTATCGCTCTAGAAAAACATCCGAAATAGTGGAATAAATCCAAATTATCCAGCCATAGAAAGCAAGAAATATATATACACTCATCACAATCAGACCATCAACTTTAACCTGCAAACCAACATCTCAGAAGAGGTAAACCATCAACAAACGGGTCTCTAATGAACTGATGTCTATCATCATTGACATCAGCAAGAACATTCTCACACAAATTGTAGCAAAGTGGTGTAAACCAACGTCTTAGAAGGCTAAAGCTCAACATCATCAACGTGGGTAAGAAACTCTCATGTAAGCATTAACCTACCATCATCGACATCAACAAAAAACCAAAACACCTTAGCGTGTGCCAAAAAGAACCAGATCTAAAAACCCTGATGCAATTATGAAACAGGGCAAGCAGCAGATGCATAAAATCAGATCTATCAACATCGAACAAAGAGAGGACCCGGACATGCAGCAGGCCACACCGGCACCAACACCAAGGCTATCTCGGCGACTATAGAAAAGGGGACGCTAGCAGCCAAGCCACCTTGTCGCCCCCACAATTTTCCCGTCTCTCCTTTCTCAAATGGACAACGACAACACGGCCCCAACAATCGCTTCCACCAGCATGGTTACAATAAAGAAATCAGAAAATACGAACATAACTATGGAGGAGACGTAGCCGTTGGTGGAGTTGACAATTGAAACGATGACGACACCACACGACCGTCGTGAGAGCCTCCCGGCCACCACCATACGGCCGAGGAGTGGTCTCGGCTAAGGAGGGGCTTTGGCTACAAGAGAAATAGGTGTGAATCAATACTGTGATTAATAAATGAAAATTATGTCAATATAATATGTGTTTTAGCTTGCAAAGAGTATGTGCTTTAGCTTGCAAAGAGAAAAAATAGGGATTGCATACTGAGTTTCAAACATACGGCAACATGCTT
This sequence comes from Flaveria sonorensis, assembly GCA_025506505.1. Lineage (NCBI taxonomy): Eukaryota > Viridiplantae > Streptophyta > Magnoliopsida > Asterales > Asteraceae > Flaveria > Flaveria sonorensis. The sequence goes on from CM046428.1 coordinate 44,157,809, forward strand.
TATAAACAAAGCTTTAACCAATCAAGCTAGCCTTGAATGTAGTTCTCATCCTTAGTTTATTTACATTAATTAATATTTGATGATAAAAAATATTTATAAGCGATATCGTTCTAGATAATTGCATTTCTTTCAGGTGCAAACTTTCTTTGCTTTTGATGCGCATACCTGAAACTATTATCCATACCATGTTTATGAGTTATAGTATCCATAGATATACCAATTCTTGTTCCATATCACTAGGACTATTCAATCCTACAAGTACCTTGGCATTTAGGTTTGGATGATCTAATGGTACTTCCTTGACATCTTGCTCTCTGGCTTCCAAGATATCTCATGCTTATTTCTTTAATTGCTATTCTTCCCTTGTTTTTATAGATAACTTCATTGAAGACATATAGAAATCCTTAGCTTCTTGTTGGCTAATATCTATCTTCACCACTCCCTAGGGGATAGGCATTTTAACACAATGATAGCATGCTCATCATACTGCTTTCATATAATGGATCAAGCATCTCTTTAAAGTAATATCATAATAGGATAATGACTCAATCACACAAAATCTTTGGATCAACTTTACCCCTTCGATGTGAACAGGTAGCTTGATCTCAACAACTGTGTTCTTGACCTCTCCATTGAATCCTACTGGTAATATTATTTCATAACAAATTCACTTTCTGGAATGTTCATTCTTTTTAAAGTGGCAAACTGTATGACCTTGGCTGAATCACCCCCATTAATCAGGATCTTGTATACAAAATGGTTGGTAACATAAAAAGTAATCACCAGGCCTTCATGTTATGGATCTTGAATGATTTCTCTATCTTCCTCAATGCACGAGATCACCCACTTATCGGTTAGAGTTGATGTTCTTGTAGGCCTAACATCCTTTTCCGCTTTCACTTTTTTGGCATGTCTCTTAGCTGTAGAATAGGAAGTGCCACCGGATATAAATTTAATTACCTTGACATCTGCCAGAAGGGATGTCATTTATTGTGGGAGCTTTTGCCATGAATTATGAACATACGACCTGAAACATTAACAAAAAAACAATAATAAATTACTTTAGGATATTCTTAATCATTGCAGGACCGGTTAGGGTGTTAACAACAATTAGTTTCGCAAGAGGAGTGATCTTAGATCACTTAACAATTCAAATAGGGAACAGAAAACTTTAAAGATACAAGAAACACAAGTAACAATAAGACAAAACTTAGAAAAATAACACAAGTATTAGTTTTCAAGGATGTTGTATATTGATTTCAAGTTTTATTACAAGTGTTCAAAGCATGATTAAAATACAAGGACCTGAGACTCTTTTATACTACAACCTATAACCGTCAATACTTGGAAGGACAGTTAGAATTGACTAATCTAGACAACAAGATCAATCTAGAGTCAAAAGACAGATTGCCTTTTGACTAGTGACTATGACATGCCATAGCTCACTGACTTTTTCTAGTACAAAAAGTCTAAAGGAACAAAAGAAGAAAATTACAGATAAAGACTTTATCTACTATTCACTAAAGCATGGAAGTTTCACCAACTCATACAAGTTGGTGAGTTATCAGAGTTGCAGCAGAAAGTTGGTCAGCTTTATCAAAAGTAGATCAGAGAAAGCATCTTTTCTCCGTCTTTCGAAGAAATCAGTCTTCACAGCAAAATGGCTTCGGAAGACTTTGTCTTTGAAGCTTCGAAAGAACTTGGCCTCTGGCTTCAGAAGTTTTTACACTTGGAATATTTTTTTTGTTAAGTGTAAAGCTTCCGAAGTAATTTCTTCTGAACTTTTGGCTTCGGAATACACTTAGAGTTTTTTAGAGAGTGTAAAGCTTCCGAAGCAAGTTCATCCTTGTTCCTTAGTGCATGTTAGAAGATCTTTGGTTGCATCAGCCTCATAATCTTCAGATAGATCCTTACAAACTCCCTCTAGGCTGATGCTACCAAAATAGACAGATTCTTCAAATGTTGATAGTCCTTATTAGGATCAACAACAAACCTCTCTTCATCATATGGTTAGGATCCTTCAGACTCTCATAGAGTCTTCTCATGTCATAGAGATCATGTAAAGGAAGGGCAAGCATGTCTTGCTGAAAGTAGACATCCTGACCTCCTTGATCTCTAGTGACATACCATATGTCTGGATTATCATCAAAACTCCAGGACACAATGGGTCTTCCAACTGCAAGAGGCTCTACTCTGATGGGAGTTGGTTGAGCAGCCTCTTCATGCAGTTCCTTAGGATGTTCTAACTCATCCTGAGGTGTAGAGGTGGATGCCTTAGTTTTCTTTTCTTTGTAGGGGTTCTTCTGGCCATCCTTTTTCTCCTTTTTGATGATTTCAACTGTGAGGACTGGTCCTCAGCACCAGATGGTTCAGTAGTGTCCCTCTCAGTTGGGTTCTCTTCTCTCACAGGTTCAAAAGGAGAGAGAAGAGGACCCTGCTGTGAATCAGAAGATGAAGTTGGCTGAGATGTAGCTCTAGGTTCAGGTTGTGTTGTCTCAATGGGTTCAAGCTCTCCCTTTTTGATCTTCTGCTTGATCACCCTTATATGCTCATCCATTGTGGATAGAGACATAGGATGAAGCCTCCTTCTGGAGAATCCATACAGCTTTAAGAAGCTCATCATCCTTTATCTATCTTTAGACTTCTTTTGGCTTTTGTGGATGATGGTTCTTGACCTTGCAGCTTCTTTCTTTAGCTTTCTCTTAGCAACTTTTCTTTCTTTTGTGGCTTTTTCCTCCAGCTACTTGAGATATTCAAATTCTATGTACTCAAAGGTTAAGGGAAGAAGTGCAGCTGCCTGATTGAGTCCTGTGGCACTCAGGTAGTTGATCATATTCATTCTTTCAGCTTCCCTATCTACTTGAGGTTATGCCTGTGCCACAGTCTCTGTCTTAGGACTTTCTTGAACTGGGGAGAGGATAGGAGCATGTTTGTAGAGTCTTTTCAGTCTCCTTTCTTCCTTAATTTTGAGGAGCAATGCTGCATCCTCTGCCTCCCTCCTCCCCTTTGACAACTCAGTGTCAGCCAGCTCATTTAACTCTTCTAAGGGGAGAGAGATGAGTTCATCTATATTGTAGTTCCTGGTCCCCAGGTAGTTTAGCCTGGCTGCCCTTAACTTATCTTCTTGAGTATTTTGCCTATGGGCAGCCCGGATTGCAACTTCCATGAAGCCTGGGGACCTACTTGAACTCTCTCTTCCTCTTCCTCTCTCTCTCTTCTCCTCCTCCATCTCCTCAGGAGTTAATTTCCTTTTCCCTTTGTCAACCACAGGCCTTGGTGACTCAGGGTGGAGAGAACTTTGGCCTTTATTGCTTGGTTTAGCAGTCAAGCTCTGGCCAGAGAGAGGTTGTGAGACACCTTTACTAGCTGGTGCCTCACTGAGGGTACTGGATGCAGAGGGAGATCCTGTCTCAAGGTTCACAGGCTCAACCTCTGGGCCTTCAGTCAAGGTTTTCCTTTCGAAGCTAATCTCAGGGTCCACTTCAACATCAAGTTGACCAAAGATCTCACCTGCTAGTCTCTGTCTATATAATTTTGATCTTAATTTGAATTCCTCTAGCACCCTATTTTGAATCCGGTCTACTAATCTCTCAGCTTGTTTGTTGTGGCTTGGGTTGATAAGTGGAAGATTTACCAGATTGATGCACTCATAGAAACTCAGGTGTGAGAAGTTGAAGATTTCTAGTTGACCCTGAGCTCTAGAGATCACAAGAGATCTTCTGTTTGTGTCATACCCCCATCCTATAATTGGATTCTTAGAGGGAGCAGACATTGCTCTTAGAATTCCCTCCTCAAGCAAGTGTTGAATGAGTAAGTTTATGTTCATGACTTGAGGAGGTTGCTGAGTCTGGACAAATGCAAGAGAGGTTGGTGACTCCTCTATGTCCATACTCTGGGAGGAACTCCCAGGTTCTGTGGTTGTGAGAACTTTCTCCCCCTTTTTGGTAGCATCACCTTCTTGCATAGGTGAGCTGGGGGAGTCATCCATCACTTCCACAGGTTCTTATGGACCTGGTTGAGTTCTCCTTAAGGATCTCTTAGGTAACTGGTCCTTGAGATCGATGATCTCAAGTTGCTGGTCATTGACCCTTTGTTGTAAGATAGTCACCTGAGATTCCAGGTGAACTATCTTTGAAACTAGATAGGTGCATGTGTTTGTTGGTTTGTGAACCCTATGTTTCAGACTCCCCTCATCTTTAGTTAAAGAATCACTGGGGGATGAGAGAATTGGACCTAAGTCTTCTTCCTCAACACCAGCATAGTGTCTTTGGCTGCTGGATTTCCCCTGCATCATGACAACTTCCAGAGAAGTGTCAAAAGGCTGGGTTGCCATGGTTGTGCTCTTACTGATGTAATCACTTTCTAAAGTGAAAGCCTCTTCCATATGGATCTCCTAAACATGTTCAGGAAAACCCACCTCAGTTGTGGGTATATGATGTGGGCTAGACCTGGGTGAGTCAGGGGTACTCATTTCTCCTTGAGTGTGGGAAGAAAGGAGAGACTCATTGTACTCACTGAAACCCAAGTCCTCATCATTATAGAAATCAAGGCTGGGAATAGGGTGGTTTAAGTCCAGCGGCTAGGGTGGTAACTATCCCCTGAAGGTTGATCACTTGAGTGTTGCGACTCAGAGTGATGGCTTAAGGCTGTTGGGGATGTGAGCTCATCAAGCTGAGCATGAGGAACCTCAGCACTGATCATTTGAAAGATGGGAGTGGTCTGTTCCTCAGGGGAAGTGGGAGCTCAAGATTCCACTTCCTCCTGTATGGGTTATGATATGGGGACCTGCACATGCTCAGTAGTAGGTGCAGGGGTTTGTTTGGTTTTTCGTTTGTAGGTGATGATAATTTGAGGCTGTGGGGATGGAGTTGAGGTAGAGGGTGTGGGTTCAGTACTAGCTGGTGCCGCTAGGTTGCCACCCTAAGCAATGAGCTCAAACATTTTTGGAACCAGGGCTGTTTCTACCCCGGAGAAGCCAACAGTAGGCTTTCTTAGTATTTTAAAGATGTTGGGCTTCATCTATCCCAATTTAAGAATATTACCTGTTCCCCTCAACTGTGAGCCCAGTTCACAGTTAAGAATGTGCTGGACATATCGCGGGAACATGTAGTATTCTAAGGAGTCTAAATTAACAAGTAAATTTGTATAGTCAAATTGAGAGTACCTGTATTTGACCCCATGAACCATTCCATGGACTATGAAGGAGAGGTCCTCTGGAACTTGATCCCATCCTCCACACTTGTTGGAGAGACTGTGTATGATGACATGAAGGAGGTATTTCAATTTGGATGAGACCCTCCCCTTCCTGAAGGTTTTGACTGAGAAGTCACCCTCATAGCCCATCTGTTGAAAAGAATGGTTGACAGCAGCTTTTGGAAAGGACAACTCACCTTCTTCATCATCCAGCTGAAGGTGTGAGCTTATGATGGTCGAAGTGGTGAAGATAGTTCTCCCCTACACTATAGCAGATAGTGCCTTCTCCCCATCCATGGTGACCTCTTGGCAGGTCCTCCAGAATGCAAGTAACTGATCCTCATAAAGAGACGGATCAATAGTAAGGGAGGTGAAGTAGCGAAGGTGCATGGTAAAGCCCGTTTGGTTTCGTCGATCAATGTTTGCCATGAAGGAAGTTTGTTGGTGAAGAAGAAGGTTAATTTTGGGAGAGTTTTAGGTTAAGAATTTGTGGAAGAAGGAAAGAGTGAGAAGAAGGGGAACCGTTGAGAATATATATAGAATGGATTTAGACAAAGTTAATGCAAAAGGATAAACTTTGAAATCCGAAAATAGGTCCATTTCTGAAAAAGCGCCCAAAAGGTAGTTTTTTGGAAGTTGAAAATCTTCCGATGGTAGTTTTTGCTTCGGAAGTTTTGAGAAAAAGCTTTCGAAGCCAATTTGGCTTCGGAAGATATTCTAAAGAAATTTGAAATTTTGGCTTCGGAAGAAAAATTCTTAGAGAGTTTTTCTTCCGACACATATTTGATTTTGGAAGATATTAAGTCTTGTGAGTTTTATTCTAAAGAGAATAAATCTTCCGAGACTTAATTGGTTTCGGAAGATATTTGTCCTTCAAATACATGCAAGTACTTAGAAGCATAGTTAAGCTTCGAAAGACATACTCAGAATTTCTTCCGAAGGTAAATTTCTTATAAGTAGTTCTTGATTTGAAGACATAAATTTCTTCCGAAGGCAACTTGAAATCTTCCGAAGGAAAATATGTTTTGAAAAATTTTCAAAAATCTAAGGAATATCATTAAAATTTTTCTTCCAAAATAAACTGGGCTTTTGAAGATAAAATAGACAACTTAAGACACAGTTTTTAGAAATAAAGTTGATTAAGTTTTTAAGAAAAAGTTACTCAAAGTTAATCATCCTAATAGCTGATACAAGATATTTGAATCTCTATTCATTAAAAGCTTTAGTGAACAGATCAACATATTATTCATTTGTGTTAACTTTGACTAATTTGATTAATCCCTTCTCAAAATTATCTCTAATCAAATGATACCTGATGTTGATGTGTTTGGTCCTTGAGTGCTGCACAGGATTCCCTGTAATGGAGATAGTACTATTGTTGTCTATGTGGATAGGAGTCTCTTTGAAATTCAATCCATAGTCCAGCATCTGATTCTAAATCCAAACACTTAAGCACAGCAACTTGCAGCAGCAATGTATTCAGCCTCAGCAGTTGATGCAGAGACACAAGATTGTTTCTTGCATTGCCATGAGACAATCCTTCCACCAAGGAATTGACATCCCCCAGATGTAGACTTTAGTCATGTTGCAACCACCATAGTCACTATCTGTATAAGCATACAGATTGAAGTCAGAACTCTTTGGATACCAAAGGCCAAGCTTGGGAGCACCTTTGAGATATCTAAGAATCCTCTTGACAGCAACCAGGTGTGACATCTTGGGGTTGGCTTGATATCTTGCACAAATGCATGTAGAAAACATGATATCAGGCCTGCTGGCTGTTAGGTACATAAGAGACCCAATTATAGCCATGTAAAGATGTTCTTCCACACACTCCCCCTCAAGATCAGGTCCTAGGGAGTGGTTTCTAGCTATGGGTGTCTTAGAAACCTTACATTCAGTCATGTTGAATCTTGTAAGTATGTCTTGCACATACTTTGACTGACTTATGAAGATGCCATTGTCAACTTGCTTCACTTGAATTCCCATAAAGAAAGTTAGTTCCCCCGTGGCACTTATTTCAAATCTGTTCTTCATCAGCCTCTCAAAGTCTTTATAGAGCTTTGGATTAGTTGACCCAAAGATAATGTCATCCACATATACTTGAACCAGCATTAAGTCATTCCCTGTCCCTTTGATGAAGAGAGTTCCATCTATAGTACCCCTCTTGTAACCATGTTGGCAGAGATACCGAGATAGTGTTTCATACCACTTCCATGGAGCTTAGTGCAGCCCATAAAGAGCTTTATCAAGCTTGCAGACATAATCAGGATGATCTGGGTCTGCAAAGCCAGGTGTTTGTTTGATATACACCTTTTCATCAATCACCCCATACAGAAAAGTACACTTGACATCAAGTTGGTAGACCTTGAAATCCTTGGATGCAGCAAAAGCCAGGAATATTCTTACAGCTTCAAGTCATGCTACAGGAGCAAAAACATCTGTGTAATCAATTCCCTCTTCTTGTGTGTACCCTTGAACAACTAGTCTTGCCTTGTTCTTGATGACAAGTCCTGTATCATCCTTCTTGTTCCTAAAACCCATTTCGTTCCTATGGCAGTCTTCCCTTGAGGAAGAGGACATAGGTTCCAAACCTTCTGTCTTTTGATTTGATGTCGCTCTTCATGCATAGCTTCAACCCAGCTTCCATGCTTCAGAGCCTCATCAACTTTCTTTGGCTCAATCTGGGACAAGAAACAAGAGTGCAGACAAACATTTTGGTCATGGGTTTGTCCTCTTGTTCTTACCCCAGTCTCCACATTTCCAATGATGTTTGTGGTGGGGTGTGACTTGTGGATCCTTAGTTGAGGGATCACAGCAAGTTGATTGGATAGATCCAGATTGGAGAAATTTAGATCTGGCAATGGAGCGTCACCCACCACATCAGCACATTTATCAAGTGAGACTTGATCTAATGAATATGTGACATCATTTATGTTGTCCTCTATAGAGTGGTTATCAGCATCAAGAAACTCTTGATCACTATCACCACCTCCATTTCCTCTTACATTTGAAGCTCCTTCTCCTGAGTTTTGAACCTCTAAGCTAGAATTTGAAGGCACCTCAGATGTATCAGCTGAATTTGTCATGTTTGTGCTGATAGGATCTTCATTTGCAGGGTTAGTCACCAAAGGAGCTGAAGTAATAATCTTGCTTGGTCTTCTCAGCTCAAATCTTGGGTTAGGATCTCCTGTTGATATATTATTTGTAGATCCTAAACCATTCTCACAAGACTTGTTAAAACAGTTGGTAACTAAGTCAAGATCAAATAGACAATCCGGACCAGAACCTTTCATACTAGGAGTGTGCTCATTGAAGGTCACATTGGCTGACTCCTCAACTACTCTAGTTCTGAGATTGTATACTCTATAAGCCTTAGCTTGGGAAGAGTATCCAATAAAGTGTCCATCATCTGACTTCTCATCAAATTTGGCTACTTGATCTTTGGTATTCAAGATGGTGCAAGGACATCCAAATGACCTGAGGAAACCAATAAATGATCTCCTTTTATGCCATAGCTCATAAGGAGTCTTACCATAACTCTTAACCACTAATACTCTATTTTGCACATAGCAGGCTATGTTAACTGCCTCTGCCCAGAAGGTGATGGGCAGTTTAGAGTCACATAACATGGTTTTTGCAGCTTTAATAAGTGTCATGTTTCTCCTCTCAGCAACACCATTTTGCTGAGGAGTCCTGGGAGCACTATATTGTCTTGTAATACCCTTTTCATCATAAAATGTATCAAGGATTTGGTTCTTAAATTATTTTCCTTGATCACATCTTATGGTCTTCACCTTGTGATCAGATTGATTCTTAATTTTCATAATGAAATTCTTCAAGATCTTAGGGGTCTCATCCTTAGTTCTAAGGAAAAAGACCCAAGTGAATCTTGTGAAATCATATGTGATCACTAAGCAGTAAGTGGTCCTTCCTAAACTCATTACACTGGTGGGGCCAAACAAATCCATATGTATTAGGTGTAGGGGAGTAGTGATGGAGTTTATTTCCTTTGGTTTGTGAGACACTTTGTGTTGCTTCCCTTTCAGGCATGTAACACAGTGGTCATCACTTGTAAACTCTTTCTTTGGCATTCCAGTTACCAAATCATTCTTAATCAATTTATTCATGTTCTTAAAGTTTACATAGCATATTCTTTTATACCAAAGAAAAGACTCATCACTATTTGCTTTAGATAGAAAGCAAGAAACTTCTCCTGAGGGAGATGTTTCATGTAAATCCATCTTGTACATGTTCCCTTTCCTGGGGGCTCTGAGCAGGATATGCTCTTGAGGAATGGCCACCTCGGGCTTGAGAACAATGCACTCATGCTCAATGAAGAGCATATGGTGTTTCTGCTCATAAAATTGGGATACACTCAGAAGATTATATCCAAGCTCCTTGACAAAGTTTTCCTTTTCAATGCTGAGCTTACCATTTATGACTCTGCCCCTTCCAGAAATGTAGCTACCAAAATCCCCTCCAAAAGCAACTGGTCCTCCATCAATTTTCTCAAAATTTTGAAGCAGAGAACCATTGCCAGTCATGTTCCTGGAACAACCACTATCAATAATCCAAATATTCTTCTTGGTCTTTAGCTGTTCCTCTACAAAAAAAGGTGATTAGTTACACTTAGAAACCCAATCCTCATTGGTCTTGGGCTTATTAAAATAGGTTGAAGACAATATAACAGTAAGTGATCCTATATTCAAGCTTTGAGGATCATTTGCTGCTGTTGATGAAGAACTTTTAGTCACATGGTCTTCCTTCATCTTCACACCATCTTTAAAGATTGGGCTTGACCTTCAAAGCTTCAAAAGTTTTGACAACTTCGAAATTCTTGGAGACTAGACCTTCGGAAGATCTTGCTTTCACTGCAGTAAGCTTCAGTACTTTAGAAGCATTTCTTTCTTCCGAGACCAACTTTTCTTTCGAAGACAAATTTTCACTTGTCTTCTTCTTCATTTTGGAGCTTCCGAAGGAAACAGATTTTCCTTCCGAAGCTGTTTGTTCCTTCTTCTTCTCAGAAGTGTTCTTCTTGGTCATGTGGATGGTACTTTTGGGATTATACTTGCAATCCTTAGCCAGATGAGAAGTACTACCACACATGAAATAGTTGAGTTCCTTCCTTCTGAGAGTCTTCTTTTGAGAGCAAGACTGAGTTTGGTCACTTTCCTTCTCCATCTTCATCTTTACAGATGATGGAACAAGCTTCTTAGGGAGAGACTTGCTCTTGGAGCTGGATGGTTCAGGCTGTGTAGCAGTGGTACATAGCTGGTCAGTCTTCTTCTTCTTGCTGGAATATTTGGAACTAAACTAGAACTCCTGGTACTAGAGTTCATAGTTGAGTCTTCAGTCTTTACCACTTCAAAATCTATAGAAATAAACACTTGTTTCAACTTTAAGTCAAAAGTGGCCTTGATTTCTTGAGCCTTCTTTGATCTTCTCTTAGCTCTTCTAATCAAGTTCTTTCTCTTTGACTTGGTCATTCCAGACTCTTTCCTCCTCTCAGGAGAATAGTGACCCTTCTTAGGATGATCTTCTTCACTCTTCTCTGAGTCATCCTTCACTATCTCCTCTTCATCCTCTTCAATAATAGGGTCTATAAAGGGAAGCCCATCTTCACAAGTTCCATACCTTGGAGATATTACAGACAATAGAGCGTGTGAAGGAGCTATCTCAGTAGATCCCAGTCCCTGCTTATTCTTATAACAAACTTTTGCATGTAGGGATGAGGATATTATGTTCTTAAAGGTCTCTTCTTTAAGAACACATTTTTCTGCCCTGGCTTTGCTGATCACAAGCTCAGCTTGGCATTTAGTTAACTTTGAGATGAGATCTTTGATTTGAGTCCTGTAGTTTGTGTGCTCATGCTTAAGAGTTGAAATGGTTTTCTCTAGATCTTCTATCTAAAGTTTATAATGATTTTCAGCTCTTTTAAAGTCAGCTTTTAAGTTATTTAAGGACTCAAGATCTGATCTCATCTCTAAGTTATAGGACCTGTATCTATTAAGTTTAGCAATGCATTCAGGAGTACAAAGATGTTCCAATACCTTGGTTTCATCATGGTCTGCCATTAGTGCTTGGTTTGAAGAAGCATCCTCAACCTGAAAGCTCCAGTCAAAGCCTCCTTCTTCAATAGCAACTGCAACTTGCTGTCTTGGCTTCTCATTCTGGTGAGCTCCCTCAGTGTAGTTTGGCCTGGATTGTGCTTGGCCACCATTTGACTTTGGTGCCTTGCACTCCCTGGCAAAATGTCCTATTTGGTTACAGTTGTAACACTTCACCTTGTTTTTGTCCAGCCCAAACTTTCCACAGGCAGCATTGCTGGGAAACCTTCTTCCAGTCCTCTTGTAGAACTTCTGGGCTCTATGAGTGAGTAGAGCCTTCTGCTGGACTATTTCCATATATTCCAGATCATCTGGATGGATACAGTCCAGGTCTTCAAAGGTGAAGAGAAAGTTGCCTGAACTTTCATCAGAAGACATAAAAGCTTGTGAAGAACTTGTCTCCTGGAATGGGCTTCCAGGGATGTAGCCTTCCATTGGTATCTCCGAAAAGGTGATAAAAGGACCCTTTTCTGATTTGTCCGGGTAGCAGATGAGATGGTGTTGTGGTTCTTTGCAATCCCTTTCAACCACATGGAGGGTTGAACTCTGATGAGTGTTGGAGTTACCAGATGAGTTTTGCATGTTCATCTCCATCTGGTATCCACTGAGTATTCCATATAACTCAGTGAGAGTAAGAGTCTTGAGGTTTTCAGTCCTCTTAATGACCACACAGTAGTGTGTCCATTGTCTGGGAAGAGAGGACATTAACTTCCTAACAATATATTTATTCTCAATGGTTACTCCAACATCAGCTAGTGTATCCATAATCTCAACGTACCTGAAGTATTGTTGAGTCATGGTTTCACTTGTCTTAAAGGTGAAATTTTTAAACTGCTGCTTCAAGAGGTGCTTCTTGTTTTCTTTGGCTTCATTGGACCCCTCATACATCAGCTTCAGTGCATCCCATAGCTGTTTGGCGGTCTTGCACTTCTTGAAATCTCTGTAGATGGAGTTAGGAAGAGCAGTTTGAAAGGTTGTTATAGCTTTCTAATCAACATCAATTTTCTTCCAATCTTCTTTAGAAAAATCATCCCTTTCCTTTGGTATCATACCACCACCAGCAGCTGAAGTCGTGCATGGTACATAAGGTCCATTGACAATAGACTCCCACATCCTGGAATCTTGAGACTTGATGAAGCCTTCCATTCTTTGGCACCAAGTATCAAAATACTCAGGAGTGATCAGTGGGGACTTTGTCATAGTTCCAGTTTCCATATCAGCCTTTAAGATAGCTGCCATTTGAAAAGTTAAGTGAAGTGTGAAACTAAGAGGATTTAAGATGGTGAGATCTTACAATCAAGAGCCTGGAATGATTTGATACCAATTGCAGGACCGGTTAGAGTGTTAACAATAATTAGTTTCATAAGAGGAGTGATCTTAGATCACTTAACACTTCAAATAAGGAACAGGAAAGTTTGAAGATACAAGAAACACAAGTAACAATAAGACAAAACTTAGAACAATAACACTAGTATTAGTTTTCAAAGATGTTGTATATTGATCTCAAGTTCTATTACAAGTGCTCAAAGCATGATTAAAATACAAGGACCTGAGACTCTTTTACACTACAACCAACAACCATCAATACTTGGAAGGACAGTTGGAATTGACTAATCTAGACAACAAGATCAATCTAGAGTCAAAAGGCAGATTGCCTTTTGACTAGTGACTATGACATGCCATAGCTCACTAACTTTTCCTAGTACAAAAAGTCTAAAGGAACAAAAGAAGAAAATTACAGACAAAGACTTTATCTACTATTCACTAAAGCATGAAAGTTTCACCAACTCATACAAGTTGGTGACTTATCAGAGGTGCAGCAGAAAGTTCGTCAGCTTTATCAAAAGTAGATCAGAGAAAGCATCTTTTCTCTGTCTTCCGAAGAAATCAGTCTTCACAGTAAAATGGCTTCGGAAGACTTTGTCTTTGAAGCTTCGAAAGACTTCATCTTTGGCTTCAGAAGAACTTGGCCTCTGGCTTCGGAAGTTTTTACACTTGGAATATTTTTCTTGTTAAGTGTAAAGCTTTCGAAGTAATTTCTTTTGAACTTTTGGCTTTGAAAGACTTTACACTTAGAGTTTTTTAGAGAGTGTAAAGCTTCCAAAGCAAGTTCATCCTTGTTCCTTAGTGCATGTTAGAAGATCTTTGGTTGCATCAGCCTCATAATCTTCAGATAGATCCTTATAATCATCCTCTTGTCTTCCTTAGCATTGAACCCATGGCTATCATTCATTGAATAAGGTTTAGATGTGTAAAGTTTGTAGGATGAGGATTCCATCTTTCAGTTAGGGTGATCATAATTGGATGGTGTATAGAATCTTTTTTGGATCATTTTATCCTCTTCGAGCTTTATGAATCTCAAAGCACTATTCCTAACTACGACACTTTTAACATGTTATGATCATCATTAAGGGTTTCAGATAAAGTGTGTTTACAAAAATGATGGAAATTTCAAGTCTCTTGAAAGTAAACAACAAAACACCTATACTAAAACAAGGGTTCTCACGCAAAAACATGCTCTTGTATGGAAACTAGTTCTCTCATGGAAACTTTGTTTCTTTAAAAGTTTGATTTTTATTTTCGAGCCTCTAGGTTTAATCCTTACAGTTGTTATTTAGAGACTCCATTCCACCATGCATTGCAAGCTTCTACTTGTCATTATTAGGAGAATTGACAACCACCCTATATAAAAATGCTCACAAGAACACTCTTCTTCAGTAATACGGACGACAATTTCTTAAAGAACATCTTTATTCATATGGATGGAATACTTTGGCTTCTTGTCCTATCAATGGCAATACTATGCTTAGTATTTGGTCTGTGAGAGCTCTTTGGTTGACTAGATTCACCCTCTTGCACATATGACTCATTAGAGGGTAGCTCCAACTTAATCTGATGTCCCTAATTTCCACCTGAATTTCCTATTACATCTTTATTGCTAATATCTTCATGAAATATCACATTTCTTCTTATAATAACTCTAAGACTGCCATTATCAATCGTCCATAACATATGCCCTTTTACACTAGGCCCATCGATTTTACCCAACTTCAATTAATCCCAACCAATCTGACTTCACCAGAACCACTTTAACCCGTAACCGATTAAACTGAAAAATAAGAATAAATCAATTATTATAATGAAAAATAATAATATATATATAATATTGTTCATCTAAGAAAAATAAAACATAATTAAGAAACAAAAATAAAAATATTTTTAGCACATAATTTTAATTATAATTTTAAATTCATTACACATTTATTTAAAACTAAATTTTAAATTTCTTGTATTCGTCCGTTGAAAGAATAACTTCACTGAAGTGTTTTTTTGAATAATGATAAAGTTATTCCTAACCGACACCTTGCCTATTTTATACCAAAAATGAATTAACCCTAACCCGAACCTGATCTACCCGAATGTTATCCGCGTTGGTTATCAGATGACTTTAACACTTGAAAAATCCGATTTACCCGAACCGATCTACACGAAACCCGATTGAACTACCCTAACAACACCCTGACTTTACGACATAAGGGTAAGTGGGTAACCCACCATAATGAATCTTTGGGTCCTAGGCTATAACTTTCCTTGACAAACATGAGAATAGGCTAGACAATGAAACACCTTCAAGTTGTCATAACTAGGATTTATTCCACATCTTTTCCATTGCAGAAGATGGTAATCTATTGACAAGATACACCGTAGTTTTTAAAGCTTCTATAAAAAAACTTTTAGGTAAACTAGTCCTCAATAACATACTTCTAGTCTTTTTGAATAGGGTTCTATTCATTCTTTCAGCAAGACCAATTTGTTAAGGAGTGATAGAAATTGTCAGGTGTGTGGGTATCCCATGTGTTTTGCAACACTATTTAAACTCACTATTATAGAATTAAATACCATTATCTGCTCTCAGATTCTTAACCTTCTTGTTTATTTTCTTAAAAAAGATATCACTACATCCTTTGGATTCATATTCCACATTTATGATTATGTCATTGTTATATGACCTTTGGCTAGCTGTAGGTCTTTAATATCCTAACAGGTTTCTTATATATGGATCATTGTAATGAGTTGTAATCATGAGAAAAATAAAAGAGATAATAAACCACTATATTCTTTGTATTTCACATTTTGTTTATGGTATCAGAGCCTGAAATTTGGCCTGAAACTTAAACGGTGGCTATACTATGAAATGAGATTATTCTCTTACAACAAGATCTCTAGATGAATAGCCAAAGAACTCAAGCTTTTACTTTGCGATCATTTCACTTTCAGTTCGAATGAAATAATGATAAAACATGCAGGAAATCACTGGTAGGTAACATATTTTCTATGGTGCTTATGTTATTAGTTTAATTGTCTATTATGGGATATGCTTTCTATGGACCAACATCTATGCAGTTTACTTACCCAATCTACTTTAAAGTTGAATTTTATGCTAGTTTTGTTATAATATGGTCTAAAATATAATACCGTACCATTTGGTATCATCAAACAGTAATTATGATGATTTGATTGAAAACCTTAACATTTGTGATGGGTCACACATGGGTAGAAAGACTATCTCATCAAAAGTTTATGTCTTCATAAGAATATCCCAACAATTGGGTCATGGAAGGCCTACATATTTCACTTCTTTGAATCCTGAGGAATCAGAAGGTTCATATTTTGGTCTTGCAGTGGGATTTTCAGACACACATCACAATATTGATACATGGATTCTTGATCCTAGAGCCATGACCCACATGGTATTGATATTCGTTTAGAACATGAGGCGACACCATATCTAGGCATGGAAAAACTAGTAATAGGCACTGGTATGTTGCTTGCCATTTCACACCCCAACAAAATGGGGTAGTTGAGCGGAAAAACCACCATTTGTTCGAGAATACGCGGACCTTACTTTTTCATGCACATCCACGTCATAAATATTGGTATGATGCATATGCTATGACAATGATACGTACCAACCAACCTCACGATCACCATTACCAACGTTGCATGCATGTTGCTGCTTTCTTTTCTTTTATTAGTTTGTTAATCTATTTGTTAGTAAAGTAGTGAATTAGTGGGTAGTTTTATTAGGACCATGCTCTCCTATATTCTCTGCATGTTTACATTATTCTATATTTGTATGCCTATAAAAGGCTTTGTCATTTTAGGAATTGATTATGAGAAAATTGATAGCAAACTTGAGTTTACATCTTCTTCTTAGTTCTTGGAGATTAACCCACTCTATGGGTCCCCATCAGACAACTTTTCTTATTAATAGATTACCTTCCTTGACTCTTGATAATTTCTCTCCTTATGAGACCTTGTTTTAGTCCCAACTTGACTATACTTTCCTACACACATTTGGGTGTCTTTTCTATCCATTCCTTGGGGATACCCGATTCAATAAATTATGACCTAAATCCATTCATTTTATATTTCTTGGGTATGCCCCAAATCATCAAAAATATCTTTGTTATGATCCTCACACTCCTCGCACATATAGTTCTCACCATGTTGTCTTTCATGAGACTATTTTCTTGATTCCATCATTAACTCCTAATTCTTAGCCTCCTACTACTACAATACCCTCATTATTATTTATTACACATTCTATTTCGTCACCACCCCACCCCCACCCACACCTCATCCACACCATCTTCTATGCCGATCAACCATAGAATACAATGTGTTTCTTGGGTCCAACCTTATTAGTTAGAGTTCCAAAACACAACACACTATCACTCAGTCTAATACGAAGGCTAGCTATCAGGCTCTTGCTCTTGGTGTTGTGGAGATGATATGGATTATGTCTTTGAGTTTTCCATTTACTAGTTGGTGTAACAACATTGGTGCTAGTAGTTAATATCGTCTTTCATCAGCATACCAAGCATTTCTAGGTCGATCTACAGTTTTTTCGAGATATGATTTTGGCTCGATCTCTTGTGTTTCTTAATGTTGCTACCCAACACCAGCTTGCAGCTATCCTTACCAAAGGCTTGTCCTCTACTCAGTTTTGTTATCTCAGATCCAAGGTATACATCGGTATTGTTGTTCAGCTTGCACAGGAATTTTAGAGAGATGTTACTACATTTTTAAGATTTATATTTTACATTTACGATTATGTCATTGTTATATGCCCTTTGGCTTGCCGTAGGTCAATAATATCCTGTCAGGTTTTTTATATATGGATCATTAGAGTGAGTTGTAAATTGTGAGAAAAAGAGACGAGATCATGAAACATTATCGTCTTTCCGTTTCACCTTTTGTTTAATTTATGTCCCAACCAAAATTTTCTACTCTTTGAATCTATCAAAGGCCACATACTTACGCTTCAAAATGTGGACCAATACACTCCTTTAGTAGTTATCTATGATTGATAGAAAATAAGAAGCTCCACCTAGAGTTACATACCTTGTAGAACCCCACAAATTAGCATAAATGTAATCTAGGATTTCTTTGATCCTATTAACACCATTTGAAAACTTTATCCTCTTAGACTTTCTGATTAAACAACTTTAACATGATCTATAGTCACAGCTAACTACATCAACAATGATCTCATGTTTTTTAGTTCGAGTAAAACTTGATCACTCATATGACTAAGCCTATGCAATAGCATAACATTACTGATCATTTTGAACCAGTTAAGACCACCATGGAACCTTTAATCACCCTAGCTTTCCCATTCTTTAGACTTATATAAGTACCACTTTGAAAAGTTCCAAAAGATCTCAGATTTCCTTTTAGATCAGGAATGTATATTACATTATTAAGATTATGCAGTGAAAGTGACACTAATCCAATGCCATGGATCTCGCACGGTCTATCATCATCGAATTGAACTTAACCTTTTGGTTCCATGACTAGTCCCTTAGGGAAATCTTTATTGGGATTCATATGCTATGAACATCCTAAATCTAACACCCATTCTTGATCTGATATAGTCTTAAATACCATAAGATCAACACTATCATATCCAGTTTGTGATACTTCTGGTGATTAGTTTCCTTGACTCTTAGGTTTATTTAATTCTCACTTCTTTCTTCTCCATTCTGGATAATCCCTTTTTAGGCTTTCGTCAAAATTAGACAAAAAGCATCTTTTTTTGCCATAGGATTTAGATCGTGCCCCACCACTATTATTCTTTGTGGGCTTTGCTTTGATCTACCTAGAAGAATCTATCCAAAATAGTCATCTTCCTTCACTTCACCTCTTTTCTATAACTTTTTAGAGTTCATATCTGCAATTAATTCTTTCATCAACAAATTATCTCTACCAAACATCAATGTGTATACAAAATGCTCATAAGAATGCTTCTAAGAGATTAGAAATATAATAACTATATCTTCTTCATCAATTTCAACATTAATATTCTCAAGATCGAGGATTATCTAGTTAAATATATCAATGTAATCTTCTAAACACTTTCCAAACAAGATTTTAAAGGTAAACAATCAATTTTTGAAATATAACATGTTTGCTAATGACTTCATCTTGTACAAACCTTCCAGCTTAGTTCATACCATATAGCCATAGTTCCTTTCGAGACATCTCTAAGAACCTGAGCACCAAAGCTTAGAATTATGGTGTTGTGAGCCTTTTCCATCGCCGATCTCTTCGTTGTGTTGATCATACTTCATGAATATGCCTTCCGTTTTCAAAATAACAACCATTTCTTAATGGACAAATAACACCATCATCTTTAAGTTCCATAGGATGAAATCATTTCTTCCATCAAATTTCTCGATATCAAACTTAGGCTCTCTTCTTTTGAGATCGTTGAGGTTGAGCCAACAATGGCTCTAATGCTTGTTAAGCTAAATATTGAAATCAATAAGAACCTAAAGCTATCCGGATCATAAGAATGCAATTGATGCTTTTAGAGTGAATTACGTAATCGAGAATGAACTCATATTCAAATGTGTAGAGCTAACACTAACAACCCTAATTAATAGCCCTAAGTTGTTAACGTTTATTAACATTCTGATTATAGAAATTATAGATTCAACCCCTAAACTATGACTATCTTATCATTAGCAAGAAACACTATAACAAAACAAAATTAGACTTTGACTTTACAACAGTTGACTTTAGTTGACTATTCATGGCTAATTGGCTTTCTATCACTACATGATACAAAAAAATATATAAATCTATCCTAATAATCCTTTACAATGTGAGACACATGGCATTCCCAGAATGCTTCCCCCAATTGTTTTCACACCCATTTACACCATCTGATTCTAAATCTCAATTTCTTTTCATTCTTTTCACATTCATTCCCCCAAATATGATACTCGAAACCCTAGAGCCTCCAACAAACTACGCGGTTTAATCTCATAACTAATGGATCAGACTTGAATCTACCTACATCTGTACAATCCCTCTTCCAAGCGATAATCGTGAACTGGAATCCGTTCAACACCAATTGAATCTTTGGAAATTGCTGAGATTTCATCCCAACAGGTAAGTATTATGTCGAATCCCCAATGGTTGTTCTTAAATCTGTCAAACTATGCTTACAATTTCTCTTTGTGCGATGTATTTTAGGCTTTACATCACGATTATTCCGTGTTAAAGCAAAGAACTATGTGGTATGCTTTGATTCCATCAACTGTTATATGTTTATTTCTTTCAATTGGTGGTGGTTTGGTATGAATCGATGCAATTTTTAGTTGTTTATTGTGTTTTGTTGTGATTAGTTCGTTGAAAGATGAAGTTTTATTCATTTTTGTTATGTTGTGGGTAAATGAATTTCTTAATGACGGCAATCCGAAGGGATTTGTGGAGTTCATATGTGTTTTAGATTTGGGCGTTGGGATATGAACTATGTTTGTATCGGCGGATGGGTAAAGGTGAAGCTGATTTGATGATAAAAGTGTTTCTTTTGCAAGTTTTGTCCATCTGCATTGCTGATCTGTTTAGCATATGGATTCTGTAAAAAGTCAAACAGTTGCAATTAGATGATACGCGTTTGTTGTAGTTAGTTTCATTTTGCTGAAAGTTTTTATGGTGAATTGTAGGGACCTAATATGTAAGCAGGAACTATTGCAATCTTCATGAGTCAAATATAACCAAGTAGTTTTAATCAACAGATTGTTTTAATTTATCTATTTGATATTACACCATTTATATATCATTGAATTTATCTAACCACTTTATTTAACAACCTATAACAGCATCTCAAGGCGTTTTTTCACCAAACTCAGTGCTCCTGTTCCGCCATTTATTGTATTCCCCTTATAATCTTATGTTATGTGTAAAACGTTTATTATTATTTGCATGCTATTTATGTAACTTTTATTTGTTTTATAATATACAGTTATTGCCTGAATGTTTCTCTTATATGAGTCAGGAGAAGAACTTTCAAATGTCGATTGCTTACTTATTCATCTCAAGCTTGGTCTGTCAAGTTACAAAAGGTCGATAATAGATTTGTCTTTACAGATGGCAGGTTACTTTTAGTGTACGAACTTAACCTGCACTTGGCGTTTGTTCTTCTATTTGACTTCAACACTATTGGATGTTTGTATGTTACATGCCTTCATTCCAATCCTAGGCTCAATCATCGATGTTCGTTTTACAAGTTCGTTGTGCAAAATTATGAGGATCATGTGGTATTTTTCTTAATATTTTTATATTATATACCTGCATCAATTTTCACCACTTTTTAGTTACTAAAATTTTGTATCAAGAGCATCTGCCACGTAGCTCAATTAAAAGATATTTTAGAAAAAAAATACCAAAGGATCCGATAACTATCTACCTTGATGATCACCGGTATTGGGATGTTACGATCAAAAACCATTATGTAGAGTGCTACCTGACCAATGGCTGGATTGTAGTTTCTAAAGACGTTCCTATCCTTGATGGTGACTTACTAATTTTTGAAAAACATCATCGTTCAATTCTAAAGTTTTCAGTTTTCCAATTGGATGGTTATGAAATTGTAATATCTCCAAGTTAGTAAATGCTTCAGATAAAACTTATGCTATTTTTCTAAATTAGTAACAAGAAAATAAAATGTTTCAGATAAAACTTATGCTATTCTTGTAAATTATTAAAAAGAAAATAATTTTTTTGGCAAGCCATATATGAATTCACCTTCTTATATGTAATTGTGGTTTATTATATACATACAGGTATGAGTGGATACAAGGAGGAAGAGTTAGATGACCATTTTAACTTGGTTCCTGATGTACCTACCCCGGTCTACCTAGGAGAGACGCTTTATTTCTCCTCCTCCGCAAGAAAGTGATTTGTAAGTCCGAATCAAACTCAATATTTGGGCCCTTTAATATCAATTCCTTTAAAAGCTTTAACTCATTTCAACTTACTCTCTTGCAGCGTTTGCCTAAATTTTTTTCCGAGAGGCTAACTTGGATCATTCAGTGAAGGTGATAATGAAATATGGATCTCCATATAAAAAGGTGGTGTTTGGTATTACATATGAGGGTGAGCGAGCATACATATAAAAGGTATTACATTACCTATCTTTATTTGTAAATGTATATGTTTAACAGGTTCTATATGTTTGTAAGTTTTCTTTCATCAACTAAAGGTACGTGCTAAGTGGATGGTATATGTTTATGAAGAACCATGGCATACGGGAAGGTGATCTATGCAACTTCAAGTATGTAAAGAACATAGGTACGTTGTTTCTCATATATATGATGAAAAGGCAATAGATTACTACATACCTTTATAAAGTTTAAGGAAAACTCATCGGTGTTCTTTTTTAAAATTTGTTCATGAGCATTGTTTGCACAAACGATTGGTTATTGGGTATTTGTTAATATTCATACTTTGTGTTTTGTTTTTTTTTCATAAACTCCTGTTTGCCTTGTGAATGTCTTGGTAATATTTTTAGCATATCATTTAACTTCAATGTTCATAATCGTTACTTGTAGTATATTTTATTCCAATACCTCATTCAATACTAAAGGCACATAATATATGTAATTACGGTGTAAGCTATGCAACCCGCCTTGGAATGCAACCCCTCCAAAAATAACAGTAATACGAATATACCAACTAAAAGGCAGGTCAAACATATTAATGTTGACAAAAATAAATATTCATGTAACGCCCCGGAATGTTGAAGCGAGCAACTTAGTAATAATGGTTGAGTTCGGGTTATGTAAAAAAAAAAGAAAGAAAATGATTATGTGCTAAATTACCTTATGGGCTTTAGGGTTTGATGGGTTTAAGGGCCTAACCACCCATTAAACACCCATAATCAGCCACATTCTCCATTTCTTGCAAACCAAGCCACTAACAACTTAGAGAGAGAAAGTAGTGAGAGAAAGTAAAGAAACTTGAAGATTTGGATATTCATTGGTTAAGGGATTGAAGATCTGAGTGTTAGATCATCAAACCACGAGAAAGGAGCAAGAAATACAGGTAAGAATCATCCTCTAAATGCCTCTATAAGTCAGACCAGGATTCTAGAGTTTTGGGTTTTGAAAAGTTGCAAAGAATCACATAAAGGTCACATTTTTACGTATGAAATCATGTAAAAAGTTTAGATATAGTTTCATTGATAAAAAACTAAGGATTTGAACGTAAAAAGTTGAGATTTTGGGTTAAAAACGAGCTGGTTCGTCATTTTTATACGTCCAGCGAAACTGTCAGTTCGTCCAGCGAAATTGTTAGTTCGTCCAGCGAAACTGAGAGTTTATCCTGTGAAACTAAGGCAATCTCCTTACTGTAAAACTATAGTTTCACAGGTAGTTTTGCAAGTGCATAGGTAGATCTATAGATTTAGCGAAACTAGGAAATTCCAACGAAATTTGGGCGTGTTTGGCAACGAAACTGGCAGCGAAACAGCGTGCGAAACTGCTGCCGAAATTGTGTAGAAAATGACCTATTTGTGTGTTAACTTATATGCAGACTGTGTACCGTGATCCTAGATTAGAAAACTTAGACGTGAAGTTGTTTACTGACGAGGTGAGTTCTAGATCCCCTTATTTACACGTTTTCAATGTTCTAGGGTGATATGCATGCTAAATATACAATTTTTATGGTAAAAATTTCAAGAGGTTTTAACAATAAAAATAAAAGGTCATCCTGGCCCCAGCCAGGGGCGTTGCCCCTTGGACCCCACTAGGGGCTGATACCCCTAGAACCCCGCTATCAGGGGCTGCCACCCCCGAACCCTCGCCGTCCCGCGGAGGGTCGGTTATACTGTTTGTATTCTTTTGTTGAAGAATGTGAGTATATGGACTATGAGTTGATTCTTAGCATGTATAAGTATATGTATAACTAAAGATGAAAGTGAAATCTCAAGAAATGTTATTGAGCTATTAATAATATACCATTTCTAAAGTAAAGTCTTGCAAGCAAATGACAGAGGAGGGTTGCATTTGTTGTGCCCTCGTGACAGTAAGGCCTGGATTGGCATGTCAGCAAAGTAAAGACCCAGACAGGCAGGTCAGTAAGGCTTGGATTGGCATGGCAATAATAGCCTGTATGGGTACGACAGTAAGGCCTGGATTGGTATGCCGGTAAAGTCCTATGTTCATCATAGGCACCGATAGTGACTGGGAATTGACGGATAAAGAAGAGAAATAGAAAGTAAATAAGTGAAAGCCTTAATGATAAAATATTGATAAAATGACAGCCTGTGTATAGTAAATGTTTGTTCATATGATGACTATTTATAATGATAAAGTTAACATACCTCAGTAAATGATTTTCTGATAAAGTAAACCTAGAATTCACTCAGCGAAGCTGACTTTTGTATGCATATTAGTTGACAGGTGAGTTGTTGGACATGAGTGAATATGGGCCTGGATTCTAGAAAGCTACTTGGCATTTGAAAACTGGCATCCCTGATTAAGAAGATCATTAAGAAGACCTTTTTTAAAGTATTTGATGTTTTAAAGACAATGTTAATATTTTATTAGAATTATGTCGTAATAGGTTGAGACTTAATGTATTTTCCGCTGCAAATATTTATTTAAATGAATGTTTTAAATCTATGTTTTGCTATGAATGACCAACTGTGAGGTTTCCTGGGATCAGAGCCTTACAATTCACACATTTACATCGTTATTAATGATATATGTAATTACGATGTAAGCTATGCAACCCATCTTGGAATGAAACCCCTCCAAAAATAACAGTAATATGAATATACCATCATCAAGGCAGGTCAAACATATTAATGTAACATAATTATTCAATTTATCATACCCGTATAAAACATTTAGGTGAATCAACAATACTACCCTAAAAAACTTACTTTTGGATGGATATATTATGAACAGATGATAAATTATAATAAACTATTTTTACCTACATCTTTCGAAAACCATAATCATCTAAATTCTAATATTATGGCATAAGCAATAAATGTAATATAAGATGGCAACATGTTTTTAATAATGTTTTACGTCACCTCATTATGAAAATTAACCAAATTATATAATAATTTTTTAAAATCACCTGATACATTACCAAATTAATGATGTTACTGTCTTTATGCTTTAGAAGATTAGATATTATGAGGCTTCTATATAAAATGTATCTATAACACATAATATGAATGAATTACAAATATTTTTGACATGTCACATAATACGAATTATTTGAACATGTAGATCTTATGTTGAGAAATTTAATGTAATATTGACTTTTAGGATTAGGATTTAGGATTAGGATTATTTCCTATATTTTGAATAGCTGTTTTGGATATATGATTTTTTTATATTTTAGATATTAATTGGAATTAATATTAAAAATTATAGTGGTGTAAAAGTTAATACCATCAAATATTTTTTCTATTTGACTTCTGCGATTAAAATTGTTGATCTTCACCTATTATTCAGCTAATTTTTTGTTCTGTGCAGAATTTAATTTTTAAATCTTTAACTTTTTGTTTACTTTCCATCGTAACTTCAGAAACTGACTTCCTGAGTTTAGCATTATATAAACACCATCTTCCATTCATGTTGACATATTAAAGTTCACACTTCAAGTACTTATCTCAAGTATATGTATAATTTCCATTACGATGTTTCGGCCTGAATTTTTTACTCTTTAATCACTTTCATTACTTCATTAACTGTAACACCCGGAAATTTATAAAAAGGAAAAGAAAAGAAGAGAAAAAGGGGAAAGATAACATTTTCAAAAGTAAAGGGGGTTAAAGTGTGCAAGTGGCAAACTTGAGTCTAGTGGGTTCAAAAAGTAGGGGATGGCCGCCCACACCCCCATTTCCCCATATCTGCTTTCATCTGCAAGAAGAGAAGAAGAAGCTGCCATCGGTTTATAGAAAGGGAAGGAGGAAGATCTCCTTGAAGGTGAGATTTTAAGGTAATTCTTCTCGTTTTTCAATCGGGTTTCAGCTTCTCGACCGAGTTTCTGGCGTTTAGTGCTCGTTTTCGTGGGTTTTAGGTGCTGGAACTTCAAGTGGGTTCTAGGGTTTGAGGTGTTCTACTCGAAAGCTGTTCAAGGTGAGTTCTAGATCCCCTCTTTTATTGGTTTTCTATGTGTTTAGGGTTGTTATGCATACTGGACAGAAGGTTTCTAAACCAAACTATGAATTTCAGCATGATGTTTTACGGTGTACATTTGATGTGTGTTTTTAGATGATTTCTAAGTTGTGTATGATGTTTAGTATGTTCTAAGTGTGTTAGCATGATAGATCTATGCTAAGGTTATATTAGAATGATGATTGGGAACTGGAAATGGCATAAGTTGCATTGCAGGTGGATAACGATCATCCGCATTTGTTGGAGGATCATCCGCATTTAGACTTGTTCACTCGCATAAGTCTTTTGCTCATCCGTATTTGTTGAATTTTCATCCGTATTCGTTTTTGTTCATCCGCATTTGTTGGAGTTCATCCCCATTTGCTGAACATTCAACCGCATTGGTTTTATGTTAAAATTTCTAAGTATTTTGTTCATCCGCATTTAGTATTGTTCATCCACATTTGGACTTGTTCATCCATATTTGGACATGTTCATCTGAATTTGGTTCCTCAGCATATCTTTAGACACTTGGAATATTTTCTGAGACTTTCATCCGCATTTGCTTGTCCGCATTTGCTTAACATTCAGCCGCATTGGCTTATGTTCATCCGCATTTCTTTGGGCACTAAGGATTTTTTGGAATTTTGGGAAGTAGAATGTAGTGTTAAGTTCTGATGTGTTGTGGTGGTATATGCCTGTTGATGTTATATGCTTGTGGGCTGTTGTTATTATGTGCCTTTACACGGCGTGATATGTATGAGTACATAAGTAAAGTATTATGTAATGAAAGTGAAAGATAACGAATGACAAAAATGGAAGTAATGAACGATGAGATCTTTGTTGCTGAGCTTCGGCATGAGTGGGGGTTTATTTATAAACCCCGGCACAGTACCAGCTTTTAGCATGAGTCAGGATGTAGCATATGAGTTGAGATAAGATCCTTGTCGCGTATCCCGATGCTGTGTTAGCCTTTTAGCATGAGTCAGGGGTTTATTTATAAACCCCAGCACAGTACCAGCTTTTAGCATGAGTCGGGGATATAGCATGAGGCAGGATCCATAAAGAAGTGAGAGACGAATGATGATGAAGATAATAATTATCATCTAGATGTACGTATGATGTGTGATCACAAACAAAAGTAATGGATTTGTTTTAACATAATGTAAAGTATTTTATAATGAAAACTAGAACTCACTCAGCCTCACTGTCTTTTTGTATGCATAATAGTTGGCAGGTTACCGTGTGATGATGAGGAGGTGCAGGCATGGATGCATAAGCTACTACGGATGTTTTGAGGCTGACATCCATATTTTGAGATAATATTGTACTAGTACAAATTTTATGATGTAAATTAAGGATATGATGTATTGACGCATTTTTAATTATCGATGAAAAGTTTTAATTCCACTGTAAATGAAGTGTTTTAAATGTTTTATGCAACGATTGACCGACTGTAAGCGTCCCGAGAACGGGGCCTTACAAGTTGGTATTAGAGCCAAAGTTTAAGAGAATTGGGTAAAATATTTTCAAAAAAAAAACCTAAACTTAAACTGAGAATGGGACAAGAAAGGGGAAGGGATGCCAGTCCTAGTAGCTATATGCCTGCAGGTAAAGGTTTTATGTAAGATAATGAAAAGGAAGTATGTGCGTGTACTATGTGGATTATGTATTCTTTGTAGATATGGATACTGATGTAGTCAGGATAGGAAATGCTTGGAGAATGAAGAGTAAAGTAAGTGGCTAATCACAGCTGGCCACTGTAATTAGGAACTTACTATAGTTGACATAATCTGAGCTATTACCTTGAATGACCGTGTTGGTGTTTGAATCTTGTAGTGCTTAGAGATGGGTGGTGGTATCAGAGGCTTCAGGAGGTGGAGGTCGTGGTAGACGTGGTGTTGGGCTACGTGTCATAAGGAATAGGGCTAAGACTACTGAAACGACTCCTGAAGAGCCCAAACCTCATCACCATGATGGGGGGATGAGAGTGCTAATCTGAGGGCCTCAATGAAGGAGGCAGTAGCGGAAGAAGTTTATCAGGTCATGCAGACGATTCTGCCGTCTGTGGTGACCAAGGTTATTAGATCTGTGAGGGAGGATGAGAAGAAGGAGAAAGAGGAGAAGAGGAAAACCGCTAGGCGAGGGGGCGAAGGAGGAGGTTCAAGGGAGATGGAGCAACCGGATACTGAAATGGTTGTCTCCAATGATGATGAGGAGGAGGAGGCAGTGCAGGAAGCTGCAAAGGGGTGTAACTCTAGGGTATTCCAGAGATGCAAGCCCCTGACATTTGATTGGAATGGGAGTGCTGCTGCTGCTCACCGATGGGTGAGGGAGATGGAGGCGGTACTTGATATCAGCGAGTGCCGAGAGGATCAGAAGGTGAAGTTCGTTACCCACTCGTTTGTGGATTCGGCCTTATGCTGGTGGGACAACATTGTCCAGGCCGAGGGTAGCAGGGTAATTGGAAGGATGAGGTGGAGTAAACTGAAGGAGCTGGTGATCGAGGAGTTTTGTCCTCATAGGGAGCTCGACAAGATCGAAAGAGAGTTCCTACAGTTTGAGGTGGGAACTATGATGCACCAGCAGTACACAACTAAGTTTAATGAGATAGCGAGGCTGGTGCCAGAGCATGTGACACCCGTGTCACAAAAAATAAAGAGATACATCCAGTGTTTGCCGGCAGATATCCATAGACATCTCATCACCGCTTGGCCAGGTACGTTCAGGTCGGTGGTCGATCTAGCGGGAAGACTGTATGAAGAGCGAGAGGTGGTGGCGGTGATGGATGAGAAGAAGAAGTGTGGAAATGATAGGAATGGGAATGAGAAGTGGTATAACAGTGGTGGTTTTGTGGCTGGAGGTAAGAAGACGAGAATGGATGATCGGAAGGTGATAACAAAGAGGGAGAAGGCATGCAAGAAGTGTAGGAGAGACCATGTGGGGGAGTGTAAGTAGGGATCGAACGCCTGCTTTCAGTGTGGGAAGGAGGGCCACAGAGCAAGGGATTGTCGTGTGGTGAAGTGTTACAACTGTTGCGAGGCTGGGCACATGAGCAGAGACTGCAAGAAGACGAGGGCTGAGAGCTCGGGGCAAAGAAGAGGACTGAGAAGGAGGGTAGAGGGTGAAGGCCAGGGCATTCGTTATGACTTGGGACGAGGCTAGGATGGACTCCGACGCGGTGCCAGGTACATTCCTAGTAAACTAGACTTGTGCCTCTGTACTTTTTATTCTGGTGCTAGTAGGAGTTTTATTTATGCTGCTTTCTGTGATAAGTTGCCCGCTAGGAGTGGGAAGATTAATGAGCCCTTCGATGTAGAAACTGTCATTGGTAAGTCAATCAGGATTTCTGATATGGTAGAAGACTGTGACATAGAGTTGAAAGGCCATAGGTTCTCTACTAGGTTGTTCGTGATGCCCTTAGGCGGATTTGATGTAGTCCTAGGGATGGATTGGCTAGCAGCCTATGAGGCAAACATCATGTGTCGCTTAAAGACGATTCGATTGACCACGCCCGATGGGAGTTCGGTGGCGATTTATGGGTATAGAGTTAGTACGATCTCGAAAGTAATTTGGATGGTTAT
Organism: Flaveria sonorensis; assembly: GCA_025506505.1. Classification (NCBI taxonomy): domain Eukaryota; kingdom Viridiplantae; phylum Streptophyta; class Magnoliopsida; order Asterales; family Asteraceae; genus Flaveria; species Flaveria sonorensis. The sequence goes on from CM046428.1 coordinate 44,187,170, forward strand.
GGCAGAGAAGTGTACAAGACGTGGAAGTGGTGCCTATCTAGCCTACGTTAAGGATGTGGATGCGTCAGTACCACGATTGACGGATGTACCGGTCGCGTGTGACTTCCCAGACATGTTCCCAAAGGATCTATCAGGTGTGCCACCTGACCGCGAGATCGAGTTCCAGATCGATCTGATGCCTGATGCCCAACCTGTTGCTAAGGCGTCTTATCATCTAGCTCCCTCAGAGATGAAGGAATTGATGACTTAGCTGCAAGAGTTGTTAGAGAAGGGGTTCAGTCAACCGAGCATCTCTCCATGGGTGCTCCGGTCTTATTTATGGAGAAAAAGGACGATAGCATGAGGATGTGTATCGATTACCGTGAGTTGAACAAGTTAACGGTGAAGAACCAGTATCCATTACCAAGGATTGATGACTTGATTGATCAGCTTCAAGGTGTCAGTTGGTTCTCGAGGATATATCTCCGATCTGGTTACCATCAATTGAGGTGGAGGACCGGGATATTCCTAAAACAGCTTTTCATACGTGTTATGGACACTACGAGTTCTTCGTGATGTCCTTTGGTTTAACCTACGCGCCAGCTACTTTATGGATCTGATGAATCGGGTATGCCGACCTATGTTAGATATGTCAGTGACTGTGTTCATTGATGATGTTCTGATTATTTCGTAGAGCGAAGAAGAACATGTCCGTCACATCCGGGAAGTGTTGGATACACTTCGAAGAGAGAAACTGTATGCCAAGTTCTCCAAGTGTGCATTCTAGTTATGCAAGCTTCAACTTTTGGATCATGTGATTAATCCTGAAGGGATTGTGGTAAACCTGACGTAGGTTAAGGCGTTGATGCAATGGAAGTCTCCAAAGACGCCATCCGAGATTGGTAGTTTCTTGGGTTTGGTGAGTACTACAGGGTAATTATCCAAAACTTCTCTAAAGTGGCGGCTATGGTCTTTACATTGAAGGAATGGAGGCCACTTGGGGGAATCAGAGGAAGAAATGAAATGGCACTACCCAGATCTCTTTAAGGAGTGACACGTTTCGGGGACGAAACCCATGTAAGGGGGGTGGACTTTTAACACCCAGAAATTTATAAAATGGAAAAGAAAAGAAGAGAAAAAGGGGAAAGATAACATTTTTTAAAAGTAAAAGGGGTTAAAGTGTGCCAGTGGCAAACTTTCCTCTAGTGGGTTCAAAAAGCAGGGGATGGCCGCCCACACCCCCATTTTCCCACATCTGCTTTTGGCTGCAAGAAGAGAAGAAGAAGCTGCCATCGGTTTCTCGAGAGAGAAGGAGGAAGATCTGCTTGAAGGTGAGATTATAAGTTAATTCTTCTCAGTTTTCAGTCGGGTTTCAGCTTCTGGACCGAGTTTCTGGTGTTTAGTGCTCATTTTCGTGGGTTTTAGGTGCTTCAACTTCAAGTGGGTTCTCGGGTTTGAGGTGTTCTACTCGAAAGATGTTTAAGGTGAGTTCTAGATCCCCTCTTTTACTGGTTTTCTATGTGTTTGGGGTTGTTATGCATACTGGACAGAAGGTTTCTAAACCAAACTATGAATTTCAGCATGATGGTCGACGGTGTACAGTTGATGTGTGTTTTTAGATGATTTCTAGTTGTGTATGATGTTTAGTATGTTCTAAATGTGTAGCATGATAGATCTGTGCTAAGGTTATATTAGAATGATGATTGGGAACTGGAAATGGCATAAGTTGCATTGCAGGTGGATAACGATCATCCGCATTTGTTGGAGGATCATCCGCATTTAGACTTGTTCACTCGCATAAGTCTTTTGCTTATCCGCATTTGTTGAAAGTTCAACCGCATTCATTTTTGTTCATCTGGATTTGTTGGAGTTCATCCGCATTTGCTGAACATTCAACCGCATTGGTTTTATGTTCAAAATTCTAAGTATTTTGTTCATCCGCATTTAGACTTGTTTATCCGCATTTGGACATGTTCATCCGCATTTGGTTCCTTCGCATATCTTTAGACACTTGGAATATTTTCTGAAACTTTCATCCGCATCTGCTTGTCTGCATTTGCTGAACATTCAACCGCATTGGCTTATGTTCATCCGCATTTCTCTGGGCACTTAGGATTTTCTAGAATTTTGGGAAATAGAATGTAGTGTTAAGTTCTGATGTGTTATGGTGGTATATGCCTATTGATGTTATATGCTTGTGGGCTGTTGTTATTATGTGCCTTCACGTAGCGTGATATGTATGAGTACATACGTAAAGTATTATGTAACAAAAGTGAAAGATAACGAATGACAAAAATGGAAGTAATGAACGATGAGATCTTTGTTGCTGACCCCGGTACTGTGTTAGCTTCGGCATGAGTAGGGGTTTATTTATAAACCTCGTCACAGTACCAGCTTTTAGCATGAGTAAGGGGTGTAGCATATGAGTTGAGATAAGATCCTTGTGACGTATCCCGGTGCTATGTCAGCTTTTTAGCATGAGTCGGGGGTTTATTTATAAACCCCGGCACAGTACCAGCTTTTAGCATGAATCGGGGATATAGCATGAGGCAGGATCCATAAAGAAGTGAGAGACGAATGATGATGAACGATGATGAAGCTAATAATTATTATCTAGATGTACGTATGATGTATGATCACGAACGAAAGTAAATGATATGTTTTAATGTAATGTAAAGTATTTTATTATGAAAACTAGAACTCACTCAGCGTCGCTGTCTTTTTGTATGCATAATAGTTAGCACGTTACCGTCTGATGCTAAGCAGGTACAGGTATGGATGCATATGCTACTGTGGATGTTTTGAGTCTGGCATCCATATTTTGAGATAATATTGTATTAGTACAAATTTTGTGATGTAAATTAAAGATATGATGTATTGACGCATTTTTAATTATCAATGAAAAGTTTTAATTCCACTGCAAATGATCTGTTTCAAATGTTTTATGCAATGATTGACCGACCATAAGCGTCCCGGGAACGGGGCCTTACATTAACAGATATCATGGCTGAATCAAGTGTTACTTTGCTAAACAAACAGAGTGCTTTTAAGGACGATTCAACTATTAAGGTTCGTATTATACACTTATGACGACAACCAGTCAAGAATAACCCAAAGGAGACCTTTTCTATGAATATGATTCTCATGGATGAGCAGGTACTTGTGAATGTTAATATGACCTGTTGTTTTAAAGTTAATCGTCGTTTTACATGATTATAGAAGTTCATACAATGTAATATCAGAATGTTAGCTTCATACATGTAATGTATTATGGTTTCCTTACTTTTCGCATGGGAATAAAATTCATGCTTCTGTTCTGAAGAACATGTTTGATGGGCTGGAGACACTCCTGGTGGTAAAGGATTGTGTTTTGATCACATATTCTAAGATTGGGCAGATTTACAACAAGTACAAGGTTGTTGATAATGCTTAGAAACTAAGTTTCAGTAAAAACTAAAGTGACCAAATGTGAGGATTTTGGTGGTAGCCTTTATGGATTTAACTTTACGAGCTTTGACTTGCTTCAGGCGAAAGGCACCGACAACCAACCGGTTGGTAAGTACTTTATTTAAAAACATAGTTATGTTAATTTATTACATTATTGTATTTTTTATTTTTTATATTTTATACTCATTGTTATTATTATATTCATGTTACAGACGTTTTTGGTCTTATTGGTTCTTACTATAAGGTTGAAAATATTATAAAAAAGGATGGTTCAAGCTGTAAGAAAATGAGTCTTATGATTCAAGAATTAAAGTAAGTTTACGTTTTTTTAATGTACATTTGATTTTGAATCTGAGTTTTAACAAACGTGTTGCAACTAATAGGTGAATTAAAATAGTAATTTTGTAGCAGAAAAAAAGTTTTTCTCACTTTGTGGGATTCTTCTGCTGATCAGATATCGAATTACCTGACCACAAAAGAAGATGTTGGTCATGCTGTGATTATACTTCAGTTTGGTTACGCCAAGATTCATGATGGTTTTTTCTACGTTGGCTATTGGTTTTAATTTCACGTTGATTATAAATTATAAATTTACACATCTTTGCTTCATAACATTTTCTATTGTATTTCAATAGAATGTACTTTAGTATCAAACTCCTTCAATCACACCCGCCTTTTTATCAATGAGAACATTAATGAGATTCTCCATTTCAAACAAAGGTTTGTTATATTAATCACTTTCTTTCATACTCATAAAATTATTTGATTATCCCATTCATATTTATCTGTTTTAATACAGTTTGGCAAAAAAACTCAAGGACAAGGTGCATCATCAAGCTCTGTCATAACCGAGCCATCCATGCTTTTGTCGTTTCATGATGATTTTGTTTTTCGGACAGAATTGAAACACGTGGCAGAATTGATGGGATTGATACGGTAGGGATTTTTAGGGATTTTTTGGCTATTCTCTAATTTGTTTTCCACTTAATTAAACTATAACTATTATTTTTTCTAACAAATGTCGTTTGTCATCTTTGGTACAATTATATTTATTCCTCCAGATGTCAAGTGGTACTATCATGCTTGCAAATTTTGTAACAACATGGTAATTCCTGTGATTCCAACTAAGGTTACTGATGGGTGTAACGAGCATAAAGAAAAGCAGATATTTAAATGTACCTTATCTAAATGTGGAGGAAAAGTTGTAGATGCTATTCTCAGGTTTAATAACAATTGTTTTTTATTTTTTTATATTATCTACTTATTTATTTAAAATATTACTTAACTCCTCCTATCTAAATGTTTTCTTGACATATTTTACAGGTATACAATTATACTCAAAGTTCAAGATACTACTAGTGTTGTTGACTTAGTTTTATAGGATCGAGAAGCTAAGAAGATTTTAATGAAAACAACTAATGAATTATTGCAAAAATTTTAAGTTACTAATAACTCTTACTTTTTTCCAATTAAAGACTTAAGCAATAATCTAATATATGAACTTTGCACATTGTGCAGTCCCCTCTTGATTCAGATTTATTTCCAGAAGATTTCAAAAATCTTATAGATCAATGATTAGGGTTCAAGTTGAACTCTCAAAATATAATTTGGACAACAACAACAAGATTTACACCATTTCCAAAATAAGTCAAGACAAAAGGATTCTTTATGAATTTCAAAAGAAGCTTAACATTGATGAGGTAACCTATTACACTACAAGAAAATGGGTCTATAGCAACGAAAATATGACACCTTATAGCAACGACATGTCGTCGCTATAGATAATTTTTACCTATAGCGACGACATGTCGTCGCTATAGAGTTCGTTCGTAAAAGTTAGTTGTAATAGACTGATATGTCGTCGGGATAGAGGTCGTCGGCATAACTTTTTCTATAGGAACGACAAATCGTTCCTATAAGTGTCGTGGTTTCTGATTTTATCGAATAAAAAAAAATAAAAAAAATAAAAAAAATAAGATCAATAGCGACGACATGTCGTCGCTATAGGTGTTTTTTAATTTTTTTTTAAAAAAGGAAGACACCTATAGCGACGACATGTCGTCGCTATAGGTATTTTTTAATTTTTTTTAAAAAAAAGGAAAATACTCTATAGCGACGACATGTCGTCGCTATTGATCTTATTTATTTTATTTTTTTTTATGCAGAACCTTATTTTTTTAAAAAATTTAACAAACATATAATCAAGAAAAATTCAATACAAGTTTAACAAACTAATAATTCATACAACTTCAAATATAAGTTTAAGAAACAGATAATTCATACAATTAGTTTAAAATTCAACAAAATCTAACAAAATACAAACGCTAATGACCACCAGGTGGTCGTTGCTGCTGCCAGTAGCGCATCATTTCCATCTGCTCTTGAAGTAATCGTTGCATTTCTTGTATTTGTTGTTGTTGTTGTTGTTGTTGTTGTTGGATTTGTTGTTGTTGTTGTATAATTTCTTGATTTTGTTGTTGTTGTTGTCTAAGTTCTGCAACTTCATCATGCAAATGTTGTGTTGGAGGAGGTTGCGAGCTACAAAAATCAGGGGTGGGATGTTTCACCACGCGACCAACACCCCGTATATGTCCTCGCCTTTGACCTAAGGCACGCTCAATGCATTGAATCTCATCAACAGCAGATGAGTCTCCACCGGTCTCGCTAGAGGATCTCACATACTCCTCTTGAATTCTTTCCTGCATTAAACATATTGAATATTTGTCAAACGGGTCATTTTGACCAAAACACACTTAAACATACTAGAATCACACAAGAGTTAGTTCAAACGGGTCATTTTCACCCAAACACATTTAAGCATACTAGAATCGATCAAAAGCTAGTTCAAACGGGTCATTTTGACCCAAACACACTTAAACATACTAGAATCACACAAGAGTTAGTTCAAACGGGTCATTTTCACCCAAACACATTTAAGCATACTAGAATCAATCAAAAGTTAGTTCAAACGAGTCATTTTGACCCAAACACACTTAAACATACTAGAATCACACAAAAGTTAGTTCAAATGGGTCATTTTGACCCAAACACACTTAAACATACTAGAATCACACAAAAGTTAGTTCAAATGGGTCATTTTGACCCAAACACACTTAAACATATTATAATCAATCAAAAGTTAGTTCAAATGAGTCATTTTGGCGCACACACGCTTAAACATACTAGAATCACACAAGAATTAGTTCAAACGGGTCATTTTCACCCAAACACATTTAAGCATACTAGAATCGATCAAAAGCTAGTTCAAACGGGTCATGTCGACCCAAACATACTAGAACAACCTTACTAATCTCATTAGAGATTAACCTTATAAAATCCGAGCTGTTTTCTCCAACAAACTTATATTGGCCCCCCTTGCTTTCAACTTCGATCGGTAGTGGTTGGCCTTTGTTTTGCTCAAATTTTTTAAATAATTTAATGTTTTTTCCTTTTGATCTTCTTTTTCTCGCGGGTTGTGCTACATTAATATATGCAATTGAAAAGTTAGGAAACATAGATTATGTTCAACATAAATATGTATTTTTTAACTTTAACAAATAACTTACAAGACTCGCAACCTGTTGGGATCCTATTTGGATCCCCATGCGGAGGTAGATCCCCGCCATCCCCACCATGTCCTCGAGCAATATATGTTGACATGCTTCAACAAAAATAGACAATAAAATATGGAATACAACTTTATCAATTAACATATACACAAAGATGTACTAACATTAAATTCATATACACTTACATATACATACATACAAGCATAATCACAATACATAATCACTTACAAGTATACAAACATACAAATATACAGCATACCTACATACACAATTACAAAAATACAAACATACTTACATACAAGTATACAACATACTTACATACACACTTACAAGTATACAAAAAACATACAAGTATACAACATACTTACATACACAATTACAAAAAACAAACATATAATATACTAATGAACAAACATATAAACATAAATACATACAAACATTCACATACAAAATTTACATAATTACATACATATAAACATATACATAAACAACTAAATACATCAAACCATATACATATAAATTAACACATATAAAAATACATACAAACTTAAAACCATGAAAATATATATAGTGGCATTTCATCAAACACTTGGTGTGCATAACCTAATCTACCATCAAACTTACATACACTAACATATATATACACTTTTACAATCATACAAACCTAATCACAAACATATTCACTAAACAACACTTAAATCATAAGCTTTAAACGAATTTCATACCTTCAAATCTTCAAATCCTTTAATTTCAAGCTTTAAACTTTAATCCCACCTAAAACATAAAATTTAGATAAAACTTATAAAAACAAGATTATATAACTTCATTATAGTAAAATAACATCATCCTTACCTTCAAACACTTCAATTTCATACCAAATACGCATATAAACCGAGATGAAAATCGTGAGAAAAATTGGGTTTTTTTTTTTGTGAAAAAAGGGCAGAAGGTCTGAAATGCGATTTAAAGGGTCTGCACTCTATAGCGACGACATGTCGTCCCTATAGAGTAAAAAAAGTCGTCCCTATAGAGTCAAAATTAAAAAAATTAAAAAAAACCTGTTCCGACGACATGTCGTCGGCACAGAGAAATTATTTTTTTATATTTTTTATCTATCCCGACGACATGTCGTCGGGAAAAGTGGATTTTAATTTTTTTTTTTTAAATCTGTAATTTGAGGTAGGAAAAAATAAAAAATTAAATAACCTCACCTATGGCGACGACATGTCGTCGGCATAAGTATTTTCATAAATCCCGCGTATTATTTTGAAGCCCGCCAACTCTATACCGACGACAAGTCGTCGGTATAGAGTTTGACCAGTCAAAAATACCTATTACTATATAGCGACGACATGTCGTCGCTATAGACCAAACTATACCAGCGACGTATGTCGTCGCTATAGATGTCGTCGGGACAGAGCTAAATTGTTGTAGTGTTATCTGTTCTACAAGAGTTGTATTTTAAATCTCTCTTACATCTTGGGTATTATGTTAGGATTTTAAATTTGATTATTCCTTGGTGTAAAACATGTTATCAAATGTATAGCCTAAATATTTCAACAGGTCTTCAAATAATAAATAAAAGTTACAATAAGATATGAATTTTACATTTTAAAATTCTTCGTGAGTTAGGGATTACACTTTTCATTCCGAGTAATATTGGTTGGATTTTATTTCCAGTTGGACCATTTATATAACCGTGTTTGGTAAGCTTGTAATTCCTTATGAAAAAAAATGCATCCATGAACAAATCGATAGATCCAAATGTGGCTGCCATTTCATAATATGATGACAACGTAAATACAGTTCTTAATTTTGCTAAATATCATACTAAGATGATTTTGGAATTCATTCAAGTTTTAATCATCCAAAGCTATATTAAATAAATATAAGTTATTGAATAGTTTGTAGGTTGTACTTGTCTTTTTGTGTACTAAAAAAATTTAACTTTGATTCGTAAGCAGGCATGTCTGGAAAATTACAATCTGAAGATACTATCAACTTTAAGGTACGATGTTATATAAAACATATACTAATTTACTATATCAATTGGTTATTTAATAAAAACTTTATTTTTAGAAAGTTTATTTTTATTCTTTTATATAAATTAGTTTATATTGAAGGAAACGGATGTTGTTTCTGTCACTGAAGACAACGCTACAACGGTCTCAAATTTGGTTCCATGCAAAAATACGAGCTTATGTCATACCCAAGATGAAAGCACGGCTGCGTTAAAACGTAATCTTGTGGAGATTTATGATGACGATGAAGTTCCACGTCATTCGTCCACCAAATCCCATTCATTGACCGGAGTTTATGGAAAATCAAACGAAAAGAAAAAACTTTTAATCCCCAAAACCGAGAAATGATCCCTTCTTCTATGTTTTAAACTTTTTAAAAGTGTTTCGGTACTGATTGCTACAATTTTCGTATTTTTCATATGGTTATTAATTTTATGCTTGGATTTTAGTTTAATTATTATATTTTACTATTTCTGCTAAATTTGAACAGCTTATTGTATGTAAGCCAACTAATAAACGTTTTAAGATTCAAACTACTTTACGTATTTTCTTCACTTCCTATTATTATTTTGATATAATATATTATCCCATTATTACATATAATTTAGTTATTCGATAATATAATAAATCCAATGAACTATAACACTTATAAGGGTATTTACTTAGTATTAGTTGAATCTAAAGAAACCTTATATGTCCAACAACTACTTACGATTTGTTTGTATTTGATAATTGTACCATATTATGCAATTTTAATGATTTTTTATACAAGACCATCATCATCTACTCATCTACTGAATTCAATATATCAATCAATTTTGTTTATTATAAAACACTCATTATGAGTTGTATTTTAAAATCAATTTTAATCATTCCATTCCTTACCTTGTAATTATTTCAAGTTGAATTTAAATACCCTTAAATACACCCGTGGTCAACATATAAAACTGTTAACATAAGACAGTTTTTCCTTTTATGGTTTTGTAGACCAACTCCATAGAAGACTGTTCAGTGATATTTCAAATGATATTACATTCATTTCATCTTAAACGTTTATTTTACTTCACTTTTAATTAGAATTAACAATGCAATTTTTATCTTTACTCTTATATAAATTATATTTTGGATTATAACCATAATTAACTTTACGTTTCTACTCCTACTCATTTAGATATTATTTTACAAAAACATGACTCAACACATGCGAGAAAACTCAGAAAATTTTTATGGATGGGATGAAACAAAACATGTTCAACTCAAAACACGTTCTGTCTCCTTCCATGCCTCGATCTTCTAAAGTAAATTCAAATTACGTAGGTAATATTTTTTTCATTTTTAGATTCAATTACCTACCGGAAATGTATATCATGAATACTTTTATAAAAAACTAGGTTATAGCCCGTGTATTACACGGGATAATAATTGTAAATATCTTAATTTGCATATAAAACAAAAAGAATATTTGTGAAAGATAAATATACAATTTATTTAACTTATGAGTAAAAATAATTGATTTCTATAAAAGAAGCACAAGACAATGAGAGTCAATAACCGATGAAATATGAAATATGGTAAAAAAGCAAAATATTTGAAAAGTGAGCGTAAACACTATCAATAGATGCATGACCTTCAGATCAAGGCAATTGATGAAATTACACAAATATCATAATCTTTTGACGCATTAAAAAACAGAATTAGTTTTGATTTTTGAATCAAATCATAAGACATTTAATTTAAGACTAAAGTATTAAAAGAAACATAAAAAATTTAAATCAGCTTGAAGCATTACATGTTACAACTCCTTTCAAAGCTCTCGATGTGCATCTTGCCCATCAAAACCCATAAAAAACTTAGCCTAAAGGTCGATCTATGTATTTTTCATATATTAAATAATCTTTGTTTCGAATAAATCCATTTGGGTTGGTTTAGATGCACCTTTTGATAGCGAGTAGGAAATGTCACACATTCAGATTTGATGGGCCTATGCATTCCTCCTCTTAGGCTCTTAGCACACAGACCAATCTGTCTGGATCTCTCACATAATCCTATATATATTCTAAAAATAAGCAAAAATAGTAATATTAAACAATAATAAAGTAAAGCACAAGTTTAACGCAATTGAACAATAAATCACATGTACATGGAATTGTTGAAAAATAACTAAGATTGATGCATCAATAGGAATGAAAGAAAGAGTGTTGAGTTTTAGAGCTTTAACTTTATATGCATCTCAAGACTTGAATATTTTAATATTTTATTATTACATCATTTCTTATATATTACTTTCCGGGTGGCAAAGAAAATGTTACGGTTAATTATCCTGCAACTTTTCAACATTCAATAATGCAAAGTCTATCTCCAAATAATAATTCTTCATGTTCACACTCTTTAAGAAGAAAAAGTGAGTTTTTATTTTCTCCTTTACTTTTACTCACCATTTATGATAATCTCAAAATATATCTTTACATTTATAACATGTCTATATAACCATTTTTATTAACTTTACAAGTGTAATTATAATTGTAGATACTACAAATGAGCTCATAACTTCACCATCATCAACAAACCGTACATATCATCTATACCTTAGACCATTTTTACTACCCCTGCGTCATCATGTACAACAAATTTATCTTCATCTAAGATGCCGTCAGGAAAGCATAAATTGACACAGAAGTCTCTTACAACGGTAGAAATAACTACAATAGGCCTCACACAAGAATCAAGTGATGACAACACACAAATTAATAAAGATATCTATAAAGGCATCTCCAAAAGTATTATTTATGCCAAAGTTATTTTTATAATATTATAAAGTATTCACTTTACTTCTGTTTACAGATTACCTTGATCATGGTGATCAATCTGTGATTTATCAAATATGTTCTACAAAAATATGGAAGGAAGAGGCAAATAGGGGAGTAAAAAGTCTTGCTAAACAAAGTTACTTTATATGTTGTGCATATGGAAAGGTCGAATTACCAAATTTAAAGGAGCCGAGTATGGAGTATCAGAATCTGTATCGTTGTGTGGATGTAAAAAGCAAATTCTTTTAAAAAAATATTTGACGTTATAACTCTATATTTTCTTTTACGTCGATAGGTGGCAAGATAGATTCATCCATTAACAAGGGGAAAGCTCCTTTTATATTCAAGATGAGTGGATAAAATTATCATAGTATTGGAAGTCTTCTACCTATAAATGATTCCAAACCAAGATTTTCTCAGCTTTACATATACGACACAGAAAATGAGGTTCAAAATAGACAATCCATTTTTAGGTATGTTTTCACAATACTGATTATAATTATTAACAAGTTATCTTTTAATATATATAGACTATTTGGTATATGTATATTTACATGTTTATGTGATTTATCTAATAATATTTTATCATATTCTTGATAGCATTTCATCAAACGGGCTGAGCAAAAGTGCTAAACTGCTAGATGAAGAAATTATAAAATATTTGAAGAAAAAGCTAGATTAAGATAATGAGTTAGTGAAATCTTATAGGATGGTCAGAGATTGCTTCAAAAAAAATCCTCATCTTGACCTGAAACTTTGTTTAATTGGTAAAAAGGCAAAAGATGGTCGTACATATGACTTACCCACCGTATCTGAAGTTGCAGCATTAGTTGTTGGAGAGATTGGGGATTCTATCGCTAGAAGGGATATTATTGTTAAAACTCAATCAGGAACTATATAACGTATAAGTGAGCTTCATCCATCATACCTTACCCTCCAATATCCGCTATTATTTCCTTATGGTGATGATGGTTACCGAGTTGACATACCTCACAGACACACATCGGTTTCATCAACTACAAAACAAAAAATGCTTTCAACGCGTCAATTCTTTGCTTTCAGGATCCAGGATAAAGTTAATCAATTCTCATTGATCCAAAATTCAAGGAGGCTATTCCAAGAGTTTTTAATAGATGTGTATACAATAATCGAAAGTGAAAGACTAATATTCATACGTTCACAACAAAAAAACTTAGATGTGAATCTTATGAGAAAATACATAACGTAAAAAATCAAGGAGGATCGAACATTTCAAATATTGGGGTACGTGTTATATTGCCATCTTCGTTTACTGGAGGTTCTCGATACATGATGCAGAACTATTTAGACGCAACGTCTATTTGTAAGTGGTTCAGATACCCTGATTTTCTCATCACTATTACTTGTAATCCAAAGTGACCCGAGGTTCACAGATTCCTTAAAGACACAACTCTTAATCCTGAAGATAGACCTGATATATTATGTAGATTATTTAAAATGAAGCTGGATTCTTTAGTTAAAGATTTAAAAGACAACGCTATCTTGGGTAAAGTTCAAGCAGGCATGGCACATTATATTACTATTGTAAGAAGTTTTATTTTTCATTTTATATTTCATTTTTAAGATTTATATAATTGATCTGATTATTATCACTTATTTCATTTACTCTTTTTTTTTCCTTTTAGCTGTTTACACAATCGAGTTTCAAAACCGAGGTCTGCCGCATGCTCATATTTGTTTATTCATGCATGGTGATCACAAGCTTCCTATCGCTGATCATATTGATCCTTTTATTTCTGCTGAGATACCAGACAAGAAAGAAGATCCCGATTTACATTATCTTGTTAGTGAGTTGATGATCCATGGTCCGTGTGGTCCTCATAATATGAACTGTCTGTGCATGATGGATAACAAATGTTCAAAAAATTTCCCAAAAATATTCTGTGAAAACACTTCTATAGACGCCCTAGGATTCCTTGCATATAGAAGACGAGATAATGGTTTCTATGTTGAAAAATCTGGAGTTCGGTTAGACAATAGGAGTGTGGTTCCTTATAATAAGGTTCTTTTGAAAAAATATGAGGCTCACATTAATGTTGAGTGGTGTAACCAGACTTCATCTATAAAATATTTGTTCAAGTATATCAATAAAGGTCCTGACAGACCTACTATTTCTGTTGTCCAAAGTAACAACAAAGATGTTCAACAGACAAAGGTAGATGAAATTAAAGAATACTGTGACTGTAGATATTTATCTGCTTATGAGGCATCATGGCGTATATATGGATATGATATTCATTACAGGACCCCTTCTGTTATGAGGCTTCCCTTCCATCTTCCTGGGCAAGACCAGATTGTCTATGAAGTTGATGATGATATTCATAAGGTTTTGGATAAACCTTTAGTGGCTTCATTGATGTTCTTAAATTGGATGCAGTGTACCGGATGATCTTGTAATTACTGATGTTTGCAGAATGGCTGTTGCATTTAGGTGAAGGAAAAGTTGGTTCCTGTAATGATGGTGAGGCAGTTATAGACATACCCAATGATCTTTTAATTACCGACTCATATGATCTTGTTTCTTCTCTTATTGATTTTGTGTATCCATACATTCTTCGGAATTTCAAAAGTTCTGAATATGTCCAAGATAGAGCAATACTTGCTCCTACTAATGAAGTCGTGGAAGAGATTAATGACCACTTGTTTTCAATGATTCTAGGAGAAGAAAAGGAATACCTTAGTTCTATAGTATATCAGAGTCAGAGTATGTTCATGATAATTTTGATCCAAGTTTATACTCTCCTGATGTCCTGAATGGACTTAAACTTTCAGGGTTACGAAACCATAAATTAATACTAAAGATTGGTGTTCCAGTGATGTTATTAAGAAATATTGATCAGAAGAATGGTTTTTGCAATGAAACTCAGCTACAAGTTTTGTCGCTTGCCAATCGTGTTATTGAAGCGCAAATAATATCTGGTAGTGATATTGGCACTCGAACATTTATCACTAGATTCCGGCTAATACCATCGGACAAAAGGATTCCATTTAAGTTTCAAAGAAGACAGTTCCCTCTAGCTGTATGTTTTGCCATGATTATAAACAAAAGTCAAGGTCAATCGCTTTGTCGGGTAGGTTTGCACCTAAAGCAACTAGTGTTTACACATGGTCAACTATATGTGACATTATCCAGAGTTAAAAGCAGAGATGGATTAAAGCTCTTGATGCTTGATAAAGACGGTAAAATTACAAACAAAACCACAAATGCTGTGTATAAAGAAGTATTTTCAGATTTGTGAATTTTAATTGTATTTTTTTTATTTATCTTTGTACGCAATTAACATTCTTCATTTATCTCACTTTTGTACAACTTTATATTTTTCTTTAAACTTTGATTTTGCTGTTGCTAATATGATATTTTGTGTTATTCTACCCGTGTATTTACATGGGTCTATAACCTAGTACGTACATATTCTTATTAATTTACTTCAGCACTCTTAAACGGTGAACAAAAAGAATGTGAATCACTATGAATTCAAATAAATAAAAACGACTCCATTCCGCGGTTCAAAACCCTTAAATCGTACTTTGGAGATTGATTTACTAATGATCTGAAATAATCTCTTCTTCTATTATAATGCAATTGCATAATAAATCAATCTCCAAAATACGATTTTAAGCCTGCGTGCTAAACAGATAGCATAGGATGTTGTTACAAAACTTCATACACTTAATAGAAGTCTTATTGTTGATCAAGTTTTACACACACAAAGGTCCCTGTGGGGTCATTTTCAAGAGGGCCCAACCCTAAGTCCCTTGTAGGGAAGGGCAGACCTAAGAAAAATTAATTAAAATTTTTTAAAAATTTAATTTAAGTGTATTAGAAGTTATTTAATTGGACTTATTTTCTCTTTGATTTATACAAACCCATCAAGTTAAAAACCATTTTAGAACCAACGAATAACTATTTTTAAGAAATTAGCCCATCTACCATCGATCCGGTAATCATTCAACTCAAGGGCATAATTTGGTTCAGGCTGACGAAGTGGCTGAATTTGAAACCAGTTATGTCGTGGTGAATTCCATTCAAAATCGATTAGGGATGGAAACAGTTTGGTTCCAGTTCGGTTCAAGGAAGGTAAAAACCCTACCCATGTTAAAACTATGTATGTCGGTTCGGGACAAGTTCATATCTAAACCAGTAGTGTTTGCGAAAGTATTTTAAAAAATAAAATGCATAAAATATACAACAAAAAATTAATTTTTAATTAAGTTTAAAATTTTAAAACACGAAAAAGTAAATTCATTAAGAAAAACATAATATAAGGAATTAATACATTCTATTAATTTTATTTTCCATATGAACAGATATACCGAACTAGTTAACTCAAGCTTACATAACTAGTTTTTAATATACGCAGCGCGTTGCCGCGATGTAGTACACGTCATGATAAAGTATGTTTTCAAATAAATTTTTAATCGAAACGTAAACTAACTCGAATAAATACCGTTGGATATTATATTGAAACGTTAAATAACTCGATTTTATATAGTCGAATTAAACGTATTATATTTGGCCTGACTCTTTTCAAACAAAATATACATCGAAACGTAAATCAACTCACAATGTACCAAAAGAAAAAGAATAAAAAATGGTCACTTACTAGACCAGAATCATTCTCAACGAGTCCATAAGGAGTGATCCCGTTTTTTTCATCCGGTCCTGGTAGAGACCAAAGATCTTGAGTGACCGATCCAGCAGAATAACTCAAAAGATAAAGAAGTATCGTTAATTTCTTCATGCTCGTTTCAAGTTCGAAGTAGTAATTGTAAAAATAATAATCCACCTCGTTACATGATTTCTTTATCATATAGATAGATGTAGGATCTAAGGGGCAGTTACTTAAAAGTACATTTTGTGCTACAGTCCACTTATAAAAGTTGGGTTTGGTTTAATGTAATAATCAAGTCAGGTTGCCCGGGTTAGTCCTTAATCGGGTTCAGGTTGATTTTGTTTGGGTTTGATATTCGAGTTCGGGTAAAAAACACACCCCTAGTACCGGTGATAGTTTTCTATTTTAAAAGCCATCGCGATGGCGAAGATCTACGCCCATTTCAGAGTCTACATTTTAGATGTCTTCTAGTCGTTGGTAATCGCTTTTGTTAACCGGCCAATATAAATCAAATAAACATTTGATTTCAATGATTCTTATTTGGCATTCTCCACCTGGCTTTGATGAAGAAGTGATGCGGGCCCAAGTGTTGAATACCGGGCCTTAATGTTTTTGGAGGCTCAAGACCGCGCTGCACGAAAATGAGCATAACCTGGGCTACGAACCTCCGTTTCTGACGTGCTACCAGTCAAAACGACTGTGGAAACGAGGGCTACGTCACGGTAACCGGTTGTAGGCGGTTTATCCCGTTATTTTTCCAAAATAAGGCCTCTAAATGGGTTTTTGGGCCACTTTTATGTTTTTTTCTAGTTTTTCGGTTTTGTTTTGGGCTTTTGTTTGGCCCATTTGTTTTAGGCCCGTTCGAATTTTGACTTGTTATTTAAGTTGTCTTAGTGTAATGTGAAGGGACACTTGATCATTTCTGAAATTAACAGTTTGTCTCTTTAAATTCGTGACTTTTGGGGTCGAATTTGGGTTTGGATGAAGAACATCACGGGTATTCGCAGAATCAACGTGTTTGAGCTTCGATTTCATTCCGTGCGCTACATCAAGAAGCAAGTCTTGATAGAAATCAAAAACCTTTTATATCCATCCTCTAATTCTATGTTCATGCTCCGATCCCGGCACATGTTCCAGTTTCATCATAATCTTGTTGTTCCTTTGATTGCCACTGCTGATCCACAAGAAGATAGAGGCGATGGTTTTGAGGTTATATAACTTGCAAAAAACATGCATTAAGCCTGGTACACAAAGCATAACAACTTCAGGAAGACTAAGGACCGGAGATGCGATCAGAGAAAAAAGCTAAAGAAGATGAATGGGAGTTGTCTTGCTGTGCGTCCCTCACTTGTGCAAATTATACTCACTAAAGACAAAATACTGCTGTTCGTTTAGTTTGGTTTTAAATATATAGGATAATATTGCATTTTGCATTTTTTTTTGTATATAATCGTCCACAAATATGCATAACATCGTATACACACTTCATTATTTTTAAACCCTTCAACTTTCCTAACAACATCGTATCCATACTATTCCTGAAAATAATACAATACATATTTTGTTTAAATAATTTGGTAGCTTTCACCGGAAATCTCCAAGCAAGAACCTTTTCACCCTTGGACCGTCCCTATGGAAGCGAGTAAAATAGTTAGCAAAAGATGAAGTAGATGGAATTAAAGAACGCTATGGATAAGAAACGTCCTGTTCAAGTGATAGGAATTTTTGAAAATTTGAGAAAAATGTATTGCTTGTGTATGGTGGTTTGTACGTGCATTGTGTATGAGTGCACACAAAAAGTTTGTGTTATTGAGCGCTTTTTGACGGTTATATAACCATTATACAACGTTTAAAACTACCAATTGTTAGAATCTATATACTTTAAAACCGGTTTTTGAGCTAAATAGTGTGAAACCAATTAGGAATTGTTAGTTTGTTTTAGTTAGGACCAGTTAGAGAGGGCAACGGTTTGTAAGCGGTTCGATTTCATTAGTCAGTTTCGGTTTGCGAACCGTTATTTTCTGCACCTCTAATCATTATGAGCACTTAAAATATAAACCTAAATAACTTATGATCCTTTAGTGCGGAAATTCCAAAATTAACCGAAGAGAATGCTAGCCACTGCGCGCCGGAGTGAAAATTGGTATCGTCGACGGAGCAGGCACTCATCTATCGATCAATATATGAAATAGTATGGATTATGAAGGGTTGATCAACAACATTGCTTTAAAAGTGTTACAAGGACTGTTCATGAACTGAACCGTACCGAATGCAGCTCTGTTCAAACCCCGTTCAATTTCAAACCGAGCAACTTGGTTCTGTTTGAATTTATATATTCAAGCACAAATTTCAAGCTCGAACTTTGTTCGGTTTTAACCGAGCGCTTAGTTTTGCCCTATTTCGTGTCACATTTAAAAAAAAACTAGACTTTCAAGTTCTAATGCAAATATCTTCCCGATGCTTCTGCAAAATGTTTTTTAAAAACCAAATCATCAAAGAAAAATCTAACATCAGGATGTCGCGATTAGGAAAAACTGAACATGGTTGGACCTCGGACTTCAGAGGTGGACTGTCGGAGGCAGGTTGCACGGTCGGACTATTACAGGTTGGATTGCTGGAAGTCAGGGTCATAGGTCGGAGTGCCGAAGGTCGAGGGTTGCAGTTCGGAGTGCCGGAGTTCAGCGCCTCGGGGGTCGGCAGGGAGGCAGGGGGATACGGGGCTACGGGGATGATTGGTGAGTGGTGATGGGTGAAATGGTGAAAGGGTTAAGAAATTTGAAGTGATAATTTGTTTAGAGAATTAAACTTTTACATTTAGGGCTGTTGACTTTTTGACTAAATAATTAAAATGGTGATAATTAATAAATAACTAAATAAATTAACAAAATATAATATATAAAAACTAAATTAAAAATAATTCAAGCGAAACTGAGCGTCCCTTTGCTCGTGTACGGTTCGTTTTCCAACCGAACAGAGCTTCTTGGTTCGTTTACAACCGAACAAAATTCGAACAAATTAAAAACCGAGCTTTTTCTTTGAACGAGTTCGAGCGAGTTTCTAGCGTCGAGCTATTTGAACAACCCTAAGTTTTAAAGGCAATGTTTTCAGATTCGTACCGGACAATGAACCGGACGCCTTATCGGTCTGCTGGTCGGACCGGATATACTAACCGGATAAAATTATAATTATTTTAATAATTATATGTTAAAAATACTGAAAAATTAAAAATATATTACAAAACCGGTTCAACCGTTCCGACCGGCCGGTTTGGCCGGCTCGACCACTGGTTCAACATTAAACGGTTTTAATCTCCGAACCGGACTGGATTTGAGTCCTGTTCCCGGTCAAACCGGTCGGACCGGCCAGTCCGGTACGGTTTTAAAAACATTGGTTACAGGGCTCATAATTCATTTGACTATGTAAAGTAAAATTCATTTGCTGTTGTTGTTTTGTTTTGTTTATTATTACAACAATTGTGATCGATATATTTGTGCGTATAGATATATACTTCTCTAATTTAAGTTACTATTTAAATATATCTATATATGGTCGGTATCTCTGGACGGGCCCTTTTTCACTACAAAACCTTATTTTACGCCACCCCTGATAATTCTTAATTTTTCTGCTGTACTATAAAAACTTTAAACTAATCTACTCGCTTATTTTTGTTACAAGGAGATAGTGTGCACGTTTAATTAATTTAAGATTGAGGTTGACATTATTAGCTGGTAGCCATAACAAATTATTGTAATAATGTCCGCCTCCTTTTCAAATTTTTAATTAAGTTTCTTCCTATGTGTTTTGTTTCTTCTTCATTTTTCTAATGTTGCTTTTGTTTTTGTTGTTTTCTTTTATATAGAGTCGGTTTGTCGTCAATTAATCATATCTTTTAACTCAACTGAGGTGGGGATTTTGTTGTCGTTTGTTTATGGCTTTCCCTTTAATTTATTTACTCTTCTTCATACTTAGTTAATAACAAATATACAACTTGGCTTTTTTACATCTTCAAAACCATTTTACTCTCACAACTAGCACGGTCAAACTACAAGGAAACGACAAAGTTTATTAGTAGAAAATTTGGCCATTTAGAGGGTCAAGCGACCTGCCGAATCCCTCAAGTTAAGCCCATGGTTGAATGTGCATTATTTAAAGCTACTACTGACAGTGACCATCAAGATATAAAAACCTGAGTTTTGGGCCACTTTTATAGGCTAGATTCGATAATCCAAAGTTGAAGATTTAATAATTTTTCATAGCTTATAAAGATTGGGTCTCGAGTATTTACATATACATGCTGCAAGTGCCCATTAACTAATGAACAAGATGACAAAGTAGAAATGGTAGATGAATCATACCTACCAATGCCCCAAAACAACTAAAAATAAAGATATGAATTAACAAGTAAGAAGTAATATTAGTTGTTAAAAGTAGGCCTACTTATGAAACTTTATAGCTAGAGAAGAAGATGACAAGGTCCAAGCTTTGTAATAATCCAAATACGCGACGTGCTTTTCTAAAAGATCGAGTAGCAGCAGTCTTTTATCGTATCACAGAACCCAAAAGTTTGAAGTAGATGTTGGAAAGGGGAGTCTTGATTCGAATATACACATACCATTAAAATATACAACTTCCACTTAGATCAAAAGTGCCATAATTTTGAATAGGTTTAGTAGTCAGTTGTTAGTTTAAACAAACAAGAAAAGTGAACTTGGAAGGCCTATATAAGCACATTCATCCTAGCTATGATCACCACACATTTGCATTTTCATTCATAACTATCATAAAAAGAAATGGCTCACTCCTTTAAGCTCTGCTTCCTTCTTTATCTTGTTCTCGTTTCTGTAAGAGTCTCAGAAACACGAATTCTTACTAAAAATAACCGTGGGAAACTGATCGAGCGCGCACAAAAAATACTAGAGGTAAGTGTTCAAAAACATGATATGGTGGAACTAAACAAGCGTTATAGCACAAACCGCATGAGCCCTGGTGGCCCTGACCCAAGACACCATTAGCATTCTATTTCTGGTGGGTTAATGGGGAAATATAATGCCTGAAATGACTAAGTCAGAGATTAATATTTTTCTTACTTTGTAAGTTCATGGCTGTAGTCGCTATTATAAGTTGTATGATGAGAATTATAGTTAAGTCTAATTATAGTTTTCTGTGGCTTTTTGTCGGTGTTTATTAAAGGGATGAGGACTGAAAAGTAGTGTCATAATTATTTATGGTGTATGCCCAAATATTTTAGTAGAGTTCATATTATAATAATCTTGATCGCTCCCTCCTCCAGCTTTTCTCACTTAGTGGTGGTCCATGACTATATATAAGCCTGTAGTTAAGGCATATTGGCTTTTGATAATGGTAGATAGGCATGATGTATTTGCTATATGCATCCACTGCATGAAATGAGGCACTTGTTTGCCAACTTATATCATAAAGGTGTCATCTTTGGAATATAAGATAACCAAAGCCATGACCTAAAGTTAGGCATATGCACTTTGATCCAGATATAACGACTTGATTTCTTTATAAAGTCTATAAAAAACATAAGGTATAGGGTTGTTTTCCGTCTATTTCATCATGCACTTTAGACATGTATGCATAAGATGTTCTAAAGTTGAGAATGAGTGACAAAAGTTGAGCTAGGGATTACTAGTTAGGGTTTTGAGGTGACACAATTGGAAAGTTTGTTTTAAACATTGTTTGTTTACGAGTTAGGGTTTAGAAGGGACACTACTAAAGCAAAGCCCACTTTTGATTGTATATATGCCTCTTGTGGTGAAACATTTGTAAGACATTATTTTGTTGTCGAGTCATATCATTGTCAACTGTCTAACACAATAATTTGATGTACTAAAAGATAAAGGGAATGTTTTTAATCACCACCATGTTTATAAGGACTCAAAACGACAATGTTTTAAATTTATTTACTAATTCTAATATACATATATAAATACTAGCAATAACATTGTCTTGAAATACCAAGTATTTGTGTTACCTTTCTAACCTAGAGAATCAATCGATGGCTTACTTGGTCGCTAAAAAAGCATAGAAATTATATGTAAGAAGAGGGTGGATTATTCTTATAAAAGGGTTTGAAAGCTTAGAAAATGCACAAAGCCATAAGAAAACATCACGTGTCTAATAATAGAAAGGGAGGGCAAATGCGTTCATTTAAAAAAGATTCATGCACATACAATCCCCCTGCCCCCCCCCCCCCCCAACCTAAATTATCTAACATCTGTAACTTTCTTATATGCCAAATTTTTTAAGAAAATTACACCATAAAATCTAGCTTTTTTTATCATTCAAACGCGTATTTTAATGTTTTATTTAAAAAAAAACAAAAAACAGCCTAATTAATCTAAGTGGGACGTTTTGGGGTTACAAAGCTGGATAATTTTGTAGTGTTTTACACACGGGTCAATTTATGGTTTTTAAGAATTGAGTATTTTTATTGGTCTTGATAGGTTAACGTGGGTTTTCGAAATAACAAAAGGTTAACATTCATTCCCTTTCCTATATATAAATATATATATATATATATATATATATATATATATATATATATATATATATATATATACATATATATATATACACACATATATACATATATATACATATATGTATATACATATATATATGTATATACATATATATATGTATATACATATATACACACATATATACATATATACATATATATACATATATATATATACACATATATATATGTATATACATATGTACATATATACATATATATATGTATATACATATGTATACATATATATGTATATACACATATGTATATATACATATATACGTATACATATGTATATACATATGTATATACATATGTATACATACATATATATTATACATATGTATACATATGTATATACATATGTATATACATATGTATATATGTATATGTATATAGATATATATACATATATCTATATATGTATATGTGTATATATATCTATACATATATGTATACATATGTATATACATATACATATACATATGTATATACATATGTGTAGGAACCTCTGAAGTTAAGAGGCTGATGCAATCAAAATATACCAAAACAACCAAGTCTTCCAACATGCACTTTGAAACAAAGGTGAACTAGCTTCGGAAGTTTTACACACTCAAGAAAAATGCTAAGTGTAAAATCTTCCGAAGCCAAAGTTCAGAAGAAACTGCTGCGGAAGCTTTACACTGAACTTGGAAAATATTCCAAGTATAAAGTCTTCCAAAGCCAAAGACTCAACTCTTCCGAAGGTAAAAGATGAAGTCTTCCGAAGCTCTCACGACAAAGTCTTCCAAAGCTGTTTAAAGACAAGACTGATTTTCCTCTGAAGAGAGAGAAAAGATACATTTTCCATCAACTTTATGTTAAAGTAACCTACTCTCCGCTGCATGCTCTGGTAGTTCACCTGCTATCACTAGTTGGTGAAACTTCCATACTTTATGATAAAGTAGATAAGGTCTTCGTCTGCAAGTTTTTGTTTTTGTTCCTTCTTGTTTTTTTGTAATAGGAAAGTCAGTGAGCTATGGCTTGTCATAGTCACTAGTCCAAAGTCAATCTGCCTTTTGACTTTAGGCTGATCTTGTTGTCTAGATTAGTCACTTCCAACTGTCTTTTTATATATTGACGGTTGTAGGATGTAGTATAAGTAGTATCAGGTTCTTGTATTTAAAACATACTTGTACAACACTTGTAATAGAACTAGAGAAGCAATATACAACTTCCTTGAAAACTTTATCTTGTGCTCTTGTTCTTGTTTTACTTATGTTTATCTTGTAATCTTCAGTAAAGGTTCACAGTTCCCTATTTGAATTGTTAAGTGATCTTAAGATCCTCCTAAGTGTGTTAACTAAGTGCAAGCTTAAGTACCCTTTAAAGGTCCTGCAATTGGTATCAGAGCATTCCAGGCTATTGATTGTAAGATCTCTCTATCTTTAAATCCTCTTAGTTGCACACATCACTTAACTCTTTAAATGGCAGCTATCTCCAAAGCTGATATGGAAACTGGAACCATGAAAAAGTCCCTACTGATCACTCCTGAGAATTTTGACACTTGGTGTCAAAGAATGGAAGGCTTTATCAAGTCTCAAGATTCCAGGATGTGGGAGTCTGTTGTCAATGGAGCTCATGTACCATGCACCTCTTCAGCTGCTGCTGGTGGTGGCATGATACCAAAGGAGAGGGCTGACTTTTCTGATGAAGACTGGAAAAGAATTGATGTTGATCAGAAAGCCATGATTTCTATCCAAACTGCTCTTCCAAACTCCATCTACAGAGGTTTCAAGAAGTGCAAGACCACTAAACAGCTATGGGATGCACTGAAACTAATGTACGAGGGTTCAAATGAAGCCAAGGAGAACAAGAAGGATCTCCTGAAGCAGCAGTTTGAAAATTTCACCTTTAAGACAGGTGAAACCATGACTCAACAATACTTCAGTTATGTTGAGATTGTGGATACTCTGGCTGATGTTGGGGTAACTATTGAGAACAGGGATATTGTAAGGAAGTTCATGTCCTCTCTTCCCAGACAATGGACATACTACTGTGTGGTCATTAAGAGGACTGAAAACCTCAAGACCCTTACTCTCACTGAGTTGTATGGGATACTCAGTGGATACCAGATGGAGATGAACATGCAAAATTCATCTGGTAACTCCAACACTCACTAGAGTTCAGCCCTTCATGTGGTTGAAAGGGATAGCAGAAAACCACAGCATCATCTCATCTGCTACCATGAAAACTCATAAAAGGGTCCTTTCATCACCTTTCCAGAGACACCTAGAGAGAGCTACATCCAAGGAAGTCCCTTCCAAGAGACAAGTTCTTCTCAAGCTTTTGTCTCCATTGATGAAAGTACAGGCAACTTTCTTTTCACTCTTGAAGACCTGGACTGTATCCATCCAGATGATCTGGAGTACATGGAGATAGTCCAGGAAATGGCTCTTCTCACTCACAGAGCCCAGAAGTTCTATAAGAGGATTGGAAGAAGGTTTCCTAGCAATGCTGCTAGTGGCAAGTTTGGGCTGGACAAGAGCGAAGTCAAGTGTTACAACTGTAACCAGATGGGACACTTTGCTAGAGAATGCAAGGCACCTAAGTCAAATGGTGGCCAAGCTTCATCCAGGCCAAACTACACTGAAGGAGGGAACCAGAATGAGAAGCCAAGACAGCAAGCTATAGTCGCTGTTGAAGAAGGAGGCTTTGACTGGAGCATTCAAGCTGAAGATGCATCTCCAAATCAAGCACTCATGGCTGATCATGATGAAGCCAAGGTACTTGAACATCTTTGCTCTCCTGAATGTATTGCTAAAGTAAATAGATACAGGTCCTACAACTTCGAAATGAGATCTGATATTGAGTCTTTAAATATTTTAAAAGCTGAGTTTAAAAGAGCTGAAAATGACTATAAACTTAAGATAGAAGATCTAGAGAAAACAGTTTCAACTCTTAAACATGAGCAGACCAACTACAGGACTCAAATTAAGGTTCTCATTACCAAGTTGACTGAATGCCAGGCTGAGCTTGTGATCAGCAAAGCCAAGGTAGAAAAATGTGTTTTGAAGAAGAGACCTTGAAGAACATGATATCCTCATCTCTGCATGCAAAAGTGTGTTATCAGAATAAGCAGGGACCGGGATCTAGTGAGATAGCTCCTCCACACACTCTACTATCAGTCAGATCTCCTAGGTGTGGAACTGCTCAAGATGAGCTGCCATCCATAGACCCAAGTGATGAAGAGGATGAAGAGGAGAAGGTGAGGGATGAATCTGAGATGAGTAAAGAGAGTCAATCCGAAAAGGGTCACCATGCTCCTAAGGAGGAAAAAGAAGCTGGTTTGAGCAAAACCAAGAGAAAGAACTTGATCAGAAGAGCAAAGAGAAGATTCAAAAAAGCCCAAGAGATCAAGACCACCTTTGATCCCAAACAGAAACAAGTATTTATCTCTGCAGGGTTCAAGGTGATGAAAGCTGAAGATCCTGTCAAGAATTCTAGTACCAAGAGTTCTACTTCAGCTTCAACTCACTATAGCAACAACAAGAAGACTGATCAGCTGTGTGTCACTGTTACACAGCCTGAACCATCCATTTTAAAGAGCAAGCTTCACCCTAAGAAGCCTGCTGCATCATCTGAAAAGGTGAAGAAAGAAGAAGAAAGTGTTCAAGCTTAGTCTTGTTTGGGAAAGAATACTCTTAGAAGGAATGAATTGGATTGTGTTATGTGTGGTAGTACTTCACATCTGGCTAAGGATTGTCAATACAAACCCAAGAGTACTATCCATATGATCAAGAAGAAAACTTCTGAGAAGAAGAAGAAACAAACAGCTTCAGAAGGAAAATCTGTTTCCTTCGGAAGCTCCAAAATGAAGAAGAAGGCAAGTAGGAAATTGCCTTCGGAAGAAAAGTTGGTCTCGGAAGAAAAGAATGCTTCCGAAGCACTGAAGCTTGCTGTAGTGAAAGCAAAAGCTTCCGAAGGATCCGTCTCCAAAGCTTCCAAAGCTACAAAAGCTTCCGAAGTAGTGAAGGTCAAGTCCAATCTTCCAAAGGTGGTGTAGAAGATGAAGGAAGACCTTGAGACTGAAAGCTCCTCTTCAGCAACAGAAAATGATCATCAAAGCCTAAACATAGGATCACTTACTATTTCATTGCCTTTATTTGAACTTTATAAGCCCAAGACCAATGAGGCTTGGGTTTCCAAATGTAACTAAATCATCTCTTTTATGCAGGGACAGCCAAAGGCAAACAGAAATGTGTGGATCATTGATAGTAGCTGTTCCAGGCACATGACATGCAATGAGTCTCTACTTCAAAAATTTGAAAGGATTGATGGAGGACCAGTTGCTTTTGGAGGAGATGCAGGAGGTTACATTACTGGTAAGGGCATGGTCTCAAATGGTAAGCTCAGCATTGAGAAGGTAAACTTTGTCAAGGAGCTTGGATACAATCTTTTGAGTGTGTCCCAATTTTGTGACCAAAAACATCACATGCTCTTTACTGAGCATGAGTGCATTGTTCTCAAGCCCGGGGTCAACATTCCTTAAGATCATATTTTGCTCAGAGCCCCCAGGAAAGGGAACATATACAAGATGGACTTGCAGGAAACATCTCCCTCTAGAGAGATTTTTTGCTTTCTATCTAAAGCAAATAGTGATGAGTCTTTCCTTTGGCATAAAAGAATGTGCCATGTAAACTTTAAGAACATAAATAAACTGATTAAGAATGATTTGGTAACTGGAATGCCAAAGAAAAAGTTTACAAGTGATGACCACTGTGTTGCATGCCTGAAGGGGAAGCAACACAAAGTGTCTCACAAGCCAAAGGAAATGAACTCTATCACTACTCCCCTACACTTGTTACATATGGATCTGTTTGGTCCCACCAGTGTAATGAGTTTAGGAAGGACCTCATACTATTTGGTGATCACAGATGACTTCACAATTTGGGTGTTTTTCCTTAGAACTAAGGATGAAACTCCTAAAATCTTAAAGAATTTCATTCTGAAAATTAAGAATCAATCTGATCACAAGGTCAAAATCATAAGATGTGATCAAGGAACCGAATTCAAAAACCAAATCCTTGATACATTTTGTGATGAAAAAGGTATTTCAAGACAATACAGTGCTCCCAGGACTCCTCAGCAAAATGGTGTTGCTGAGAGGAGAAACAGGACACTTATTGAAGCTGCAAGAACTATGTTGTCTGACTCCGAGCTGCCCATCACCTTCTGGACAAAGGCTTTCAACATAGCCTGCTATGTGCAAAACAGAGTTTTGGTAGTTAAGACACATGGTAAGACTCCTTATGAACTGTGGCACAAAAGAAGACCATTCATTGGTTTTCTCAAAACATTTGGATGCCCTTGCACCATCTTGAATACCAAAGATCAAATAGCCAAGTTTGCTGAGAAATCAGATGATGGACACTTTGTTGGGTACTCTTCTCAAGCTAAGGCTTATAAAGTATACAATCTCAGAACTAGAGTCATTGAGGAGTCAGCCAATGTGACTTACAATGAACACACGCCCTGTGTAAAAGGTTCTGGTCCGGATTGGCTGTTTGATCTTGACTTAGTTACCAACTGTTTTAACAAATCTTGTGAGAATGTTTCAGGATCTATAGATAACAGGTCAACAGAAGATCCTGATCCAAGATTTGAGCTGAGAAGACCAAACAAGAAGACTACTTCAGCTCCTGTGGTGACTAACCCTACAACTAAAGCTCCCATCAGCACTAGCATGACAAATACTACTGATTCAAATAAATTGCCTTCAAATTCTAGCTCAAAGGCTCAGAATTCAGGAGAAGGAACTTCAAATGCAGGAGGAGGAACTGGAGGTGGTGACAGTGATCAAGAATTTCTTGATGTTGAAAACCACTCCATTAAAGACAACATGAATGATGTTACACACTCATTGGATCAAGTCTCTCTTGATAAGTGTGCTGATGTGATGGGAGACACCTCATTGCCAGATCAGAATTTCTCAAATTTAGATCTGTCTAACCAACTTGCTGTGATCCCTCAACTTTGGATCCACAAGTCACATCCCACCACAAACATCATTGGAAATGTTGACTCAGGGGTAAGAACAAGAGGACAAGCTCATGACAGCCATGTTTGTCTACATTCTTGTTTCTTATCCTAGATAGAGCTGAAGAAGATTAATGAGGCTTTGAAGGATGGAAGCTGGATTGAAGCTATGCAAGATGAGGTGCTTCAAATCAGAAGACAGAAGGTTTGGAACTTATGTCCTCTTCCTCAAGGGAAGAGTGTCATAGAAACCAAATGGGTATTCAGGAACAAGAAAGATGATAGAGGAATCATCATCAAGAACAAGGCTAGACTGGTTGTCCAAGGATACACTCAAGAAGAAGGAATTGATTACACTAATGTCTTTTCTCCAGTTGCAAGACTTGAAGCTGTAAGAATATTTCTAGCTTATGCTGCATCCAAGGATTTCAAGGTTTACCAGCTTGATGTGAAGTGCGCTTTTTTCTATGGGATGATTGATGAAGAAGTTTATATTAAAGAACCACCTGGCTTTGTAGACCCAGATCATCCTGATTATGTCTGCAAGCTTGATAAAGCCCTTTATGGACTGCATCAAGCACCAAGCAAGTGGTATGAGACACTATCAACATACCTCTGTCAACATGGATACAAAAAAGGTACTATTGATAGGACTCTCTTCATCAAAGAAACAGGAAATGACACATTGCTAGTTCAGATATATGTGGATGACATCATCTTTGGTTCAACTAATCCAAAGCTCTGCAAAGACTTTGAGATGCTAATGAAGAATAGATTTGAAATGAGTGCCATGGGGGAACTCAGTTTCTTTCTAGGAATTCAAGTGAAACAGGTTGAAGATGGCATCTTCATTAGTCAGTCAAAGTATGTACAGGACATACTTACAAGATTCAAGATGACTGACTGTAAGGTTGTAAAGACACCCATAGCCAGAAACCACTCCCTTGGTCCTGATCTTGAGGGGGAGTGTGTTGATGAACATCTCTACAGGGTTATGATTGGGTCACTTATGTATCTTACTGCTAGCAGGCCTGATATCATGTTTGCCACATCCATATGTGCAAGATATCAAGCCAACCCCAAGATGTCACACCTAATCACTGTCAAAAGGATCCTTAGATATCTCAAAGGTGCTCCAAATCTAGGCCTTTGGTATCCAAAGAATTCAGACTTCAATCTGTATGCCTATACAGATAGTGATTATAGTGGCTGCAACATGACTGCAAAGTCCACATCTGGGGGGTGTCAGTTCCTGGGTGGAAGGATAGTCTCTTGGCAATGCAAGAAGCAATCCTGCGTGTCTGCATGAACTGCTGAAGCTGAATACATTGCTGCTGCCAGCTGCTATGCTCAAGTGCTTTGGATTCGGAATCAGATGCTAGACTATGGATTCAATTTCAAAAAGACTCCCATCCACATAGACAACAATAGTGCCATCTCTATTACAGAGAATCCTGTGCAGCATTCAAGGACTAAACACATCAACATCAGGTATCATCTGATTAGGGATAATTTTGAAAAGGGATTGATAAAACTAATCAAAGTTAACACAAATGAACAATATGCCGATCTGTTCACAAAAGCTTTTGATGAACAGAGATTTAAATATCTTGTATCAGCTATTGGGATGATTAACTTTGAGTAGATTTTTCTTAATAACTTAATCAATATTATTTCTTAAAACTGTGTGTCCTAGGTTGTCTATTAGATCACTTCATAAGCCCAGTTCTCTTTGGAAAAAAAACAAACTTTTAGAATGATATCTCTTAGAATGATGAAAATTTACCTTCGGAAGAAGCAAAAGTTGCATTCGAAAGAAATTTATGCCTAAATCATTTAAACAGCTTATCTGAGATTTACCTTCGGAAGAAATTCTTGAAGTATCTTCCGAAGCTTAAATTTTGGCATAAGTACTTGAATCATTTTTTGAAACAAATTTCTTCCGAAAGCAACTTAGTCTCGGAAGACTCATTTATTTCTTTCGAAGCCAAAATTTTCAAAACTCTTTGAAATATCTTCTGAAGCAAAATTTCTTTCGGAAGCTTTGATTTCACAGCTTTCGAAACCAAAATTGTCTTCGGAAGCTTTTTCTACTTCCAAGAAAACTAACTTTTTGGGCGCTTTTTTCAGAAGTAGGACCCACTTGGGATTTCAAAGTTTATCTTTTTGTCATAACTTTGTCTCAAATCCAGAGTATATCTTTCCAAACGGTTCTATTTCATCTCACTTCTCTCATTGTTCCTTAACCTAAAATTACCCCTAAATTTCATCATCTTCTTCTTCCCTTCACTACCAAGCTTCTTCAAATGGCCAATCTTGATTGTCGTAACGACCCTGATTTCACCATACACCTACACAGGCAACACAATCAAGTTGCTCTGTTAAACTCTGAGAAGGATCCAAGCTTCTCAGACGTGTGTAGGTATCTTTCTTTGTCTCACTACTTCACCTCCCTTACAATCGATCCTCCTCTCTATGAGGATCAGTTGCTTGAGTTCTGGCGAACCTGTCAAGAGGTCACCATGGACGGGGAGAAGGCACTGTCTGCCACAGTGCAAGGGAGGACAGTTTTCATCACTCCAGCCATTATCAACACCCATCTTCAGCTGGATGTTGAAGCAGGTGAACTGTCTTTCCCAAAAACTGCTGTCAACCAATCCTTTGCGTAGATGGGCTATGAAGGTGACTTCTCAGTCAAGACCTTTAGTAAGGGGAAGGTCTCATTCCAATGGAAATACCTCCTCCATGTCGTCATTCACATCTTATCCAACAAACATGGAGGATGGGACCAGATTCCAGAAGACCTCTCCTTCATTGTCAATGGGATGGTTTAAGGGGTCAAATTCAGGTACTCTCAGTTTGTATTCAAATTTACTAGCAAATTTGGATTCCTTAGAATATTACATGTTCCCCCGGTATGTTCAACACATTCTCAACTGTGAATTGGGACCACAGTTGAGGGGAACAGGTAATGTTCTTAAACTTGCACATATGAGACCCGACATTTTCA
Organism: Flaveria sonorensis; assembly: GCA_025506505.1. Taxonomy (NCBI): domain Eukaryota; kingdom Viridiplantae; phylum Streptophyta; class Magnoliopsida; order Asterales; family Asteraceae; genus Flaveria; species Flaveria sonorensis. The sequence goes on from CM046428.1 coordinate 44,219,220, forward strand.
AGATATTAAAAAAGCCAACTGTTGGGTTCTTCAGGGTAGAAACAGCCCTTGTCCCAAAAATGTTTGAGCTCATTGCTCAGGGTGACATCCTAGCTGTACCATCTAGTGATGAACCAACACCCTCTACTTCTCAACCACCATCAAGGCCAACAATTACCCTCACCTATACTAGAAAATCCAAACAAACCCCTACACTTGCTATTGAGCATGTGCAGGCCCCCATATCACAACCCACATAGGAGGAAGTGGACACTCGAGCTCCCACTTCCCCTGAGGAGCAAACAACTCCCATTTTTCAAACAATCAGTGCTGAAGTTCCTCATGCTCAGCTTGATGAGCTCACCAAATAGCCTTAAGCCATCACTCTAAGTCTCAACACTCTAGTGATCAACCTTTAGGGGAAAGCTACCATCCCCAGCCTCTTGATCTCAACCAACCCATTCCCAGCCTTGACTTCTATTCTGATGAAGATTTGGGTTTCAGTGAGTATCATGACTCTACCCTATCTACCCATACTCAAGGGGAGATGAGTACTCCTGCTTCACCCATGTCTAGCCCACATCAGACACCCCATACTGAGGTGGATCTTCCTGTGATTGTCCAGGAGATCCATGTGGAAGAGGCTTTCACTGTTGCCAGTGATTACATCCTTATGACCTCAACCACGACAACCCAGCCTCTTAACACTGTCATTGGGCAGGGGAAATCCAGCAGCCAAGAACCCCATGCTGGTGGTGAAGGAGCAGACCTCGGTTCACCTCCTTCATCCCCCAATGATTTTTCAACTGAAGATGAGGGGAGTCTGAAACTCAGGGTGCACCAACTAGAAGAAATCTGTACCCAACTGGTTTCACAGATAGCTCACCTTGAATCACAGGTGACTATCTTGCAAAGGAGGGTCCATGACCAGCAACTTGAGATCACCGATCTCAAGGGCCAGTTAGCTGAGAGACCTATAGGAAAAACTCATCCAGGTCCACAAGAACCTGTGGATGTTATGGATCACTTCCCCAGCTCACCTATGCATGAGGGTGATGCTACCAAAAAGGGGGTGGAAGTTCTGTTAGCCACAGAACCTGGGAGTTCTTCCTTAAGTATGGACATACAGGACTCACCATCCTATCTTGCAGTTGTCCATGCTCAGCAACCTCCTCTAGATAGTGATCTGGAACTGCTCATTCAATAATTGTTTGAGGAGGGAGTACCAAGAGCAATGTCTGCCCCATCTGAGAACCCAATCTGGAGTTGGGGGTATGACAATGATAGGAAAGCTCTTGTGATCTCTAGAGCTCAAGGTCAACAAGAAATTCTCAACATCTCCACCCTGAGTTTCTATGAGAGTATAAACTTGGTAGATCTGGCACTTGTCAACCCAAGCAATAACAGACAAGCTATCAGATTAGCCAATCAAATTCAAGACTGGGTGCTGGTAGAAATCAAAAGGAGAACTGCATTATATAGACAGAGGCTAGCAGTTGAAGCCTTTGGTCAACTGGATGTTGAGGTAGACCCCAAGATTAGCTTTGAAGGGAAAGCCTTGACTGAAGGCCCAGAGGTTGAGACTGTGAACCTTAAGACAAGATTTCCTCTAGCACCCCATACCGTCAGTGAGGCACCAGCTGGTGATGGTGCTTCACAACCTCTCTCTGGCCAGAGCTTGACTGCTGAATCAAGTAATGAAGGCCAAAGCTCTCTTCAGACTGAGTCATCAAGATCTGCAATTGAAAAAGGCAAAAGGAAGATGACTCCTGAAGAGATTGAAGAAGAAAAGAGAGAGAGGAAGAGGAAGCTGAGGGGAGAGAGTTAAAGTGGTTCCCCAGGATTCATGCAAGCTACAATTTTGACTGCCCTTGTACCAAACACTCAAGAAGATGTATTAAGGGCAGCCAGGCTCAACTATCTGGGGACCAGGAACTATAACATAGATGAACTCATCTCTCTCCCCTTAGAGGAGTTAAATGAACTGGCTGACATTGAATTTTCAAAGGAGAGGAAGGAAGCAGAGGATGGAGCCTTGACCCTCAAACACAAGGAAGAAATAAGGAGAAAAAGGCTTTACAAGAACATTCGTTTCCTCTCCCTAGTTCAAGAAAGTCCTGAGTCGAAGACTGTGGCTGCTGAACAACCTCAGGTAGTTGATGAAGAAGAAAGATTAAAAATGATCAACTACCTGAGTGCCACAGGTCTCTATCAGTCACCTGCACTCCTTCCCTTGCGTTATGATTATATATTATTTGAATACAATAAGCAGCTAGAAGAGCAAGCCAAGAAAGAAAGGCAAGCTGCAAAGAAGAGGCAAAGGGAAGAAGGTGCAAAATCAAGAGCCATCATCTAGAAAAGTCAGAAAAAGTCTGTAAATAGGCAGAGGATGATAAGCTTCTTGAAGTTGTATGGGTTCTCCGGAAGGAGGCTTGGTCCCATGTCTCTATCCATAATGGATGAGCACATAAGGGTGATCAAGCATAAGATAAAAAGGGGAGAGCTTGTGGAACTTCATTCATCATCATGTCAAGCTCAACCTGAAGTTGAGGTAAAGGTGGAACCTATATAGACAACACCACCTACACCTGAAGCTGCATAACAGCCAACTTCATCTTCTAACTCACAGCAGGGTTCTCCTCCCTATCCTTCTGAAACTGGGAGAGAGGAGATCCCAACTGAGAGGGAATCCACTAAAGAACCTGGCATTGAAGACCAACCCTCTCAGTTAAAATCATCAGGGAGGAAAAAGAGGATGGCCAAAAAAAGATCATCTTCAAAGAAGAAAAGAAGGAAGGCATCCTCCTCCGAACCTCAGAATGAGACAGAACATCCTAGGGAAGTGCATGAAGAGGACTCTCAACCAACTCCTATCAAAGTAGAGCCTCTCTCTGTTGGAAGACAAATTCTGTCCTGGACTTTTGCTGAAGATCCAGATAGATGGTATGTCACTAGAGATCAGGGAGAACAACATGTCTACTTCACAAGTGACATGCTTGAACTCCTTCTGCATGATCGCTATGACACGAGAAGGTACTTCATGAGTCTGAAGAATCTAGATCTACTGATGAATAAAGGAATTCTGAAGATCCTCATGTGGACTATCCTAGTCTGAAGAACCTCTCTGTTTTGGTAGCATCAGCCTAGGGGGAGTTTGTAGGAACCTCTGAAGTTAAGAGGCTGATGCAACCAAAAGATACCAAAACAACCAAGTCTTCCAACATGCACTTTGGAAAAAAGATGAACTAGCTTCGGAAGTTTTACACTCTCAAGAAAAATACTAAGTGTAAAATCTTCCGAAGCCAAAGTTCAGAAGAAACTGCTGCGGAAGCTTTACACTGAACTTGGAAAATATTCCAAGTTTTAAGTCTTCCGAAGCCAAAGACTCAACTCTTCCAAAGGTAAAAGATGAAGTCTTCCGAAGCTCTCAAGACAAAGTCTTCCGAAGCTGTTTAAAGACAAGACTGATTTTCATCTGAAGAGAGAGAAAATATACCTTTTCCATCAACTTTATCATAAAGTAACCTACTCTCCGCTGCATGCTCTGGTCGTTCACCTACTATCACTAGTTGGTGAAACTTCCATACTTTATGATAAAGTAGATAAGGTCTTCACCTGCAAGTTTCTATTTTTGTTCCTTCTTGGCTTTTTGTAATACGAAAGTCAGTGAGCTATGGCTTGTCATAGTCACTAGTCAAAAGGCAATCTGCCTTTTGACTTTAGGCTGATCTTGTTGTCTAGATTAGTCACTTCCAACTGTCTTTTTGCATATTGATGGTTGTAGGATGTAGTATAAGTAGTATCCAGTTCTTGTATTTAAAACATACTTGTACAACACTTGTAATAGAACTAGAGAAGCAATATACAACTTTCTTGAAAACTTTATCTTGTGCTCTTGTTCTTGTTTTACTTGTGTTTATCTTGTATCTTCAGTAACGGTTCACAGTTCCCTATTTGAATTGTTAAGTGATCTTAAGATCCTCCTAAGTGTGTTAACTAAGTGCAAGCTTAAGTACCCTTTAACGGTCCTGCAATATGTATATTATATACATATGTATATATGTATATGTATATAGATCTATATACATATATCTATATATGTATATGTATATATATATACATATATGTATACATATGTATATACATATGCATATACATATGTATATACATATATACATATATACATATGTATATATACATGTATATACATGTATATACATGTATATACATATGTATATACATATGTATATATGTATATGTATATAGATATATATACATATATCTATATATGTATATGTATATATATATATATATACACATATATGTATACATATGTATATACATATACATATACATACGTATATACATATATACATATATACATAGGTATATATACATGTATATATACATATGCGTATGTATATATGTATATATACATATACGTATGTATATATGTATATATACATATACGTATGTATATATGTATATATGTATATACGTATGTATATATACATATGTATATATGTATATACATATATACATACGTATATGTATATACATATGTATATGTATATGTATATACATATGTATACATATATATATATATATATATATAAGGAGTAGTGGCAATGCTCGCGCGTTGCGACAGATGCATCTGTTTTGTCTTATGCTTTTTGGTTCACATTTGTGATCATCTTTAATATTTGATATGCGAATATTTTTAAAATGTGAGTGATCTTCGGAAGGAATGACTTTAAAAAGGTGCTTATATTGAATTATCTGTACATAAAAATAGAATTAGTTTTGACATTTTGTACTTAATTATGAACGTATACAACATTTAGAGATTAAAAGAAAAAGACTTTGTTGATGTTAATATCGTTGTCAATATTTATAAAATCATTTCATATTTAGTAAAATATATTTTTATTTTTCTTTGTCTTACTGCATTTTATGTAGTTAATATTGAAAAGCTATTATGGGCAACAATTTAATAAAAAAGTATATCAAATCCAGAGGTTCATGATCTATATAGTAACGAACACTCTTGTTATGAGAAAATCATTATTAGTGATTACCAAAATGTTGATCTTCAAGATAAAATGGAGTTCATCTATAGTAAAAAACTATCAAATGTGTCAATTGCAATCGTTGTTTTAAAAGTAGTATAAGAATAGATTGAATTAGCAAATTAAAAGAAATCATAGCCCATAGATCTTTTAGTAGTTAAACAAAGGTGGCAATGGGCAGGACAAGCAAGTTGGGTATCCGATCTAATACGTGTCAAACACTTAAATAGTAAGACCAAAGGGAGACGGTATGCTTCTTGTATGTATCATATTACAATCATTGGCTCATCACTATCTTATATTTAGTCGGTTTGGGTAATGTGTAAAAATAGATTCGGGCCAAAAAGGTGTTAAAAAATATTATGATTACTAAAGATATTAGTGCTTCGTATTTTAAATTATATAGGTCAGAAAAAAAATATTTCTTCAAATTTGGATGCTTTTTTTAAATGTTGTTACATTAAAACATGATATTGTTATTAGTTATATGAATAATAATTTATGTAAATGCAAATAATAATTTATATAAACAATACTTATATAATTATTTATAAATTCATTGTTGTCACTATTAGTGAAATTTAAAGTCTACGATATTAAACAAATTGATTAAACTTGTCAACAAATGCTTAATATGCTAAATATTTGTACATCATGTTTAGAGGGTAATTTTTGTATCATAAAAATTTTTACATCATGTTTAGAGGGTAATTTTTGTATCATAAATTTTTAAGTCATCAAAACTTCTGAAGTATTGAAGGCCAAGTCTAGTCTTCCAAAGATGGTGTGGAAGATAAAGGAAGGCCATATGACTGAAAGTTCTTCATCAACAACAGCAAATGATCCTCATAACTTACATATAGGATCAATTACTATTGCATTATCTTCAATGCACTTTGACAAGCCTAAGACCAATAAGGCTTAGGTTTCCAAATGTAACTAACCATATCTTTATATGCAGGAATAGCTCAAGACCAAAAGGAATGTATGGATCATTGACAGTGGCTGTTCCAGGCACATGACAGGCAATGGCTCTTAGCTTCAAAACTTTGAAAGAATTGATGGAGGGCTAGTTGCTTTTGGAGGAGAATCTGGTGGTTACATTACAGGAAGCGGTAGGGTCATAAATGGTAAGCTCAGCATTGAGAAGGTAAATTTTGTTAAGGAGCTTGGATACAATCTTTTGAGTGTATCCCATTTTTGTGATCAGAGACACAACATGCTCTTCACTGAACATGAGTGCATTGTTCTCAAGCACGGGGTAGTCATTCCTCAAGAGCATATCTTTCTTAGAGCCCCCAGGAAAGGGAACATGTATAAAATGGACTTGCAAGAAACATCCCCTTCAGGAAAAGTTTCTTGCTTTTTATCTAAAGCAAATAGTGACGAGTCTTTCCTCTGGCATAAAAGAATATTCCATGTAAACTTTTAAAACATGAATAAATTAATTAAGAATGATTTGGTAACTAGAATGCCAAAGAAAGAGTTTACAAGTGATGAACATTGTGTTGCATGCCTGAAATGGAAGCAACACAAAGAGTCTCACAAGCCAATGGAAATGAACTCCTTCACTACTCCACTACACTTATTATATCTGGATCTCTTTGGGCCCACCAATATGATCAAAAGGTCAAGACCATAAGATGTGATCAAGGAACTGAATTCAAAAACCAAATACTTGATGCATTTTGTGATGAAAAGGGTATTACATGACAATACACTGCTCCCAGGAGTCCTCAGCAAAATGGTGTTGCTGAGAGGAGAAACATGACACTTATTGAAGCTGTAATAACCATGTTATCTGACTCTAAACTACCCATCACCTTCTGGGCAGAGGCAGTCAACACTGCCTGCTATGTGCAGAGCAGAGTTTTAGTAGTCAAGACTCATGATAAGACTCCTTATGAACTGTGGCACAAAAGGAGACATCTCATTAGTTTCCTCAGATCATTTGGATGTCCTTGCACCATCTTGAATACCAAAGATCAGATAACCAAATTTACTGAGAAAGCAGATGATGGACATTTTATTGGACAGTCTTCCCAAGCCAAGGCTTATAGAGTATACAATCTCAGAGCTAGAGTTGTTGAGGAGTCAGCCAATGTGACCTTCAATGAGGATACACCCAGTGTGAAAGGCTCTGGTCCTGATTCGCTATTTTATCTTGATTTAGTTCCCAACTGGTTTTGTGAAGATGTTTTAGGATCTACAAGTTCCTTATCATCAGGAGATTCTGATCCAAGATTTGAGCTGAGAAGACCATGATCTGCATTTGTAATGAACATCGTATTAGTTAATGCGGATGTGTTGATCTTCATTAGCATTTCTTTAGTTGCGCATCGCATTAATTATGTCATCTGCATTGACTAATGCGGATGTTCATTACTTGGCCGTATTTGTTTCTGCATATTCGCATTAGTAAATACGGATAAACAAATACTTGGCCGTATTTTTTTCTTCATATCCGCAATAGTAAATGCGGATGAACAAATACTTGGCCGTTTTTGTTCTTGCTCATCCACATTGACTAATGCGGATAGCCGGTATACTTTTTCTTCTGTTGTCTTCACCCGCATTAATTCTTTGACTTGTGCAGATTTCTTCCAACTAGAACAACCTTAAACCACCACTTGAATTGGCATGTATGATCTTTTTAGGGTCCAACAATACTCCCCCTAAGGATTATACAGCTTATATACTTCAAGGGTTTGAGGGTGGTGGAGGTTGTGAAGATTCTGGAGGGTTTTCTAGTGTAGGTGCTTGCTGTTTAGGAACTCAGACTGTTGATGGAGCTGGTGCTAGTTCAGGCTCAGGAGTCATTTGTAGTTCTAAAGGATCCAGTATAGCTTTGATCATATTTGAGAAGTCTTTAGCACCTTGCATCTTGTCTCGACTAAGAACATGGATCTTTATTTGACTCATGGTGTGAATTGCCTCAATACGCATCTGTCTTAGAGATATGGGTTCCCACACAGATATAGTGGACAGCCCATCTCTGTTGATTAGTAAAGAACCATCAGCATTGACTTGAAGCTTCAGTATGTTTCCCAGCTGAAGAGGAACTCTTTTTCTTTTCCTTTGTTCTTTCTTTCTATTGATTCTGTCATAGGCTATTTTGAGTATCTTAATGCATTTCAAAAAGAAATACATCTTAGCTTCTTCTAGCTTGTTATCTATTTCTCTGAAGTGTCTTGTGAACATATAATGGATATAGGATGCATCTAACAGTCTCACCTCATATCCACTAAATAGCCTTATCACAGAACCTTCTTTTCCTCCCTATTTCCGTTCAATCACCAACTCATAAGTTTTCTCATCATATAATACATAGGATATTGGTTTGGACTTGTAGATTCTAGCAACCATCTTTCTTTTTAGTAACTGAGTTGGTGCTAAAGTCTTCTCAAATATGATCAAAGCTATACCAACTCTTCAGTTCCTTTCATTTTCGTCTTCTTTTCCAGAGAATTGTTGAAAGATTTGCCTTTTCTTATGCATATTGCCTTTAAAGACTTGAAGTTGTTTGTTTTCTTGACATCTTCAATATATCTTCAAACTCATATCCTCTGTACATAGCATTATGATTGATCAATTCCAGCTCAGCTAATTCCTTCAGATCATGTATGTGCAGGGACTTCACTAAATCAGTATACTCAGTGAAGAACTAAACTAGCCCTGAGATCCTCTTCACCATCAACATATTCCAATCACTATCGTACTTCCAAGCAATTATTTTCACAACTACATTGCCTTCTGGAGCAGACACACCCCTAATCATTTCTGAAGTGGTTAACCATTCATGGAACTCCACTTGAGAGGGTTCAAAAAACCATTCAGGATTTTTGTGTAGCATGGGTGCCAAGACACCATGGTCTTTGGTAGTGAATTGCATATCTTGAGCTAAAATTCATGTTCTGGGCTTCCTCCCTACAACTGCTTCTTCTATAGTCTTTAATCTTTCTTTCTTTTCCTTGACTATCTTGAGGATTGCAGCCCAGAGGGAGTTAGTCTTCATATTACCCAGCTTTTTTTTAGTAAATCCTTGATCAGATAGATAATCCTTCATTTCCCTATCTGTCATGCTGTAGGGATCAAGATATTAGGATTTAGGCACTTGGGTCCATTGAGGTTGTGTCGGAGTGAATAAGATTGGGGATTTGACTATCACATCATGCTTTTTCAACTTTATCTCTTTCTCAGTTGTTTTCTTTTCATACTCAGTCACAAAAGAAGGGTCAAGAAGTTTGTGCATCTTCTTTACTTCTTCTACCATTCCCTCATATGTCGTTCCAAACTGTAAGGCCCCGATACCTGAAACCCTACAGTTGGTCATTTATAGCATCATTCATATTAAAACACACTTAGATTTATTAAAATAAGAAAACGTTGCAGCGGAATAATTTAAGAAAAACCATAGCATGCATTAACAATTACTTTTGCCAAGAAATACATCGTTGTTACTAGTTACAAAAAGAACATCTAGTTGCATTTCAAAACAAAAATAACTTTTCAGCATGACATGGATGCCAGTCTTTATTTTCTAGGTAGCTTCAACCTCGTGGCATCCCCAGCAACATCATTACCTGCCAACTGATATGCATATTAAAAGTCAGCATTGCTGAGTGAGTTCTAATTTGATAATATAGAAAATATACTTTTTGTAAACTTCACTTGGTGATCATCCATCATTATACATAATCATTCATTAAGAGGTTCTTTATCTTTCTTTCTTTTATTATCTTTCTCCTTCTTTAACTAGGATTGCAAAAAGCAAGAGCCTACATTGTTGGTTGGCAACAGATGTCGAACTCCTATCGGCAAACGTTTATCATGGTAGCTAACCCATCGACAGTTGACCCACACTACTAGGCATGAAGCCTGCTCATGAATACGGGTCCCATTCATCATACATTGGTCAATCACAAGGATTAGACTCCAGATGTGCCTTCTTTGGGCTGAAACAGCCACACACCAGTCATCAACCATCATCTTCTTCTCCCCAATTCCATAGTTGTCATTCTTGAATCTTTACCCATTACCATTCTTGTTCCAACTCTTCTTGACCTTCCTCTGGACTGGCCTCACGTCCCTCTCATCATACAATCTCCCTGCAAAATCTACCACGGACCTAAACGTGCTCGGTCTAGCGTTTATCATGTTCCTCCTAATGTCCATTGGCAAACCTTGCGTGTATGTCTTAATCTTCTTGGACACCAGAGTTAATTGATCTAGCACAAGTCTTGCAAGTTCATTGAACTTGGAGGTGTACTCTTGATGAGTCATGTTCCTGGCCTCCAAATGCAAGAATTCCTTCTCAATTTTGTCCAACTCCTAATGTAGACAATACTCCTCCAGCACCAGTTCCTTCAAATCCTACCATTTCATCTTTGCTATAGATCGTTTTCCCTCGGCTTGGACAATGTTGTCCCATGAGCATAGTGCCGAGTCAATAAAAGAATGGGAGGCACACCTCACCTTCTAATCCTCCCAGCATTCATTGATGTCCAGTACTGCTTCCATCTCCCAAACCCAACGGTGAGTAGCAGTAGCATTGCCATTACAGTCGAAGGTCGAGGGTTTGCATCTTTGAAATGCCCCATAGCTGCACCCCTTAGCAGTACGTCTCCTTCTCCTCCTCACTATCATCCTCATGAATTACCAACTTTGGGCTAGATGGCTGCTCTTTATCTTCCTTAGTCCTTTCAGTGGACTTTCTTGATTTCCTCTCCTCCTTCTTCCCCATATCCTGAGTTCTTTCCCCATCCTTTACAGCCCTTAACACTTTAGTCACCACCGAAGGCAACACATTCCACATGACGTTGTTGACCTCATCAGCAATAGATTCCTTTATCGTGGATTTGAAGGTAGCTGATCCTTCACCATCTTTATGGGTCTGGAGATCTGTGTCCTCATGAACCGTCTCGGGAGCCTTAGCTTTGCTCCTAGTGACACGTGGCCCAGTGGTACGCCCGTCACGAGCACCACCTCGGGTTGCCTTCCTAGATTTTCTACCCACCATAACGATCTACTTCCTATAAGATTCAAACACCCACAAGGTCATTCAAGGTAATAGCTCAGATTATGTCAAGTATAATAAGTCCCTAATTATAGTGGCCAGTTGTGATAAGCCACTTAGTTTACTCTTCATTTCCCAAGCATTTCCTATCCTGACTACATCAGAATCCAAATCTACTAAGCACATAAATCAAATAGCACACACACATAATACTGGTTAACTTTAAGAAAATTACCTGGTGGCGCGTAGCTACTTTGCCTGGCATCCCTCCATTTTTGTCCCATTTTCAGTTTAAGTTTAGGTTTTGAAAATAATTTACCCGATTCTCATAAACTTTGGCTCTGATACCAACTTGTAAGGCCCTGATACCAAAAACCCCATAGTTGGTCATTCATAGCATCATTCATATTAAAACATATTTAGATTTATTAAAATATGAAAACGTTCCAGCAGAATAATTTAACAAAAACCATAGCATGCATTAACAATTACTTTTGCCAAGAAATATATCGTTGTTACTAGTTACAAAAAGAACATCTAGTTGTATTTCAAAACAAAAATAACTTTTTAGCATGACATGGATGCCAGTCTTTATTTTCTAGGTATCTACAACCTCGTGCCATCCCCAGCAACATCATTACCTGCCAACTGATATGCATATAAAAAGTCAGCATTGTTGAGTGAGTTCAAGTTTGATAATATAGAAAATATACTTTTTGTAAACTTCACTTGGTGATCATCCATCATTATACATAATCATTCGTTAAGAGGTTCTTTATCTTTCTTTCTTTTATTATCTTTCTCCTTCTTTAACTAGGATTGCACAAAGCAAGAGCATACATTGCTGGTTCGCAACAGATGCCAAACCCCTATCGGCAAATGCTTATCATGGTAGCTAACCCATCGGCAGTTGACTAACATTGCTAGGCACGAAGCTTGCTCATGAATACGGGTCCCATTCATCATACATTGGTCAATCACAAGGATTAGACCCCAGATGTGCCTTCTTTGGGCTCAAACAGCCACACATCATTTGAGCAAACGACAACCAGGGTCGTGAACCTCCAATGGAAAAGCTTGCAAGGCTTTTCACCATTTGTCAGGGCCCGTGTTGGAGCTCTTAGAAGATTAACATTTGTCTTTTGTGTTTTGTCATAGTATAGGGACTTATTTTGTAAATATATGTTCCTTTTTCTTCTTTGATAATATAAATAGGATAGTTTATGTATTGTGTAGCGAGACAACGAAATAGTTAGAACAGATCTGAACAACTGTAACTCACTCTTACACTTTGTATCCTAAGCATTTGCTTTCAATGAAATCTATGAATTTTTGAAGTAATTGCTTGTGTTTGCTTACTTAGTGTTTGAATTGACATTGCATTTCGATATCATCATAGATTGATCCATTTGAACCTATCAAATGGTATCAGAGCTTTTGGTTCAGTGATCAGAGCTTATCGGCACTATTGAGCTCTTTGAATCACTTCAAATCTATGTTGATTGCAATTTGATCTGTTAATTGTTGTTTTCAGTTGTGTTTCATCTATAGAAACATGAATTGAATCATAATTTGGTGTTTCATCCATTCAGATCTGAGTATTGAAAAGATTTGTGTGAAAAAAGTTGTTCTTCATTTTCGAACTGTAATCCAATCAGAAAACAGATTTGTAGTTGTTGTTTGATCAAAATGTTGATTGAAGATTGTTAATCAATCTATTTACTACCTAATTGGAAGTTTTAGATCAATTGAACAAGTTTTGAAGAATTTCATAAGATCTGAGTTTGTTGAAGATGATGAATTAGGCGCTTGTGTTGTGAAAAACTGCTGAAATTTGCTAAGTGTTCAGACGCCTTGCAATTGTTTAAGCGTTTTAGCACTGTTAAGGAGTTTTTAGAACAGGCGTTTTTCAACTATTAGGACGTATTATGACTGTGTGGTTGCATTGAGACTTGCAATTCTAGTCGTTTGAGAACTGTTTGGGCGTTTTTACCTCAGGCGTTTCTACACTGTCTGGGCGTTTGAGAACTGTTCGGACGCTTCATCAGTCAGGCATTTCTGAATCCATCTAAGGCATTCCCTTAGATGTTTCTTGTTCAAAGTCAGGCTTTTTAGAAGTTTCAGGCGCTTCAATATTCAGATTTATCAGTAAACACTTAGAAATTTTTCAAAAACTAAAATCCAAAAATATTTTCATTTCATAGTTTCTTTTTAAAATTTTAAAAACAACAAAAACAAGTTATTTTCATTAATTCTAAAATACAAAATGGCTAAGTCTGAAGATTCTGAGCACAGGATTCCCAAGCTCAAAAATAGAGCTGATTTCAAAATTTGGTCTCTTAGATTGAAGCATCATCTAAACTCTATTGACACTAATTTGTGGTAGTCAATAGAGAAAGGACCACATATCCCAATTACATCTGATGTTCCTGATAGAAGATTTGTTTATACAAAAGATCCTCCAGAACTGTATCCTAAGGATGGTCTACAAGGTGATGACTTAAGGAAGGTTAAGAATGACATCAAAGCTTATTCATTGATGTGCCAGGGGTTACCATTGGAAGTCTTGACTAGACTTTAAGGTTATCAAACTGGTTACACCATGTACGGAAACTCAAGAGGCAATTGGAGTTATTTGAGCATCTTTCTGGGGAAACAATCAATCAAATGATGAACAGATTTGTGCAATTAACTACTAAAATGTCAACTACTGGTATCAAAAATGATCTCAAAGATCTAAATTACAGACTTCTAAATGTTCTTCCATCTTCATGGAAACAGACAGTCACTCTGTTGAAGCATACAGAAAAGTTTCCAATGGATCTAGATCTTTTGATTGCCAAAATTGAATCAGGTGAAATTAATGAGAGTTCCAGAAATAATGATAGAGCTGCATCAATGTCTCAGTATAAGTACGTTGCTTCTCCAGCTAACATAGTGGAGAATGCTTTTCTGGCAAAACATGAAAATTATCCAGAAGACGAGGGTGATTTGTTCGTTAGAGCTGGTTTGTTTACATATTCTTATAACACAAGTGCTCTTGTTTATACAACTCAACCTTAACCTCAGTCTCCTCCTAAAACTCAAACTCCTAAACCTCAAATTGAGACTTCATCTTCTAATTCTATTAAAACTAGCAAAGTTAAAGATGTTATTAATATCATGTTACAGTCAAAATCTGCTTTTACAACTTTCATGGCAAGTTTTCATGCTTATCAAGGTAGTCATCTAACCTAGTTAGATCTTGTTTTGCAGGAATTGTTTGAGATAGATCCTGATGATATGGAAGTATGGAATTGAATTGGCAGATGGTAGTGATTGTTGACAGAACATAGAAACACTCATATCTTAACAAGAATTACAAACCTAGTGCAAACAAAACTGTCGGATTTGACAAATCAAAGTCAAGGTGTTTCAACTGCAACAGTTATGGTTATTTCTCAAGGGAATATAAAGCTCCTAGAAATCAAGGTGGAAATGGTTAAGCAGGTTAGCAGTCTCAGAAGACTTTTCAAAAGCCTTATCAAAGTTTTCCCATGCCGGAACTTAAAGATGAATCAAAATCATCTGAAGAGCCAAAGAAAGCTCTTGTTGTTAGCATCAAAGATGGCTATGACTAGAGTGCTTATGCTGAGCAATTCACAGCTGATCTAACATCTAGTTTAGCTCTTGTTGCTGAAGTTCAAAATGAAAACTGGTCGAAAGAAAATGATCCTATGGCAGATGGTGATTTTGAAATTGATGTTGAAGATTATGATTAGAGTGAAAATTTGACCCAAAAGAGGATTAAGAAGAATTTGCACTCATGGCTCAGTCTGAACAACCAAAGGTCGAGCATCCATCATCTGTAACAGCCGAAAATTTGTTTAAAATAAAGGAAAAGAAAAGTATCTTGAAAGAAAAGATAATGGGCACAAGTGGAGGGGGGTAAAGTGTACAAAGTACAAAACCTTATTATTATATGGTTTAAAAGGCATGGCCGGCCATGCCACAACTTTTTCAGTTCTGCTTTTCCGCTGGAACAAGAAAGAAGAAAGAAGACCTGAAGTTTCATCGGTTCCTTGAAGAAGAGGCTATGTTTTCGAAGGTGTGTATCTTTCCCGTGTTATTGGTTTGGTTTCAGCTGAATTTTTAGCTTCTGAACCGATTCTAATGTGTTTTTTGTGCCCGGTTTTGTGTTTTGGTGTGTTTAGGCGTTTGAACTCCAGGTTGCTCTCGGGTTTGGTTGAGTTTTACTCAAAAGCAGTAGAGGTGAGTTCTAGGTCCCCTCTTTTAAATGTTTTCTGCTGATTTGGGATTGATTTGCATATTCGACGGATGTTTTCGAAACAAGTTATGATTTTTCAAGTATGGTGCGAATGATGTTGATGATATGGTGTGTTATGTGCTTATCTTGTTGATTGTTTAAAGTTATGATGTTCTAAGTGTTAAACAGATAGATCTAAGCTGTGTTCATGATTAGAATGATGATTGGGTTCTGGTAATGGCATAAGTTACATTTCAGATTAGTTTTAGGACCATTCATATTTAACAGTTATGTCTTTAGTTCATGCGCATTTGTTATGTATTCTTGCGCATTTGGTATTTTGTTCATGCGCATTTGTTTTCTTTTGTTCATACGCATTTGTTAAGTCTTCAGGCATATTTGCTAAGTGTTCATTCGTATTTGTTTTGCTCAGGCGCATTTGCTAAGCGTTCATCCGCATTTGTTTTGCTTAGGCGCATTTGCTAAGTGTTCATCCGTATTTGTTTTGCTCAGGCACATTTGCTAAGTTTTCATTCGCATTTGTTTTGCCTATGCGCATTTGCAACAGTGTCAATGTGTATTGCTTTAGTCATCCGCATTCGTTTCATGCGCATTTCCTTACACATTGAAAATTTCTTGAGAATTTTCATCCGCATTAGTTGTACTCATTCGCATTTGCCTAAGTTTATCCGTATTTGTCTAAAGACTTAGAATTATTTTGAAATTTTAGGAATAGGATCTAAGTGTTAAGTATTGATGAATAAGGAAAGATTATGGTTATTTAATGATTCATATGTTTGTTTCTCTTCTTATGTTCTGCGGTTATGGATGATATTTATTATGTTTCATGGTATGTGATTATTAAAAACAATGAATATTTTCAAAGTATTATTCCTAACCAAGTAAACACAAAGAAATAAAAAGAGAAAGTGTAACCTAATGAATGTTACCGTCGGGACCTTATGATGAATGAAAAGCCTTGCAAGCAAAATGAATGGAGGTTCACGACCTTGTTGTCGTTAGCTCAACTGATGAGCGGCTGTATTGCCCATGAAGATGCACATCTGGGGTTAATCCTTGGGATTGACCAATGAATGAATGGGATCCTAGTTCATGAGCAGGCTTTGTGCCTAGTAGTGTGGATCAACTGTCGATGGGTTAGCTACAATGATAAACGTTTGCCGACAGGGGTTCGGCATCTGTTGCCAACCAACAATGTCAGCTCTTGCTTTGTGCAATCCTAGTTAATGAAAGAGAAAGATAAAGAAAGAAAGATAATGAATCATTTTATGATTGATTATGTATATTGTTGAATGATAACCAAATGAAGTTTACAAAGTGTATTTTTCTATATTATTAAACTAGAACTCGCTCAGCAACGCTGAGTTTTTATATGCATATCAGTTGGCAGGTAAGGATGTTGCTGAGGATGGCACGCGGGCAAGGCTACTTGGCGGGCAAAGACTGGCAACCATTCATGCATAATGATATTATTGTTTTGTAATACAATTGAATGAATTCTTTTTTAACTATTAAAATACAATGATGTATTATTTAGCAACATCAAATATTAATGTATGAATGGTTTTTGATAACTTAATCCGCTACGATATTTCTATTAAATGTATTTATCTGATATGAAAAATGCTGTGATTATCCAACGGTGAGGTCTCCGGGAACGCCGCCTTACAAGTTGGTATCAGAGTCAAAGTTTAAGAGAAATAGGTAATTATTTTCAAAACCTAAACTTAAACTGAGAATGGGACCGAATGGAGGGATGCCAGCCCAAGTAGCTACATGCCATCAGGTAATCTTTCATAAGTAACTGGTATTACGTGCGTGTGCTATTTGATTTATGTGCTTAGTAGATTTGGACACTGATGTAGTCTGGATAGGGAATGCTTGGGGGATGAAGAGTAAAGTAAGTGGCTAATCACAACTGGCCACTATAATTAGAGACTTACTATACTTGACATAATCTGAGCTATTACCTTGAATGACCTTATTAGTGCTTGAATCTTATAGGAGGTAGATCTTATGGCAGGTAGGAAACCCAAGGAGGTCCTCATGGCGGGCGTACTACTGGGCCACGTGTCACCCGAAGCAAAGCTAAGGCTCTCGAGATAGTTCATGAGGACTCGGGTATTCATAGCCACCAAGAGGGTGAAGGATCAACCACCCTCAAGTCTACGATAAAGGAAGCTATCGCTGACGAAGTCTACAATGTCATGCAGAACGTGTTACCTTCAGTGGTGATCGAGGTATTGAGGGCAGTAAAGTATGGTGAAAAGACCAAAGATACAAAGGAGAAGGAGAAAGCTGAGGAAGAGCCATCTAGTCCCAAGGTGGTAATACCTGATGATGATAGCGAGGTCGAGAAGGAGACTGCTAAGGGGTACACATATGGGGAGTTTCAGAGGTGCAAACCCCCGTCCTTTGATGGTAACAGCAATGCTACTGCTACTCATCATTGGGTTCGAGAGATGGAGGCAGTCCTAGACAACAGCGAATGTCGAGAAGATCAAAAGCTGAAGTTTGCTTCCCATTCTTTTGTTGACTCGGCATTATGTTGGTGGGACAACATTGTCCAAGCCGAGGGGAAATGGTCTGTTGCAAGGATGAGGTGGTCGGATTTGAAGGAATTGGTACTGGAGGAGTATTGTCCACATCAGGAGTTGGACAAAATTAAGAAGGAGTTCTTGCATTTGGAGGCTGGAAACATGACTCATCAAGGGTATACCTCCAAGTTCAATGAGCTTGCAAGACTCGTGCCGGATCTAGTAACCCCAGAGTCCAAGAAGATTAAGAGATACATGCAGGGTCTGCCCGTGGATATCAGGAGGAACATGATAGCTGCTAGACTGAGCACTTTCAGGTCTGCAGTGGATTTGGCCGGAAGGTTGTATGATGAGAGGGATCCGGTGCCAATTTAGATGAAGATTGAAAAGAGTTGGAACAAGAACAATAATGGGAAGCGATTCAGGGGTGACCATTATGGGATCGGGGAAAAGAAGATGAGGATTGACGATCGCCGCCCAGGATCGAGTAAAGGGGGTGACAAGAGGGAATGTAAGAAGTGTGGGAAGGTTCACTTGGGTGAATGTAGAGTGGGGATGAACTGATGTTTTAAGTGTGGAGGAGAAGGCCACTATGCTAGAGAGTACGGGGTACCACGGTGTTATCGGTGTGGGGAGGTAGGCCACTCGGGCCGAGATTGCAAGAAGGGTGAAGCAGGGAGCTCAAGGACTCAGACTATGGGTGAGAAAAGGAGAAGTGAGAACACCAAAGCCAAGGCAAGGGCATTCAACATGACCCGGGAAGAAGCTAGAGTGGACACTGAAGTAGTTTCAGGTATGTTTCTGGTAAACCAATTGTATGCTTCTATTCTCTTTGATTCGGGTGCTAGTAGAAGTTTTGTATCTGCTAACTTTCATCATGAAATGGATGATAAGAATAAGAAGATAGACGTGCCCTTCTATGTAGAGACAGCGATAGGAAAGTCTACTAAAGTGCCTGATGTGATAGACGATTGCCTCGTAGAGTTGGACGGTCGTAAGTTTCCTGCTAGATTGTACGTGATGGCCCTAGGAGGTTTTGATGTGGTGTTAGGGATGGATTGGTTGGCAGCCTACGAAGCGAACATCGTGTGCTGAAAGAAGACGATTTGTCTGACTACGCCTGATGGCAGTTTGGTTACGATACATGGAGACAAGGAGTGCATTACACCGCATGTAATCTCGATGATCACGGCCGAGAAGTTTATGAAACACGGGTGTGGTGCTTACTTGGCCTACGTGAAGGATATGGATGTTACCGTGCCTCAACTATTAGGCGTGCCATTAATATGCGGTTTCCCTGATGTGTTTCCTGAAGACCTACCATGGGTACCACCTGAAAGCGAGATTGAGTTCCAGATTGATCTGATACCTGGTGCCCAACCTGTTGCAAAGGTACCATATTGTCTCGCTCCCTCCGAGATGAAGGAATTGATGACCCAGTTGCAAGAGTTGCTAGATAAGGGGTTCATCCGACCGAGTATCTCTCCCTGGGGTGCTCCGGTCTTGTTTGTTAAGAAGAAGGACGGTAGCATGAGGATATCATCAATTACCGTGAATTGAACAAGTCGACGGTGAAGTACAAGTATCCACTACCAAGAATTGACAACTTGTTTGATCAGCTCCAAGGTGCCAGTTGGTTCTCAAGGATAGATCTCCGATCTGGTTACCATCAGCTAAAGGTCAAAGAACAGGATATCCCGAAGACCGTGTTTCGAACTCGATATGGGCATTACGAATTCCTTGTTATGTCATTCGGTCTAACCAATGCGCTAGCTGCTTTTATGGAGGGTGAATCGGGTGTGCCGGTCAATGTTCGATAAATCAGTGATTATGTTTATTGATGATATCCTGATTTATTCGAAGAATGAAGAAGATCATGCCGGTCATATTCGCGAGGTTTTGGAGACGCTTAGAAGAGAGAAGTTGTATGCTAAGTTCTACAAATGCGCATTCTGGTTGCAGGAAGTTTAGTTTTTGGGTCACATGGTTAATTCCGAAGGGATTATGGTGGACCTGCCAAAGGTGGAGGCGGTTATGCAATGAAAAACCCCAAAGACGCCATCCGAGATCCGTAGTTTCTTGGGTTTGGCAGGCTACTACAGACGGTTCTTCCAACACTTCTCCAAGATAGCTTCACCATTGACCAAATTGACCCGTAAGGATGTGAGGTTCGTATGGGGTCAAGTACAGGAGAATGCTTTCGAAGAGTTGAAGAAAAGGTTGACTCAAGCTCCTGTCTTGATGTTACCAGAAAGGAATGAAGACTTGGTGGTCTATTCCGATGCTTCTTATTCGGGATTGGGTTGTGTGCTGATGCAACGGGGAAGGGTCATAGCCTATGCGTCTCGACAATTGAAAATCCATGAGGCTAATTATCCTACTCATGACCTGGAGTTGGCGGTTGTGGTTGCATTAAAGATTTGGAGGCATTATCTGTACGAGACGAGGTGCACCATCTTCACTGATCACAAAAGTTTGAAGTACTTTTTGAGTAGAAGGATCTTAACATGAGACAGAGAAGATGGCTAGAGTTGATCAAGGATTACGACTGCGAAATCTACTATCATTCGGGTAAGGCAAATGTGGTAGCCGATGCCCACAGTCGAAAGGAGAGGCCGGAGCCGATTCGGGTAAAGGCTTGCCAGCTGGTTGTGATGCCGGATGTTATGGGTCAAATCCGGGAATTGCAAGATAAGGCGTTAAAGGATAATAAGATCAACTCCGAACGAATGAAGGGGCAGGCGACGGAATTGGGGGAAAACACCCTTGGCGTAAAAACCCGCTTCGGGCGGATGTGGATTCCTTGTTATGGGGAGTTGAGTGGAAGGATCATGGATGAGGCTCACAAAACACGGTATTCCATCCATCTTGGTGCTACAAAAATGTATCATGATCTGAAGAAGGATTACTGGTGGCCAGGGAGGAAGCGTGACATGGTGGAGTACGTGAGTAAGTGCCTGACCTGTTTGCAAGTGAAGGCGGAACAACAGAAACCATATGGGAAGATCCAACCTTTGGATGTACCCAAATGGAAGTGGGAACACATCACCATGGATTTCATCACAAAGTTGCGTCGCACTGTGAGAGGATGTGATACCATTTGGGTGATCGTAGACCGCCTGACAAAGAGTGCACACTTTTTGCTGATCCGAGAGATGTACTCGTTAGAAAGGTTGGCAGAGCTGTTCATCAAGGAGATCGTAAATCTTCATGGCGTGCCGGTGTCTATTATTTCCGATAGGGACACCCGGTTCACGTCCAAGTTCTGGAAGAGATTTCATGATGCCATGGGGACGAGGTTACATATTAGCAAAACTTATCACCCTCAGACAAACGGTCAATCAAAACGGACCATTCAGACTTTGGAGGATATGCTCCGGCCATGCATTATTGACTTTGGTGGAAGTTGGGATGAACACCTATCGTTGGTAAATTTCTCCTACAACAACAGTTATCAAGCCAGTATAGGCATGCCACCATTCGAAATGTTGTATGGGAGGAAATACAGAACCTCGGTGTGTTGGGGTGACATCAGGCAGAAAGAGTTGGGTGGCGCCGAGATCATTGAAGCCACATCATAAAAGCTAGAAAAGATCAAGGCTTTTATGAAGGCGGCCAAAGATAGGCAAAAGTCGTATGCTGACAAGAGGCGTAGGCCGATCGAATTCCAGGTGGGTGATAAAGTGATGCTGAAGGTTTCACCCTGGAAGGGGATCATTCGTTTTAGAAAGAGGGGTAAGCTAAGCCCGAGATATATAGGACCTTTCCGAATCATTGCACGAGTAGGAGAGGTGGCCTATAGGTTGGAGCTACCCGATGAGTTAAGTGGAATTCATCCAACATTCCATGTATCTCATTTGAGAAAATGCCTAGCTGATGAAGATATGATTGTACCACTGGAAGACATTGAAGTGGATGAACGGCTCAACTAAGTAGAGCAACTAGTGGCAATCATTGACCGAAAGGAGAAGAGATTACGAAATAAAGTGGTTCCACTGGTGCGAGTGCAGTGGATGCATAGGAAGGGATCTGAGTCTACGTGGGAGACTGAGGATGAGATGAGACAACATTACCCATAGCTGTTCAAAGAATGATAGGTTTCGAGGACGAAACCTCTATAAGGGGGGTGGACTTGTAACACCCGAAAATTTGTTTAAAATAAAGGAAAAGAAAAGTATCTTGAAGGAAAAGATAATGGGCACAAGTGGAGGGGGTAAAGTGTACAATGTACAAAACCTTATAATTATATGGTTTAAAAGGCATGGCCGCCCATGCCACCACTTTTTCACTTCTGCTCTTTGGCTGTAACAAGAAAGAAGAAAGAAGAGCTAAAGTTTCATCGGTTCCTTGAAGAAGAGGCTGTGTTTTTGAAGGTGTGTATCTTTCCTGTGTTATTGGTTTGGTTTCAGCTGAATTTTCAGCTTGTGAACCGATTCTTATGTGTTCTTTGTGCTTGGTTTTGTGTTTTGGTGTGTTTTGGCATTTGAACCCCAGGTTGCTCTCGGGTTTTGGTGGAGTTTTACTCGAAAGCAGTGGAGGTAAGTTCTAGGTCCCTTCTTTTAAATGTTTTCTGCTGATTTGGGACTGATTTGCATATTGACGGACATTTTTGAAACAAGTTATGATTTTTCAAGTATGGTGCGAACGATGTTGATGATATGGTGTGTTATGTGCTTATCTTGTTGATCGTTTAAAGTTATGATGTTCTAAGTGTTAAACAGATAGATCTAAGCTGTGTTCATGATTAGAATGATGATTGGGTTCTGGTAATTGGATAATTTGCATTTCTGATTAGTTTTAGGACCATCTGTATTTAACAGTTAAGTCTTTAGTTCATGCGTATTTGTTATGTATTCTTGCGCAGTTGGTATTTTGTTCATGCGCATTTGTTGTCTTTTGTTCATACGCATTTGTTAAGTCTTCAGGCGCATTTGCTAAGTGTTCATCTGCGTTTGTTTTGCTCAGGTGCATTTGCAAAGAGTTCATCCGCATTTGTTTTGCTCAAGCGCATTTGCTAAGTGTTCATCCGTATTTGTTTTGCTCAGGCGCATTTGCTAAGTGTTCATCCGCATTTGTTTTGCCCATGCGCATTTGCTACAGTGTCCATGTGTATTGCTTTAGTCATCCGCATTCGTTTCATGCGCATTTCCTTACACTTAGAAAATTTCCTGAGAATATTCATCCCCATTAGTTGTACTCATCCGCATTTGCCTAAGTTCATCCGCATTTGTTTAAAGACTTAGAATTATTCTGAAATTTTAGGAATAGTATCTAAGTGTTAAGTATTTATGAATAAGGAAAGATTATGCTTGTTTAATGATTCATATGTTTGTTTCTCTTCTTATGGCCTGCGGTTATGGATGATATTTATTATGT
Organism: Flaveria sonorensis; assembly: GCA_025506505.1. Classification (NCBI taxonomy): domain Eukaryota; kingdom Viridiplantae; phylum Streptophyta; class Magnoliopsida; order Asterales; family Asteraceae; genus Flaveria; species Flaveria sonorensis. The sequence continues at coordinate 44,242,464 of CM046428.1, forward strand.
TTCATGGTATGTGATTATTAAAACCAATGAATATTTTCAAAGTATTATTCCTAACCAAGTGGACACAAAGAAATAAAAAGAGACAGCGTAACCTAATGAATGTTACCCCGGGCCCTTATGATGAATGAAAAGCCTTGCAAGCAAAATGAATGGAGGTGCATGACCATGTTGTTGTTAGCTCAACTGATGTGCGGCTGTATAGCCCATGAGGATGCACATCTGGGGTCAATCCTGGGGATTGACCAATGAATGAATGGGATCCTAGTTCATGAGCAGGCTTCATGCCTAGTAGTGTGGATCAACTGTCGATGGGTTAGCTACCATGATAAATGTTTGATGATAGGGATTCGGCATCTGTTGCCAACCAACAATGTAGGCTCTTGCTTTGTGCAATCCTAGTTAATGAAAGAGAAAGATAAAGAAAGAAAGATAATGAATCATTTTATCATTGATTATGTATATTGTTGAATGATCACCCAATGAAGTTTACAAAGTGTATTTTTCTATATTATTAAACTAGAACTCACTCAGCAACGCTGGCTTTTTATTTGCATATCAGTTGGCAGGTAAGGATGTTGCTGAGGATGGCACACGGGCGAGGCTACTTGGTTGGCAAAGACTGGCATCCATTTGTGCATAATGATACTGTTGTTTTGTAATACAACTAAATGAATTCTTTTGTAACTATTAAAATACAATGATGTATTATTTAGCAACATCAAACTCCTGTTGAAGTCAGAGAGAAAATGTGCACAAAAGCATGTTTTGATCAAGTTGAGCATTACAGAACATATTCATTTAAAATCTGTGACAAACTTAAACAAAAAGAAGAAATGCACAACAAACTAAAAAATGATCACAAAGTCTCTGATGAAAAGATCTTATCTCTACAAACCTCATAGAATAAAACTCTAAAAGAACTTGAACTTGTTAAAAAACAACTTAAGGAGATGACTAAAAATTTAAAAGAAGAAAAAATAACTCATGCTGCAACACAGGTGGATCTAGCTAAAGTTAAAAGTTCATTAACAATTGTAGAATAGTTGATAAGTGAGAAGAAAGATAAAAACAAAATCTATCACAAACACTTTACCAGAAAACTTTAACACACATGATCACTCACCTGAAAACAAAGCTAAGCTAAAAGCCTTTCAAAATAGGAAAAAGAATTCTGAAAGTGATGAAGAGAAAACCAATGTTGAGCTATTTGAGGAACAAGATTCTGAAAAGATTAAAAATGGTCATCCAGTGAAAGTTAAATCTTACGAACCAGGACCAAAGAATAAGAAAATATTTGTTCCCAAATAGTATGTTGTTGAAGAAGTCTTTGTAAAGAATGACAAACAAAACCCGAAGAATAAAGAGAAAGCAAAACAAGATGAAGTAACATCTAAAGATTTGTTTTCTTATGGATTAAACAATCCAGACTTCATCAAATGGACAAAAGAACAAAAAGATAAAGAAAATGCAAAAGAGTCTTCAACTGAAGATGTTCAATCACAAAGCAAGCAGAGATCATCAAGATCAAGAAACCAGAGAAGAAGGAAAAATACTAAAGTTAAATCCTCTCAGAATAAAAATCAAAACAATCAAAATCAAAGAACAAATAAATCTAATCAGTTTAAACCAGTAAAGTTTGTGTCCACGGGGTAATTTTGATATGAACACAATTCCAGAAATCAAATCAAATTCAAAGAACAAATCTAACTCTGATCTGAAAACAGGTTCAGGTCCAAACTCTTTCGCTGTTAACAAAGATTTATTTCTAAGGTTTCTAGGAATGGTGTTAATGGACAAAAGTCAAAACCCAAATTTCAAAAGAACAAACTCTCAAATAAAAAACAACAGATTAACTTTGCAACTCCTAAATCAAAACAAGGATCAAATGTTGCTTCCACATCTTAGGTTAATCAACAATTGTTTAAATTTCAACAAAGGTACTGTGAAATATGTGATATGTACAATCATAAGATTGATGAATGTTTCTTTAACAGGTACTATCACATTTGTGATATGAAAAACCATTCAACAGCTGATTGTTATTTCAACAAGGATTGTACCATTTATGATGAAAGAAATCACAAAACTGAGAATTGCTACTTCCGAAGGAACTCGCCAAGGAATGGATATGTAAATCCACAATTTCAAAGAAATCAAAGTGTTTGTTTTCAAATATTGACAAAACAACATTCCTTAAGCTTGAGATCTTTTCGAAGGATTGATTCTGATTGTGATGATTCTTATGCTGTGAAAACAAAGAATTATAATCAAGGAAAATTCATTCCACGATCTGTGAGAATGAACAATGGAAAGTTTGGTAATCAAAATTTTTTTAAAAATGTTTCTTCTGATGGTTTGAATTACCTTGACGATGATCTTGAAAAACGTTACCATGCTTTACGGACTATGAAAATTAAAGATAATTAAAAATTTGTCAGAAACGGAATTGGTAAATTTAAAAGAGCAAAAGAAGCCTGATTTGAATAAGCTTCATTTTAAATAGTTTACCATTGTTGATAAATATGTCAATCCCAAGACCATATCGGCTTGAGTTGATAACTCAACTTAAATCTCTTTGAAATGCAGGCACGCCCAAGAAGACCTATTAACTCGTGTTATGTTGATAGTGGGTGTAGCCATGCCTTGTTGCAAGATTTTAAGTTAAACGACGGTACTCATGTTGCATTCAGAGGGGATGCAGGTGGTAAAATAACAGGTGAAAGAATAGTGTCCAATGGGATTATTAGCTTTGATAAAGTCAACTATTGTTCACATTTAAACTTTAATCTTTTAAGTGTTTCCTAAATTTGTGCAAATCATACTCTGTTTTATTTGATGATTCTTTTTGTTATATTTTGAAGCCAGGTTTTCAGATAAGCAAAGAATGGGTAGTTGTTAAAGCTGTACATGATCAAGATGTATACAAGTTAGATATGTATCAAGTAGATCCATCTATAGAACCAATATACCTAATTGCTCAAGCATCAAATGTCAAAAGCCAGTTATGTCATAGACGTCTCGGGCATTCCAATTTCAAGAACATGAACAAGCTTGTAGCAGGAAATCATATAGTAGGTGTTCCAACAAAGATGTTTGCTACAATAGATCACTGCACAACATGTTTAAAAGGAAAGCAACATAGAGCATCTTATAAGCCCAAGCTAATAAACTCAAATTCCAAGCCACTCTAGATGTTGCACATGGATTTATTCAGACGAACAAGTGTGTAGAGTATTGGAAAGAAATATTATTGTTTAGTTATCATTGATGACTTTACAAGATTTTCATGGGTTTCCTTTTTGCATGCTAAATCTGAAACTGCTGAATTGTTAAAAAAATTCATCATTAAAGTAGAAAATCAATTAGAACAAAAGGTGAAAACTATCAGAATTGATAATGGAACTGAATTTAATGTTGACATGTTTTGTGTAGAAAAAGAAATTGCTCGTCAGTTCAGTGCTCCTAGAACTCCACAACAAAATGGAGTTGCTAAAAGGAAAAACATAACTTTGATTGAGGCCGCACGTTCTATGTTAGCAGATGTAAAGATTCTAATTACTTTCTGGGATGAAGCGATATCCACTGAATGCTTAGTACAGAATCGTACATTGCTTGTGAAAGATAAATAGAAAACTCCTTATGAGTTGATGTTTGGTAGGAAATCTAATATAGATTTTTTTAAATCTTTTGGTTGTCCGGTTTTGATTTTAAATTCAAGTGACCAGCTAGAAAAATTTAATGAAAAATCTGATGATGGATTTTTTGTTGGATATTCATCGGTTTCAAAAGCCTTTAGAGTTTATAACTCTAGGACGAATATTATCCTTGAAACTTTTAATGTTAAATTTCTTGAAAACTCTTTTCCATCAGTTGCAAATGGTCCAGCTTGGTTGTTTGATTTAGATTCTTTGTCAAGGAGATTTTGGATCTTTCAGTGATGATTCTGATTCTGATGATATGGATGATTCTTGCCCAGATTACCCATTCTTCTCATTTCTTAAAGATCCTGCATTTTGTTCTGAATCTCATGATCAATCCCACTCTCAACAAGCACAAGAACATCCTATTTCTGAAAATTCCAATGTTTCACAACCTATTCCTAATGATGGTCCTAAAATTGTACAACCTAAGTCCGAAATGTCATCGGTTTCTGATGATGTAGTTGTTACTGATAATCTTGATTACTTTATCAACTCACCGACTCAAGTTCCTAATTTCAATCCACATACTTCGAACTTATTGCATCAGCTTAAACCAATCTAATCTGGATGTTAATGTTTAAGGAAATGAGATTACTACATCTCGTATTCACAAGAACCATCCTACGTCTCAGATTATCGGTCCATTGAATGACAGAACGACGAGAAGTCATTCAGAACAAGCAAACCTCTGCTTATACTTGTGTTTTCTATGTCAAATTGTTCCTAAAAACGTCACCAAAGCGTTAAAGGACTATAGTTGGATTGAGGAAAAGCATGAAGAGTTATTTCAATTCCGTAAAAAGGAAGTGTGGAAGCTTGTGGATTTACCTGAAGGAGAAAATGCCATTGGCACAAAATGGTTGTTTAGAAACAAGTCTGACGATTGGGAAATTGTTGTTCGTAATAAAGCGAGACTCGTTGCACAAGGTTACACCCAAGAAGAAGGAATAGATTATGATGAAGTATTTGTTCCAGTTGCAAGACTTAAATCAATTCGTATTTTCCTGGCTTATGCATTATACATGAAGTTCAAGGTGTATCAGATGGATGTTAAAGGTGCTTTCTTGTATGGACCAATCACTGATGATGTGTATGTCAAGCAACCTCTAGGTTTTGAAGATTTAGAATATCCTCATCTTGTGTACAAGCCTAGTAAAGCATTGTATGGTCTCCATCAAGCCCCTAGATTTTGGTATGAAACGTTATCACAACATTTAATGCAGCATGGATACACGTGAGGAAAAATTGATCCATAAAGAAGTATGCTGATGATCTCTTATGTGTTCAAGTGTATGTTGATGATATCATATTTGGTTCTACAAGTCCAAAATTGTGTAACAACTTTGAAGAAATCATGAAGTCTCGTTTCCAAATGAGTTCTATGGGAGAAATTAACTTTTTTCTTGGTCTTCAAGTGAAGCAGTCTGTAGATGGAATTTTTATTAATCAGGAGAAATTTGTTGAAAAAATCTTGAAGATATTTAACTGCAAGATTGTCAATCCATCAGAACTCTAGCTGATGTAAATACCAAGATTAAACCTGATCCAAAAGGAAAATCAGTTGACTAAACTCTATACAGATCTATGATTGGATCTTTGATGTATCTTACTGCATCTAGACCTGATATAATGTATGTTGTTTGTGTCTGTGCTAGGTACCAATCTGACCCGAAGGAATCTCACCTAATCGCTGTTAAACGAATATTCAGGTATCTCAAAGGAAAACCGGCTTTAGGGTTGTGGTATCCTTATGAAGGAAACTTTGAGTTACATGGATATACAGATAGTGATTACGGAGGATGTTGCCAAGATCGTAAATCTATGATGGGTGTTTGTAAATTTTTAGGTCCCAGATTAGTCTCGTAGCAATGTAAGAAACAAACAAATGTCTCCTTTTCAATTGCAAAAGCTGAGTACATAGCTGCTTTAGCAGGATGTTCTCAAATCCTTTGGTTACAAAACCAGCTGCTGGATTACAGGTTCAGTTTTCTTAAAACTCCTATTTACATTGACAACACTGCTGCTATGTTTATTACAGCTAATCCTGTCCAGCACTAAAAAACAAAGCATATCAAAATTTGATATCATTTTCTCAGAGATAACTCTGAAAAAGGTTTAATCATTTTGATTCAAATACAACTGAAAAATAGTTGGCTGACCTATTTACAAAAGCCTTTTTACAAGGTCGTTTTGAGTATTTGGTTGAGTAAATGGACTTATTAACCATGTTTAAAACTAGTTTTGAGTAATTGAGTTGTTTGGATCATAAAAATGAAAAGAACCCTCCCTTAGCTGAATAAGAAGATTTATAGAGAAAATTATCAAAGTTAACTGCCTGATTGTATATATTGTGTGTGCATGTTCAATAGAAAAAGAAAAAGCAAATACAACAATAGAAAATTGCAAAATCAAAAGAGAAAATTATAAAACAAAAACCCATAAAAATAGAGTTTATTTGTTAGCTAATTATTCAGGACTGAATCTGTCTTTGCAATTTGTGAGAAATGATAGATACATTAGTTCTGATCAGTTGCATACCTTGCTCGCTACTAAAGTCTGACGTAATCAGATATGATGTGCATGTAAGCTTATGCATTTGTACTAAAAAATTAAATTCTTGTGATTAAACTAAATCAATCATGCATTCGTGTTTATCCATTTTAGTACCAATGAGTAGTGTTGACTTCTCAAATTGATTGCTTGTAAAGTCACAAACTCACACCTGGCGGTGATATGAATAATCATGAGCTCTAATTATTTAAAGCATCCATTCACTTCTCTGTTATGAGTCAACATAGACCTGAAATGATGAGATATCCTTTGTTGTAAGTCATTACAGACCTGGATATTCTCACTTGATGCAAAAGATGCCAATGTACATAACCTAAACATGAGATATGGTTATAAGTATATATCAGGTTAATAAGTTGAGAAAAGTGCTTTCTTGCATATCTTGACGAGAGTTGAGCTCTCTAAGTCTAAGTGTGACTTACATAATGTCATATCTAATTGTACCTTAATCAATCCAAGAATTGAAAAAGTAAGTGTGCTGATTATCTTGCCAAAAGGACTCATTTTCTGTCCTTAGATCTTGTGTCTTCTCTGCTGCGGGAACGCTGACCTGGAAAACACTTGATCGGGATTTAATCATTGTCTATGACTATCCACCACTTTATTTTATTTTATCGTGCTGATCCTAACTGATATGATCTCACTGCAGGCATGAGATTCAATTGTGTATAGTAGATTTTTCTTCTGCTTTAATTTCGATTTTTGCATGATTTTCTGTGTGCAGGCATGTTGATAATGATTAGTTTTCTCTACTTGCAAAATAAAAGAAACTTCTAAGTATGAACTTAAAAGTTTTGGGTGAGTAAAAAAATGTAACAGAGAAAATCAATGAAAAGTGTCAAAATGTGAAAAAGAAATAAAACAAAAAGTTAAGTGCTTTGGATGGAAATGATGAAGCTGAAATTCAAGCATGTGTATGATTGATATGATGTAAAAATGAACCTGAAAAGAATTCAAAATAAGTGGAAAAGCTTCTTGCAAACAAAACAAGACTATTTGTGTTGTAAAGTTTCAAAATAGATACTAAAATGACGGGAAATTGTTTGAAAAAAAAAATTATAAAAATTGATTCAAAGTGTTTTTCAAAATCTGCTAGGTGGTGTTTGAATTGAAAATTCATGTTAAAAAATGAAAAAATTGATATTGTTAAAATTTGAGGGTAATTAATGTTCATTACGAGGGATAGTCAAAAAAAATAATTGACTAAGTGTTGAGACAATGTGCATGAACAGTGATAATGTGCATAAACAGTGTTCAGATGAGTATTTCTTGGGTTCAACAATTGATAAACTGAAGCTTTACAAACCACAATCAAAGCCAACTGAAGACCTCATTGTACAAGTTCAGAGACCAAGTTGACAAACTAAACAAACTAAACACAAGTCAACAAGACAAAGTCAACATCAAGACCACAAGAATAGTCAAAATTAGGTCATGATGTAATAACATTATAAATAGAACATGTAACATCCGGTAATTTTCCGTTACCAAACTCCGTTAGTTCCGTTAAGTCTTGCATACACGTGTCGTGAGCACACACTCGTTGTCATTGAACGTTGGTGACTTAATAATAATAATTAATAATGTTAAATAAGTAATTTCTATGTTGATTATTAAGTTGTGCTTATGTGTTTACGTGATTTAAATATTAATTGTGAATTTTATCGCGTAACGTGGAAACGTGTGTATTTAATGTGTGAACTTGGTAACTTGTAAAGATAATGCTTATAGTTGTTATTATTAGTTATATGTGTGTTATGTTAGTTGAAAACCTTGTTAAAAAGAGGTTAAAAGTTTAATTTTTATAAATTATAAATTACAAGGACTTAAAAGGTAATATTGGACGAGCAAATAAAATAAAATAAAAAGGAATCCTAAACCAAATGCACCCTTTGGCCGCGACCCTTGTTCCACACACACAGAGTTCAATTTCAAGCAAGAACAAGCAATTTCATTTGATTTTGGACCGATTTCAAGCATCACAACAAGTTAGAATCATCAATTTCAAGTCATTACACGTTTAAAGGTAAGATTTTTACATGTTTTTTCATGGTTTTCACTTTGGCCGAAACCCTAGTTCGAATTGGATGTTGTGGATGTCGATTTTATGTTGGTTGATGATGTTATGATGTTAGTTAGGCTAGATTGATGCTAGTTAACGTCAATTATGCAAGAAAGCTATGATTTTGATGCGTTGTTCATAGGTTACTAATAATAGTAACTTTATTTGCATGAATATGGTGATTATATGATGAATTGAGGTTGTTAATGTGTTTATGATGATAATTGGGTGTTAGATCAATGATATGAATGCTAGAAATTCAAGAATGAATGTTGTAGTTCATGTCTTACTAAAGATAGTAACTTTTGGCTATCAAGGTTGATGAATTATGGTAATTGGATGTTGTTGATCTTGTCTAGATGTTAACATGAGCTTGAATTGGTATATTAGTAATGAATTCATGAATGTATTGGGTGTTTGATGGATTTTGGGATGTGCTTTCCCAAAAGGGAAACTTTATTTGCAGAAATTCTTGGATATGAGGATTTGAGTATGTTTAGGACATTAGGATCATGTTAGCATGTTCATGGATGATTTCTAAGGTGGTAGAATGTATTGTTTGGGTTGTATGAATGTTTAGTTGGTTAGTTATCTGATTTGGCCTGTTTGTGGGAATTCATGGTAATGGATCATATGGGTATGTTAGGACTATTGTTGGTTTGTGGTTGATCTTGAATATTTTGGATGATATGATTTCTGTTAAATGGTATGTTGATGATCATCATACATGCATGCGAATCTGAGGCCCCTACTTAGTAGGATTGGCAGGGTTTAGGGTGTGAAGTCGTGAGTGGCTTCACATGGCATGTTGTGCATGATTTGATTCTATGTATGATGCGTTGGTTGTGTTGTAGCTATGTTGAGCATGATAATTGTTTGAGATTCGCATGACTTGTATGATATCTGGTTGTATGATGATCTAGTTAGTACATGTGATTAATGAAGTGTCATATGTGATCAGTTCGTATGTTACTCATGTGTGATGTAATGTTATGCTTGTTTGACTGAAATTTCACCTATAATGTCACCAACGGGTCAAACGGGTCAACTGGGTCAAATGTGTCTTGTCTTCTAAAAGTTCGAGTACTTTGGTTTGTAGACTACTTAGGGTTTCATTATGATTCTGTGTACACGTACTTATGTACTCATGTGTTTTAGGTGACCTCTGAGGGTTGTCTATCCACTCTTTCTTGTCAAGTTAAGCCTTAAGTAATTTCTTATGCGCATCAGGTGAGTTCATGCCCCACTCTTTTACATACTCTCTTTTGGGGAGATAGCATACTGGTTTTACAAACGCTTACTTTATATGAGTTGTGTATAGTATGATATAGTGCTGAATACCATGAAAGTCCTCACACTTTCGGATTGTTAATAATGATGATTAGCGGGAAATCTTGGGTAGTACTACCGGGTCTGACGAACCCCACCTGTGCGACTCGAGGTCAAACGGGTGCAATTTTGTCCTAACAAACATTGTCACGACCTGGTATGTCATGGCAGGAGGCAACAAACGTAACACAGTCAGCTTCAATTACGCATTTTAAATCATGTTACATTGTTTTGGGTTTTCTACTTCATTTAACTCTTTCGTAGTATTTAAAGTTAAACTTTGATTTTGATTTTTTGTTCATATAGAGTCGTTCTAAGTAACTAATGACTGAGATCCTGGTATGTCACACGCCTTGCTGTAAAACCCCGCACGTGGATATTGGGAACTAGGTTGCATACACACACTAGACTATAACCGCAGAGTTGTTAGTTACTTGTCGCTTACTTCCTTACTGTATACTATTTGGCATACGCATCACGTACTTCGCAGCATGGCATCGTCATCGCGTGACTTGGGTTAGAGACCCGCGAGATCTGAGTCACCTCCTTACTCACCCGTACCGGACAGTGGATCGGACTGGCCATGACACAAGTATCCATCTGAAGAGGTTGATTGGGATCAACCGTTCGCGATACCTGAACGTGATCCTCCATGAGATTAGGATTACTATCCTACCTGCATACGGCATATGATATATCAGGAGCGAGTACCACCGATAGCCTCTACCCGACCATGAACTAGGTCGTCGATAGCTACCCCATCTCTCACACTCCCTACACTATATATTACTCAAGAGCAAGCCTTTGCTGCACTAGTGGCTGCACTGGACACCGAGCAGCAACGTGTCAGGATACTCACTAGTGAGAATTTTACCCTAAGACACCAGGTGCGAGAACTGCGACAACAAGTGGATACGCTCGAGGAGCAACATGGGAAAACCCTTAATGGGTGCTATGCGATGGCTGACGGCGTGGGAGCGCTTACGGGATGCGTGAATGCACTGGAACAGCGGGAGGTGATGGCTAATGATAGGTTTGCTGCTCTAGAGGCACAACTGGCAGCACTCCAGATTGCTATAGCCCCTGCACCTGGGGAAGACCCTAATGAGGAAGAACCAGAAGGAGATCCGAAGGAAGAACTGGATAAAGTCCAGAACTTTGAGGCTTTCTGAGAATTAAAGATGGAAGGAATCTGAGAACGAGGTTTACACCACGAGGTCTCACGAGTTGGCAGCGCTTTGCCCAGGCATGATCGACACGCCGGTTAAGCGGATTGAGCTCTATTTACGTAGCTTGGTTCCAGAGATTCAGAGTACGGTGACTGCTTCCAATCCTGACACCATACAGCAGGCTATCCAGTTGGCCCATAGGTTGACCGACCAGGCAGTAGAGCAGGGAAGATTACCCAAGCGGGGCGTAGTGGCTAGCGTACCCGATAACAAACGTAAGTGGGAGAATACTGGTGATAAAGGCTCATCCTCTAACAACCAACAACAACAACAGCAGCAGTACGTTCAGAAGCACCAACCTCACCAACAGCAAAGAAAATTCGATAATAATCGTAACTATAATCAGTCATCTTCAGCACCACAGGGACAAGGAGGCTATGTTGGGAAAAATCCCAAATGCAACCGATGCAATTACCACCACACCGGCAGGTGTGATAATTTTCGATGCCAGCGTTGTGGTAAAGTTGGACACACAGCGAAGGATTGCCGTGGTGAATTGATGAAGAAGCCTCAGCAATCTCAAGAAACTCCAAAAGGTTGTTTTGAATGCGGAAAAGAAGGCCATTACAGACGTAATTGTCCACAGCTTAGGAGGAATGGAAATGGCGGGAACAACAATGGCAACAACAACAACGGGAACAACAACAACACCGGAAATGGCAACGATAATGGTGGCAATAACAATGGAGCCAAAGGAAGAGCCTTCGTCATTGGCTCAGTTGAGGCTCTAAACGATCCTACAACAGTAACTGGTAAATTTTCGGTAAATGGTCGTTTTGCTACCGTATTATTCGATACCGGAGCCGATAGAAGTTTCGTGTCGACTAAGTTTTGTAGTCTTTTAAGTTATATGCCCTCAGCCTTAGAATCTAAATACACCATAGAGTTAACTGACGGTACACAGATTCACATCATGCATATTCTTAGAGACTGCAATGTAGAGCTTGCTGGTCATACATTCGCCATAGATCTCATGCCTGTTACACTAGGAAGTTTTAATGTAGTAGTAGGCATGGATTGGCTTTTCGATAAGCAAGCGGAAGTCATATGCAACGAGAAGATCATACGGATTCCCATTGGCGAAGAAGTCCTTACGATCAGAGGTGATAGGAGTGGTGCGGTGATAGGCACCATCTCGTTCATGAAGGAACATAAGTTGTTACGAAATGGTCAACTGGCCATATTGGCACTCGTCACAGATAAACAGACCGAGGAAATGAAGATAGAGGATATCCCCGTAGTTCACGAGTTTCTCGAGGTGTTTCCGGAAGACCTGCCTGGATTACCGCCTCATCGTCAAGTTGAATTCCAAATTGAGTTGACTCCAGGAGCCGCTCCAAACGAATTGCAGGAATTATCCGCCCAACTACAAGAGCTATTGGATAAAGGGTTTATCCGACCGAGTTCGTCGCCCTGGCGAGCGCCAGTTCTATTTGTCAAGAAGAAGGATGGTACATTTCGAATGTGCATTGACTATAGGGAACTGAACAAAGTCACGATCAAGAATAGATATCCCTTACCTCGTATAGATGATTTGTTTGATCAACTGCAAGGATCAAGCAATTACTCAAAGATTGATCTGAGGTCTGGGTATCATCAGCTAATAGTTTGAGAAGAGGACATCTCGAACACTACCTTCCGTACATGATATGGTCACTATGAATTTTTGGTCATGCCATTTGGGTTGACGAATGCACCAGTAGTATTCATGGACCTTATGAATCGCGTGTGCAAACCCTATCTTGATCAGTTTGTTATCGTCTTTATTGATGACATACTGATATACTCAAGGACTGAGGAAGAACATGTGAAGCACTTACGTTTAATCTTGGAATTACTTAGAAAGGAACAACTGTACACAAAGTTTTCTAAGTGTGATTTCTGGATACGTGAGGTGCAATTCTTGAGTCATATTGTCAACGAGAAGGGAATACATGTTGATCCTGCAAAGATTGAAGCGATAAAGAATTGGTCTGTTCCTAAGACACCAAGTGAGATACGAAAATTCCTTGGATTAGCGGGATATAATCGACGGTTCATCGAAGGATTCTCCAAGATTGCACAACCTCTCACAGCCTTGGCTCACAAGGGAACATCATACAAATAGGGTGAGAGTCAGGAATATGCTTTCCAGTTGCTGAAACAGAAAGTGTGTAGCGCACCAATATTAGCGTTACCAGATGGTAGTGATGATTTCGTAGTCTATTGTGACGCTTCCATTCAAGGGCTTGGATGCGTCCTGATGTAGCGAGATAAGGTGATAGCTTACTCCTCTAGACAGTTAAAGGTGCACGAGAAGAACTATACCACCCATGACTTGGAACTGGGTGCGGTAATTTTTGCCTTAAAGATCTGGAGACATTACTTGTACGGTACCAAATGCACTATTTACACCGATCACAAGAGTCTTCAGCACATCTTTGAGCAAAAGGAATTGAACATGAGGCAAAGGCACTGGGTAGAACTACTCATCAGATATCATCCGGGGAAAGCAAATGTAGTCGCTGACGTGCTGAGTAGGAAAGAAACTGCTAAGCCTCAACGTGTGCTAGCTTTGCAGCTTACCATTAGCACATAGTTACCGAAACAAATCCGAGAGGCTCAGACAGAAGCTCTGAAAGCAGAAAACATTGGGTCTGAATCGTTAAAGGGAATGAAAAACAATTGGATGTAAAAGCGGATGGAATTCGTTACTTCATTGATAGACTTTGGGTACCTCTACACGGAAATCTGAGAGATCTGGTGATGAGTGAGGCACATAAGTCTAAGTATTCTATACATCCTGGATCTGACAAGATGTACCATGATTTGAAGGCGCACTACTGGTGGCCTAACATGAAGGCGGATGTAGCTACATATGTGAGCAAGTGTCTGACCACCTGCTCAAAGGTAAAAGTGGAGTATCAGAAACCATCTGGACTATTACAACAACCCGAGATCCCTATGTGGAAGTGGGATCAGATATCAATGGATTTTATTACTAAGTTACTGAGAACTTCTACTGGTTGTGACACAATATGGGTTATCATGGATAGATTAATAAAGTCTGCTCATTTCCTAGCGATAAAGGAAACAGACAAGATGGAGAAATTAACCCGACTCTATGTGAAGGAGATCGTTTCGAGGCATGGAGTACCGATCTCAATTATTTCTGACCACGATGCTCATTTCACATCGCACTTCTAGCAGTCGTTGCAAAAAGCTTTAGGTACGCGATTGGATATGAGTACTGCTTATCATCCACAGACTGATGGTCAGAGCAAGCGTACTATACAGACTTTGGAGGACATGTTACGTGCTTGTGTGATTGACTTCGGGAATAACTGGGAAGTTCACCTACCATTGGTGGAATTTTCTTACAACAATAGTTATCACTCTAGCATAAAGGCGGCACCATTCGAAGCGTTGTATGGGAGAAAATGTAGATCACCAGTTTGTTGGGCTGAAATTGGTGACAGCCAGCTAACGGGTCCTGAGTTAGTACACGAGAATACTGAGAAGATCGTACAAATAAGGAATCGTATGGCTGCAGCGTGCGACAGACATAAAAGTTATGCTGACAAGCGACGGAAACCTCTAGAATTCCATATTGGTGACAAAGTCTTACTGAAGGTCTCACCATGGAAAGGTGTGATTCAGTTTGGTAAGCGAGGAAAGCTAAATCCGAGATATGTTGGACCATTTGAGATCTTGGAAAGAATAGGTCCAGTGGCTTATCGATTAGCCCTACCTGATTCGCTAAGTGGAATCCATGATGTATTCCATGTTTTGAATCTGAAGAAGTGCTTAACGGATGAAATGATGGTTGTACCGCTGGAAGAAGTTCAAGTAGAAGAACAATTACGCTTCATTGAGGAACCGGTCTTAGTGATGGATTGTGAGGTGAAGACACTTAAGCAAAGCAAGATACCCATTGTCAAAGTTCGATGGAACTCGAGACGTTGACCAGAATTCACGTGGGAACTTGAGGACCAAATGAAGCTTAAGTATCCTCAGCTATTCGAAAAGACGATGTCAGCCGGCGAAGGTACTGATTTAAATTTCGGGACGAAATTTCTTTCAACATGGGGATGATGTTACAACTCACCCAAAACTCACTCGATTAGTTTATGCCAATGCACTAGACCAGTGATGGAACACTCACCATGTAACGCAATTTTCGGGACGAAAATTCTTTCAACATGGGGATAATGTGATATCCGGTTATTTTCCGTTACCAAACTCCGTTAGTTCTGTTAAGTCTTGCATACACGTGTCGTGAGCACACACTCGTTGTCGTTGAATGTTGGTGACTTAATAATAATTAATAATATTAAATAAGTAATTTCTATGTTGATTATTAAGTTGTGCTTATGTGTTTACATGATTTAAATATTAATTGTGAATTTTATCGCGTAACGTGGAAACGTGTGTATTTAATGTGTGAACTTGGTAACTTGTAAAGATAATGCTTATAGTTGTTATTATTAATTATATGTGTGTTATGTTAGTTGAAAACCTTGTTTAAAAGAGTTTAAAAGTTTAATTTTTATAAATTATAAATTACAAGGACTTAAAAGGTAATATTGGATAAGTAAATAAAGTAAAAAAAAAGGAATCCTAACCCTAATGCACCCTTCGGCTGCGACCCTTGTTCCACACACACACTCTTCGATTTCAAGCAAGAACAAGCAATTTCATTCGATTTTGGACCGATTTCAAGCATCAGAACAAGTTAGAATCATCAATTCAAGTCATTACGCTTTTAAAGGTAAGATTTTTACATGTTTTTTCATGGTTTTCACTTTGGCCGAAACCCTAGTTTGAATTGGGTGTTGTGGATGTCGATTTTGTGTTGGTTGATGATGTTATGATGTTAGTTAGGTTAGATTGATGCTAGTTAACATCGATTATGCAAGAAAGCTATGATTTTGATGCGTTGTTCATAGGTTACTAATAATAGTAACTTTATTTGCATGAATATGGTGATTTGATGATGAATTGAGGTTGTTAATGTGTTTATGATGATAATTGGGTGTTAGATCGATGATATGAATGCTAGAAATTCAAGAATGAATGTTGTAGTTCATGTCTTACTAAAGATAGTAACTTTTGGCTATGAAGGTTGATGAATTGTGGTAATTGGATGTTGTTGATCTTGTCTAGATGTTAACATGAGCTTGAATTGGTATATTAGTAATGAATTAATGAATGTATTGGGTGTTTGATGGATTTTGGGATGTGCTTTCCCAAAAGGGAAACTTTATTTGCAGAAATTCCTGGATATGAGGATTTGAGTATGTTTGGGACATTAGGATCATGTTAGCATGTTCATGGATGATTTCTAAGGTGGTAGAATGTATTGTTTGGGTTGTATGAGTGTTTAGTTGGTTAGTTATCTAATTTGGCCTGTTTGTGGGAATTCATGGTAATAGGTCATATGGGTATGTTAGGACTATTATTGGTTTGTGGTTGATCATGGTTGGACATTTTGGATGATATGATTTCTGTTAAATGGTATGTTGATGATCATCATACACGCATGCGAATCTGAGGCCCCTACTTAGTAGGATTGGCAGGGTTTAGGGTGTGAAGTCGTGAGTGGCTTCACATGGCATGCTATGCATGATTTGATTCTATGTATGATGCATTAGTTGTGTTGTAGCTATGTTGAGCATGATAATTATTTGAGATTCGCATGACTTGTATGATATCTGGTTGTATGATGATCTAGTTAGTATATGTGATTAATAAAGTGTCATATGTGATTAGTTCATATGTTAATCATGTGTGACGTACTGTTATGCTTGTTTGACTGAAATTTCACCTATAATGTCACCAACGGGTCAAACGGGTCTACTGGGTCAAATGTGTCTTGTCTTCTAAAACTTTGAGTTCTTTGGTTTGTAGAGTACTTAGGGTTTCATTATGATTCTGTGTACATGTACTTATGTACTCATGTGTTCTTGGTGACCTCTGAGGGTTGTCTATCCACTCTTTCTTGTCAAGTTAAGCCTTAAGTAATTTCTTACGCACATCAGGTGAGTTCATGCCCCACTCTTTTACATACTCTCTTTTGGTGGAGATAGCATACTGGTTTTACAAATGCTTACTTTATATGAGTTGTGTATAGTATGATATAGTGCTGAATACCATGAAAGTCCTCACACTTTCGGATTGTTAATAATGATGATTAGCGGGAAATCTTGGGTAGTACTACTGGGTCTGACCAATCCCACCTGTGCGGCTCGAGGTCAAACGGGTGAAATTTTGTCCTAACAAACATTGTCACGACCTGGTATGTCATGGCAGGAGGCAACAAACGTAACACAGTCAGCTTCAATTGCGAAATCGCTATGATTATTAGTATTTGTATATAGACTGTTATTGATTATGTTTAACGCAAACTTTTGAACTCACCAACCATTGTGTTGACTCTTTTAGTATGCTATCTCAGGTTGAGGTTACCATTGCCTAGGAGCACATTACACGGGTCAGCATCATGGTGTTTTCAGCATGTTATGAAACAATGTTTTTGGGATTATTTTTGTTTAAACTTTATGCTTTGGTTTTGCATAATGCTTGGGCGCATTTGTTTGCGCATTTTAAATCATGTTACATTGTTTTGGGTTTTCTGCTTTATTTAACGCTTCCGCAGTATTTAAAGTTAAACTTTGATTTTGATTGTTTGTTCATATAGAGTCGTTCTGAGTAACTAATGACTGAGATCCTGGTATGTCACACGCCTTGCGGTAAAACCCCACACGTGGATTTTGAGGGTGTGACAGAACAACTAGTGCCACTTGTAATGTGTGGTTTTTGCAAAGTGTGTGAGTGGCTGGTAGTTATTAAGTGTGTGTTTTTCATGGTGTAAATCACCACCCAAGGAGAAATTCTCTCCTTTGGGTGGGTTTGATGTTCATCCATCTTTGTATATGTTTATTCATTGTAATTTGTTATTTAATATCAATGAAATCATAACATTATACATTACACACACATCCTTGTTCTTCGATTCACACACTTCCACCCGTCTTTAATTTTGAATTCTTAGATCTGAAAATAATGAATCCTAAGATCCAAGCTCAACGAATCTGAAATATTGATTCAGAAAAATGGTATCAGAGCTGTTGGTTGTTAGGTTCATGTATGTTTCAGATCTGTTTTCATCTTTAAAGATGTTTACAACAAAGAAAAAAATCATAAAAATAAAGAACGTGTCTCTGTTCATCAACAAAATACAAAGAACATCTACAAATCTGTTCAGAATTGGTACAATCTGAAGATGATAAAACATTCTGCACATTATCTCTTCAAATTCGATGCTATGATTAACAGATACAAAGAAAATCCATAAAGAACTTCAGATCAAGCAGGTTACATTCGAACAGCTTGCTTTGATGATGTCAAAAATCTCCAACAGATGTGAAATTGAAGCCGATTAAATCATTGCTATTGCTTATCCGAAACCTCCAGTGTGCAATTCGAGCAGGTTACATGAGTTCTAGAACATCACTTGATTTCGAGCAGGCTACTGGAGATCGAACAAAATTCGGCAGAAGATAAACCATCCGCATTTCTTTAAAGAAATGCGGATGAGAGTTCAACATGCTGTTTATGAAGCAAACAAATGCGGCAGTGTTATTCTACAATGCGGATGATGAAAGGAACTTATACGGATGATAAAACAGAGCATCCGCATTTGTTTTCATGAAATGCGGGCAACTTTCTTCCCATCCGCATTTCTTTAAAGAAATGCGGATGATACAAAAACAAATGCTGATGTTTTATGCTTAAATGCGGCTGAGTTCCAGAGGTTACAATACAAATGCGGCTGACTTGTGATTCAATGCGGATGAAGTTACTCACAAACGCGGATGAAGTCCTCATAAATGCGGGTGAGTTGATACTTTGACAAACAAATGCGGTTGATTAGGGAAGACAAATGTGGATGAAACACAAATCACCCGCATTTCACTACAAGGAATCCGCATTTCACTACTTGGAATCCGCATTTCACATGGGTCATCCGCATTTCATCACTTGGCATCCGCATTTCTCTCTTGGCATCTTACAATCATCTGCATTTCTTTAAATAAATGCAAACAGTACAAAAGAAAGGCAGCTGATGATGATTACAACACCAAATACAGCTGCTTGATCAACAAAATGGGCATAACCTGGGCTACGAGCCTCCGTTTTCGACGTGCTACCAGTCAAAACGACTGTGGAAATGATGGCTACGTCATGGTATCCAGCCGTAGGTGGGTTATCCCTTTATGTTTCCAAAATAAGTCCTCTAAATGGGTTTTTGGGCCACTTTTATGTTTTTGAGCCACTTTTATGTTTTTGAGCTTTGATTTCATTCCGTGCACTGCATCACAAATGTTCATGTTTTGAGTAACTAATGCAAATGTTAGCTTACATCAAACAAATTTACATCCAACAACATCAACATCAACAACATCCAACAACAACAAAAACATCAACAACAACATCAACAACATTAACATCAATAGTATCCAACAACAACATCAACATCAACATCAACAACAACATCAACGACAACATCAATATCAACAACATCCAACAACAACAACAACATCAACATCAACATCAACAACAACATCAACAACATCAACATCAACAACATCCAACAACAACATCAACATCAATAACAACATCAATAACATCAACATCAACATCAACAACATCAATCAACAACAATATCAATGAATAGATAATGAACAGATGACTACAACAAACAAGAAAATAAGAAACATGATGAATACAGATGATTGCAACCAACAGGCACATCCATTTTCACATTCAACAGAAATGAAGAAATCAACCTTGGTCATATTATCACTGATCCAATCAAGGATTTGTACAACGGTTAAAAACTCTTTCTGAAGTACTTGGAACCATCCATTATCAAGTTAATTCAGAGATTCAAAGAGCTGAAGTTTCTTCAAGACTGACTTATGTTCCTGATGCTGTTTATTGAAGTTCAAAGCCTCATCATATGCTTAATACATTCTAATCCTTTGAGTGTGATTTGAACAAACAGTAATCCAAAAGTGATACACCTCATATCCAATACATAAAGTATTCTCAAAGAGATTCTATCCTTTATCAGAAATACATTTGGAGAAGCTTAATCTGAGGGGGAGAACTACAGTGAACTGTGTCAGAACATCAGTTGATCAAGAAGACATATGACAGAGAAGATCTTCAAGTCAAAGTTTAGCAAGCATCAGTTTAGGGGGAGTATTGTTGGGTTCAACAATTGATACACTGAAGCTTTCCAAACCACAATCAAAGCCAACTGAAGATCTCATTGTACAAGTTCAGAGACCAAGTTGATAAACAGAACAAAACAAACACAAAACAAAGTCAACATGACAAAGTCAACATCAAGACCACAAGAAAAGTCAAAATTAGGTCATGATGTAAAAACATTATAAATAGAACCACTAGTGCTACTTTTTAAAGTGTGGTTTTTGCAAAGTGTGTGAGTGGCTGGTAGTTTTTAAGTGTGTGTTTTTCATGGTGTAAATCACCACCCAAGGAGAAATTCTCTCCTTTGGGTGGGTTTGATGTTCACCCATCTTTGTATATGTTTCTTCATTGTAATTTGTTATTCAATATCAATGAAATCATAACATTATACATTACACACACATCCTTGTTCTTCGATTCACACACTTCCACCCGTCTTTAATTTTGAATTCTCAGATCTGAAAATGATGAATCCTAAGATCCAAGCTCAGCGAATCTGAAATATTGATTCAGCAGTATTGTGAAAGTTTCCAAGTATCAGACCTATTGAAGGTTTCTCATGCGATTGAATAGCGCTCAGAAGTCTAAATCAGGAGTATGATGAATTTCAGGAATTTGTACAAGTGTTAAGCGTTTTGTTCAAGTACATGCGCCTAAACAGTTGTCATGTTGCTGAAAATGGTTATGTGTTAGGCGTTTCAACAAGTCTCATGCACCTAAATAGTGCCCAAGCGACTGAACAGTGCCCAATCTTCTGAACAGTTCTCATGCGTCTGAATATTTAGTGTGAAACTTAGCCTCATGTGCCTTCACTGTTCTCATACGCCTAAGAATTTTTACTCCTATATATATTCAACACTTGTAGTTTTCATTCACTCATTCACAAACTCAAACACTTTGATTCACTTATTCTCTCACCCGATACATTCTTTCACTTAACATTTGATTGTTACCTGTTAATCCATGTAATATATGGGTATAGTCAATGAAGATGTTAATAATGGTGATGATTCAAATAATGTGAATAAATATATTGATGAAGTAAATGAACTACAACAAATGGAATTTGGTTTTCAGAATGTTGATGTGATTGAGCCTGTACTACAAGAGAATGTGATTGTCGAGGAGTCTTCACTCGAGGTTATCAAAGTTGTTGCTGATTCACCTATTCATGTGTTAGATGAAGGTGGAAGATCAACAAAATATGCTACAGTCCTTTCTAAGAACTTGAATGTTGAGCATATCATAGAATCTTTGAAAGAATTTCAAGTCTGCTATCAAAAAAGCGTTGCGAGAATTGGATCTTTACAAAAAAAGCCGGTGTTCAAGATTAAAGATGAACCAGGAGAGTTCAATGAAGACTAAAGACAATGTGAATCTTAGGGGGAGTATTGTTAGAGCTCTTAGAAGATTAACATTTGTCTTTTGAGTTTTGTCATAGTATAGGGACTTATTTTGTATATACATGTTCCTTGTCTTTCTTTGATAGTATAAATACGATAGTTTTTGTATTGTGTAGCGAGACAACGAAACAGTTAGAATATATCTGAACAACTGTAACTCACTCTTACACTTTGTATCCTAAGAATTTGCTATCAATGAAATCTATGAATTTTTGAAGTAATTGCTTGTGTTTCTTTGCTTATTGTTTGAATTGATCATTGCATTACGATATCATCACAGATCGATCCATTTGAACCTATCAACTTGGGGGTAACACTCATTAAGTTCCACTGTCCTTCTTTTATTCCTTTATGACCACTTAATTATGAATAATACTTTTAAGATTTCCATACATTATAATCACTTAACATGAAATAGTAATTATTATCCATAACAACAGCCCATAAGAAAGGAATCAAACATAAGAAACATTAAACAAGCATAATCTTTCTTTATACATAAGTACTTAACACTTAAATTCTATTCCTAAAATTTCAAAATAATTCTAAGTGTCTACAGCGCATGAACAAGTGTACAACAGATAGCTTAAAATTTCCTAAGTGTCCACAGCAGACAGCCAAAGTCTATAGCAGACAGCCAAAGTCCACAGCATATGACTAAAACATTCCAAGTATCCACAGTGGATGAACAAAGTCCACAGCGGATGAACAAAGTCCACAGCGGACAATCACAAAATTTCCCAAGTGTCCACAGCGGACATGTAAAGTCCACATCGGATAGCATAAAACGTTCTAAGTATTCACAGTGCATGCCAAAAATCTCCAAGTGCCCACAACGGACATGCAAAGTCCACAGCGGATATGCAAGTCCATAGCGGACGGCATAAAAATCCTTCTAAGTGTCCACAGCAGACACTATAACTATCCTAAGTGTCCACAAAGGACACTTTAACCAACACCTGTAATGCATCATATGTACTTTCCAATCCCCAAACATCATTCTAATATATACTTAGCATAGATCTATCATATTCCACACTTAAAACATAATAAACATCTACACAACATCATAGAAGTCATTTAAAACAAAAGTTCTTCATATTCAGTCGTACATCATGGAAAATTCATAGTTTGGTGTAGAAAACAATAGTTTAATATGCATACCAGCCCCAAACAAGCAGAAACATATAAAAGAGGGGATCTAGAACTCACTTCTAACAACTTTCGAGTGAAAACTCCTCAAACCAGAGAGCAACCAGGAGTTCTAGCACCTAAACACACAAAAACAAGTAACCCAAACACAAAGAAACACATACAGTTGGTCCAGAAGTTCAAACCCAACTGAAAACCGAGAAGAAAACACTAGAAAATCTTACCTTCTTAAAGAATTTATACTTTCTCTCTCTAAAACCGGATGAAACTTCTTTCTCTCTTTGTAGTCGAGAATTGTGCATGAGAGAGAGAGGTATGGGCGGCCTTATCACCGTTTTTGAACCCATATGGGCCAGTTTGGCCCTTGCACGCTTTTAACCCCTTGCTTTTAAAAATATCTCGTTTGCTCCTTTACTTTTCTTTTCTTTTCTTCTTTCTGAATTTTCCGGGTGTTACACAAACACTTCATCAGCATCATAACCATGATTAATCAGGTACATAGCCTTAACCATCAAATCATTAGTTTGAGCCTTCTCAACCATCTCCTTAACAGATGACGCAACCTTTGCAGGACTGTCCTTGAACAAAGGGTCATTAAGGATACTTTCATCATATCCTCCATCTATCTCTCCTTCTTCTAAGATAATCACCTTGATTTCTTTTTAATTATACCTCAGCCTTCTCATGCTCATCCAGAAAATTAGCAATAGCAGCAAGGCTTCTTGGATCATCTTTTTGCTTCTTGGGAGCTGGTTCATCTTCTACCACAGGCCTTTTACCTTTGGCCTTCTCAGATAAGTACTTCTTCTTCCTGGAGTATGTATGCAAACGGGGACCAGAAGAGGAGGGTACATAAGCTTCGGCTTCCTTTTCCTTCCTTTCTTTTTGAAGATGTTCAGTTTCTTCTTTTTGCTTTTTAGCAACTTCCTTTTCTCTAAGCTCTTCACACAGCTTCATTATAAGTTCCTTTTTCTCATAAGTCAAAGTGACTAGAGGAACAAGCTGTAAGCTTAATTCTTCTTCTAATGGCACAGGGTTAGGGGGAATCACAACTATTGGTTCAACTGGAGCTCTAAGTTCTCTGATAAAATCCTAGAAGTCTTCATCAATAATAAACTCTCCAAATGAATAAATGTCTAAGTCTTCAATTAAATCTTTCATCTCAGATTCCTCATCAAGTCTTTCTTTAGAAGTTGGATCAGAATAGACAACCATAGCTAGACTTTCATTTTCCTCCCTAAACTCACTGTATTAGGATTGCTGAATAGTTTTTGTCATCCAAGTGTTTGGATGTTTGTAGCATCCAACTGCCCATTGATTTGGATGTTTGCAGCATCCAAGTGTCCATTGATTTCTTGTTTGGCATGTTCTAGGGCTGTTTTGAGTCTATCAATCTCTTTATCCTTTTCTTCTTTATCAGATTGATGTTTGGCTTTTGGTTCTTTTAATTCTTTGTCCTTCTCATCTAGTTCAACAAGTCTATCTCTTATGATGCCAGATCTTCTATCCAAAAGTTTCTCCATTCTGGCTACCTTCAGTAACAGCTCAGAAATCATTTTATCCTGAACGTTAGGTCAATTGACTTTAGATTCTACAAAGCTTTCTGAAGCACTGGCCTCTGAGTGTACTTGTCTCACAAGAATTTGAAAACCTAAATGAGGATCCTCCTCATTCGAAGATGATTCAGACCTATCTGATGAACTGGTAGATTCACCAGATCCAACAGATGCAGTAGCAGCTTCTGGTGAAGAATAAATAGGAGATACATGATGAGAGTGGATAGGAGATAATTGATGTGAATGGACAGGGACAGTCTGAAAGGTGGTGGAATATCATCATTTTGAACTGAAGGCATAGTATGAAGATCACCACCTACATCAACCTATGGTGATACTTAACTCAGTCCTTCTTCTGCTTCTTCAGCATGCTCTTCAACTGTTTATTGAACATGAGCAACTTGTTCTTAACACAAGAATAACTTCCTCAGCTTCTTCTTCATGGGCTTTTTCTGGATTGATCTATTGTAGCATCCATGGAAGTAAAGGAAATAAAGTTCCACTGTAGAAGTTCCTCGAATCCCTCTTCTTGATGTACTTGTAGGATTTGGCATTGTAGTAATGAATGTCCATCACAGGGCCTTCTGGTAAAAGATCAGGGAATGCTTCATTGATGAAGCATTGAATAAATCTGGGATACATCAGGAACATATGTCTTCTTCCTTCTTGAATGTTGTATAATAGGCCATTGAACACATAAGTAGACATATTGAATTGTTTGTTAGTGAACAAGGCATAAATAGCTGATGAATTAGTGATGGGGATGTCATTCCAACCAGTCTTCCTCTTTGACAAGCAATGTTGGAACAGATGAATCAGAAATCTCCGCTGCAAGTCAACTAACCCCTTGACAATCTGTTTTCCTTCAAAACTCCCTTCATAGCCAATGTTAGCAAAGAAGGTCAAAATGTCATCTTCTTCCAATTCTTGGGAAGAGTTGGCATCATCCCCAAACTGTAGACACTGTCTCACAGTTTGTTCAGAGATAACTAGTGTGTGATCATTAGTGATCCTTCCTGATATGGTCCTTACACCGTCCCTTTGGTTTACTTCAGTAGTTCCCCAGAATGATCATATGAAGTTCTCATAGATAATTGGTCCGACAGTGATGGCATGTGCTATCTTTGTTGTGGAAATACATCTGATCATGTCTCTTAAAGCCTAAGATTCAAGCACATCCGGATCAAGATATCCACTGACATTATGGAGCTTGCTCCAAGTAAGATTTGCCATAGATCTGCAATAGAGACATATGTGTTAGTAATGTACTCACAATTATCAGATTGTACAACTAAGAGCAAGTTTAACTTTCTTAGTTTGACTTTCTTAGGTGAAAATTAAGATTTCAAGTTCACTGTTCTATAGCAGTTTGACCTATCTTTGATTTTATGATGATTAACCATTTGTGTTATGTTTTATGGTTATTTTCAATCATCTTTATGGTTTTAACCAACTTGTTACACTGAAATATTGGATTTGATTTCAACATTTTAAGTTTCGATTCCTCTGTTCATCGTGGTTAACATAGTGTTTCTAAATCAATTGTTCCTTGTTGTACACATTGAAATCAGGTTTATTGAACTCAAAAGTGTCTTTGAAATCCATTGTTCAAGGTTAATTTTTGATGTTTTCTAAACCTAGGGTCCTATGTTCATCACCGGTTCGGTATTTGAAGTTCACAAATCCACCGAGAATCACCTTGTTTCGATACTTCTTGGGCTAAGAATCAAAATATGGATTAAATGAAGTTGAATGAACAATCTACACACAAGGTTTGTGATGATTTGAATTAATGATGAAGATCAGTTATGAAAACCGGTCGTCACACTTTAGGTTCTCTAAAATTTAAAAAGTATTAAATGACTCTGAATAATGTGTTTAAATAGTCAATTTAATGAATTTCTCAAAATTTGCAAGTGAATGAACAAATGCGGAAGTTTTAATTTTTGTACTGTAGCAAATGCGGATGTTTTAACTTGTACGCATTTGAGTACTGAGACAAATGCGGATATTTTAACTTGATCGCATTTGTGTATTGAGACAGATACAGAAGAGTGAAAGCAAATGTTTTATTTTTGGTATAAATTCACAACAATGTTACCCGCATTGATCATGTCATCTGCATTAAGGGAATGTGGATGAACAAAAACTTATCCGCATTGATAAATGCGGAAGAACAAAATTTTTTCCGCATAAGTTTTCTGCCATGATACTTTGACAATGTTGTACGCATTTGTTTAGAAACAAATGCGGATGACTTAACATATTTGTATTAGTTTCACTTTGATTTTTTTTCTTGCAAAAAAATATTACCCGCATTGGTTAAATGCATGGGTTACCTTCACCCGCATTAACCAATACTCTTACCCGCATTAAATTTTGAACTTTTCAAAAAATAATGTTTTTGTTGTCGATAGTTTTGACTGTTTTTGCACTGATGCTTTGACTTTTATGAAGTTTTAACTGTTGCTTTGACTTTTATGAAGTTTTGACTGTTGTTTGGATTGTCAATTCTTGCTTGAATTGAATTGTACATCCGGTGTGATACAAATTCTCAAATTTGACTGATCTTGGACTTTTGTGCTTCCAAATATCTGCATGTACTGAGATACTATAGTATAACTTTCACACCAACATAGTCATTTTTCTAATTTTATATTTTCAAGAAAAGCAACAACTGTATAAAGAAATTAAAATATTTGTGAATTTTGCAAATTTTACATGTTTTTGTGAATATTTTCATTAAATTTTAATTACTCTCCCAAATTGAAAGGAAATGGGGAGGAAAAGAAGGTTCTGAGATAAGGCTATATAGTTGATATGAGGTGAGACTGTTAGATGAATCCTATATCCACTATATGTTCACAAGACACATCAGAGAAATAGATAACAAGCTGGGAGAAGCTGATATGTATTTCTTTGTGAAATGCATCAAGATACTCAAAATAGCCTATGACAGAATCAATAGAAAGAAAGAACAAAGGAAAAAAAATAGAGTTCCTCTTCAGCTGGGAAACATAGTAAAGCTTGAAGTTGATGCTGATGGTTCTTTACTGATCCACAGAGATGGGCTATCCACTGTATCTGTGTGGGAACCCATATCTCTGAGACAAATGCCTATTGATGATAGGATCAAAATAGATCGATCTGTGATGATATTGTTATATATTTCAATCAAAAGAAACACTAGTAATCAATTCAATGCAAACAAATCAGAAAAATTCATAGTTTTTTATTGATAGAATGCATAGAAAGTACAAGTGTAGAGATAAACAGTTACAATTCGTTCTAACTGATTGTCGAAGTGCTTACATACACAATACCTTATCTGTGCTATTTATACTATAAAAGAAAGCAAAATAAGAAACATATATTTACACAGTAAGTCCCTACACTATGACAAAACTATACAAAGACTAATAAAGACTAAATGCTAATCTTCGAGAGACATCTACAATTGAGGCAATTCACACCATGAGTCAAATGAAGATCCATGTTCTTAGTCGAGACAAGATGAAAGATGCTTAAGACTTCTCAAATGTGATCAAAGCTATATTGGATCCTTTATTAGCTGAACCACAAATGACTCCTGAGCCTAAACCTGCACCAGCTCCATCAACAGTCCAAGTTCCTTTACAACAAGCACCTGCACTAGAAGAACCTCTAGAATCTTCACAACCTCCACGACCCTCAAACCCTTAAAGTATATAGGCTGTATAATCCTTAGAGGGAGTATTGTTAGACCCTGAAAGGATCATACATGCCAATTCAATAGGTGGTTGAAGGTTGTTCTGGTTGGAAGAAATCTGCAAAAGTCCAAGATCCAATGCGGGTGAAGACAACAGAAGAAAGAGTCTATCGGCTATCCGCATTAGTCAATGCAGATGAGCAAGAACAAATATAGCCAAGTATTTTTTCATCGACATTTACTATTGTGGATATGCAAAAACAAATACGGCCAATTATTTGTTCATCCGCATTTACTAATGTGGTTAAGCAAAATAAAATGCGGCTACGTATTTGGTCATCCGCATTAGTCAATGCGGATGACATACTTAATGCGGATACACAACTGAAGAAAAGCTAAAGAAGATCAACACATCCGCATTAACTAATGCGGATGTTCATTACAAATGTAGATCATTATTTTGTACTTAGACTAGTATTCTCATGTATAGTTGTCTGGGTAGTTTAGTCATTTTGTATATGCATTGTATTTGCCTATAAATAGAATAGTATAAACTAAATGTATAGAGACAGAAGTTTCTTGTGCTACAAACCCTAGCACACTTTGTATCTTGTTTACACATATCAATATACAAAAGCATTTATTAGTAGTTTTAGCATTTAATGTTCATTGATTTTGTATTTTTGCTATATAATCATTGACTCAACCATCATATTCGATCCTAGTTGACTGGGTCTGAGATAAGAATCTCAGTCTATGTGACTCAACTAGGATCGAATATGATTGAGTCAATGATTATTAGTATTTTCAGCATTGAATGTTCACTAATTTTGTAATTTCACTACATAATCATTGACTCAATCATCATTTTCGATCCTAGTTGACCGGGTCAGAGATAAGAATCTCAACAATGTTACCCGCAATCATCAATTTCACTACCTATCCGCATTAACTAAGATTCAAAGACAATGACAGAAGAGTGAAAGCAAATGTTTTATTTTTGGTATAAATTCACAACAATGTTACCCGCATTGATCATGTCATCTGCATTAAGGGAATGTGGATGAACAAAAACTTATCCGCATTGATAAATGCGGAAGAACAAAATTTTTTCCGCATAAGTTTTCTGCCATGATACTTTGACAATGTTGTACGCATTTGTTTAGAAACAAATGCGGATGACTTAACATATTTGTATTAGTTTCACTTTGATTTTTTTTCTTGCAAAAAAATATTACCCGCATTGGTTAAATGCATGGGTTACCTTCACCCGCATTAACCAATACTCTTACCCGCATTAAATTTTGAACTTTTCAAAAAATAATGTTTTTGTTGTCGATAGTTTTGACTGTTTTTGCACTGATGCTTTGACTTTTATGAAGTTTTAACTGTTGCTTTGACTTTTATGAAGTTTTGACTATTGTTTGGATTGTCAATTCTTGCTTGAATTGAATTGTACATCCGGTGTGATACAAATTCTCAAATTTGACTGATCTTGGACTTTTGTGCTTCCAAATATCTGCATGTACTGAGATACTATAGTATAACTTTCACACCAACATAGTCATTTTTCTAATTTTATATTTTCAAGAAAAGCAACAACTGTATAAAGAAATTAAAATATTTGTGAATTTTGCAAATTTTACATGTTTTTGTGAATATTTTCATTAAATTTTAATTACTCTCCCAAATTGAAAGGAAATGGGGAGGAAAAGAAGGTTCTGAGATAAGGCTATATAGTTGATATGAGGTGAGACTGTTAGATGAATCCTATATCCACTATATGTTCACAAGACACATCAGAGAAATAGATAACAAGCTGGGAGAAGCTGATATGTATTTCTTTGTGAAATGCATCAAGATACTCAAAATAGCCTATGACAGAATCAATAGAAAGAAAGAACAAAGGAAAAAAAATAGAGTTCCTCTTCAGCTGGGAAACATAGTAAAGCTTGAAGTTGATGCTGATGGTTCTTTACTGATCCACAGAGATGGGCTATCCACTGTATCTGTGTGGGAACCCATATCTCTGAGACAAATGCCTATTGATGATAGGATCAAAATAGATCGATCTGTGATGATATTGTTATATATTTCAATCAAAAGAAACACTAGTAATCAATTCAATGCAAACAAATCAGAAAAATTCATAGTTTTTTATTGATAGAATGCATAGAAAGTACAAGTGTAGAGATAAACAGTTACAATTCGTTCTAACTGATTGTCGAAGTGCTTACATACACAATACCTTATCTGTGCTATTTATACTATAAAAGAAAGCAAAATAAGAAACATATATTTACACAGTAAGTCCCTACACTATGACAAAACTATACAAAGACTAATAAAGACTAAATGCTAATCTTCGAGAGGCATCTACAATTGAGGCAATTCACACCATGAGTCAAATGAAGATCCATGTTCTTAGTCGAGACAAGATGAAAGATGCTAAAGACTTCTCAAATGTGATCAAAGCTATATTGGATCCTTTATTAGCTGAACCACAAATGACTCCTGAGCCTAAACCTGCACCAGCTCCATCAACAGTCCAAGTTCCTTTACAACAAGCACCTGCACTAGAAGAACCTCCAGAATCTTCACAACCTCCACGACCCTCAAACCCTTAAAGTATATAGGCTGTATAATCCTTAGAGGGAGTATTGTTAGACCCTGAAAGGATCATACATGCCAATTCAATAGGTGGTTGAAGGTTGTTCTGGTTGGAAGAAATCTGCAAAAGTCCAAGATCCAATGCGGGTGAAGACAACAGAAGAAAGAGTCTATCGGCTATCCGCATTAGTCAATGCAGATGAGCAAGAACAAATATAGCCAAGTATTTTTTCATCGACATTTACTATTGTGGATATGCAAAAACAAATACGGCCAATTATTTGTTCATCCGCATTTACTAATGTGGTTAAGCAAAATAAAATGCGGCTACGTATTTGGTCATCCGCATTAGTCAATGCGGATGACATACTTAATGCGGATACACAACTGAAGAAAAGCTAAAGAAGATCAACACATCCGCATTAACTAATGCGGATGTTCATTACAAATGTAGATCATTATTTTGTACTTAGACTAGTATTCTCATGTATAGTTGTCTGGGTAGTTTAGTCATTTTGTATATGCATTGTATTTGCCTATAAATAGAATAGTATAAACTAAATGTATAGAGACAGAAGTTTCTTGTGCTACAAACCCTAGCACACTTTGTATCTTGTTTACACATATCAATATACAAAAGCATTTATTAGTAGTTTTAGCATTTAATGTTCATTGATTTTGTATTTTTGCTATATAATCATTGACTCAACCATCATATTCGATCCTAGTTGACTGGGTCTGAGATAAGAATCTCAGTCTATGTGACTCAACTAGGATCGAATATGATTGAGTCAATGATTATTAGTATTTTCAGCATTGAATGTTCACTAATTTTGTAATTTCACTACATAATCATTGACTCAATCATCATTTTCGATCCTAGTTGACCGGGTCAGAGATAAGAATCTCAACAATGTTACCCGCAATCATCAATTTCACTACCTATCCGCATTAACTAAGATTCAAAGACAATGACAGAAGAGTGAAAGCAAATGTTTTATTTTTGGTATAAATTCACAACAATGTTACCCGCATTGATCATGTCATCTGCATTAAGGGAATGTGGATGAACAAAAACTTATCCGCATTGATAAATGCGGAAGAACAAAATTTTTTCCGCATAAGTTTTCTGCCATGATACTTTGACAATGTTGTACGCATTTGTTTAGAAACAAATGCGGATGACTTAACATATTTGTATTAGTTTCACTTTGATTTTTTTTCTTGCAAAAAAATATTACCCGCATTGGTTAAATGCATGGGTTACCTTCACCCGCATTAACCAATACTCTTACCCGCATTAAATTTTGAACTTTTCAAAAAATAATGTTTTTGTTGTCGATAGTTTTGACTGTTTTTGCACTGATGCTTTGACTTTTATGAAGTTTTAACTGTTGCTTTGACTTTTATGAAGTTTTGACTGTTGTTTGGATTGTCAATTCTTGCTTGAATTGAATTGTACATCCGGTGTGATACAAATTCCCAAATTTGACTGATCTTGGACTTTTGTGCTTCCAAATATCTGCATGTACTGAGATACTATAGTATAACTTTCACACCAACATAGTCATTTTTCTAATTTTATATTTTCAAGAAAAGCAACAACTGTATAAAGAAATTAAAATATTTGTGAATTTTGCAAATTTTACATGTTTTTGTGAATATTTTCATTAAATTTTAATTACTCTCCCAAATTGAAAGGAAATGGGGAGGAAAAGAAGGTTCTGAGATAAGGCTATATAGTTGATATGAGGTGAGACTGTTAGATGAATCCTATATCCACTATATGTTCACAAGACACATCAGAGAAATAGATAACAAGCTGGGAGAAGCTGATATGTATTTCTTTGTGAAATGCATCAAGATACTCAAAATAGCCTATGACAGAATCAATAGAAAGAAAGAACAAAGGAAAAAAAATAGAGTTCCTCTTCAGCTGGGAAACATAGTAAAGCTTGAAGTTGATGCTGATGGTTCTTTACTGATCCACAGAGATGGGCTATCCACTGTATCTGTGTGGGAACCCATATCTCTGAGACAAATGCCTATTGATGATAGGATCAAAATAGATCGATCTGTGATGATATTGTTATATATTTCAATCAAAAGAAACACTAGTAATCAATTCAATGCAAACAAATCAGAAAAATTCATAGTTTTTTATTGATAGAATGCATAGAAAGTACAAGTGTAGAGATAAACAGTTACAATTCGTTCTAACTGATTGTCGAAGTGCTTACATACACAATACCTTATCTGTGCTATTTATACTATAAAAGAAAGCAAAATAAGAAACATATATTTACACAGTAAGTCCCTACACTATGACAAAACTATACAAAGACTAATAAAGACTAAATGCTAATCTTCGAGAGGCATCTACAATTGAGGCAATTCACACCATGAGTCAAATGAAGATCCATGTTCTTAGTCGAGACAAGATGAAAGATGCTAAAGACTTCTCAAATGTGATCAAAGCTATATTGGATCCTTTATTAGCTGAACCACAAATGACTCCTGAGCCTAAACCTGCACCAGCTCCATCAACAGTCCAAGTTCCTTTACAACAAGCACCTGCACTAGAAGAACCTCCAGAATCTTCACAACCTCCACGACCCTCAAACCCTTAAAGTATATAGGCTGTATAATCCTTAGAGGGAGTATTGTTAGACCCTGAAAGGATCATACATGCCAATTCAATAGGTGGTTGAAGGTTGTTCTGGTTGGAAGAAATCTGCAAAAGTCCAAGATCCAATGCGGGTGAAGACAACAGAAGAAAGAGTCTATCGGCTATCCGCATTAGTCAATGCAGATGAGCAAGAACAAATATAGCCAAGTATTTTTTCATCGACATTTACTATTGTGGATATGCAAAAACAAATACGGCCAATTATTTGTTCATCCGCATTTACTAATGTGGTTAAGCAAAATAAAATGCGGCTACGTATTTGGTCATCCGCATTAGTCAATGCGGATGACATACTTAATGCGGATACACAACTGAAGAAAAGCTAAAGAAGATCAACACATCCGCATTAACTAATGCGGATGTTCATTACAAATGTAGATCATTATTTTGTACTTAGACTAGTATTCTCATGTATAGTTGTCTGGGTAGTTTAGTCATTTTGTATATGCATTGTATTTGCCTATAAATAGAATAGTATAAACTAAATGTATAGAGACAGAAGTTTCTTGTGCTACAAACCCTAGCACACTTTGTATCTTGTTTACACATATCAATATACAAAAGCATTTATTAGTAGTTTTAGCATTTAATGTTCATTGATTTTGTATTTTTGCTATATAATCATTGACTCAACCATCATATTCGATCCTAGTTGACTGGGTCTGAGATAAGAATCTCAGTCTATGTGACTCAACTAGGATCGAATATGATTGAGTCAATGATTATTAGTATTTTCAGCATTGAATGTTCACTAATTTTGTAATTTCACTACATAATCATTGACTCAATCATCATTTTCGATCCTAGTTGACCGGGTCAGAGATAAGAATCTCAGTTGATATGACTTAACTAAGATCGAATATGATGATTGAGTCAATGATTATGTAGTGAAAATACAAAATCAATAAACATTAAATGCTGAAAATACTAATAAATGCTTTGTATATTGATATTAGTAAACAAGATACAAAGTGTGCAAGGGTTTGTAGCACAAGAAACTTTTGTCTTCTTACATTTAGTGTATACTATTCTATTTATACACAGATACAATGCATGTACAATATGACTAAACTACCCTAACAACTATACATCAGAATACTAGTTTAAGTACAAAATAATGATCTGCATTTGTAATGAACATCTGCATTAGTTAATGCGGATGTGTTGATCTTCATCAGCATTTCCTCAGTTGTGCATCCACATTAAGTATGTCATCCACATTGACTAATGCGGATGACCAAATACTTAGTCGCATTTGATTTTGCTTAGCCGCATTAGTAAATGCGGATGAACAAATACTTGGCCGTATTTGTTTCTGCATATCCGCATTAGTAAATGCGGATGAACAAATACTTGGCCGTATTTGTTCTTGCTTATCTGCATTAACTAATGCGGATAGCCGGTAGTCTCTTTCTTCTGTTGTCTTCACCCATATTGGATCTTGGACTTATGCAGATTTCTTCCAACCAAAACAACCTTCAACCACCTCTTGAATTGGTATGTATGATCCTTTCAATGTCCAACATCTTCTCATGTTTTCTACAGAGTGCGTGATCCTCCTTTCCAAAAAATATCTACCAGTTTTTTTTCAATATCCTTAGGGATACCCGATCCTACAAGCACCTTAACGTCTAGGTTTGAAGGATCTAGGTATATTTCCTTGACATCTTACTCTCATTCCAATATGTCTCATGCTTGTTTCATTAATTTCTATGCTTGTCATGTCTTTATAGATGACTTCATAGAAGACATATAGCAATCCTTGCTTCGTTTTGATCACTATCTTTCTTAACCACTTCTCAAGGGGTAGGTATTTAACACATTGATGGTACGTAAATTATACTGCTTTCTTGTCATTGATCTATGGTAACTTTGGTTAAGCCCCTCGACGTAGACGAGTAACTTGATCTCTCCAACCGTGTACTTGAATTCTCTATTGCATCCTACTAGTTTGTGGACTTTGTTATAATTTTATTTTCTGGAATATTCATCATCCTTAAAGCTTCAAGTCCTATGATGTTGACAAAGCCTCCCGCCTCAATTAGGATCTTACGAACAAAATGGTTGGCAACATATAGAGTAATTTCTGAATCGTCATAGTGAGGATCTTGAATATTTTCTCTATCCTCTTCATCAAAGGAAATCACTGTCTTATCTATTAAAGTTGATGTTCTTGTAAGTCTAACATCTTTTTCACTATGGCTTACTTACCATATCTATTAACTTCAGAGTATGAAGTATCTTAAGTATCAGAACCACCAGATGTGAAAATTAATTACCTTAGCATCCATTGAGGAGGTGCTGCTTGCCATGGGATTTTATTACGATCCAGGTTGTAATCTTTCTTCTTGCCTGGTAATTATATCTGAGGTCCTTTGCTTAGGAGATAACTTATCTTCTTTGTAGTGAAATACATTCCTAGGTCATATGACCAAAATCTTAAGGGTAAGCAGACCACTTAGATTTATCCTTCCAAGTAAAGGTCTTTGCATCCTCTTGGGCTATCTTGCTTTATCTCCAAGATCCTGCATTATGAATATGAGACCTAAAACATAAACATAGAAACAGTAAGCAATATATTTGGAATATTCTTCATCATCCTCATTGGCCCGCACTAAATGACTTAATTATTATCATTCTTTAAATAAGGTTAGGATTTGGAGGATGAGGATTCTGAATTTTTATTAGGATGATCATAGTTGGACGAAAACTCAATCCTGTTTTGGATTATCTTATCCTTTTCGAGCATGATGAACCTCAAAGCTTGATTCTTGACTTTGTCTAAATTTCTGCAAGGGTTCATGATGAGGTCATCGTAAAACGGAGACTCCCTTTCAACCACATCTTAAAGGCTTGAACTACAGTGGTGATGTCAAAATTTGGGATATCCAACGTTTCCCTACCAAACCTGTCAATATAATCCCTAAGCAATTCATCAAAATTTTTGTTACCCCGTAGATGTTTGGACCAAAAATTACCAAGTATACTTTTATAATCAAATTCATACGTGAGGTTGTGTGCTTGTATAATTTGTGTAACAAAGATGATAACATAAATTAAAAAATAACACAATTGTTTACGAGAAAAGCCCTTGATCCTTGGAGATTTCAGGCATAAAACCTCAGGAGGTGACTAATCTTTGCTTGCCTCTTGTTCTTCTTATTAATTGCACTGAAAGTACAACTCCCGAGCTATAGCCAATCAATACTATGTGATACAGAGATTTGTGAGTGTGAATTGTGTGTTTTACATCGATCAATATGCCTATATTTATAATAAAAAATAAAAATAACTAGCTCCCAAGATTTCTAGGGATAATGTTTTCTTCACTCCTAATCATTAGTGGTCTCCTTCTACACGTTTTCAATAGCTAGAGTTTGATTTGTCAGGGTTGACAGAGTTATAGCGAGTCACCTGCGAGAACAAATCAAAGCCAAAAGGAACAATCGTCAGTTAATAACAATAGAATTCAGGATACCGAATTTACTCAGGATCCAAAATATCAGACAATAAAATTCACATGTAAAAACTTTCCCTAAAATTGAACAGTTGTGATCATAAAATATAGCCATTAACTTTTACCATGATAGAGATTTAATTAGATACAACCCTATGAGGCATGATAATCCAAATAGCCATATATCATCATCTCAGGTGGTTATTAGTATTCTTATTTTGAATCCGTTCTTCTCACAATCACTCTTTCATGTCCAATTTCGTAAAACCGCCAAGGTAATTTTTGAACTCTTTCTTCAGATTTTAGTTGTTAATTTTGTAATTTAATCATCATGGGAAAAACGATAACACGTTCATGTTCCTCCATTCTTGATAACACACTTGAAGATATCATTGAACAAGGGCTTCTTGGACATCTTGATCAAGAGTACTATACATTCCTCAATCAGGACATTAAACTATTATAGGCAAGTCAGGCCTTCCCTAAGAACATTATTTTCAAATAATATGACCATAGGTTTAGGTCTGATTTCATCTTAAGAATTTGGGTTTGTTTTCCAGCTTTTCCTTTTCTACTAGGTCTTTGCTGTCTCTTTCCTTTGTTGATCTTAGAGTTTATTTATCTTACTAGGTTATGTATACTCTAGAATACTTGATTCAAACTCATGCTCTTGATATCAATGTCTCTAAGTTAGCTCATGTTTACAATATCTGAACCCATGGATCCTTTCGTTTCTTATTCCATAAACAAATCCAGCCAGTCCTAATTGATTCTCAAAGCCACCCAAAATGATGTTGTTAGAAAGGGTAGTTCTTATTCGTGAACCGCAGTACTATCCCTGGTAGGGACCAACTGCTCTTTAAGTTGGTTAAAAAGGGTAGGATTCACACTTTAGGATCATGCCTTATACTGCTTCTATATTAACAAATCTTTTTTATTTGTTTGCGCAAAATCAAAGTTCTCTAATCTTACACCTCCTCGAGCAAACACCATCAAGCGAGATTATTATTTTCACACTCTTCTTGTTGTAGATAGAACATTTGCGATCAAACACTTCACATCCAAGGAATGTCCTAGAACCCAATACTCAGAAGCTCCAATGTCATGTGGTACTTAAGACCCTCTCTTCATTTATCCTTAATATAAAAGTCTATGATCCTAATATGCACTAATATATTTGTCATAATTTAAAGGTCTACATCAAGTTTCTCTCTCACTGACATCGACAACATGATCTTCGGAGGGGTCATTGTTAAAAAGGAGAATCTCACTCTTGTGATTCCTAAGCCAAGTGCTCATATGCTCCGCTCCAAATCCTCAGCAAGCAAGAAGTGGAAATTTGTTGAAGTCCTGGATATTAAGCTCTTCTATAGGATGTATTACGCTAAAACTGGCAAAAAGATAAAATCTATCATGTGCTCAATAAGTTAATCCTATTATCCTTTGATCTCCTTCTATATTCAAAGGTCTAACTATATGTTCTTCTTGTAGGGGTTGGAGCACATTGGTAGCTGCTCTTCTGAGGCCGAGCAGAGGGTCAAGAAAGTTAAGGAGATCATTAAGGATCTCAAGTGAATTGTTGTTTCCAAGACCAAAATGATGGAGAATGAGGTTAAGGGGCTTGCTAATATGAAGCAGGAGGTCAATAAAATCAAGTTTGATCACGCCCAGGAGCTAGGGGGTCATCCATAAAGCTAAGAAGTTTATTGCGATGACTTTTCTCTAGGATAGAAATTAAATGACCAAATAAGCTGCAGACAAGAGCTTCAACATCTCTTCTTGTGATCTCTAAGAATGGCAGAAGGCCCTAGTCAATCTTTGTTGAGAAGCGACTGGGCCGAATAAGGTGCAGGCGGATGAGGTGGAGAAGACAGTAGAGGAGGTTCCAAAGGGTAATGAAGGTGATAATGCAAAAGTCTGAGTTGTTATTTGAATATAAGGTTGTTAATCTCTAAATATATTGGTTGATTATTGAACAATTATCCTTTGGAAATCCTAGATGATGGGCATGAAGAAAAGTCACACTAGTGAGGCACCCTTGACATGGTTTTATTTTTTACATACTATAATTTGGTGCTTACACTATATTAGTCTTACTACTTACATTGATTAGAGTTTACAAATAGGGATCCCTATGCAGTAAAGCCTAAAAATATTTAGAAATAGATTTTAATAACTTGGCAGGATATTGGATACACACTAGATGGATTTTTGACTAATAGTCAAATTCTTGTTGTAAGATCATCTGAAGATTATGAGGCTGATGCAACCAACAAGCCAAAACGACCAAGTCTTCCATGCATGCACTAAGGAAAAAAGATGAACTAGCTTTGGAAGTCTTACACTCTCAAATGTGTCTAAGTGTAAGATATTCCGAAGCTAACAGTTCAGAAGGAGTTACTTCGGAAGTTTCACACTCAAACAAAAAAATATTCTAAGTGTGAAATCTTCCGAAGCCAAAAACCAGCATCTTCCGAAGCCAAATATGAAATCTTCCGAAGCTTCAAAGACAAAGTCTTTCGAAGCTGTGAAGACTGATTTCTTTAGAGGACGGAGAAAATATGCTTTCTCTGAATCAACTTTTGATAAAGCTGACACACTCTCTGCTGCCTGCTCTGGTGGTTCACCTACTTTACACAAGTTGGTGAAACTTTCATGCTTTATCAAAAAGTAGGAATGGTCTTTGTCTATAACTTACCTTACTTGTTTCTGTGGACTTTTTGTATTAGGAAAAGTCAGTGAGCTATGGCATGTCATAGTCACTAGTCAAAAGACAATCTGCCTTTTGACTGTAGATTGATCTTGTTGTCTAGATTAGTCAAATCCCAACTTTCTTTACATGTAAGTGACGGTTGTAGGTTGTAGTATAAAAGTGTCTCAGGTCCTTGTAATTTCTTAATGCTTTATAACACTTGTAAAAGAACTTGAGATCAATATACAACATCCTTGAAAACCAATCTTGTGTTCTTGTGTTGTTCTTAGTTCTGACTCTTTTATTTACTTGTGTTCTTAGTATCATCTGTCTCTAGTTACCAGTTACCTATTTGAATTGTTAAGTGATCTAAGATCTCTCCTTAGTGTGAAACTAAGTGTTAAGTACCCTTACCCGAACCTGCAATTGGTATCAGAGCATTCCAGGCTCTTGATTGTAAGATCTCACCATCTTTAATCCTCTTAGCCTTACACATCACATAACTCTTCAAATGGCAGCTATCTCCAAGGCTGATATGGAAACTGGAACTATGATAAAGTCCCCACTGATCACTCCTGAGGATTTTGACACTTGGTGCCAAAGAATGGAAGGCTTCATCAAGTCTCAAGATTCTAGGATGTAGGAGTTTGTTGTCAATGGACCTCATGTACCATGCACCTCTTCAGCTGCTGCTGGTGGTGGCATGATACCAAAGGAGAGGGTTGACTTTTCTGATGAAGACTGGAAAAGGATTGATATTGATCAGAAAGCCATGACAGCCCTCTAAACTGCTCTTCCAAACTCCATCTACAGAGGTTTCAAGAAGTGCAAGACCGCTAAACAGCTATGGGATGCACTGAAACAAATGTATGAGGGGTCTAATGAAGCCAAGGAAAACAAGAAGGACCTCCTAAAGCAGCAATTTGAAAACTTCACCTTCAAGACAGGTGAAACCATGACTCAACAATACTTCAGGTATGTTGAGATTGTGAATACTCTGGCTGATGTTGCAGTAACTATTGAGAACAGGGATATTATTAGGAAGTTCATGTCCTCTCTTTCCAGAAAATGGACACACTACTTTATGGTCATTAAGAGGACTGAAAACCTCAAAACCCTTACTCTCATTGAGTTGTAAGGGATACTAGTGGATACCAGATGGAGATGAACATGCAAAATTCATCTGGTAACTCCAATACTCACCAGAGTTCAGCCCTTCATGTGGGTGAAAGGGATAGCAGAGAACCACAACATCATCTTATCTGCTACCCTAAAACTTCACAAAAGGGTCCTTTCATCACCTTCCGAGAGACACCCAGAGAGAGCTACATCCAAGGAAGTCCCTTCCAAGAGACAAGTTCCTCTCAAGCCTTTGTCTCTACTGATGAAAGTTCAGGCAACTTTCTCTTCACTCTTGAAGACCTGGACTGTATCCATCAAGATGATCTGGAATATATGGAGATAGTCCAGTAGATGGCTCTTCTCACTCACAGAGCCTAGAAGATTTACAAGAGGACTGGGAGAAGGTTTCCTAGCAATACAGCCAGTGGCAAGTTTAGGCTGGACAAAAGCAAAGTAAAGTGTTACAACAGTAATTAGTTGGGACACTTTGCCAGAGAATGCAAGGCACCTAAGTCAAATGATGGCCAAGCATCATCCAGGCCAAACTACACTAAAGGTGGGCACCAGAATGAGAAGCCAATACAGCAAGCTGCAGTTGCTGTTGAAGAAGGACTCTTTGACTGGAGCTTCCAAGGTGAAGATGCTTCTCTAAATCAAGCACTCATGGCTGACCATGATGAAGCCAAGGTATTAGAACATCTTTGCTCTCTTGATTGTATTGCTGAAGTAAACAGATACAGGTCCTACAACCTAGAAATAAGATCTGATATTGAGTCTTTAAACATTTTAAAAGCTGATTTTAAGAGAGCTAAAAATGATTATAAGCTTAAAATAAAAGATCTAGAGAAAACAATTTCAACTCTTAAACATGAGCAAACAAACTACAAGACTCAAATAAAAGATCTTGTTACTAAGTTGACTGAATGCCAGGTTGAGCTTGTAATCAGCAAAGCCAGGGTAGAAAATTGTGTTCTTGAAGAAGAGACCTTCAAGAACATAATATCCTCATCTCTGCATGCAAAAGTTTGTTATCAGAATAAGCAGGGACTGGGATCTTATGAGATAGCTTCTCCACACACCCTATTATTGGTAAGATCTCCAAGGTGTAGAACTGGTGAAGACGAGCTTCCCCTCATAGACCCTAGTGTTAAAGAGGATGAAGAGGAGATGGTGAGGGATGATTTCGAAATGAGTGAAAAGAGTCAATCCAAAAAGGGTCACCATGCTCATGAGGAGAGTAGGAAGGCTGGTATGACAAAGACAAAGAGGAAGAACTTGATCAGAAGAGCAAAGAGAAGATCAAAGAAGGCTCAAGATATCAAGACCACTTTTGAGCCCAAGCAGAAACAAGTGTTCATCTCTACAGGGTTTGAAGTGGTAAAGGCTGAGGAATCAACTACAAACTCTAGTACCAGGAGTTTTAGTACAGTTCCAACTCATTCT
The DNA here is from genome assembly GCA_025506505.1 of Flaveria sonorensis. NCBI lineage: Eukaryota > Viridiplantae > Streptophyta > Magnoliopsida > Asterales > Asteraceae > Flaveria > Flaveria sonorensis. The sequence continues at coordinate 44,284,429 of CM046428.1, forward strand.
AGAAAAAAGAAGGCTAAATTGCTGTGTAACACTGCTACACAGTCTGAACCATCCTCCTCCAAGAGCAATTATCTCCCTAAGAAAATTGCTGCATCATCTGTGAAGAAGAAGCTGGAGAAAGAAAGTGTTCAAGTTTAGTATTACTCTCAGAAAAAGACTTCCAGAAGGAAGCAAATGGAGTGCATCATGTGTGGTAGTACTTCTCATCTGGCTAAGGATTAGTTCTACAATCCTAAAAGTACTATCCACATGGTCAAAGAAATGGCTTCTAGGAAGAAGAAGGAAAAGAAAGATTCGAAAGGAAAATCTATTTCCTTTGAAAGCTCCAAAATGAAGAAGAAGGAAAGTGAAAAATTGCTTTCGGAAGAAAATTTGGTCTCGGAAGAAAGGAATGCTTCTGAAGTACTGAAGCTTGAAGCAGTGAAAGCAATATCTTCTGAAGGTCCTGTCTCCAAATCTTCCGAAGCTACAAAAGCTTCCGAAGCTTTGAAGGTCAAGCTAAATCTTCCAAAGGTGGTGTGGAAGATGAAGGAAGACCGTGTGACTGAAGATTCTTAATCAGCAACAGCAAATGATCCTCAGAGCCTGAACATAGGATCACTTACTATTTCATTGCCTTCAACTTATTTTAACAAGCCCAAGACCAATGAGGCTTGGGTTTCTCAGATTGTCAAGGCTTCCGAAGCTTTGACAGCCAAAGGCAAACAGAAATATGTGGATCATTGATAGTGGCTACTCCAGGCACATGACAGGCAATGAGTCCTTACTTTAAAACTTTGAAAGATTTGATGGAGGACCAGTTGATTTTGGAGGAGATGCAGGAGGTTACATTACTGGCAGGGGCAAAGTTACAAATGGTAAGCTCAGCATTGAGAAGGTAAATTTTGTTAATGAGCTTGGATACAATCTTATGAGTGTGTCCCAATTTTGTGACCAAAAACATCACATGCTCTTTACTGAGCATGAGTGCATTATTCTCAAGCCCAGGGTTGATATTCCTCAAGAGCATATTCTGCTCAGAGCCCCCAGGAGAGGGAACATGTACATGATGGATCTGCAGGAAACATCTCCCTCTGGAGAAGTTTCTTACTTTCTGTTTAAAGCAAATAGAGATGAGTCTTTCCTTTGGCATAAAAGAATGTGCCATGTAAACTTTAAAAACATGAATAAATTGATTTAGAATGATTTGGTAACTGGAATGCCAAAGAAAGAGTTTACAAGTGATGACCACTGTGTTGCATGCCTGAAAGGGAAGCAACACAAAATGTCTCACAAGCCAAAGGAAATGAACTCTATCACTACTCCCCTACACTTGTTACATATTGATTTGTTTGGCCCTACCAATGTAATGAGTCTAGGAAGGACCTCTTACTATTTAGTGATCACAGATGATTTCATAAGATTCACTTGGGTGTTTTCCCTTGGAACTAAGGATGAAACCCCTGAAATCTTAAAGAACTTCATTCTGAAATTTGAGAATCAATCTGATCACAAGGTCAAGACCATAAGATGTGATCAAGGAACTGAATTTAAAAACCAAATCCTTGATACATTTTGTGATGAAAATGGTATTTCAAGACAATATAGTTCTCCCAGGACTCCTCAACAAAATGGTGTTGCTGATAGGAGAAACAGGACACTTATTGAAGCTGCTAGAACCATGTTGTCTGACTCTAAACTGCCTATCACCTTCTGGGCAGAGGCTGTCAACACAGCCAGCTATATGTAGAAGAGAGTTTTAGTGGTTAAGACACATGGTAAGACTCCTTATGAACTGTGGCACAAAAGGAGACCATTCATTGGTTTTCTCAGAACATTTGGATGTCCTTGCACCATCTTGAATACCAAAGATCAAATAGCCAAGTTTGCTGAGAAATCCAATGATGGACACTTTGTTGGATACTCTTCTCAAGCTAAAGGCTTATAGAGTATACAATCTCAGAACTAGAATCATTGAGGAGTCACCCAATATGACTTTCAATGAACACACACCCTGTGTGAAAGGTTCTGGTCTGGATTGGCTGTTTGATCTTGATTTAGTTACCAACTATTTTAACAAGTCTTGTGAGAATGTTTCAAGATCTACAGATAACAGATCAACAGAAGATCCTGATCCAAGATTTGAGCTGAGAAGACCAACCAAGAAGACTACTTCAGCTCCAATGGTGACTAACCCTGTAATTGAGGCTCCTATCATCACAAGCATGACAAATACTGTTGATTCAACTGAATTGCCTTCAAATTCTAGCTAGAGGCTTTGAATTCAGAGAAGGAACTTCTAATGCAGGAGGAACTGGAGGTGTGACAGTGATAAGAATTTCTTGATGCTGATAACCACTCCATTGAAGACAACATGAATGATGTCACACACTCATTGGATCAAGTTTCTCTTGATAAGTGTGCTGATGTGGTGGGAGACACCTCATTGCCAGAACAGATTTTCTCTAATTTAGATCTGTCCAACCAACTTGCTGTGATCCCTCAACTTCGGATCCATAAGTCACATCCCACCACAAACATCATTGGAAATGTTGACTAAGGGGTAAGAACAAGAGGTTAAACTCATGACAGCCATGTTTGTCTACAATCTTGTTTCTTATCCCAGATAGAGCCAAAGAAAGTTAATGAGGCTTTGAAGGATGGAAGCTGGATTGAAGCTATGCAAGATGAGCTGCTTCAAATCAGAAGACAGAAGGTGTGGAACTTATGCCCTCTTCCTTAAGGGAAAACTATCATAGGTACCAAATTGGTATTCAGGAACAAGAAGGATGATAGAGGGATTATTATTAAGAACAAGGCTAGACTGGTTGTCCAAGGATACACTCAAGAAGAATGGATCGATTACACTGATGTTTTTGCTCCAGTTGCAAGACTTGAAGCTGTAAGAATATTCCTGGCTTATGCTGCATCCAAGGATTTCAAGGTCTACCAACTTGATGTGAAATGTGCTTTTCTCTATGGGTGATTGATGAAGAAGTTTATATTAAACAACCACCTGGCTTTGCAGACCCAGATCATCCTGATTATGTCTGCAAGCTTGATAAAGCTCTATATGGACTGCATCAAGCTCAAGAAAGTGGTATGAGACACTATCGACTCTGTCATCATGGATACAAAAGAGGTACTATTGATGGGACTCTCTTCATCAAAGAAACAAGGAATGACACACTGCTAGTTCAAATAATGTAGATGACATCATCTTTGGTTCAACTAATAAAGCTCTGCAAAGACTTTGAGATGCTGATGAAGAATAGATTTGAAATGAGTGCCATGGGGGAACTCAGTTTCTTTCTAGGAATTCAAGTGAAGCAGGTTGAAGATGGCATCTTCATTAGTCAGTCAAAGTATGTACAGGACATACTTACAAGATTCAAGATGACTGACTGTAAGGTTGCAAAGACACCCATAGCCAGAAACCACTCCCTTGGTCCTGATCTTAAGGGGGAGTGTGTTAATGATCATCTCTATAGGGCTATGATTGGGTCACTTATGTACCTTACTGCTAGTAGGCCTGATATTATGTTTGCCACTTGTATATGTGCAAGACATCAAGCCAACCCCAAGATGTCACACCTAATCACTGTCAAAAGGATTCTCAAATACCTCAAAGGTGCTCCAAATCTAGGCCTTTGGTATCCAAAGAATTCAGACTTTAATCTATATGTTTATACAGATAGTGATTATGGTGGCTGCAACATGACTGCAAAGTCCACATCTAGGGGATGTCAATTCCTTGGTGGAAGGATAGTCTCTTGGCAATGCAAGAAGCAATCCTGTGTGTCTGCATCAACTGTTGAAGCTGAATACATTGTTGCTGCAAGCTGCTGTGCTCAAGTGCTCTGGATTCAGAATCAGATGCTAGACTATGGGTTCAACTTCAAGGAGACTCCCATCCATATAGACAACAACAGTGCCATCTCCATTCCAGAAAATCCTATGCAGCACTCAAGGACCAAACACATGAACATCAGGTATCATCTGATTAGGGATAATTTTGAAAAGGGATTGATCAAACTAATCAAAGTTAACACAAATGAACAATATGCTGGTCTGTTCATAAAGGCATTTGATGAATAGAGATTTAAATATCTTGTATCAGCTATTGGTATGATTAACTTTGAATAGATTTTCCTTAATAACTTAATCAACTTTATTTCCTAAAACTATGTGTCCTAAGTTGTCTATTAGGTCACCTCATAAGCCCAGTTCTCTTTGGAAGAAAACTAACTTTTAACTGATATTCCTCAGATTTGTGAAAATTTACCTTCGGAAGAACTCAAATTGCCTTCGGAAGAAATTTATGTCTTTAAATCATTTAACAGCTTATCTAAGATTTACCTTCGCAAGAAATTCTTGGAGTATCTTTCGAAGCTTAAATTTTTATATAAGCACTTAAATGTATTCAAAGAACAAATATCTTCTGAAAGCAACTAAGTCTCGGAAGACTTGTTCACTTCTTCCGAAGCCAAATTTTCAAAAATTCTTTGAAATATCTTTCGAAGCAAATCTTGCCTTCGGAAGCTTTGCTACAAAGCTTCCGAAGCCAAAATTGCCTTTGGAAGTTTTACAACTTCCAAGAAAACTAACTTTTTGGGCGCATTTTTTTAGAAGTAGGACCCACTTGCGGATTTCAAAGTTTATCTTTTTGTCATAACTTTGTCTCAAATCCAAGACATATATCTTCCAAACAGTTTTATTTCGTCTCTCTACTCTCACTGATCCTTTCCCTAAATTTACCCCAAATTTCATCTTCTTCTTCCTTTCTTCACTGCAAAAGCTTCCTCAAATGGCCAACATTGATCGTCGCAACGACCCTGATCTTTCCATGCACCTACATAGGCATCACAATCAGGTTGCCCTGTTACACTCTGAGAAGGATCCAAGCTTCTCAAATGTGTATAGGTACCTTTCTTCGTCGCACTACTTCACCTCTCTTACAATTGATCCTCCTCTCTATGAGGATCAGTTGCTTGAGTTCTGAGGACCTGTCAAGAGGTCACCATGGACGGGGAGAAGGCACTGTCTGCTACAGTGCAGGGGAGGACAGTTTTCATCACTCCGGCCATCATAAACACCCATTTGCAGCTGGATGATGAAGCAGGTGAGATGTCCTTTCCCAAATTTGCTGTCAACCACTCCTTTCAGCAGATGGGCTATGAAGGTGACTTTTCAGTCAAAACCTTCAGGAAGGGGAAGGTCTCATCTCAATGGAAATACCTCCTCCATGTCTTCATTCACAGCCTTTCTAACAAGCATGGAGGATGGGATCAAGTTACATAAGACCTCTCCTTTATAGTCCATGGGATGGTACAAGGGGTCAAGTTCAAGTACTCTCAGTTTGTATATACTAATTTACTTGCAAACTTGGACTCCTTAGAGTACTACATGTTCCCTAGGTATGTTCAACACATTCTCAACTGTGAGTTGGGACCACAGTTGAGGGGAACAGGTAATATTCTTAAAATAGGACAAATGAGGCCCGATATTTCAAAATCTTGAAGAAGCCAACTGTTGGCTTCTCTGGGGTAGAAACAGCCTTTGTCCTAAAAATGTTTGAGCTCATTGCTCAGGGTGAAAACCTAGCAGCACCAGCTAGTGTTGAACCAACACCCTCCACCTCTCAACCACCTCAAACAAAGCCTACCATCACCATCACCTACAAAAGAAAATCCCAACGAACCCCTACACTTGCTACTGAGCATGTGCAGGCCCCCATATCAGAATCCATACAGGAGGAAGTGGAATCTCGAGCTCCCACTTCCCCTGAGGGGCAAACCACTCCCATCTTTCAATCAATCAGTGCTGAGGTTCCTCATGCTCAGCCTAATGAGCTCACAACCCCACAAACAGCCTTAAGCCATCACTCTGAGTCTCAACACTCTAGTGATCTGGGGAAAGCTACCATCCCCTACATTGATCTAAACCACCCCATTCCCAGCCTTGACTTCTATTCTGATGAAGATTTGGGCTTCAGTAGTACCATGAGTCTCTCCTCTCTTCCCACACTCAAGGAAAGATGAGTACTCCTGCTTCCCCCATCTCTAGCCCATATCAGCAACCCCCTACTAAGGTGGATAGTCCTGAACTTATTCAGGAAATCCATATGGCAGAGGCTATCACTTTTGCAAGTGATAACATTACTAGAACCTCTACCATGGCAACCCAGCCTCTTGACACTTCTCTAGAAGTTGTCATTAGGCAGGGAAATCCAGCAGCCAAGAAACCTATGCTGGTGGTGAGGAAGAAGACTTAGGTCCAATTCTCTCATCCCCCAATGATTTTCATCTAAAGATGAAGGGAGTCTGCAACAAAATGTGCACAAACTGTCACATCTTTGCACCTATTTTGTTTCAAAGATAGCTCACCTGGAATCTCAGGTGCCTATCTTACGGAAGAAGGTCAATGACCAGCAACTTGAGATCACCGATCTCAAGGGCAAGATGGCTGAGAGACCCATGAGGACAACTCATCTAGGTCCACAAGAACCTGTGGATGTCATGGATCAATCTCCAAGCTCACATATGCAAGTGGGTGATGCTACCAAAAAAGGGGAGGAAATTCTAACAATCACAGAACCTGTGAGTTCTTCCTAGAGTATGGACACAGAGAAATCACCATCCTCTCTTGCAGTTGTTCATACTCAGCAACCTCCTCTGGATAGTGATTTGAACTTGCTCATCCAACAACTGTTTGAGGAGGGAATACCAAGAGAAATGTCTGCCCCTTCTGAGAACCCAATCTGGGGTTGGGGGTATGACAGCAATAGGAGAGCTCTTGTGATCGCCAGAGCTCAGGGTCAACTAGAAGTTCTCAACATTTCACACCTGAGTTTGTGTGAGAGCATCAACTTGGTATATCTGCCACTTGTCAACCCAAGCAATAACAGACAAGCAGCAAGATTGGCAGAAAGAATCCAAGACAGGGTGCTAGAGGAGTTTAAATTGAGATCAAAATTATATAGACAGAGGCTAGCAGGTCAGATCTTTGGTCAGCTGGATGTTGAGGTAGACCCGGAGATTAGCTTCGAAGGGAAAACCTTGACTGAAGGCCCAGAGGTTGAACCTGTGAACCATGAGATAGGATCTCCCTCTGCACCCACTACCCTTAGTGAAACACTAGCTGGTGATGGTGTTTCACAACCTCTCTCTGGTCAGAGCTTGACAGCTGAACCAAGCAATGAAGGCCAAAACTCTCTCCAGCCTAAGTCACCAAAGCCTGTGGATGACAAAGGCAAAAGGAAAATGACTCCTGAGGAGATTGAGGAGGAGAAGAGAGAGAGGAAGAGGAAGCTGAGGGGAGAGAGTTCAAGTGGTTCCCCAGGGTTTATGGAAGCTGCAATCAGGGCTGCCCCCAGGCTAAACACTCAGGAGGATGAGTTAAGGGCAGCCAGGCTAAACTACCTGGGAACTAGAAACTATAATGTTGATGAACTCATCTCTCTCCCCTTAGATGAATTGAATGAACTTGCTGACACAGAGTTGTCAAAGGAGAGGAAGGAAGCAGAGGATCCAACATTGCTCCTCAAGCACAAGGAAGAAATAAGGCTGAAAAGACTCTACAAGAACATTTTTGTCCTCTCCCCAGTTCAAGAAAGTCCTGAGCTAGAGACTGTGGCCACTGAACAACCTCAGGTAGCAACTAAAGAAGAAAGACTAAAGATGATCAGCTACCTGAGTGCCATAGGTCTCTATCAGGCAGATGCACTTCTTCCCTTACCATCTGAATACATATTGTTTGAATACAATAAGCAGATGGAAGAAAAAGATAAAAGAGAAAACAAGCTAAAAATAAAAAATTAAGGGAAGAAGCTGCAAAGTCAAGGGCCATCATCCACAAAAGCCAAAAGAAGTCTGCTAACAAACAAAGGATGATGAGCTACTTGAAGCTGTATGGATTCTTCGGAAGAAGGCTTGTCCCTATGTCTCTATCCATAATGGATGAGCATATCAGGGTAATCAAGCAGAAGATAAAGAAGGGAGAGCTGGTGGACTTGCATTCTCCATCAAGTCCAGCTCAACCTAAAGTTGAAGTGAAGGTTGAACCCACTGAGACAACACAACCTGAACCTGGAGCTGCATCTCAGCCAACTTCATCTTCTGATCCATAGCAGGGTCCTCCTCTGTCTCCTTTTGAACCTGTGAGAGAGGAGAACCCAACTGAGGGGGACTCAACTGAACAACCTGGTACTCAACACCAGTCCCCTTAGTTAAAATCATCATGGAGAAGAAAAAGGATGGCCAGAAGATCAACCTCAAAGAGAAAAAGAAGAAAGGCATCCACCTCCTAACCTCAGGATGTGTCAGAGCATCCTAAGGGAATGCATGAAGAGGTCTCTCAACAAACTCCAATCATAGTAGAGCCTCTTGATGTTGGAAGAAAAGTTATGTCATGGTCTTATGATGAAGATCAAGACAGATGGTATGTCATAAAAGATCAGGAAGGCATGCATGTCTATTCCTCAGACATGAGAAGGTTCTATGTTAGTCTGAAGGATCTAAACCTAATGATGAAGAAAGGTATGCTGAGGATCCTAATGTGGACTATCAAAATCTGAAGAACTTCTTTGTTGTGGTAGCATCAGCCTAGGGGGAGTTTGTAAGATCATCTAAAGATTATGAGGCTGATGCAACCAACAAGCCAGAACAACCAAGTCTTCCATGCATGCACTAAGGAACAAAGATGAACTAGCTTTGGAAGTCTTACACACTCAAATATGTCTAAGTGTAAGATCTTCCTAAGCTATCAGTTCAAAAGGAGTTACTTCGGAAGTTTCACACTCAAACAGAAAAATATTCTAAGTGTAAAATCTTCCGAAGCCAAAGACCAGCATCTTCCGAAGCCAAAGATGAAATCTTCCAAAGCTTTAGAGACAAAGTCTTCCGAAGCTGTGAAGACTGATTTCTTCAGAGGACAGAGAAAATATGCTTTCTCTGAATCAACTTTTGATAAAGCTGACACACTCTCCGCTGCCTGCTCTGGTGGTTCACCTACTTTACACAAGTTGGTGAAACTTCCATGCTTTATCAAAAAGTAGGAATGGTCTTTGTCTATAACTTACCTTACTTGTTTCTGTGGACTTTTTGTATTAGGAAAAGTCAGTGAGCTATGGCATGTCATAGTCACTAGTCAAAAAGCAATCTGCCTTTTGACTGAAGATTGATCTTGTTGTCTAGATTAGTCAAATCCTAACTGTCTTTACTTGTAAGTGACGGTTGTAGGTTGTAGTATAAAAGTGTCTCAGGTCCTCGTAATTTCTTAATGCTTTGTAACACTTGTAAAAGAACTTGAGATCAATATACAACATCCTTGAAAACCAATCTTATGTTCTTGTGTTGTTCTTAGTTCTGTCTCTTTAATTTACTTGTGTTCTTAGTATCATCTGTCTCTAGTTACCAGTTCCCTATTTGAATTGTTAAGTGATCTAAGATCTCTCTTCGATGTGAAACTAAATGTTAAGTACCCTTACCCGGTCCTGCACTTGTGTTCACTAGATGGTTTCATTTAAATTTGTTAGAATCCTAAAGATGCATCCATAAATGTGAACATATTTATTCTCCATTCGTCTTTTGAACCATCATTAGGTTTGTTAACCATCTTGGGAATTTTACCTCTCTTATCATTCCAGATTTTAGCAGCTTCTCAACCTCTTCTTTGATAATTGCATTTTTTTAGGTGCAAACTTCCTTCTCTTTTGATAGATAGACTTGAATCTATTATCAATACCAAGTTTATAAGCTATTATCTCTTTAGATATATGTATCATATCCTCAAGTTTCCATACAAAGGTCGTGTTTTTGCTCTTCAAAAAATATACCAGTTCTTTTTTCAATATCCTTGGGGGTATTTGATCCTACAAGCACCTTAGTGTCTAGGTTCAAAGGATCTAGGTATATTTCCTTGATATCCTGCTCTCTAGCATCCAAAACGTCTCGTTTTTGATCCTTTAATTGCTATGCTTCACTTGAATTTCTAGATGACTTCATTGAAGGCATATAGAAATCTTTAGCTTCTTGTTGACCACTATCTATCTTTACCATTCCCCAAGGGATAGGCATATTAACATATTTATGGTAGGTCAATGGTACTGCTTTCATCTCATGGATCCAGGATCTCCCTAAAATGATATTATAATAGGAGAATGTAAGGAATACACTTAAAGGCTGATGCAACCAGTAACTCAAAGAGCTCTCAGCATGCACATGCGAAGTACTAGGAAAGTACTTCGGAAGATTTGATATAACTCAGTGAATTATGCTAAGTATCAAATCTTCGAAAGCCAAAAGACCAATTCTTCCGAACCCAAAGATGAATTCTTCTGAAGTTTCAAAGACAAAGTCTCCCGAAGCCAAAGACTGATTTCTTTCAAAGACAAAGAAGGCATGTCTTCTCTGACATGCTTTTGACAAAAGCTAAAATACCTTTCCGCTGCCATCTCTGAAGACTCACCAACTAGCATGAGTTGGTGAAAAGTCCATGCTTTTGTCAAGTGTTGATTAAGGTGTTGAGTCTATAACTTTCCAACTATATACTTTTATCATTTTTGTAATAGGTAAGAATTTGAGCTATGGCATGTCATAGTCACTAGTCAAAAGGCAATTTGCCTTTCGACTTTACATTGATCTTGTTGTCTAGATTAGTGTTTCCAGCTGGCCTTCAAAGTATGGCCGACTATAGGATGTAGTATAAAGTATCTCAGGTACTTGTATTTTGAATGTAAGCTTTGTAACACCTGTAAGAACTTGGGAGCAATATACATCATTCTTGAAAACCACATTATCTTGTTCTTGTTATATTTATTTTATTAAGTGTTCTTTGTTTCATCTAATCTGGTTCCTTATTTGATCTGCTAAGTGTTCTAAGTCTCTCCACCTTGTGAAACTATTGCATTGACCCCCTTCACCAGTCCTACAATTGGTATCAAAGCATGCACGATGAATACACTTAGAGGCTAATGCAACCAAAGAGTAACTCAAAGAGCTCTCAGCATGCACATGTGAAGTACTAGGAAAGTACTTTAGAAAATTTGATATAACTCAGTGAATTATGCTAAGTATCAAATCTTCTGAAGCCAAAAGACCAATTTTTCTGAAGCCAAAGATAAAGTCTTCCGAAGCTTCAAAGACAAAGTATTCCGAAGCCAAATACTGATTTCTTCCGAAGATAGAGAAGGCATGTCTTCTATAACATGCTTTTGACAAAAGCTAAAATACCATTCCGTTGCCATCTCTGAAGACTCACCAACTAGCATGAGTTGGTGAAAAGTCCATGTTTTTGTCAACTATAGATTAAGGTGTTGATTCTGTAACTTTCCAACTATGTAATTTTATTCTTTTTGTAATAGAGAAGGATGTGAGCTATGGCATGTCATAGCCACTAGTCCAAAGACAATCTGCTTTTTAACTCTACATTGATCTTGTTGTCTAGATTAGTGTTTCCAGCTGGCCTTTAAAGTATGGCTGGCTGTAGGATGTAGTAGAAAGTATCTCAAGTACTTGTATTTTGAATGTAAGCTTTGTGACACTTGTAAGAACTTGAGAGCAATATACATCATTCTTGAAAACCATATTATCTTGTTCTTGTTATTGTTCTTTTGCTAAGTGTTCTTTGATTCATCTAATCTGGTTCCCTATTTGATCTACTAAGTGTTTTAAGTCTCTCCACCTTGTGAAACTGTTGCATTGACCTCCTTCACCAGTCCTGTAGAGAATGAATCAATCATATAAATTTTTAGATTGAGTTTACTCCCTAAATGTAGATGGGTAAATTGATCTCTCTAACTATGTTCTTGACTTCTCCACCAAAGCAAACTAGTACCAAGGATTTGGATATAATTTCACTATCTGGAATGTTCATCCTCTTCAAAGATTCAGTTTGTATGATGTTGACCAAGCTACCCCCACCAGTCAGGATTCTCTAGACAAAATGGTTGGCAATATATAGAGTAATAACTAAAGTGTCCTGATGAGGATCTTGAACATTATCTCTATCATCTTCATCAAAGGAGATCATTGTCTTATTAGTCAAAGTTGATGTTCTTGTAAGCCTGATATCTTTCTCTACTTTGGCTTCCTTAGCATGTCTCTTAGCTATAGACTATGATGTACCAGAAATATCAAAACTAAAATATATAAAATTATTTACTTTAGCATACACTAGAGGTGATACCACTAATTATTGGATTTTATCATGATCCCAATTATTATCTTTCTTCCTACCTAGTAATTTTTTTAGATGCACTTTGCTTAGGAGATAACTTATCTCCTTTTGCAATGCAATACAATCCTCAATCAAATGGCCAAAATCTTCACGGTAAATGTAGCACTTAGATGATTCCTTCCAAGTAGAGGTCTTGTCAATACATTTAGGCCATCTTTTTTAACCTCCATGATCCCGCATTGTAAACATAAGACCTAAAACATCAATAACAAAACAATCAGTTAATCTAGGATATTGTTTTTCATCCACATTGTCCTCCACAGCATTGACCCTATGGTTATCATTCTTTGAATAAGGTTTATCTTAGTAGGATTTGGGGGATCGGGATTCTGATTTTTTATTAGGATCATCATAGTTGGACAGTGTGTCACTACTTTTTTGGAACATCTTATCCTCTTCGAGCCTTAGGAACCTCAAAGCGCTTGATTCCTAACTTTATCCAAATTTATGCATGGGTTCATTACGAGGTCCTCATAAAATGTATGATATTTCAAAAGCTTAAACTATAGTGGAAACACTAAAATTCAGGATATTTAAGGATTTCCACCAATCCTGCCAATATAATCCTTAAGTGATTCATCAAAATTTTATGTTACCTATAGAGAGCATTAGTTAGCCTATCAAATCTTCTAATAGCACAAGAATTAGTTATTACATAAGTGTACTAAATGAGAAAATGAATAAATAGAGTAAGTAGGGACATTTAGTTTTCATTTCAAAGTAGATCCTATAAGGGTCGATCTATTGCCTATATATAAGCAGGCATCCTTCAGATGTAAAAGGATGGGGATGATTTCCATCATTCATTGTATTATGCAACATGTTCCTAAAGATCCATAGTTCCATCATATAGCTTAAATGTAGAAGTCTAGTAATGTTTAGGGATCTAATCATCATATATACGATGAGTGAGTCTTAAGATCCTATGCTTGATGGAAGTACTTCAGGTATTAGTTATACGACGTAGGTACACTTGAAATCATATCCTTTAGCTTCTTTAACTCTTTAGACCTAATTGTACCGATTCTTATATCCTATACACATCCAACATTATTGTTCCAAAGTTTATTATTAGAAATATTACTGTTAGTAGGATTTTGGGATGATGATCTTGTAGTCATGCCAAGATGCCTAGAAGTGGTAACTCTAGCAGTATGAGTTAGATTTACTATTCCAGCTTGACTCTGCATAGGAATAAAATCTCTCAATTATTTTATCGATGATCTTGTTGCATCGAAATACAGGATCCTAGGCTGTAGTGGAATAGTAGTAGTTTCAGTTAGCTTTTGCTTCTCTAATTTTTATCATTTCTATCTTTTTCATCACTATATAATAGGTCTTTAGTTGTTGTTCCATCTTCTATTTCATTTCAAAGAATATAGAAATGATATCATCATTTAAGATAAAGATAAGTCCATGAGTAAATGTCCTAGATCCAGGAGCGAAATGAACAGGATTTGTTTTCTTGGTTGGGTTATCATTTTTCTTTTGAAAAGATACAGGGGAGGAATAGAATGACTCAACTCGAAGTTCAAAAATGGGATAGAACAAAAAAAGAAAGCTTGGATTGAGATGAAATTTTAGAGAGAAGTTTTGAAAAGTAGTTATTAATCACTAACTTGATGAAAATCTAAGAATGTAAAGCACCAGCGGTTCGATGCAGGGGTCCAACTAGTTTTGACCAAAAATTACCAAGTATAATTTTGTAATCAAATTTGGACGTGAGGTTGTCCTTGTATAATTTGTTTAACAAATACGATAACAGAAATAATGAAATGGCATAATTGTTTAAGAGGAAAGCCCTTGATCCCTAGAGATAACCAGCATAAAACCTCAGGAGGTGACTAATCATCGCCGACCTCAAGTTCTTCTTATTGATTGCAATAAAAGTACAACTTGAGAGCTATAGCTAATCAATACTACGTGTCACAGAGGGAGTTGTGAGTGTGAACTGGTGTTCTACATTGATCGCTATGACTCCAATTTTAATAAAAAATAGAATAACTAACTCCTAAGATTTCCATAGATTACGCAGTCTTCACTCGTAACCGATAGAGCTCTCAATATGCACATGTTCAACAGATAGAGTACTATTCTTCAAGGTTGATTGAGTAATAATAAGTGACATGCGAAAATAAGTCAAAGCCAAAAGTAACAACACTCTGTTAGTAACGATAAAATTCTGGATACCAAACTTACTTGGGATCCAAGATATCGAACCATAAAATTTAACAATAACAATTCTTTTTTCTAGTAAAACATTTCAATTAGGAAACTTTCACTAATCCCAAGCCATAATTCTGACTTTCTCTCCTTGATTTGTGGTTTATATGGTAAAATAGGTCGAAAACCAATCAAATGGTGTTTTTGCTCAAATCATGATGCATATTGATCAAAAACTTGATTAAATTGGGTTTTAACTTGATTGATTATAAATCAATGCTAAGAACAGCTTTGATTTGCAACAAAATCAGTAGATCAAATAATTCTTAGATCCAATTGAAGTTAGATCTAATTAAGCGGATGGATTTTGATGGATCGAATATATTGATTGTGCTATTGAATTATTATGGTTGAATCATAATGATCAATAAACAAATATAATATAAGAACAAGCACAAGTACTCATCAATTCTCTTGTATTGATAATAAATAAAAAGTAGGCTTGTAAGGAATAGGCTTACATCATAGAATTCCTAACTTTCTATTTATAGGCCTAACATAGGGCCTATACTATTAACTAAAGTACCCTGACACATGCTACTACATGACGGATATTTAGAAGTCAAAATAGTACAAAAGCTGTTATAGAATCAAGTTTTGTTCATCCACATTAACTGATGTGGATGACCAAGTCTTTATCCGCATCAATTGTTTCTTCATTGGCATTGGGTGTTAACTCATCCACATGAACTAAGTACTTATCATCTTGAGTATAAAACTTATCTGAATTGAGTGTAACAACTGTTCGCATCACTATCTATCCTCATTCAGTATAACAATTGTCTGAATCACAATCCATCCATATTAAGGACTTAAACATACACATCAACTCTATCCGCACTGATCATAACACTTGGACATCATCAGCATCACTTTCTGTCAGCATCATTCTCAATTGCATCACTTCAACGCCTAGTAAAATTTCCAAAACTAGAACAAGAAACCAGCATCACTTAAATTGGCATGCATGATCCTTTAAATACTAGTACTGTCCGCATTGATTTAAACACTTGGACATCATAAGTATCACCATCTGTACGCATCAACCTTTATCCACATCATTTCAATACTTAGTAAAAATTCCAAAAACAGAACAAAAAATCAAAATCACTTAAATTGACATGCATGATCTTTTCATGATCCAACAGTTTGAAATAAGAAACTCTTAATGAGCATGACCATAAACAAAGTAATTTAAAAGGAGTTTCTAGTGCTCACCTTGATTTGATGAAAGATAAACTAGTTAAAGGTGTAAGAGGTAAACTTAGAAACTTACCAACTCTTGAATAGCTCCTATAATAAGTTCTCTTTAGTGACTATGCATGACGACTACTATCATGAGATACCAAAACCTTGTCAAGACTTACCAAGATAGTGGTGGTAGCTTTCATTTATAGAAAATATTAGATGCCTTTTTAGATAACAAGAGTCTGTTAACCTATGGCCCTAATTATCAAGAAATGTTAGGTAATTTGATATTTTAGTTATGGCCGATGATTAAGATTTAATCCCTTCGTAGGTGATTCCATTTTAAAGCTTTTTACCGATTAATATATTGGTTTCTATCCTAGGATATGAAATGGATTTGGTTTTTCAAAAGAATGATTAGGAAAAGAAAAATAGTAAGTAAAATGTTTTTACAAAAAGTGATGAATTTAAAAGGGTTACTCTTTCTTTCTTCTTCCTTCAAGCCTTGCAACTTAATAACTAAGCACTATTTTCCTCATTTGAGAGTAGCATAGAGGGTTTGGGTGATAGTAAAGCACTATAGCCAAAAGATAAATAAAGGGGAGGAATTTGGTATGCATTAACCTATGCGTGAGCCTCCTAATTATACTTGCATCTGAGGGGCTTTCCATGTAAATTTATAGAGTTTTTGGGGTATTGTGTCTTATTTAACCCTATAACTTTAATTTATTTATACATTTAGTCCCAAACAAAATAAAAGGATTTTCTTATTAATTTTGGGTGTGTTACATGTCTATTCTTCTTATTTATGTTTCATTCTACAAATTTGTCATTAGTTAAATAGTTGCGGATAATAGTGTTTCATCTCTTCCTCAAGTTCCCATATCGCTTCTGATCCCTTCTAGGTTTCCATTGAACCAAAAGTAACAAAACACTTGATGAACATAATTGAATAAATTGACGGTAAGAGCTTAATTTCCCATATATGTAATAATTTTAGAAATTCGATCTTATCTATATAAATAATATTTGAATTACTTGTTTGGCTTACGTTCTAGTCTTGGGATCTAGAGAAAAATATTAAAAAATTCACCAAATATTTGGGATTTTTTTTTCCTTTTTAACATTTTCTATACTTAGTTTATTTGAGAAATTACATTTTTTTTAATTTATTGTCTTTTCTTTTATGCTTCATTATAATAATGTATTTTTCATTATTGTATTGTATTTGTATAGTAATGCTTTCTATTATTGTGTAGTATTTTTTATTATAATGTTTTCCGTTATTTATATAGTTTTGAGTGAAAGAGCATATAAAGATACATAACGTGTTATTTTATGCTAAAACAACACAGGCTTTGTGGTTTAACTCAGCTTGTTGTTTTGTTGTAAGCACCACATAAATGTATGTAATTTCATGTGATATTTATCTCTAAACGACACAAAATGTGATGTGTTGTTGTAGAACAACACAAAACGTGATGTCTTATCATATAACAATATCAAATGTAAAACAACTCAGAACGAGTTTTCTTATCTTAAAATAACACAAAATACGTTGCTTATCACCATATCGTAAATAATACAATAACACAATAATTTGATATGGTGTTTTAACATAGCATGTTGTTCTAACATAAAACGTATCGTGTTAACACAACACATAATGTGTTGTCTTACAATAAAACAGCACAAAAGTATTGTTTTATCATAAAACGGTACATAACATGTTGTTATATCATAAAGCAGTACAAATTCGTAGCATTATCTTTTAACTTTTTAAAAATATAAAATATTATACAAATTAAAGAAGAAATTTTTTTTGATTTTATGATGTGATTTATTTTAATGATAATAATAATGATGATGGTGATAATAATAATAATAATAATAATAATAATAATAATAATAATAATAATAATAATAATAATAATAATAATAATAATAATAATACCCAAATGTGAAAAAATCCACTATTTATACTATCTTATAAAGCATTTAAGGAAAAATATACATTTCACTTAGTTTTAAGTTTGGGTATTTAATAATTTTAGTATTTAGACTAGAAATAAACATTAATAAAGTACCAAGTAAATCCATGTTCTAGTTCATATTTAAAATTATAAAGTTTCTATATTTTATTTTTTATGTCAAATTAGTCTTTTTTTTTAATGTTTTAGAGTAATAAATATTTTTGTTTTATAATATTTAATAATTTTAATAAAATATGATAATTTTATAAAAATATATTCTATAAATTTAACTATTGAATAAACGATTAATATGATTGTTGATTTATATAAAGCAGGTTTAAAACGAATGAATGTTGTAGGAAAATAAAAAATGTTGGATTAAAGCTACTAAAGTTTGTGAAAATTCGGTGTACATTTATTAGCAATCACAAATGGTATTAGTCTAGCATAGTTGTCACATCCCAGCGGAAGCGTAAGATGCTTAGGTGTGACTTTTGGCTTATAACACATTGATTACAAAGACGTACATTCAAAGCAGTTAAATAAACCAAACTTCATTAGTTATATATATATATATATATATATATATATATATATATATATATATATATTGTTTAATTGCATCATATTACAAAATTAGTCTCACATGAGACTATTACACTACTTCTTATCACCCATCAACAAAAGATTCAATATTTCCCAGCTAATAATGGACGTGAACATCCAAAAAGAGGCTGAAATCCATCAAATCTACTGTCAGCCAAACGCACAGCTGCCCTACGTACTCATGTCATTTATTGAACAAGTTGAATGTGTAAACGAAATTATAAAACATATTGTTCTCCTGAAAAAGCATATTCAAAACAGTCAACAAAACGTTGGTGAGCACATAGAGTTAATAACTTAACACAATTTTCTTACTGATGCAACATAAACAAGACCACAACCAAACCTACTTACATGCCAAGTGATTTATAACTGTCACATATAAATCACAGAATCAAATAATATAACATCACGACACTTATTTGACACTCTTAACTGTGTCCAGTCGGTGCAGGAAAAATATTCCAAAGTAGCGCTACCTACATTATTTGACGGTATCTTATCAGAATTCTTATTCACGTTAGCATCAACAGTAAAATACATAGTATGCTTTTTTCTCCAAAACCTATAAATAAAAAGAGGCTATGTTACTCACCTTATTTCCAGCAACAAGTCAAATATTTCCTATAAAATGATTATTTGTTAGAAATAAATCTTGTTTCTTTAAAATTTTCAGCATTTATATCATTAATCAAATCAAAATTTCTAAACAGTAGCTATGGTTGTCCAAAAATTACCAAATTTTACAAACAGTAATGTTCCAAAATCTAGATTATCACATACAAATTTCAATCAGTACTTATTTACAGATAATTTCCTAGAATTTTTACAAGTTTCATATTCTAGAAATAGCTACATATCTTTAAAATTTTTGAAATTTTTACAAACTGTCTCAATCAGTTTATCATATTTTCTGTCAAATTTTCATGATTTTACCTATTATTTTGCTGTTATTTTTTATTTTACTTCTTATTAATTGTTCTAAAATATAAACCTTAGTCACATTATGGAATTAATTCATGAATTATATTCTGTAACTTTAGTATATTATAGAGATCATTATATAATTTTTCCAGATTTTTATTCCCACAATCACAGTCAATTTGAGTATTCAACTTAGTATAGCCTAGTTAATCATGTAATAATCAATTAGTTTAACATCTTTAAGCCCTTTATTTAAATCTTTTGTTTTTATTAACATCTTTGAAACTTTCTTAGTTACTAATTTTGGTTGGAAATCAAAGTTTTTATGAAATTTGTAATTAGTTTTTGATGATATATAAGGGTTCAATTGTATGTTGTACACTTACATAATTTTCACAAACTTTTTAGTTGTAGAGTTTCATAATTCTAACGTTGATTATAATTCTGAAAGAAAGGTGAAAAGGAAGGTTGATAAGACTTCGATCTCCTTGGGTTCAAATCTTGAAGGAAGGTGTTCTTGAACTTGGATAATTCCTCAAAGGATGTTGATGATGATTCTTTAGTGTTAAAACAACCTAGAGAAAGAGAGGGTGTTGGAGGTGAGAAGGTTATTTTTGGTTTATGATGGTTGCCGAGAGAAGTAGAGAGAGATGGGTTGTAGTGGTGGTGTACTAAGGTGATGGTGGTGTTGATAAGTTTAGTAGAAGTATAAGGGGTGTGTTAGTAGCTTGTAATGATTACTTAGCCTTGATGACATGTTATGTAGGCTTAATGTGTGTCAAGTTAGGGGTGTGTGTGTCAAATTACCAAGAGGGTTGAGTGGCAATGGGGATAGGTGTCATTTCCTCATGCTAATGTGTTTATATGTTTAGTTAATGATTAGTTTCAAATAAGTATTCTAGTAATCTATTGATTTGGATTAGTTTGTGTAAACATTTTAATCATCAAGTGACTAATATTAGCCTAAGTTTTTAAGTTTATTGTTATACATCCGTAGTGAACCCTTCATACATCCGCTGTGGAACCTCACATGTCCGATGTGGAACCTTGCATGGCTGCTGTGGAACCTTACACGTCCGCTGTGGAACCTTACACGTCTGCTGTGGAACCTTACATGTCCGCTGTGGAACCTTACACATCCGCTGTGGAACCTTACACATCCGATATGGGTTCTTTACATGTCCGCTGTGGACTGTTATACGTCCACTGTGGACTTTTATACGTCCGCTGTGGGCTTTTGCTAAAAATTATTTTAAGTTTTGATCTTGTTCATCACTTAACAGTAGTTTTGCTTGTGTATTAGATATCTTATGGTGCACTTACATGATCATATCTTAAATATACACATATATACGTAAATAATTATGCATGCATGCACGTTAAAGAAACATATACACATACTTATACATGCTAAAATATATAGAGAATAATTCTTATTAAATAAAGTCATCTTAGCAATTCTTGATCTACTGTGTATACTATGATACTTACTTATAATAATTCCCAAAATTTTTAATTTGTCTAACCTTATTTTTAAGGTCATCACATTCTCCCCCTGTAACAAGAATTTCTCCCCGAAATTCATCTGTTGTTACTATCTGGTGATATGGAGAGTTTGTCGTTATAATTTTTCCTTTTCATTCAGTTTAACCTCAAATAAATGTGGATATTTTCTTTTGATTTCATCTTCCCGTTCCCATGTGAATTCAGATCCTTGTTTTGAATTCCATTTTCCTTCACTATTGGGATCTTACTTCTCTTTAATGTTTTCACTTCCTTATCCACAAAATGAAGTTTCTCATCTATTTTGACTTCTTTTATTGGTATCCTTAACGTCTCATCAATCAGACATTTCTTCAAGTTGGATACATGGAAAGTGTTATGTACTCCACTTAATTCCTGAGACTGGTCTAACTTGTATGCTACAGGGCCAATTGTATCTATTATTTCAAAAGGACCAACATACCTAGGGTTTAACATATTTCTTTTTCCAAATCGGATAATTCCCTTTGATAGTGATACCTTTAAGTACACCTTATCTCCTATTTGAAATTCTAAAGGCTTTCTTCTTTTATCAGCATAACTTTTTGCCTATCACATGTTGCCTTCAATCTGCCCTTAATTTCACTGATTTTATCAGATGTTTCCTGTATAAGTTCCGGGCCTGTAAGCTGTCTATCTCCCACCTCATTCCAACACAAAGGTGACCTACACTTCCTTCCATATAAAGCTTCAAATGGAGTTGCTCCAATACTGTCATGGTAGCTATTATTATATGAAAATATTATCAAAGGTAAGTGTATATCCCAGTTACCACCAAAATCTAACGCACAGGCTCGTAACATATCTTCTATTGTCTGGATTGTTTTCTCACTCTGTCCATCTGTCTGTGGATGGTATGCTGAACTCATAATTACCTGAGTTCCTAATGCTTTTTGTAAAGTCTGCCAGAATCTTGAAGTAAATCTACTATCTCTGTCGGATATTATTAAAATGGGTATTCCATATCTAGACACAATTTCGTTCACATAAACCCTTGCTAATTTCTCCATTTTATAATCTTCTCTGACTGGCAAGAAATGAGCTGACTTAGTCAGTCTGTCGACTATAACCCATATACCCACTTGAGGTTCTGGGTAATTTAGTTACAAATCTATGGTAATCTGGTCCCACTTCCACTCAGGGATTTCTGGTTGTTGTAAATATCTTGAGGGTTTCTGATATTCAGCTTTGACTCTTGAATAGATATCACATTTTTCTACAAATTCTGCAACTGACTTCTTCATACCTGGCCACCAATACTAGTTTCTCAAATCCTTGTACATCTTATTATTTCCCGAATGTACTGAATATCTTGACTTATGTGCTTCCCGTAGAATAGTTTCTTTAAGCATGTCATTGTTAGGAATCCAAATTCTTCCTCTAAATTTCAGGATTCCATCTGACGCAGCTTCTAGTTGTCCGTTCTGCCTCATCACATCTCTTGATTCATCTTTTTGCTGGGTTTCCTAAATTTGACTTATCAAATCCGAGTGTAATTCCATCCTCATAGCATGAACACGTAATGGATTAGTTCTTTCTTCCCTACTTAGAGCATCAGCCATTACATTTGCCTTTCCTGGGTGATACTTGATTTCACAATCGTAATCACTTAGTAATTCCACCCATCTTCTCTGTCTCATATTCAACATCTTTTGATCGAATATGTGTTGCAAACTCTTATGGTCATTATAAATTATGCACTTAGTTCCATATAGATAATGTTTCCAAATTTTAAGTGCAAATACTACTGCTCCTAATTCTAAATCATGAGTAGTATAATTCTTTTCACTCCCTCTGAGTTGTCTAGACGCATATGCAATTACTTTATCTTGTTGCATTAGAACACATCCGTAACCTTGATGTTATGTGTCACAATATACTACAAAATCATTAATACCATCTGGAATGGCTAAAATAAGAGTACTACAGAAACGCTAGGGCGTATGAATCCTTTATCCAACAGATCCTATAATTGATTCATTAATTCTTCATTTCTGATGGCGCCAAACGATACGGTGCCTTGGCAATAGGTGCAGTCCCTGGTACTAATTTTGTTTTAAATTCTACTTGACGAGAGGGCGGTATTCCTGGTAATTCATCAGGGAATACTCCTGGGTAATCTCTAACAATAGGAACATCTTCCAAGTTCTTCTTAATCGGTTTCGTATCAACTACGTGGGCCAGAAATGCTAAACATTTCCTTTTCAAATATTTTTGAGCCTTCATGCAAGAGACTATCTTTATAGTACCTCTAGGTTTCTTACCGTATATGAAAAGTATTTTATTATCGCTAATAAAAGGAATTTTAATCATTTTATTTTCATAAATGATTTGTGCCTAATTCTTACTTAACCAATCCATAGCCATAACAATATCAAATCCTCCTAATTTAATAGGGATCAGATTGATGTGAAAACAGTGACCATCTAAATTCAAATTGCAATTAGGAATAACTTCACTAGCCTCTATCATTTTTCCATCAGCTAGTTCTATCATATACCTATTTTTAGTTTTTCGAATGCTAGTCTAAGTAAGGGTTTAAATGTATTTGAAACAAAACTTTGAGTTGCTCCCGTATCGAATAATACAGATGCGTATTGATCTTTAATAAGGAACGTACCCGTCACAACTTCTGGTTCCTGACGTGCTTCTTCAGCTTGAAGTACAAATGCTCAACCATGCGCATTGTCTGGATTCCTATTCCTTGGAGTTTTCCTTTTTAGCTCTGGAAGGTGATTCTCTTTTCCACACTGGTAACACACTGGCTTAGGATTTGCGGGTCCCTTACATTATCTTGATGTATGTCCCTTCTTCTTGCAATTATAACATATTACCAGCATACATTTCCCATCATGGTATCTTTTGCACGTATTGCACCATGGTTGACCTTCTGTTTGTGGCCTCCTTTCCTGTGCAATTCCCATAAAGTTCCTTTCTGGATTCCTGTTTATCTTCCTATTCCAGTTTCCTCCAAATTTCCTTCCTATGTTGTTGTTGTTCCATTTCCTTTTCTCTCCTACTTTTGGGTCAGCTAATGATCCATTCCTTATCATCTCATCGGTCAAACTTCCTGCTAAAGCCACTGCATCATGAAAAGTCTTGGGCATTGCAGATTTAACCAATCCTCTTATTTGTGGTACTAAACCCCAGATATATCTTCCTATCCTTTTTGTTTCCGGTGTCACCTGATGTGGTACCAATCTAGATAGCTCATTGTATCTATCCGTATATTCCTGATATGTAGCACCCTTTATTTCTAGTGCCAAAAATTCCGCTTCCATCTTTTCTATTTCATTATAAGGACAGTATTTTTCAATTACTAGGTTCCTAAATTCTTCCCAGCTTAATCCATTCATAGCATTTCTTCCTTTGGTTTGGATTTCCATCTTCCACCAAGACTGTGCTTCTCCTTTAAGAGAATGTGAAGCGAACCTAGTCTTACAATTATCAGTACAATCACTGATATCTAATACTGACTCCATTTCCTCTAACCAACGTAATGCTTGCACTGCTCCACCTTTTCCATCAAAGTCTCGAGGTTTACAGGACATAAAAGTCTTATAAGAGCGCCCTTTTCTAACTTCGTCTATAACTTCTTCCTCATGGTGTTCTAATCCGTTGGCATTTCCTGGTCTATTTTCTCCAGGCGGAATACCTCCAAAGTTAAGGGTCTGTTGGAGTTGAGTTACTAATGTAGGTATTGTAGCTTTCAATTGTTGAGTCACTATTTGAAAAAATCTTTTGTTCTCATTTGCAGTGAGATTTACTGGTAGAGCTTCTTCTCCCGACCTAGTTCGGTCATCCAGCACATGTAGTTCTTTGTACAGGCTGAGTATTTTTCCTTGGCCGCATATTTCACTACATACCAATTATACTAATATCATAAAATTTTACTCGAACTATATCATAATATTTAATAGTCATAACAAAATATTTCATTATATTTTTATTCTACATATTTAAAGTAATCACATAATAGATAGGGTTTCCTATGTTTCTAATTTTTTTCCCAAACCCAGCTCCATATTCTAGTGAAGATACTTTTGCTTTCTTTCTTCACTTCCTTGACATCTTCTTGGATCATCCGAATTTCTCGTTGTATCTTCTTAACTTTCTTATAAATATGGTTGGTAGTTTCCATCTGACATTCTTCCAACCTTTGCCTCTTAATTCCTCTTTCTTCAGTTTTAAAATTGTCTGGTTGAATTATGGGTGTCATGTCAGATTTCATGGGAAAGGTTTTTGGGATTCTATTTTCTGGATCTTTAACCGTTTTAGTTGAAAACTTCTTACAATGCCGTACACTATTCTTGGGGTCATAATTGTATAACCTCCCATTGTTACGGGTGCCCGTCAGACGAAAAACTTCTGCTTCGTATTGGTCTTAGTTTCTGGTTGGGATATTTCTATGTGGTCATGAGGCTCTATTTCTGGTGTTATTTCTTTATAGATGCTAGTCCGAATGTTCCGAGGAATCAGTTTTAACATGGTAGCTATTAGAATTATAAGTACTCATAGCAACAAAAATTCTTACAAAATTTCAATTTATACTATCACTAGTCAAATAAATTCAAAAAATTTCACATTCACACATTAGTCATATACATCCCATATATGCAAATTTTCATTATTGTCTAAGCATAGACATATTCACATAAAGTCATGAAGAGAAAATATATATACATGTTTTAACCATGCTGAAAATTGCTATCATATGAGCTTATGGTTATAGTCTAGGCATTTACTAATAATACCTAATTCTCTATAACCAATGGCTCTGATACCAAACTGTCACATCCCAATGGAAGCGTGAGATGCTTGGGTGTGACTTTTGGCTCATAACACATTGATTACAGAGACATACATTCAAAGCAGTTAAATAAACCAAACTTTTATTATTCATATATATATATATATATATATATATATATATATATATATATATATATATATATTGTTGAATTGCATCATTTTACAAAATTTGTCTCACATGAGACTATTACACTAGTTCTTCGCACCCATCAACACAAGATTCAACATTTGCCAGCTAATAATGGACGTGAACATCCATAAAGAGGCTGAAATCCATCAAATCTACTATCAGCCAAACGTACAGCTACCCTACGTACTCATGCCATTCATTGAACAAGTTGAATGAGTAAACGAAATTATAAAACATGATGTTCTCCTGAAAAAGCATACTCAAAACAGTCAACAAAAAGTTGATGAGAACATAGAGTTAATAATTTAATAAAGTTTTCTTACTGATGCAACATAAACAAGACCACAACCAAATCTACTTACATGCCAAGTGATTCATAACTGTTACTATAAATCACAGAATCAAATAATATAACCTCACGACACATATTCGACAGTCTTAACTGTGTCCAGTTGGTGCAGGAAACATGTTTCTAAGTAGCGCTACCTACATTATTTGATGGTTCCTTATGCGAATTAATGGTTGTGACTTACGGCAATTAATGACAGTATCTTATCAGAATTCTTATTCACGTTAGCATCAACAGTAAAATACATAGTATGCTTTTTCCCCTAAAACTTATAAATAAAAAGGGGCTATGTTACTCACCTTATTTCCAGCAACAAGTCAAATATTTCCTATGAAATAATTATTTGTTTTAAATAAATCTTATTTCTTTAAAATTTTTAGCATTTATATCATTAATCAAATCAAAATTTCTAAACAGTAGCTATGGTTGTCCAAAAATTACCAAATTTTACAAACAGTAATGTTCCAAAATCCAAATTATCACATAAAAATTTCAATTAGTATTTATTTACAGGTAAATTCCTAGAACTTTTAGAAGTTTCACATTAAATGGCAAAAATAGCTACATACTAAAATTTCTGAAATTTATACAAACTGTCTTAATCAGTGTATCATATTTTATGTCAAATTTCCATGATTTTACCTACTGTTTTGCTGTTATTTTTTATTTTTCTTCTTATTAATTGTCCTAAAATATAAAACTTAATCATATTAAGGAACTAATTCACGAATTTTATTCTGTAACTTCAGTATATTATAGAGATCATTATATAATTTTTCTAGATTTTTTTTCCACAATCATAGCCAAATTGAGTATTCAAATTAGTATAGCCTAGTTAATCATGTAATAATCAATTAGTTTAACATCTTTAAACCCTTTATTTAAATCTTTCGTTTTTATTAACACCTTTGAAACTTTCTTAGTTACTGATTTTGGTTGGAAATCAAAGTTTTCATGAAATTTGTAATTAGATTTTAATGATATATAAGGGTTCAATTGTATGTTGTACACTTACATAATTTTCATAAACTTTTTAGTTGTAGAGTTTAATAATTCTAACCTTAATTATAATTTTGAAAGAAATGTGAAAAGGACGGTTGATGAAGACTTCAATCTCCTTGGGTTCAAATCTTGAAGGAAGGTGTTCTTGAACTTGGATAATTCCTTAAAGGATGTTGATGATGATTCTTTAGTGTTAAAACAACCTAGAGAAAGACGGGGTGTTGGAGGTGAGAAGGTTATTTTTGGTTTGTGATGGTTGTCGAGAGAAGTAGAGAGTAATGGGTTGTAGTGGTGGTGCACTAAGGTGATGGTGGTGTTGATAACTTCGGTCAAAGTATAAGCGGTGTGTTAGTAGCTTGTAATGATTACTTAGCCTTGATGAGGTGTTATGTAGGCTTAATGTGTGTCAAGTTAGGGGTGTGTGTGTCAAACTACCGAGAGGGTTGAGTGGCAATGGGGATAGGTATCATTTCCTCATGCTAATGTGTTTATGTGTTTAGTTAATGATTAGTTTCAAATAAGTATTACAGTAATCTATTGATTTGGATTAGTTTGTGTAAACATCTTAATAATCAAGTGACTAATATTAGCTTAAGTTTTTAAGATTATTGTTATACATCCGTAGTGAACCCTTCATGCATCCGCTGTGGAACCTCACTTGTCCGCTGTGGAACCTTGCATGTTCGCTGTGGAACCTTGCATGTCCGCTGTGGAACCTTACACGGCCGTTGTGGAACCTTACACGTCCGCTGTGGAACCTTACACGTCCGCTGTGGAACCTTACATGTCCGCTGTGGGTTCTTTACAAGTCCGTTGTGGACTGCCATACGTCCGCTGTGGACTTTTATACGTCCGCTATGGACTTTTGTTAAAAATTATTTTAAGTTTTGATCTTGTTCATCACTTAACAGTAGTTTTGCTTGTGTATTAGATATCTTATGGTGCACTTACATGATCATATCCTAAATATACACATATATACGTAAATAATTATGCATGCATGCACGTTAAAGAAACATATACACATACTTATACATGCTAAAACATATATATAATAATTTATATCAAATAAAGTCATCTTAGCAATTCTTGATCTACTGTATACTATGATTAACTTATAATAATTTCCAAAATTTTTAATTTGTCTAACCTTACTTTTAGGGTCGTCACAATAGTATAGCTAGCAGTAATATTAAAGAATGAGAGTAGACAATACTCTTAAAATGAATGCAACCGAAGGTGTATAATACCATAAACTATTTAATCTTATGTCTATTATAAGATTACTTTTTATGAAATAGTATCATTGTTTATCATATAAAAAAGATTTAAGTTTCAAGAATATATATAATGCATTACACTTTAAATTTTTATATTTGTTGGAACATTTGGTGTGACAAAAGCTAGGATGATAGATTTTAGTAGTTTTAATATTTATTTTATTATATTAGAACGTATATCTTTGGATTGGTTAAAGTCTGTGACAATTCGCTTGAAAGTTACATCAAGGGAAGTTACATAAGTGTAATTGTACTATTTATGCCAAGAAAAATAAACTTTTTGTCTTCTTATAATTACCATTTTATGCTCAATTGTAAGGCAAGAACTTAGAGAGAGTGGTTGTGGATCAAGGTGTTTGTATGTCAAACTCTTTTATAACTGCATTTATGGTTAATAAAGATCAACATTTAAATTACATCATTGTGTTGATTATATTGATTGTGTATTGATTTTAATTATATGCACGAGACATCGAGCATCGATTTTTCAGGTCATGTGGTGAGTTTAAATCAAACTTGAAGATCTTAGACTGTCAAGGGGACCTATAAGTGGTATCAAAGCGTTAGGCTCTTAATTTAGAGATGTTTGATTCATTTCGTGTTTAATTTTATCAAGTTTTCATCATCTTATTCAATTATCTTATTCTTCTTGCTTTGAAGCTCAATGGACTAATTTATGGGTGAAATTGAGATATGATCGGATAGAAATGCTCGTCATGTGTTCTTGATCAATCTTGTGGCTGTTTTCAAATTTGAGTTAACTAGAATGTTCTATTGATTCTAAGATGGAAAAGATCGAGTTTTTGTTATAACTATTGAAGAAATAGGCTCAAAACTTGTCAAAACCCGTAACTAAAATGAAATTAGGTTGTAAGTACCTCAAAAGTGAAACTGTTACTGCAGGTTAAGTGAAACTAGTCAGCTTCCCCCTGTAGTTTTGCTTCTGACCCCTCATTTTCGCTTAAGTTGATTTTCAATATGAAAAGCTGATTACACATGTCTTAAGAAAAATTACACATGTGTTAGGCGAACTTACATGTGTGTAATCTAATATTTAAGTAATTTTAAAGATCATTTCAAGGTGTAATATTTGTGATGTTGAACTACAACAACAACATCAGAATGTGAACGAAACCTCTAAAATTTTGGGCACTTTTTAATTATTAAAATTGGAAGGATTGGTTTGACTCATATGTGTCATATGTAAACATAAGTATGTGGATCCTTATTAGGGAAGAGTAAAGCATTGGACATACGTTCATATGGGTCGGAGAGATGAACCGAAACCCTTGTTCATGCTTACCAAATCCGAACGACCCACATATGACCTTGAGAAGAAAAAACTTGCCATGCTTTCCATAGTATTACTGAAGAAAGTTTTCCATAACTTTGAGAAGTTTAAAATGAGAGGTTTATGGGAAGCTTTACAAAAGTATTGTGATGGAAACACCAATTTGAAGAAAATTCAGAAAGATCTGCTGAAGAAACAATTTATGTTGCGTCACCACATGGAGAACGATACAATTGATGATCTTTTTACCACATATCATCATATACATAGTGAATTAGTACAACTTGATGTTGCTTATCCGATCGAGAAACTATGTGAGAAAATCCTTATGGCTCTTCCAACAATTTAAATTTAAACTACTTTGATCAAAGACAATGATAACCTTAGTATGATGTCATTGGAATATTATTATTTCCAAGATTCAAGCTTATGACATGAATATAAAAAAGAAAGCTACATGATCTACATAGGTTCAGGGTCCAAGGTTGTACTTTGGAAAGACTTATTTTTGTAACACATGCAATGTTGTATTTTTCTAGAGAAGTGGGACTCAAGAATGAAATAAGTCTAGTTTAATAATTCTAATCATCATGGATGTTCTCAAGTTTGTCCATCAACTCTAGTTTCAAACCTCGTGCTAAAGTTCATTTTCTCCGTATCTATAGAGAGTTGAAGATCATTTTGTGTAAATATTGTTTTTGATTACTTCATATTATAATTTCATGAAAAGAAGGATTGCTAACATTGATTTCATTGATGAGGATTATGACTCGAAGGAAATAGATATACAATTTTAGATGGCCAAGCTTGCAAGGCAAAAAGGTTTTTAAGCAAAACTAGCTGGAAGAAAATCAGGAGAAATAGTTTATCAAGAATTCGATTTGGCAAGTCTAAAGTTAAATGTTACCAATATAATAGCTTTGGACATTTTGCTCTAGAGTGGAAGTTGGGGAATAATCGAATATATACATTAAATGCGGCTATGGTTGAATAAAATGACATATCTTTTGATTGGAGCATACATTTAAAAGTTGTGGAGTAAATCAAGCTTTCATTGCTGAGATTGCCAAGAAAAGAGAGGATGAGTCAGAACCAAACACATGGCTAAAGAACATGAGGTAGACTCTGATTCTTTTGGTAATCATTATGTTAGATGTGTTGAGTTCACTGGAAAACTTGATAGAATTTAAGATAACATCTTAAACTACAAGCATGACTATTAAAATAGGGTTTACACAAATCGAAAATAAAAAGAAAATGAAAAAGATTTTAAAGATGAAAGTGAAGGATTTAGAAAAGATATTCATAATCTAACATTAAAGTGACTGAGGGCAAAATACATGTAGATGCTACTTATGAGGTATAAGATAAGAAGTGTATTGAATTGGCTAAATCCGAGGGTGTCGTGACTCAGTTACAAAGGGATATTGAGTATTTTAAGAGTTCCACCTTTGTACTTGTCAATATTACCAATTCAAACATTTTTAAAATGTCAAAAACGAACAAGGTTACCACCTCCCTTGAGCACAAACTACACACCGATGCCCGATGAAGATGATATTATTAGTTATGTTTCCATCATGTCGAATGGTTAGAATTTGGTTGGTGATATTGATTCTCAAACTTTGAAGTCTGACGGTGATGATATCAAGTATGAGTGTGTTAATGGTAAGACTGACATGATTAGTGATAAGTTTGAGAGTGTTGGCCTAAGTGAAAATGAAAGGACTAAGAGTGTATACTAATGTCAAATTAGGGATAATGTGGAAGTCATAAGACTCAAACATCAAGTTGTGTTGAGTAAGGAAGTTTTTTTCCTAATGAGTTGAAAGGTCAAACAAATACAGCTATCACTTGTGATAACTGTAGTATTGATAAACCTGATGTCATGATCTTTTACACTATAAAAGAACATAACAAATTATTTTATGATGACATTCCCTATAAGAAATGTCAAACTTTATCAAATTGAAAAAAAAATTATGAAAAGATGGTTAAAACTGATCAAATAAAAAATATTCAAGCTTTAAAACTAATAAAATTTGTCAAAGAAATGTTAAAAAGTGATAATTAGATTGTTTTAAAAGATAAAGCAATTTTAAAAAATTCAAATATTAAAATAGATTATTACACACAAATATCATGGATTTAGGGTCATAAACATGGAAGTTTTCAGGCATCCACTTCTTGTTCACAAATAATACCTTATCAAGGAGAGCATGTTAATGGACGGTATTGTTTTCATTGTTTGACCAAAGGACACATAATGAAAATCTATCCTTACAAAGTTGAGAGTAAGCACCTTGTGAATCCGAATATAGCAAAGCCAATTGTTTAACCTAAAGATAATAAACCAAGGTTCAATAGAATGCAATGTCAGTGGTTGAACTAAAACAAATCAAGGTTCTAGTTTCTAAATCTAGATCACAAAAGGTTCAACGATATGATTGTTTGTCTAAATCTCAACGAAAATGAATAAACCAGAAAAAGAAAAGTTTTCAAGTTAATGTAAAACACGGTTTTTCTAAAATGACAAACATCGTTTTTCAAATACTCAACCTAAAAGAAACGTGATGTTTCAAAAGAATTATCTACAAAAGGTTGAGAGACACGTATTTGAAAACAAATATTTTCAGAAAAAGAATCGAAACCTCGATTAATTTGGAAAGAGAAATTGCAAATTTTCTTATATTTCATCATAAATTACAACCACGTAATGTTATAAAACAAGATTGTATATTGAGAGATGTAAGGTATGTTGATAAATTCGGCTAAGCCAAGATCGTAGTGGATTGGATTTCCCTTACTAACTAATTTGTTAGATGTCTGTACAAAGGTAGCCAAGGAGGACTATCTGTTGATAGTGGTTGCTCAAAAGACATATAATAAGGAGGATAGTGTTCATGCATAATGATCAATCAATGTTGGTTGGTTATATTTGATAAGAATAAAACAATGCTTTACAAATGAGTTGAATGCATAGAAATTAATTTTAAAGTTTTGCAAAGAAAAGAGGGAGATAAAATCAAACATATTAAAATCTATTTTTCTTTGCAAAATAAAAATGTTCATGGAAGATTTTATTTGTTTCCTTTTAGTTTGTTCTTTAGATTTATCTTACATAAAACAAAAATCACAAAAAAATAATTGAAAATCAAGATTTGAGTATACATGTTGTTAAAATGTGGAAATGACAGTACATCGGTTGATATATGATAACAAAAAGTCAAAATGATAAAAAGTCAAAAAGATTTTATATTTTTCTATTATTGTTCGAATAACTATGAAATGAAATAATTATTACATATCTATTAGGAAATGATAGAAAGTTAGAATTTTCTATACATGATCATGAAATGGACCATATGAGAAGATAATGATAGTTTATTATAAATAGTTCATTGCCGATGAATGATATGCATAGTAGTGAAAATTAAATTAGAATTACTCTTGTGAAGTTAACCCATTTCAAAGTATATGTGTGTACATAAATAGAACTCCATTAGCGATATAATGTTAGGTGAATCAAGCTTATACCATGAGATCACCGTCGTGGAGATGTCATTAGCATAATTTATGAATCGGTTCATACATATATCAGGGACAGTATAGAATTGAATTTTAATTTAAGATTGAACTTGTTTGTTTTGTTAAGCAAAGAACTAAAGTTTCCATTCTCATTAGGTATATGATATAACATTCAATCATGTAAATCATAACCGATTCTAAATCAGTATGGATTACATTTTCCATTTGCTAACGGATACTTCATCATTGTGAAAATTGGGATAGGTCTAGTGATACGTTGCATGTCTTGAAAATAGATAATGTTTATGGTTTTATTAACCTTGACCATAGAAAACACAGTGTAAATATTAATGTACCTAACTCATAAGAAAAGCAATTATAAATTTAGGCATTCATTAATAATAGATAGTTATTATAGGCCATGCTACTGCCCTTTTCACTTTGCTTTTTGGCTGGAACAAGAAAGAAGAAGGAAGAACTGAAGTCTTCTTGGTTTCTAGTAAGAGAAAGCTAAAAATTTAGAAGGTGAGTATTTTCTTATGTAATTGGTTTGGTTTCAGCTGAATTTTTAGCTTGTGAACCTATTCTTATGTGTTCTTTGTGCTTGGTTTTGTGTTTTGGTGTGTTTAGGTTGTTTGAACTCTTTGTGCCCTCAAGTTCGATGGAGTTTTGCTTGAAGGCTACATTGGTGAGTTCTAGATCCTCGGTTTTCTTGTTTTAACCGTATTTTTGGGGCTGAAAATGCATATAAAAATGTTTTACAGCTTATATTTTGTAACCGTATGTATGTTTGTGTATGGTTGGTTGTGATCTATGGTTTTATGCTTGTTTTAGGTGCTTAGTATGTTAGATTTAAGTTATGGACATGTTAGAATGATGATTGGGACTGAAGTTTATAAGTGTGAATATAACTGCTGCTCATGCGCCTGAAATTTTGCTCGGACGCCTAAGTCCCTTCTCATGCACCCAAGTAGGGCTCATGCGCCTGAGAAGTTTTGTCAAAAAGCCTAAGTACCAGCCCATGCACCCTAATAGTACCCATGCACCCAGAAAGTTGCTCATGCGCCTAAGTGTTGGTTCATGTGCCCAAACAGTACCTCATACGCCTAAGTGCTCATGCACCTAAGTAAGGCTCATGCACCCAAGCAGTGCTCATGCGCCTAGGTTTCCTCATGCGCCTAAGTGTCCTCATGCGCCTAAAGTGCTCGTGCGCCTACATAGTACTCATGCGCCTAAATGCCTTAGAAAATTTTTGAAATTTTGGAAAATAGAAATTTTAAGACTAAGCCCTAGGATGTTTTGATGGTTATGTTTGTTGGTGTTTCTCATGTTTGTGTCATGTTGTTATGTTACATATTACATATTATTACGTGACTTTACGTGCTGTGTTTATGTCCAATATTCGCTACCCAGAATAGATAACTTGTTTGACCAGCTCCAAAGTGCCAGTTGGTTCTCGAGAATAGATCTCCGATCTGGCTACCATCAATTGAAGGTGAAGGAGCAGGATATCCCCAAAACGGTTTTTCACACACGTTGTGGACACTATGAGTTTCTCATTATGTCCTTTGGTCTAACTAATGAGCCAGCTGCTTTCATGGATTTGATGAGTCGGGTGTGTCGGCTGATGTTGGATAAATCAGTGATTGTGTTTATTGATGATATTCTGATTTATTCGAAGAGCAAAGAAGAATATGCCAACCACATTTGTGAAGTGTTGGATACACTCAGAAGAGAGAAGCTATACGCTAAGTTCTCCAAGTGCTTGTTCTGGTTGCGCGAGGTTCAGTTTTTGGGTCACGTGGTAAATTCCGAAGGGATCATGGTAGACCCGGAAAATGTTGAGGCGGTGATGTAATGGAACTCTCCAAAGAGGCCATCCGAGATCCGTAGTTTCTTGGGTTTGGCGGGTTACTACAGGAGGTTCATCCAAGACTTTTCCAAGATAGCTTCACCATTGACCAAGTTGACCCGCAAGGACGTGAAGTTTGTATGGGGTCTGGAACAGGAGAACGCTTTTGAGGAGTTAAAGACAAGGTTGACTCAAGTTTTTGTCTTGACGTTGCCCGAAGGGAACGAAGACTTAGTTGTCTATTCGGATGCTTCTTATCAGGGATTAGGTTGCATGCTAATACAGAGGGGAAGAGTAATAGCCTATGCGTCCTGACAGTTGAAAATCCATGAGGTTAATTACCCTACTCATGACTTGGAGTTAGCGGCCGTGGTCTTCGCATTGATGATTTGGAGGCACAACTTGTACGGGACGAAGTGCACTATCTTCACGGATCCTAAGAGTTTGAAATACTTCTTTGAATAGAAGGACCTCAATATGAGGCAAAGGAGGTGGCTAGAATTAATCAAGGATTATGATTGTGAGATCCACTATCATCCGGGCAAGGCCAACGTAGTGGCAGACGCCCTTAGCCGAAAAGAGAGACCCGAGCCAATCTGGGTGAAAGCTTACCAGTTGTTGATGACCTCCGATGTGATGACGCAGGTCAAGGGGTTCCAAGATGAGGCGTTGAAAGAAGATCGCCTTAACTCTGAAAGGATGAGAGGTCTAGTCGCAGAGTTGGGTGAGAATACCCTCGGAGTTAGAACCCGCTTTGCGCGGATGTGGTTCCCTAGTTATGGAGAGCTACGGGGGCGAGTCATGGATGAAACTCATAAGACTCGGTACTCTATTCATCTCGGTGCTACCAAGATGTATCATGACATGAAGAAAGATTACTAGTGGTCGGGTTTGAAGCGGGATGTGGCAAAGTATGTGAGTAAGTACCTTAATTTCTTGCAAGTGAAGGCAGAGCATCAAAAGCCATATGGGAAGATCCAACCTTTAGATATACTCGAGTGGAAATGGGAGCACATCACCATGGACTTCATTATGAAGTTACCACGTACGGCAAGGGTGTACGATGCTATATGGGTGATAGTTGATCTCTTAACGAAGAGTGCTCACTTTCTACCAATCCGCGAGACATATTCATCCGAGAAGTTGGTGGATTTATTCATCAAGGAGATTGTGGCACGTCATGGTGTACCGGTGTCTATTGTGTCGGACCGTGACACTCAGTTTACATCTAAGTTTTGAAAAAGATTCCATGATGCAATAGGTACGAGGTTGCATATCAGTACGGCCTACCACCCTCGGACAAAAGGAGTTGGAGAGTGTTGAAGTGATTGAGGCTATGACTGAGAAATTGGAGAAAATCAAGGCCTTCATGAAGGTGGGAAAAGATAGACAAAAGTTGTTTGCCGACAAGAGACGTAGACCAATTGAATTCAATGTGGGCGATAGAGTCATGTTGAAGGTCTCGCCTTGGAAAGGAATCATCCGACTTAGAAGGCGGGGTAAGCTCAGCCCAAGGTACATAAGACCTTTTCGAATAATTGGTCGAGTAGGAGAGGTGGCCTATAGGTTGGAGCTACCCGATGAGTTAAGTGGAATTCATCCAACATCCCATGTATTTCATCCGAGAAAATGCCTAGCTGATGAAGACATGATTGTACCACTAGAAGACATTGAAGTGGATGAATGGCTCAACTATGTAGAGCAACCAGTGGCAATCATTGACCGGAAGGAGAGGAGATTACGAAATAAAGTGGTTCCACTGGTGCGAGTGCAGTGGAGGCACAGGAAGGGATCTGAGACTATGTGGGAGACTAAGGAAGAGATGAGACAACATTACCCACAACTGTTCTAAGAATGACAGGTTTCGAGGACGAAACCTCTATAAGGGGGGTGGACTTGTAACACCCGAAAATTTGTTTAAAATAAAGGAAAAGAAAAGTATCTAGAAAGAAAAGATAATGGACGCAAGTGGAGGGGGTAAAGTATACAAAGTACAAAACCTTATTATATTATGGTTTACAAGGGCATGGCCGCCCATGCTACTTCCTTTTTCATTTTGCTTTTTGGCTGGAACAAGAAAGAAGAAGGAAGAACTAAAGTCTTCTCGGTTTCTAGTAAGAGAAAGCTAAAAAATTTGAAGGTGAGTATTTTCTTGTGTAATTGGTTCGATTTCAGCTGAATTTTTGGCTTGTGAACCGATTCTTATGTGTTCTTTGCGCTTGGTTTTGTGTTTTGGTGTGTTTAGGTTGTTTGAACTCTTTGTTCCCTCATGTTTGGTGGAGTTTTGCTTGAAGCCTACATTGGTGAGTTCTAGATCCCCGGTTTCTTGTTAACCGTACTTTTGGGGCTGAAAATGCATATAAAATGTTTTACAGCTTATATTTTGTAACCATATGTATGTTTGTGTATGGTTGGTTGTGTTCTATGGTTTTATGCTTGTTTTAGGTGCTTAGTATGTTAGATTTAAGTTATGGACATGTTAGAATGATGATTGGGACTGAAGTTTATAAGTTTGAATATAACTGCTGCTCATGCGCCTGAAATTTTGCTCAAACGCCTAAGTCCCTTCTCATGCGCCCAAATAGGGCTCATGCGCTTGAGAATTTTTGTCAAAAAGCCTAAGTACCAGCCCATGTGCCTCAATAGTACCCATGCACCCAGAAAGTTGTTCATGCGCCTAAGTGTTGGTTCATGCGCCCAAACAGTACCTCATACGCCTAAGTGCTCATGCACCTAAGTGAGGCTCATGTGCCCAAGCAGTGCTCATGCGCCTAGGCTTCCTCATACGCCTAAGTGTCCTCATGCGCCTAAAGTGCCCTCATGCGCCTAAAGTGCCCGTGTGCCAACATAATACTCGAGCGCCTGCATAGTGCTCATGCGCCTAAATGCCTTAGAAAATATTCTGAAATTTTGGAAAATAGAAATTTTAAGACTAAGCCCTGGGATATTTTGATGGTTATGTTTGTTGGTGTTTCTCATATTTGTGGCTTGTTGTTATGTTTCATATTATGTATTATTACGTGACTTTAGGTGGTGTGTTTATGCTCGTATATGTAAAGTATTATCATAAACGAAGTGAAAGATTAAGGATAAAGGAAAAGTGGAACATAAGGAATGAATAAAAGTCTTGCAAGCAAATGAAAGGAGGTTCACAGCCATTGGGTTGTCAGCTCAACTGTGTGCGGTTTAGCTAACCCGATGGATGGACACAGGGTCAATCCTAGAGATTGACAGGACCATTGTTGCTTGCCCCAGGTACTGGAGTCAGCGTCGTGCACAATGTTCGGGGTCTATTTATAGGCCCTAGGCCCAATACCAGCTTCGTGCATAATGTTCGGGGTATTGCACATTGGTTCGGAAGAAAGTGAAAGATAATGATGAAAGTATGAAATGAATGAGAAAATGATGAAAGATAATTATGAATATCATCTTGCTGTATGTATGATGCGTGAACACGTACGAAAGTAATGGATTTTATGAAAAGGAAGTATTTTAAGAAAATTGATACTTTTATGTCTATACAAGGGACTTTAAATTTTAAAACTAGAACTCACTCAGCAACGCTGACTTTTATGCATTTTCAGTTGGCAGGTAACTTGTTGCTGGGGATGGCATGCGGGTGAGGCTACTTGGCGGGCAAAGACTGGCATCCATTCGTGCCTAATGATATTGTTGTTTTGTAATACAACTGAATGATTCTTTTATTGTAAAAGTTAAAATACAATAATGTATTATTTAGCAACATCAAATATTAATGCATGAATGGTTTTTGATAACTTAATCGCTGTGATGTTTTTATAAAATGTATTTATTTTATATGAAAAATGTTGTGATTGTCCAACTGTGAGGTCTCCGGGAATGGGGTCTTACACATCCTCTGAAATCTTATTTCTTAGATAGACTATTGACCATATCTATAAGTTAATTCTGAATGTTTAGTGTACAGGTTATACAAAGACTCACTACATGAAGATAGAGGGAGTTAGGAACTAGCATTCAGGGTGAGTGCAGGACCAGTGTTGGTCTCCTAACACAAGTTTTATCTCTCAAAGTCACTTTATCTCACTCGATTGATAAAGCAGAATCTCTAACTAAGTTGACAATAATATAATAAGTTAATGAACACAAGAATTGTTTTCAAGATACTTGTATATATTATTTCTCAACTCAGTATTACAAGACTCTTACAAACATGGTTACTTAAGTTACAATAAGAAACTATATATACTACTATCTACAGCCGGTTATACTTGGAGAACCAGCTGGAATTTACCACTAGACAAATACTACATTGCTAGAAGTAAAGTATCTAAGATAAAATACTATCCTAGATTAGGTAGTCATGACAGGTCCATGACTTACCTTTTGTCACCAACTAAGTATGGTAACTGTACTAACTGATAAATGTGAACAATGGATTAAAGTATGGTCAACTAAATGGGTGTGGGAAAGCGCCATGCAGTATATCAGAGTTGGTAGCGGATGTCAGACAACCCATACTTATGTCCACTGGTTCATAGCTGATTCTTCCGAAGGTAAATGGCTTCGGAAGAATAAGTTCTTCCGAGGCCATTTATACTTTGGAAGAATCAACTTCTTCCTTGTCTTCTACTAGTCTTCATGACTTCATTCTTGGGAAGACTTTGTCTTGGATCTTCTAAGTGTGAATACTTCGGAAGGAGATCTGCTTGGTCTCGGAAGACTTGGTTTTACCTTCGGTAGTTCTTCATATACTTCAGAAGGAAAACTACTTAGTCTCAGAAGACTTAGTTTTCCTTCGGAAGTTATTCATACTTAAGCTTCGGAAGATCTTCAACTTGTCTTCGGAAGAGCAGCTTTGTCTTCGGAAGACTTCTTCAATTGTACTTCAGAATACTCTAAGTGTTGTTTTGGTTGCACCGGCCTCATATGATCCAATAGGGAGTCAATCAAGTCAAGTTGTAAATATTTTCAATCAACCTTTGAAGACTTGAAATGAAAGCTAACAATATCAGTCGAAGTTATCATCATCCAAAGCTATTAGCCTACTATCAAGCGGGAGTCTGTTGGAACATTCGGTGTGACTATAACTAGGATGGTAGATTTTAGTCATTTGATATGAATTTGATAGTATTAAAAGGTAATGGTTTTGACTGGTTAAAGTCTGTAACAATTCCTTTGAAAGTTACATCAAGCGAAATTACATAAGCGTTATTTTGCATAAGTGTAATTTCGTATGATAAAAGCGAAATTGTCAAATTTCACTTATGTTGTTAATGCCAAGTGAAATTAACGTGTTGTCCTCCTATAAATAGCATGTAGTGCTCATTTATAATAAGTGGCCTTTGAGAGAGAAAGAGATGTTGTGGATCAAGGTGCTTATATGTGTAACTCTTGTACAATCTCGTTTATGATTGAATGAAGATCAACATTTAAATGACATCATTATGTTGATGATATTGATTATGTATTGATTGTGATTGTATACATGCACCAGACATTGTTCATGGATTCCGCATGTTGTTCGGTGAGTTTGAATCAAACATGAAAATCTGAGACCGTCACCTGGACCTACAATTTGTTTCAAAATCTTTGCATTACATGAACGTTGATAATTTACTATACCCAACCTTGATGTTTAAATTTTAGTCACTTATTATTTATTATATATATATATATACATACATACACACATACTAACGAATTAGACCCGCGCTTCACCGAAGTTCGATATTTAACATATACTAGAACGTTGCAATGATAGTTTTTGAGGTTATCTTAGTTTTGGTAAATTCAACGATATAGGTACTCGAATTCTTGTGGACATCTACACATGCATTATCAATTCGTTTTTATATCATCATAATACAATTACCGAACATATGGTATTTGATTGGTCAAGGATATCATTTAAAAAAATTCTTAAAAGTGTTCGAATAAAAAATATTTTCAAGTGTAGAACATTGAGTTATGATTAACAGTACGTTATTATGACAATTGTTATAGATAGAATAACATGACAAAAACATATTATTAAATTGTAACTAATAAAGTAACATAATATTGTTGTTGTTGTTAACTTTATGATGATAATTATTAGTGGTATTATTATTATTATTATTACTACTACTATTGTTATTATTATTATTATTATTATTATTATTATTATTATTATTATTATTATTATTATTATTATTATTATTATTATTATTATTATCATTATTAATTTTTAAAATATATTTTATAATATTCCATTAACTAACAAATTTAGTCATAAATACTAAAATTGTTAAATACCCAAAATACCTCTATAATAGTAATAATAATAATAGCAGTAGTAGTAGTAGTAATAATAATAATAAAATTATTATTATTATTATTATTATTACTATTATAATAATAATAATAATAACAATAATAATAATAATAATAATAATAATTATTATTATTATTATTATTATTATTATTATTATAGTAATAATAATAATAAATAATAATAATAATAATAATAATTTTGTTATTATTATTATAACTAGTACTACTACTACTACTATTATTATTATTATTATTATTATTATTATTATTATTATTATTATTATTATTATTATTATTATTGTCGTCGTCATCTTCATTATTATTAGGCAAAGTGCATTTTGATAATCTAAATTATTATGTATTGGACAATAATAATCCATTCTATTAATTTTGCTAGTAACACCCTCAACTTTCACTTTTATTACCAATAACAATGCTAATGACATAATTATCAAATATTCACACTCGATTTGTTTATATTTTAGGCTTAATTTAGCTTGTATATTTTTTATTTCGTTCATATTCACTAGTGTAAACAAAATCAAGCGTAAATACATGATTAAATGTTACTATGACTGTTGTTGATGAGAAAAGTAAAAGTTGGGAGTGTTACCCGCCAAAATAGTATGGATTATTATCGGCCAGTGAGTAATAGTTTGGATAATTAAATCCAATTGGCCTTATTATTGTCATAACAATGAATATATTTAGTAATTATATACTTAAGTATATAAATAAATACTTAATTTAAATAAAGGTTAGCTATAAAAATGTAATGCTAGTTTAAAGTAGAGTAAATTATAAATTTTGTCCTTTAATTATACATAAAATTATGGATTTTTTCCTTAAAATTTGATAAATACACGGAGCGTCCTTTATTTGAAAACTTATTACGCTTTATGTCCTTTCTATTAACAAAAGTTAACTTTTTTAGTTATTTTTTGTAAGATATCATTTTTACCCTTATACCTTAAGGGACGAAATCTGTAATTTTCACTAATTTTTTTCTTTTTGTTTTTAATTTATTTACTTTACTTTTCTTTAATTTTTTTCTCTATTCTAGTCACTTTTATTTTTATAAACTTATTTTTTTAAAATAATCACTTTGCCGTTAACCATTAAAATGATGAAATGTGGTATTATTAATATTTTACTTTCTTTCTTTATGTTTTTTTATTTTATTTTCTTTACTTTTATTTAATTTTAGCCACTTTTGCTTAAAAAATTGTCATAAATATTAGTAATAATTTAGTTTTATTTTTGTATAAAATGTAATTTTGATTATAGATGTTTACTTTTTGTAAATTTATTTTCATTTGTTCACTTTGTTTATTAACTTTTTTGGTACAAAGTTTTTAGTCATTTTAAATTTTTTAGTTTAGGGTTTATATTCTAAATCGGTTGGAGAAAGTAAGACTTTGATTTATTATATGAATTTATAATCTTTTGCATTCAATCAAATGGTTTGTTTTTAAATATAAATATAGTGTCATAGCTTGTAACTTTAATTTAAAATAAAATATATTAAAAGGTTTCTAACCAACTACTCGAAGGTTTTAAATAAATGAATCATTCAAATTTTCTTTAATTAAATGCATTTTTATTCAAGGTTTCATTTAAACTGTTAATAATGATTTTTTATCAATGAAAATCAAAACCAAACCACTTAAATTTAAAACAAAACCAAACCAAACAATTACTAAGAATTTTGCTTTGGTTTTATTTTACGATTAAGCTTATTAAACCTTTTACAGTAAAAACATTTAAATACTCCATGTAATAATCAACGTTGAATTATATGTATAGCTCAATTTAAAATAATTATAACCAAGTAAGATATAAAAAGTCACATACCAAAATCATACGGTCTCTAATAATTTTATAATATAAACCATAAGCCAAACTGTTTAACATATTTGAAAATTTTTATACCAAAAAGGCAATAAAAAAGCGACGGTGAAACAAAATCGATTACTAGTTTAAATTTTATAACATAAAAAATAATATTTTGACCTCTCCAACTATGATTAGAAAGGTAGATAACTAATTTTTTAAAAAATATATAATAAATTAAAAGCCTATAGATAAAAGTATATTTTATAAAAAAAAAAGATTAAAATAATTAACTAGTAATATTTCAGATAAGCTTACAAAATAAAATTTGATTAAAAAAGATAAGGTAAATAAAATAAAAACAAAATGAAAAAAGTAAAAAATTAGTGAACATTGTAGATTTCATCCTTTAAGGAGTAAGGACAAAATGATCCATTCACACAAAACTAACAAAAAAAGTTAACTTTAGTTAGTAGAAAGGGCATAAATCGTTATAAATTTTTAAATAAAGGAAGCCTAGTGTACTTATTAAAATTTAAGGACAAGACTCATAATTTTAAAAATACTTAAAGGACTAAATTTGTAATTTACTCTTTAAAGTATTAAAAATAAGATAATATTTGATATAACTAAATTAAATAATCTTATAATAATAAATAATTTATTAATAGTATGAATTAAATAATGTAATAATTAGAAGAAGTTTATTAGAAATTACTATATAGTGCATGTGTACACTATGTTTAATAACTTGTGTTAAGTGTCTTAAAATTTTAAGTAAAATGTCAATCTTGTCATTCTTTTATTCTACTATATATAGCATGTATATATATAGTATATGAATTTACTTATTATATATTACATTGACATATAAATTATATATGAAAAAAATACAATACCTGAAAATAGAATTAAAAAATATGCCAGTTTATAAAACAATTCAAAACTGCCACTATTAATTTACAAAAGAAGTTTTATAAAATACAAAAATAGTGTTTACAAAATAAAATATTGTTAACTTAATTTTGAAATTTATCTTTTGGGGTGTTTATTAATTTGTTGAAAGATTTAATAACTTTAAGATTTGTGATTAAAAGGTAAAACTATACAACTTATTTTATATCAAAATAATTTGTCTTTTTCATATTCAAAACTTTATAACAATAGAGCATGTAACTTGTAAAAATGACTATTAAACTGAAAAAAAGGTTTAACAAACTTTCAAACTTATGACTTTTAACAAAGGCAATTATGTTTTCTTTCCTCTTCCTTTTCAAGTGTTCAATGATATATATGTATGTATGCATGAGCGAGTAAACATCATACCCCACCGTGAAACATGGGTTATCCACCAGTATGTGTTATATTAGTGTGTGTGTGTGTGTTAAATTGTTTGAAAAAGAAAAAGGACATTAAAGTTAAACAAGCAATACAAAGCTTGG
The DNA here is from genome assembly GCA_025506505.1 of Flaveria sonorensis. Classification (NCBI taxonomy): domain Eukaryota; kingdom Viridiplantae; phylum Streptophyta; class Magnoliopsida; order Asterales; family Asteraceae; genus Flaveria; species Flaveria sonorensis. Next base: position 44,328,914 of record CM046428.1, read on the forward strand.
CATCATCCAAAACGACAATACCACCTAGTTGAAACTGACAATAAAATCATATAAACGACATCAATAAAGGGTATTATGTCTTATGTGTATAAAATATGTCCAAATATTAAAGAAAACAAAAAATGGTGACTAGATTATTGACTAAAAGTTGCACCACTTTATTTATGTCAATGTAAGATTTTTCTGTGATTGTAATCATATTATATATTTTAAGGGGCTGGTTACAACACAAGATGTAATTTATGTAAAAGTGTACAACTGGGGCGTGACACTTGTATTTAAGGGAGAGCGTAATTTCGTTCGTGTCATAATTATGCATATAAGGTATATAATTATGCAAGTTATATTCATAATTACGCAAGTTATATTCATAATTACCCAATTTATATTCATTATTACACAAGTAAAAATTAATCAAGTTATAAAAAATAATTACACAAGTTGTATTTATAATTACGCAAGTTATGTTCATAATTACGCAGTTCATAATCACCCAAGTTATATGCACAACATATAGATGATTCTCTAAAATAAACGTTGATTTAAAAAAAAAATGAATAGCAATACTATACTCAAATTAAAAAGAAAAAAATGCTTGATTTTATGGTGTAATTTAAAATAATAATAATAATAATACAAATCGTGATTAAACTGTGCTATTATCGTGTTTTATAAAAACTATTGAAGAACAAGTAAAAACGAGCTATTGAAATAAGAGTATTAAAAGTAACACTACATAATACTAAAACAATAAAAATAATACTTGTTAGGGCAAAAACAACATTTATCAAGTGTTAGAATAATACTTATTAAAATTACACTAATGCGCTATTCTTACAGCAATACGCTAGTATAGTTTGAGATAGTATTATACCTATAATAGCATATTTATTTATATACAACATATATCATATCACGTTAATACATTTTTAAAATTCTTAAAAAGTTAATAAAATATAACTTATTGAACATAACACATATAACTCAAACATAGTTGTAAGAAATACACTCAGAGGCTGATGCAACCAAAGAACAACCAAGAGCTCTCAGCATGCAGAAATGAAGTACAAGAAAGTTACTTCGGAAGATTTGAAACAACTCAGTGAATTATGCTAAGTGTCAAATCTTCCGAAGCCAAAAGATTATATCTTCCGAAGCCAAAGATGAAGTCTTACGAAGCTTCAAGGACAAAGTCTTCCGAAGCCAAAGACTAATTTCTTCCAAAGACAGATAAGACATGCTTTCTCTGAATCACCTTTTGTCAAAAGCTGAACCACTTTCCGCTGCCACTTCTTATGACTCACTAACTTATATGAGTTGGTGAAAAGTTCATACTTTTGTCAACTGTAGATTAAGGTCTTTTGTCTGTAACTTTCCAACTATATACTTTTATCACTTCAGTTTCACAAAACACTTATCAACTCAAATGGCAGCTCTTTCTAAATCTGATATAGAAACCGGTACTATGACAAAGTCTTCACTGATCACTCCTGATGACTTTGATACTTGGTGCAAATGTATGAAAGGGTTCATCAAGTCTCAAAATAGCAGAATGTGAAGATTTGTTGTCGAAGGACCTCATATTCAATGCACCTCTTCAGCCACTGTTGGAGGTGGCATGATACCAAAGGAAATGGCTGACTACTCTGAAGACTGGAAAAGAATAAATGTAGATCAGAAGTCCATGACCGCTCTTCAAACTGCTCTTCCTAACTCTATATACAGAGGCTTTAAGAAGTGCAAGACTGCTAACCAACTCTGGGATGCACTGAAGCTGATGTATGAGGGGTCTGAGGAAGCCAAGGAGAACAAGAGGGATATCATGAAGCAGTAGTTTGAAAACTTCACCTACAAGATAGGTGAAACCATGACACAATAATACTTTAGGTATGTTAAGATTCTGGATACTCTATGGATGTTGGAATAAAACTGGAGAATAGGGACATAGTGAGGAAATTCATGTTCTCTCTTCCCAGATAATGGACTCACTACTGTGTGGCCATTAAGAGAACTGAGAACCTCTCTACCCTTACTCTCATAGAGCTGTATGGTATCCTTAGTGGGTGTCAGATGGAGATGAACCTACAAAATCCATCAAGCAACTCTTCCATCAACCATCAGTGTTTAGCCCTTCATGTGATAGAAAGGGATAGCATTGAACCATAGTATCATCTTATATGCTTCCCTAAAAACTCACAAAAGGATCCTTTCATCACCTTCCCTGAGACACCAAGGGAGAGCTATATCCAAGGAAGCCCATTCCAAGAGACAAGCTCTACACAAGCCTCTGTGTCTACTGATGAAAGTTCTGGCAACTTTCTCTTCACTCTTGAAGACCTGAACCGCATCCATCCGGATGATCTAGAGTACATGGAGATAGTTCAACAGATGGCTCATCTCACTCACAGAGCTAAGAAGTTCTACAAGAGGACAGGTAGAAAGCTTCCCAGTAATATGGCCAATGGAGAGTTTGGACTGGACAAAAGCAAAGTGAAGTGTTACAACTGTAACCAAATGGGCCACTTTGCTAGAGAGTGCAAGGCACCAAGGACAAATGGTGGCCAAGCACAAACCAGACCAAGCTACACTGTTGCAGCTCCAAGAACTGAGAAGCCAAGCCAGCCCAAACAACAAGCTGCTATTATTGTTGAAGAAGGAGGCTTTGACTGGAGCTTTTAGGTGAAAGATGCTTCTCCAAACCAAGCACTGATGGCTGATCATGAAGAAGCTAAGGTATTGGAACATCTTTGTACCCCTGAATACATTGGAAAAGGTAACATGTATAGGTCCTATAATTTAGAAGTGAGATCTGACCTTGAGTCCTTGAACATTTCAACTCCAAGCAAAAGCAAGTTTTCATCTCTGCTGGATTTGAAGTGGTAAAGACTGAGGACATAACCATGGACTCTAGTACTAGGACTTCTAGTTCATGTCCAAGTCATCCTGATTCAAAGAAGAAGGCTGATAAAATATGAACCACTACTGCACAGCTTGAACCATCTAGTTACAAGAGCAAGCCTCTTCCCAAAAAGAATGCTACATCATCTGAGAATATGAAAAAGGAAGTAGAGAGCTATCAGGCTTAGCCTCTCTTTCTCAAAAAACGATTCTCATTAGTATGCCAACTAAATGCATCATGTCTAGTAGTACTTCTCACTTTGCCAAGGATTGCATTTACAATCCCAAAAGTACTATCCACATGAACAAGAAGAAAACTTCTAAAAAGAAGAAGAAGAACATTGCTTTAGAAGGAAAATCTCTTCTTTTTGGAAGCTCAAAAGTGAAGAAAAAGATAAGTGAAAACTTACCTTCGGAAGAAATTTTGGTCTCGGAAGAAAGGAATGCTTCCGAAGTACTGAAGTCTGCTGCAGTGGATGCAAAAATTTCCGAAGGTCAAGTCTCCGAAACTTCCAAAGTTTTCAAAACATCCGAAGTTATCAAAACTTCTTAAGTGTTGAAGGCCAAGTCTAGTCTTCCAAAGATAGTGTGGAAGATAAAGGAAGGCCATGTGACTGAAAGTTCTTCATCAACAACATCAAATGATCCTCAAAACTTGCAAATAGGACCAATTACTATTGCATTATCTTCTGAAAAGCCCAAGACTAATGAGGCTTGGGTTTTCAAATCTAACTAACCAGCTCTTTTTGTGCAGGAACAGCTAAAGACTAAAGAAAATGTATGGATCACTAACAGTGGTTGTTCCAGGCACATGACAGGCAATGGCTCTTTGCTTTAAAACTTTGAAAGAATTGATGGTGGGCCAGTTGCTTTTGGAGGAGAATCTGGTGGTTACATTACTGGAAGGGTCATAAATAGTAAGCTCAGCATTAAAAAGGTAAACTCTATCAAGAAGCTTCGGTAAACTCTTCTAAGTGTATCCTAATTTTGTGATCAGAGGCATAACATGCTCTTTATAGAGCATAAGTGCATTGTTCTCAAACCCGGGGTGGTCATTCCTCAAGAGCATATCCTGCTCAGAGCCCCTAGGAAAGGGAACATGTACAAGATGGATTTGCAGGAAACATCCCCTTTAGGAGAAGTTTCTTGCTTTCTATCTAAGGCCAATAGTGATGAGTCTTTCCTTTGGAATAAAAGAATATTCCTTGAAAACTTTAAGAATATGAATAAACTAATTAAGAATGATTTGGTAACTGGAATGCCAAAGAAAGAGTTTACAAGTGATGATCATTGTGTTGCATGCCTAAAAGGGAAGCAACACAAGGTATCTCATAAGCCAAAGGAAATGAACTCCATCACTAAACCCCTACACTTATTACAATGGATCTCTTTGGCCTCACCAGTGTAATGAGTTTAGGAAGGAGTATTATTGCTCGGTGATTATAGATGACTTTACACGATATACTTAGGTCTTCTTCCTTTGAACTAAGGATGAGACCTTTGAGATCTTGAAGAGTTTCATTCTGAAAATTAAGAATTAATATAATCATAGGGTCAAGATCATAAGATGTGATCAAGGAACCAAATTTAAAAACCAAATCCTTGATGTATTTTGTGATGAAAAGTGTATTACAAGACAATATAGTGCTTCCAGGACTCCTCAGCAAAACGGTGTTGCTGAGAGGAGAAACAAGACACTTATTGAAGCTGTAAGAACCATATTGTCTGACTCTAAGCTGCCCATCACCTTTAGTAATTAAGACTCAGGGTAAGACTCCTTATGAACTATGGCACAAAAGGAGACCTTTCATATGTTTCCTCAAATCATTTGGATGTCGTTGCACCATCTTGAATACCAAAGATCAAATAACCAAATTTGATGAGAAATCAGATGATGGACACTTCATTGGATACTCTTCCCAAGCCAAGGATTATACAGTATACAATCTTAGAACCAGAGTAGTTGAGGAGTTAGCCAATGTGACCTTCAATGAGCACACACCCAGTGTGAAAGGTTCTAGTCCTGATTGGCTGTTTGATCTTGATTTAGTTACCAACTATTTTAACAAATCTTGTGAGAATGTTTTAGGATCTATAGGTATCTTATCAACAGGAGATTCTGATCCAAGATTTGAGCTAAGAAGACCAAGTGCACAAACTACTTCAGCTCCAGTGGTAACTAGCCCTGCAGTTGAAAATCCTGTCAGCACAACCATGACAAATTCTTTAGCTGACACATCTGAGGTGCCTATAAATTCCAGCACAGAGGCATAGAACTTAGATGAAGGATTTTCCAATATAGGAGGAGATGGAGGTGGTAATAGTGATCAAGAATTTCTTGATGCTGAAAATCACTCAATTAGAAGACAATATCAATGATGTAACACACTCATTGGATCAAGTATCACTTGATAAGTGTGCTGATGTGGTGGATGATTCTCAAACATGAAATCTGAATTTCATTAATTTAGATTTGTCCAAATAACTTGCTGTGATTCCTCAACTGAGAATCCATAAGTCCCATCCCACCACAAACATCATTGGAGATATTAAGATTGGGTGAGAACAAGAGGACAAATCCATGATAAAAATGTTTGTCTTCACTCTTGTTTCTTGTCCCAGATAGAGCCTAAGAAGATTGAAGAGGCTTTGAAAGATAGAAGTTGGGTTGAAGCAATGCAAGAGGAGCTGCTTTAATTCAAGAGACAGAAGGTTTGGAATCTATATCCTCTTCCTCAAGGGAAGACTACCATAGGTACCAAGAGGGTATTTAGAAACAAGAAGGATGATAGAGGACTTGTCATCAAGAAGAAGGCAAGATTAGTTGTTCAAGGATACACACAAGAAGAAGGGATTGACTACACATATGTTTTTGCTCCTGTAGCAAGACTTGAAGCTGTTAGGATATTCCTAGCTTTTACGGCATCCAAGGATTTTAAGGTCTACCAACTTGATGTCAAGCGTGCCTTCTTATATGGGGTGATTGATGAGGAAGTGTATGTCAAACAACCACTTGGCTTTGTAGACCCAGATCATCCTGATTATGTCTGCAAGCTTGACAAAGCTCTCTATATGCTGCATCAAGCTCTAAGAAAGTGGTATGAGACACTATCATAGTATCTCTATAAGCATGGATACAAGAGAGGTACTATTGATGGAACACTCTTCATCAAAGAAATAGAAAATGACTTGATGCTAATTTAAATTTATGAAGATGACATTATCTTTAGGTCAACTAATCTAAAGCTCTGCAAAGACTTTGAAAAGCTGATGAGGAGTAGATTTGAAATAAGTGTTATAGGGGAACTCAATTTCTTTCTAGGAATTGAATGAAGCAGGTTGACAATGGCATCTTCATAAATCAGTCAAAATATGTGCAATACATACTTACTAGATTTCATCTGAGTGAGTGTAAGGTTTCTAAGGCACCCATAGCCAGAAACCACTCTCTAGGACCAGATCTTGAGGGGGAGTGCGTTGATGAACATCTATACAAGGCTATGATTTGGTCTCTTATGTACCTCACAGCCAGCTGGCCTGATATCATGTTTGCTACATGTATTTGTGCATGATATCAAGCCAACCCCAAGATGTCACACCTGGTTGCTGTCAAGAGAATTCTCAGATACCTCAAAGGTGCTCCCAAACTAGGACTTTGTTATCCAAAGTATTCTAATTTCAATCTGTATGCCTATATAGATAGTGACTATGATGGCTTCAATATGACTGCAAAGTCTACATCTGGGGGATGTCAATTCCTTGTTGGAAGGATAGTCTCATGGCAATGCAAGAAACAAACCCTGTGTGTCTTCATTAACTGCTGAAGCTAAATACATTGCTGTTACAAGCTGCTGTGCTCAAGTGCTTTGGATTCAAAATCAGATGCTGGGCTATGGATTCAATTTCAAGGAGACTCCCATCCATATATACAATAACAGTGCTATCTTTATCACAAAGAATCCTATGTTGCACTCAAAGACAAAACACATTAACATCATATATCATTTGATTAGAGATAATTTTGAAAAAAGATTGATAAAACTGGTCAAAGTTAACACAAATAAATAATATGTTTATCTTTCACAAAAGCCTTTGATGAGCAGAGATTTAAGTATCTTGTATCAGCTATTGGGACGATTAACTTTGAGTAGATTTGTTCTTAAACTAAACTCAAGATTATTTTTAATATGTGTCTTAAGTTGTCACCATATAAGCCCAGTTTATTTTGGAAGGAACTTTTCAAAATGATATTCTTTAAAATATTAAAAATTTTTGGATATGTTTTCTTTCGGAGGACATCAAATTGTCTTCGGAAGAAAGTTATGTCTTCAAAACAATTAACTACTTCTGAGAAATTAACCTTTGGAAGAAACTCAGATATATCTTCCGAAGCTTATATTTTTCACCAAGTACTTATATGTATTTAAGCACTATTTTCTTCCGAAAGCAATTAAGTCTCAAAAGCTTTATTGGCTTCGGAAGCAAAATTTCTGATATTTGTCACCAAGTACTTATCATTGAATAAAATTTCTGATATTTGATATCTTCCAAAGCAAAATTTATCTAGGAAGTAAAAATACTTAAGTAATTTTCTTCCGAAGCAAATTCTTGAAAAGCTAAGGAGTATCTTCGGAAGCCAAATTGGCTTCGGAAGTTTCTCTCAAACCTTTTGAAGACAAATTACCTTCAGAAGATTTTAGACTTCCAAGAAAACTACTTTTTAGGCACTTTTTCAGAGGTTGGACTGACATCCGGATTTCAAAGTTTATCCTTTTACATTAACTTTGTCTCAAATACAATCTATATAAATATACTTTTAACGGTTCCTTCTCTTTCACTTTCTTCTTCATCTGCAAAAGTTCATAACTTAAATTCACCCACAAACCGCCTTTGTTCTTATCTTTCTTCACTTATAAGCTACTCAAAAATGGCCAACCCTGATCCCCAAAACCAACCCAATTTTTCCATGCAGTTACACAGGCAACACAACCAAGTTGCTCTGTTATCATCTGAGAAAGATCCAGGTTTCCCAGGAATTTACCGCTTCTTGTCTCTTTCAAACTACCTCAACGCACTTACTATTGACCCTCCCTTATATAAAGATCAACTTTTAGAGTTCTGGAGGACCTGCCAAAGTGAAAAGACACTGACTGCCATAGTGCAGAGGAAGACAATTTTTGTTACTCCAACCACCATCAACACTCATCTTAGGCTGGATGATGAAGAAGATGATTTGTCCTTCCCCAAATCTGCTGTAAATAACTCATTCCGGTAGATGGGTGATGAAAGGGACTACTCAGTAAGAACATTCAAAAAGGGTAAGGTTTCCTCCAAATGGAAGTACCTCCTCCATATGGTCATCCATTCCTTGTCCAACAAACATAGTGGTTGGGACCAAATTCCTGAGGACTTATGTTACATAGTCAATGGAATGGTTCAAGTGGTCAAGTTTAGGTACTCTCAATTTGTTTATACAAACCTACTTGCTAACTTGGACTCGTTTGAGTATTACATGTTCCCTAGATATGTTCAACACATTCTTAACTGTGAATTGGGCTCAAAGTTAAGGGGAACAGGTAACATTCATAAACTAAGACAGATGAAGCCTGATATCTTTAAGACAATGAGAAACTCCATTGTTCGCTTCTCAGGGGTAGAAACAGCCCTAGTCCCTAAAATATTAGAGCTTATTGCTCAAGGTTACAACTTGGCAACACCAGCCAATGTTGAACCCACACCTTCTACATCTGCACCATCCTCACAGCCATAAATCACCATCACCTACCAAAGAATATCCAAACAAACCCTTTCTTAGTCTACTCAGGTTGAGCATGCCCCCAAATCATCAACCAAGTAGGAAGAAATGGACACTAGAGCTCCCACTTCTCTAGAAGAGCAGACCACTCCCATTACTTCTCTGATTAGTGCTGAGATTCCTCATGCTCAGTCTGATGAGCTCATTACTCCGGCCTTAAGCCTTCACTCTGAGTCTCAAAACTCTAGTGATCAACCTTTAGGGGAAAGTTACCATCCCCAGCCTTTAGATCTCAACCAACCAATCCTAAACCTTGAATTCTATGATGATGAAGATATGGGCTTTAGTGAGTACCATGGGTCTCTCTTCTCCAACCCTACACAAAGAAAGATGAGTGCTTCTGAATAACCCATATCTAGCCCATATCATCCACCCACAACCGAGGTAGACCACCCTGAACATGTTCAGGAGGTCCATATGGAAGATGCTCTCACTTCTACAAGTGATTACATGATTAAGACCTAAACCATGGCAACCCAGCTCATTGACCCTTCTCTTGAAGCTGTTATGGTGCAGGGAAAATCCAGCAGCCAAGAAACTCTAGCTAGTGATGAGGAAGAAGACTTTGGTACTCTTCTCTCATCCCCTATGATTCTTCTGATGAAGTTGAGGGGAGTCTGCAACTAAAAGTGCAAATACTGTTAAAAACATGCAACTATTTAGTTTCAAAGGTGAGTCACCTAGAATTTCAGGTAGCTACCTTACAAAGAAGGGTCAATGACTAGCAACTTGAGATCACCGATCTCAAGGGAAAGTTAGCTGAGAGACCCATCCAGACGACTCAACCACGCCTATAAGAACCTGTGGATGTGGTGGACCTAACCCTTAGCTCCTTTGTGCAAGAGGGTGATGCTACCAAAAAGGGAGAGAAAGTCCTACCTACAATCACAAAACCTAGGAGTTCCTCTCAGAGTATGGACATGGAGGACTCACCACCCTCACTTGCAGTTATCCATACTTAACAACCTCCTCAGGTCCAGATTGACATGGACTCACTCATTCAAAGCTTGTTTGAAGAGGGTATACCAAGGGCAATGCCTACTCCATCTCACCCTGCTGAGAATCCAATAGTGAAAAGGAGGTATGATGCTGAAAGGAGAGACTTGGTAATCTCTAGGTCTCAAGAACAACAAGAAGTCTTCAACATCTACAACCTGAGATACTCTGAGAGCACCTATTTAGTTGACCTCCCATTTGCCAAACCAAGTCAAAAAAGGCAAGCTGTAAGGTTAGCTGATAGGATTCAATAAAGGGTGCTTGAAGAGTTCAAGTTGAGATCCAAATTATATAGACAAAGGCTCGCAGGTAAGACTATTGGTCAACTAGATGCTAAGGTACACCCTAAGATTCGCTTCAAAGGGGAAACCTGGATGAAGGCCCAGTAGTTGAGCCTATGAACCTTGAGACAGGAACTACTTCAACACCCATTACCCTCAGTGAGGCACCAGCTGGTGAAGGTGTCTCACAGCCTCTCTTTGGCCAGAGCTCAAATGCAGAACTAAGCAATATAGGCCAAAGCTCTCTCCACCCTAAGTCATATAGGCCTGGGAATGACAAAGGGAAGAGGAAAATAACCTCTGAGGAGATTAAGGAAGAGAAGAGAGAGAGGAAGAGGAAGGCAAGGTGAGAGAGTTAAGTGGGACCCCTGGCTTCATGGAAGAAGCAAACAGGGCTGCCCCCAGGCCAAGCACTCAAGATGATGAGTTAAAGGTAGCCAAATTAAACTTTCTAGCATCTAGGAACTATAATGTTGATGAACTCATCTCTCTCCTTGGATGAACTAAATGAACTGGCTGACAGGGAAGTGATGATCTAGAATAGGTTGCACTCACCATTGTTATTATGTTTATTTTGTTCATTAATGTAATAGGATGAATGTTAGCTTACTTAGTTTTCGTATTTTGTATTTTGTAGTTTTGGGCCCATCAAAACTAGGAGCGAAACTAAGTTTCGCTCGTAGTCAGCTGATCTGGTTCACCTGGCGAAACTGTGTTTTGTCGCCAGATGAAACTAGGTTATGGTCAAGACAGTTTCACTGTCCAGCGAAACAGTCAGCGAATCTACAGTCTGCTTATATATTGAAAGTTTCATTCATTGTAAGGCATTTTTTGCAAACCGTAATAGTGAAATATTATTATTGCATTTCTGTGTATTCTGCCGGAAGCTTATTGTAAACCTTTGTTTCATTTTCTTTGTATGAGTTTGGAGATTATTGAAAATATTTGAAACTTGTTCATTGTGTTATTAATAGAGTTGTGTTGATTCAGTGGGATTTCTATGTATTATGAATCATTTGCACCGACTATCGATCATATGTACCAATAATATGGTATCAGAGCCTTAGTGCTCTTGATTTGTTGAGTTTTTTATGGGTCTTTAGCGAAAACACTATTCCATTCATTTTGAATCTTATCCTTGTGTTTTTGATGTGGAAATCGACTGAAAATCATCTGGTATTTGTATAGGAAGCTATCCAAATCATTCAATCATAAATTCATTGTGATTTGAGTGAATTCTGATCAATTTAGTATTTGAAAAGGGCAATAGTTTCATCGAGCGAAACTGTTGTTAATCTAGCAAAACTACTGCTGCTCCAGCGAAACTACCAAATTTGTGATTCCAGAAATTGATCTTTGTTACTCAGCGAAAGTACCTCATTTTGAACAAAAGTTCACCTCCTTTGATTCCCAAAACAAGCAAAAGTGCTGCCGAAATTATCCTCAGAGTGAAAGTTCTACTAGTTTCAGCGAATCTGTTGCCGAAACTAGAGTTTCCCAGCACGCATCTGTTCGAGCAAAACTATTGTCGAGGCTGCTAGCGAAAAAAGAATGAAAGTGCCAGCGAAAGTAGCAGCGAAATTAGAGATATCTAGCGAAATTAGAGGTGTTTAGCGAAATTACCTTCTGGTTTGAAAATGACAACAACCAATATCACCTTGTCTAACTTGGAAAGTGTAGCACCGAATAGGCCACCGAGGCTTATCAATTGAGACAATTTTGAATATTGGAAATGTTGTTTGAAAACCTTCTTCTAATACACCGATCACAACCAATGGGAATCAATCATCAATGGTCCACATACTCCTACCGTCACAGTTGGTCAAACTACTTCACCAAACACTGATCCATCAACCTTAACTGAAAGTGATCTTAAGTTAATCGATCGTGATCAGAAAGCATTCAGAGCTTTAACTCTATGTTTATCTCAAGACATCTACAACCATTTTGCCAAACACAAGAATACAAAATCCTTGTATGATTGTTTGTGCGAGTTTTATGATGGTAATGAAGAGTTGAAAAAGGACAAGAAAGCCCAAGCAGAAAAAGAGTTTAATTCATTTGTTGGACACAAAAATGAAAGCTTTACTGATCTTACTAATCGATTTCTGTCTGTTTCAAACAACTTGAAGAAATATGATGAACAGTTTTGTAATCACGAACAAGTCGCAAAACTCTTGGTCTCTCTTCTACCGCAATGGAGCTTGCAAGTCAGACTGTTGAAGCAGAAAGAAACTTTGCTGATTATAAACTTATGGATGTGATCAACAAACTGAAGTCATTTGATTTGGACATGAAAAGGAGAGAATACAATCAATCAATGCTGCCAGCTACAGTCCATCCACAAAATACTGCATTGATTCATCCGCTACAAACTATTCAATGTATGGTGCAGCTTATGGTGGGTCTTCTAGATGTGGCATGTCAGACAAATCTAGTAGTGGACTATCAAGTGTTGGTTCAACGTCAAAGGCATCAGTCACTACTCAAGTTCCTTCAGACACAATGGCACTGTTTGGAATGTTTGTACATAGTTATGAAGCTTTGGTTGCAGGGGAGTTGAAAGGAAAATGAATGACTATGGAGGATATGTATCAGGTGGACCCTGATGACTTGGAAGAAACTGATATCCAGTGGAAGATGGCAATGCTCACATTGCGTGCAAGGAGGTTTATGGAAAGAACAGGAAGGAAAAACTTTGGCAATCAAAATCAAAACTCAAAACTTGGATTTGATAAGTCCAAATTGAGATGTTTCAACTGCAAACAATTAGGCCACTTCAAAAGAGAATGTCCATCTCCAATCATCACTGAACCGGGAACTTCAAGAACTTCAAAAGTCATTCCGATCAGTGACAAAGAAGAAGCCAAGCCAAAGAAAGAGACAGCACTAATCTCAAACTTTGATTAGAGCGCTGAAATCAAAGAAACTAAAGAAGAAATCAATCATGCTCTGGTGGCTGAGGTGGTTGTTAGTGATGTGGATTTAATTGAAGATTTTGAACCTTTCAGGGAGTTCAGGAGTGAAATTCAAGAGGAATCGGTTTGTGAAGATGGGGTGTAACATGTTCAAGTTCATGAGGAAAAGGTTGTTGAGGTTGGTGAAGAGAAGGGATGTTGTGAAGCTGTTAAGGAAAGGTGACAGTTTGTGAAGCTGCTGAAGTCGGGAAACTACAAGAAGTTGAAGCAAGTAAAGTGAAGCTAGAGGTTGGTGATCAATGAGAGGAAGAGGGAAGTCAGGCTGAGGAAGCAAGGAAGAAAGTCATGGAGGAGGAAGAATAGAAAATGAACACACCCTTCTGTCAATGCGAAAAAGTCCTAGCTGCTGAAAAAGTAGTTATGGGACTTCTTTATGAGGTAATCCAAGACATGTGTTCTCCTTCATGCAAAATTCATTTATTCAGGGTTTATAAAGATAACAGGTTATTATTAGAAAATGAAAAGGAATTAAAACAAATTAACAAAAAACTTAAAACAAATGAGTCAAAATATTTTGTCAAGTTAAATGAAGCTTTAAAGAAAAACGAGCATTTAAAAAGAAATCTTTTGGAAAGAAATGTTGAAATAAATACTTTAACAGAACGTGTGGCACTTGCTGAATTTGAAACAAGCAAATTAAATACCAAACTTGAAAAGTGGACAATCTCTAGGATGAAACATGAGGATCTCTGAAATAAACAATGGGGGGCTAGAATTAAGGCTGGTTTGGGAAGCAAAGAAACCACTCATGTTTATCCTCCTCCGAGTACTTATTATTATTCTCCTATGCCTACACCTCATCCAACTAATGAATTAATTCAAAAAGATACTAACAGTTTGTATGCAGGTTTAGAAGGGGTAAATCATAAGGAGATTCACGAGGAGTATGATTATGGTGCAAGTAGTGGTCTGGGCAGTTCTAGTATTAGCATTTCTGATTCCAAAAAGTCTTCAATAGATAATAGTTTAAGTAGATTTGTTTCCTAAAAGTCTATTACAGACAATGGCATGTGTAGTTCCAGCTCTAGTCCAGCTTGTTTATCTTCAGATGTTTATGAATCAAATCATGATGTTTCAAATGCTTGTGTTAATAGAAATGATGCTTGTTCAAGTAAAGCTTCAGACAAACAAACAAAATTAAATTGTTTTGAAAAGTTTTTCTTTCATCCAATTCCATCTTTTACACCAATTCGGATTTCTAACCTAAAAAGCAGGAGACAACTTCTTCATATGTCAGTCATATTAATGTAAATGAATCAGAACCTGCTAAAACTAAGGATACTAAAGAAAAAACAAAAGAAGCATATGACTCTTATAGCGATTCTGATTCACATATGTTTGAATGTGAGGAAGAGATATTAATAGATTAAGCTCCTGTCTTAAAATATAAGAAGAAATGTTTAAAATCTAAGTGTTTTAGATGTGGAAAGGAAGATCATGTAATTAAACATTGCCCTGAGTATGTTAGGAGAAACATAAATAATAGTTCATTAAGAAGTAGATTAAATCATTTCATAAATACTTTTTTCTGTAAAAATCTTCTATGCCGAGACCTAAGTTAGTCACGAATTGGGTCTCAATTTCCAAATCTTAATAATTTTTGTTCAAATGCCAGGATCATTCCAAAAATGCTATCAATAGCTTTTGGCACGTTGATAGCGGATGTTCCAGGCATATGACCGGGTTGAAGGACCTACTTAAAAATTATTGCGTAATAAATGGAGGATATGTTGCTTTTGCTGGAGACAAGAAAGGAGGAAAAATGATCGTTCAAGGGGAAGTATCAAATGGTTTGTTGACTCTGGAAAAAGTAAACTATGTTCCAGAGCTGGCATTCAATCTTAAGTGTATCATAAATCTGTGATAAAGATATTCCGGTGTTGTTTATGTCCAACGAATGCTTGTTTCTTAAACTAGAGTTTATTATCCCAGAGGATTTAGTGATCATGCTTGCTCCAAGGAAGAATGATACCTATCTACTGGATATGGGATCAAAAGAATCCACCTCAACCGTGACATGTCTCCTGTCAAAAGCTTCATCTTCTAAATCCTTCTTATGGCATAGACGATTAGGACATGTTAATTTTAAAAATATTAATAAGTTGGTTAAGAACAATCTTGTGAGGGGGCTACCACTTAAAGAATTTTCAGTGGTAGAAAAGTGTATGGCTTGTGCTCAAGGAAAACAACACAAAAGGCCACACAAGCTTAAGCTTGAAAAATACTATTTCAAAACCCTTGAACTGTTACATACAGACTTATTTGGTCCTATTAGTGTTAAATTTATTACTAAGAAACCTTATTGTTTGGTTGTTACAGATGATTATTTAAGATATTCTTGGGTAGGATTTCTGGCACACAAGGGAGACACCGCTGAAGAGTTGCAGAAGCTGATCCTCTCAATTGAAACCATCAATAAAAGGAAGGTTATGGCCATCAAAAGTGACAATGGAACTGAATTCAGAAACCGTATCTTTGACTCATTCTATGCAAGCAAAGGGATTCTCAGATAGTTCAGTGCTGCTAGGACACCTCAATAAAACAGTGTTGCTGAAAGGAAGAATCAGACCCTTATTGAAGCAGCAAGAACTATGTTGACTGAGTTAAAGCTTCCAATCATTTTCTGGGCAGAAGCAGTCAACTGTGCATCCTATGTACTAAACAGGGTTCTTATTGTGAAAGATAAGATGAAGACTCCTTATGAGCTTCTTCGTAAAAGGAAACCCTTGATTGACTTCTTTCATCCGTTTGGTTGCACATGTACTTTGCTGAATACTCAAGCACATAAGTCAAAGTTTGGTACAGTCTCTGATGAATGTTTCTTTGTTGGCTATTCCACCTCACAAAAGGCATATCGAGTGTACAACAAAAGAATGCGTATTGTGCAGCAATCCTTTTATGTTTATTGGCAAGAGTCTAATTCACCAAACATGGGATCAGAACCGGAATGGTTTTATAACTCCAACACTATCTTCAAATCATTCAATCTTTCAATTTTTGACGATGATGTCATTCCTTAAACCAATATGCAAATCATTCCTCCACCTGAACCTCTTTCATAACTTCCAATTGACCCTCCATCTCCACCTCCATTTGATGTTCCACCTACACCTCCTACACCTCCACCACAACCAATTCCTCCATCACAACCAATTCCTCCATCACAACTAATTTCCCCTTCACAACCATCACAAACCGCATCTTCATCTCAATCCAATTCATTAACCCTTAACACCAACTTCAAAACCTTAAAAGATCACCCACATAATTACATTTATACAGGGCTATGATTGGGTCTCTTATGTACCTCACTACCAGCAGGCCTGATATCATGTTTGCTATAAGTATTTGTGCAAGATATCAAGCCAACCTCAGGATGTCACACCTGGCTGCTGTCAAGAGAATTCTTAGATATCTCAAGGGTGCTCCCAAATTAGGCCTTTGGTATCCAAAGAATTCTAACTTCAATCTGTATGCATATACAGATAGTGACTATGGTAGCTGCAATATGACTACAAAGTCAACATCTAGGGGATTTTAATTTCTAGGTGGAAGGATAGTCTTATGGCAATGCAAGAAACAATCCTTTGTATCTGCATCAACTACTAAAGCTGAATACATTATTGCTGCAGGCTACTATGCTTAAGTGCATTGGATTCAGAATCAGATGCTAGATTATGGATTCAACTTCAAGGAGACTCCCATCCAAATAGACAGCAACAGTGCTATCTCTATTATAGAGAATCCTGTATAGCACTTAAAGACAAAGCACATCAATATCAAGTATCATTTAATTAGAGATAATTTTGAAAAGGGATTGATAAAACTAGTCAAAGTTAACACAAATAAATAATATGATGATCTGTTCACAAATAAAACTAGTTAAAGATTTTTGGGAAGTTTTTATCAAATCTTCTGAAGACAAATTACCTTCGGAAGATTTAAACTTCCCAAAAACTAACTTTTTGGGCACTTTTTTAAAAGTGAGACCAACATCCGGATTTCAAAGTTTATCTGCTTGCATTAACTTTGTATCAAATCCATATCATATATATATTTGTATAACGGTTCCCCCCTTTCACTATTCTCCTTTATCTGAAAGATTCAAACCCTAAACTCAAGCACAAACCGACCTTGTTCTTACCTTCCTTCATCACAAAGCTACTCAAAATGGCCAACCCTGATCCTCAAAACCCTCTAGATTTTGCCATGCACTTAAACAGGCAAAATAATCAAGTTGCTCTGTTGTCGTTTGAGAAAGATCCTTGTTTCTCAGACATTTGTTGCTTCTTATCTCTAACCAAATACCTCACCACCCTCACAATCAACCCTCCATTATATGACGATCAACTTTTGGGGTTCTAGAGGACCTGCCAAGAGGTCATCTTGGACAGTGGGAAGGCACTGTCTGCCATAGTGCAGGGGAGGACAGTATTCATCACTCCAGCCACGATCAACACCCATCTAAGGCTAGATGATGAAGAGGGTGACTTGTCTTTCCCTAAGTCTATTGTTAATGACTCGTTCCGGCAGATGGGCTATGAATGGGGCTACTCAGTAAGAACTTTTAATAAAGGTAAGGTGTCACACATGTGGAAGTATCTCCTCCATGTGGTCATCCACTCCCTTTCAAACAAACATGGAGGAGATGATCAAATTCCTAAAGACCTTTCCTACATAGTCCATGGAATGGTTCAAGGGCTCAAGTTCAGGTATTCTCAATTTGTATGTAGAAATTTGCTTGCAAACTTGGACTCCTTAGAATATTATATGTTTCTTAGATATGTTCAATACATTCTTAACTGTGAACTGGGCTCACAATTAAGGGGAACAGGTAACATTCTTAAATTAGAACAGATGAAGCACGATATCTTCAAGACAATAAGAAAGCCAACTGTTGGCTTCTCACGGGTTGAAACAGCCCTAGTCCCAAAAATGTTAAAGCTAATTGCTTAAGGTGACAACTTGGAAGCACCACATCTGCAACCCCCACACAGCCACAAATCACCATCACCTACCAAAGAAAATCCAAACGAACCCTAGCTCTGTCTACTCATGTTGAGCAGGCCCCCAAATCACCAACCATGCAGGTAGAAGTGGACACTAAAGCTCCCACTTCTCCTATTGGCTTCTCTAGTGATCAACCTTCAGGGGAAAGCTACCATCCCCAGCCGCTTGATCTCAACCAACCAATTCCTAACCTTGAATTCTATGATGATAAACATATAGGTTTCAGTGAGTACCATGAATCTCTCTTCTCCACCCCTGCTCAAAGAGAGAGGAGTGCTCCTGCATCACCTATATCTAGCCCATATTATCCACCCATAACTGAGGTGGACCTCTCTGAACCTGTTTAGGAGGCTCATATGGAAGAGGCTCTTACTTTTGTAAGTGATTACATCATTCAGACGTCAACCATGAAACCTAGCACATTGTCGATTCTCTTGTAGATGTCAGCGTGTAGGGGGAAAACCAGCAGTCAAGAAACTAAAGCTGGTGATGAGGAAGAAGACCTTGGTTCTATTCTCTCATCCCCCAGTGATTCTTCTGATAAAGATGAGGGGAGTATGCAACTAAAAGTGCACAAACTAACCAAACTCTACACCTATTTAGTTTCAAAGGTTAGTCACCTAGAATCTTAGGTGACTATCTTAAAAAGAAGGGTCAATGACCAACAACTTGATATCACCGATCTCAAGGGCAAGTTAGCTGAGAGACCCATACAGAGGACTCAACCAGGCCCACAGGAACCTGTGGATGACCTAACTCCTAGCTCCCTTGTGCAAGAGGGTGATGCTACCAAAAAGCGGGAGAAAGTCTTACTTACAATCACAAAACCTGGGAGTTCCTCTCAGAGTATGGACAGGGAGGACTCACCACCCTCACTTGCAGTTGTCCATACTCAACAACCTCCTCATGTTTACATTAATGTGGACTCTCTCATTCAAAGTTTGTTTGAGGAGGGTATATCAAGGGCTATGCTTACTCCATCTCACCCTGCTGAAAACCCAATAGTGAGATGGAGGTATGATGATCAAAGGAGAGCCATAGTAATCACTAGGTCTCAGGGTCAACAAGAGATTTTTAACTTCTATAACCTGAGATACTATGAGAGTACTTATCTAGTTGACCTTCCACTTACCAACCCAAGTCAAAACAGGCCAGCTGCAAGGTTAGCTGATAGGATTCAACAAAGGGTGATTAAAGAGTTCAAGCTGAGAACAAGACCATATAGACAGAGGCTAGCAGCTAAGTCTGTTGGTCAACTGGATGTTGAGGTGGACCCCAAGATTAGCTTTGAAGGGGAAACCTTGGCTGAAGGCCTAGCAGTTGAGCCTGTGAACCTTGAGACAGGAGCTGCTTCAACACCCTCAACACCCATTACCCTCAGTGAGGCACCAGCTAGTGAAGGTGTCTCAGAGCCACTCTTTGGCCAGAGCTTAAGTGTAGAACCAAGCAATAAAGGCCAAAGTTCTCTCCAACGTGAGTCACACAGGCCTGTGAGTGACAAAGATAAAAGGAAGATGTCTCCTGAGGAGATTGAGGAGGAGAAAGGAGAGAGGAATAGGAAGGCAAGAGGAGAGAGTTCAAGTAGGATTGTTGGGTTCATGGAAGCTGCAATTAGGGCTGCCCCCAAGCCAAGCACTTAAGATGATCAGTTAAGGAGATCCAGAT
Source organism: Flaveria sonorensis (assembly GCA_025506505.1). Lineage (NCBI taxonomy): Eukaryota > Viridiplantae > Streptophyta > Magnoliopsida > Asterales > Asteraceae > Flaveria > Flaveria sonorensis. Next base: position 44,348,557 of record CM046428.1, read on the forward strand.
TAAACTATTTGGGGTCCAAAAACTACAACATTGATGAACTCATCTCTCTCCCCTTAGAGAATCAAGTGAACTGGCAGACATGGAAGTGTCAAAGGAGAGGAAAGAAGCTAACGATGCAGAATTGCACCTCAAGATCAAAGAAGAAAGGAGGAGAAAAAGACTCTACAAAGCTCCTACCCTCTCCCCAGTTTAGGAAAGCCCTGAGACAAAGGCTGTGGCTGCTAAACAATAAACTCAGGAAGGTAGAGAACAAGATAGACAAAACATGATCACCTACCTGAGTGCCATAGGCCTCTATCAGGCATGAGACCATCTTCCCTTGCCATATGACCACATTGAGTTTGATTACCTTAAGCAGCTTGAGCTACAAATGCCAAAAGAGCAAAAGGCTACAAAGAGGAAGATAAGGGAAGAGGCTGCAAAGTCAAGAGCCACCATTAAAGCAAACTTGAAGAAATCTGCTGACAGACAGAAGATAGTGAGCTTCTTGAAGCTATATGGATTTTTCGGAAGAAGACTTAGTCCAATGTCTCTATCCATCATGGATGAGCACATTAGAATGATCAAGCAGAAGATCAAGAGGGGTGAGCTGGTTGACTTACATTCTCTACCAACTCAGCCTGCACCTGAAGCTGAGGTCAAGGTTAAACCATAAGAGACAACACAACCTGGATCTAGTGCTGCATCACAGCCAGCTTCATCTTCTGATCCATAGCAGGGTCCTGATGCTACCCCTTCAGACCTGTGAAGGACAATGACCCAACTTAGGAAGACAAACAAGAGCAATCTGGTACTGCAAGCCGGTCTCCTTAGTTAAAATAAAGAAAGAATAAAAGGTTGGCCATTAGAAGGGATAAGAGGAAGAAGAAGAAGTCCAAGGCATCCACCTCAACACCTCATAATGGGTAAAAACATCTTTAGGGTGATAAAGAAGAGGCTGGTCATCCCATTCCTATTCAAGTTGAGCCTCTTGCTGCTGAGAGACCGATTGTGACTTGGATGTTTGCAACCAATCCAGATAGATGGTATGTCACTAGACATCAAGGAGGTCAAGACCTGTACTTCTAGCAAAACCTACTTGACCTCCCTTTGCATGATCTCTATGACATGAGGAGATACTTTGAGAGTCTGAGGAATCCTGACCAGCTGTTGATCAAAGGGATGGTCTTGATTCTGATGAGGACTATCAACATATGCAAATAAAGAATCAAAGGTCTTTTTAGTTTTGGTAGCATCAGCCTAGGGGAGTTTGTAAGGAATATACTTAGAGGCTGATGCAACCAAAGAACAACCAAAAGCTCTCAGCATGCAAAAATGAAGTACAAGGAAGTTACTTCGGAAGATTTAATACAACTCAGTGAATTATGCTAAGTGTCAAATCTTCCGAAGCCAAAAGATCATATCATTCAAAGCCAAATATAAAGTCCTCCGAAGATTCAAGGACAAAGTCTTCCGAAGCAAAAGACTAATTTCTTCTAAAGATAGAGAAGACATGCTTTCCCTGAATCACATTTTGTCAAAAGCTGAACCACTTTCCCCTGCCACTTCTGATGACTCACCAACTTATATGAGTTTGTGAAAAGTGCATGCTTATATCAACTATAGATTAAGGTCTTTTGTTTGTAACTTTCCAACTATGTACTTTTATCCTTTTTGTAATAGATAAGGATGTGAGCTATGGCATGTCATAGTCACTAGTCAAAAGGCAATCTGCCTTTTGACTCTACATTGATCTTGTTATCTAGATTAGTGTTTCCATCTAGCCTTCAAAGTATGGCTGACTATAGGATGTAGTACAAAGTGTCTCAAGTACTTGTATCTTTAGGTATGCTTTGTAACACTCGTAAGAACTTGAGAGTAATATACATCATTCTTGAAAACTATATTTGTATGTCCTTGTTCTCTTGCTTGTGTTGTTTGTATCATCTAACCGGTTTCCTATTTGATCTACTAAGTGTTTCATATCTCTCCACCTTATGAAACTGTTACATTGATCACCCATCAATGATCCTGCCATAGCACATATAACATAATTGTATGACTAAAACTGACTAAAACTAAAACATAAGACATATAATATAATACGTATAACTAAAAAAAATTAAACATAACACATATAACAGAGTACGCATAACTAAAAAATTAAACATAACAATATAAATAATGGAATATAACACATATAACTCAAACATAACGTTAGAAAATTAAAATCAAGCATAACCCATATAACTAAACATCACACCTATAAAAATTAATAGTAAGATAAGACAAAACTTGAAATCATGGCTATATGAAATTTAATAGCATCTAATAAAATACTATTTATATCGTGCTATTTTGTACATATGTTATGCTACTTTGCACATATGTATTATGCTAATTGTTTGAAAATACGTAAATATTTTGTGTTGTGTTTTGATGAATATATTTGATAAATATTATAAATATTAGTGTTACAACTTTAATATATTAATCATATATGACTATCATTAAAAAAATAATACATAAATAAATTGTAGCATGATTTTAGTAATTTTCATAAACAACCTGATTTCTATATGACAATTATACTTGTGATAAAGAATTAACACATATGACATGTGGCGTAATCATGTTGGTTCCTATATTATATATATATATATATATATGATAGGGTTATCTTAAGAAACACCATTTTTTGTGAGAACTCTAGAAACCAATATTAGTCACACATTTAAATCACATGCAAATAACATGCTAATTTCACCTTTATTTTTAAAAAGTTCATAACTTGTTTTCAAGACATTTTTTTTTTCAAAAAAAAATCACCATTAATTTCAGTATTTTTTATCTTTTCAACGCCTACCATATTGATATACTTTTTATAAAAAAATCATCTACCCGTTATTTACACATGTGTAAATTAGTCATTATATACATGTAAATCCTTTTTTACACATGTGTAATTCCAGGTATTACATATGTGTAAAATGACGTTCCTAAAAATGAGATTTTTATTTTATTTTTTAAAATGAGGGAAACACTTTGTGTTTTTACTTTTTTTATTTTTTGTAATTTTTTGTTTTATAATTTTTTTGTTAATTACCATTTTGTCTTTGAAAACTAGTGACTCACATTGGTTCCTAGAGTTCTCACAAAAAAGGGAGTTCTTATTTGATAACTCCCCTATATATAGGGTTTGGTTATTATGAGAACCGTTCATTTATGTAAGAACTCTTTAACTCAATCTTAACCATAGATCAACAAATAAATGAATAAAATTTTCCAAATATTTTTTCAATATAAAAGGGCATAAAAGTCATTTAACAAATTTACCAAAATTCAGATTTAACAAGAACATGACAAGTGTTATCCATATATCCCCCTATTTCTTTTTTCTTTATATTTAAAAACTTTACCCCTTTTTATTTAAACACTCGTAACTTTTTTATAAATTGTAATATTTTTATAAAAATTACACTATTAAACTCATCATATTTTTCTCTTTAATTCTATTATAGTATTGCAAAAAAAAGTTTCAACCGTACATAGTTACATCATATTACAATGTTAAACTGTTGTACCATGTAGCAATACTATAACAAAAACAACAAGTTATAATGTTAATTCCCATGTAATCTTGCAAACAACATTAGATCATATAATCTTGCACTACTGTATCAAACTTTTGCACCCGATATTACACCACTCCAACTAATAATAACATCCATATTATGACAACCTAACAATCAAACGGCATTACACCATGTTATACTAATGTAATCTTTAGCAAAGTGGTAACAAAAACATCAGTTACACTATTAAATACATGATATTACACCACTCAAACTAAAAGTCGCACAATCATTACAACAACCAACCGACATTACATCAATGTAAACCGATGTAAACCAATATTAACCAATGTAAAACAATCTGTAAAACAAACAAATCATCATTTCACCTGATATTACACCATTCAAACTTATAGTATTACCATATCTCGGATGCTTGAACACTCGTATCTTCATTGGTATATTAGTATTAGGATCTATTCGTGTTAGGATCTATTTGTGTAAGGATCTGTTCGTGTTAGAATCATCATTTCACCTAATATTACACCATTCAAACTTATAGTAATACCATATCTAGGATGTTAACTGGCATAGAAGCATGTATAGGGATCTTCCTTGCATATCTCGGATGCTTGAACACTTGTATCTTCATTGGTTTGTTCGTATTAGGATCTACTGGTGTCTCATTTTTAATGACTTTGGATTTGGCAGTTTTAAAGTCTTTGAAGTTGGTCTTGCTTTGCTTCCAAATCATATTCCTAATCTACTTTGCCTTATTGTTGTTACTAGGGTCAATGAATGGAACACGACCCATTGCATATAAATTTGATGCTCTGAGTGTATGGAAATCGTGTTCGTCCTAATTATAATTGATATCTCCGCCATTTCTCTTAATCACATACATCTTCTTCTTTGCATCTCATGCCCAGCTAAGTATTTGTTCTAAGTTTCCGTACCTTGTAAAAGGTTTGGAATGTCTCAGCGTGTGAATGTAAGCTGGTGGAGGAGGAGGAGCAACCGTAAGATTACCGACCTGACACACTATACTTTATCCTGTTACATTAGTAGTCTCGTCAGTTGTTTCTTGAGTGCTCGTCTCTCCAACAATCTCCCCTTCTTCAACCAAGATATCTGAGAATAAATCCTTGAGACTATTCTCAAATATGTCTGTGTAATCTATTCCTTCATCCAAATTATCAAAAATATCAAGATCTTCTTCTATCTCCTCAGCAATGATCTTTTGCTGGAATGTATAGAACTCTCTGTCATAAGCTTCTTCTACAGCTAGGTCTAATGGTGTATACTCAGTGGTATCATCGGGACTTGGTCCGGTGACATTCTCAGTACCTGATGATCTAGATGCACCAGCTGCAGAGCCTACATCTTCTCCTTGATCATTATCGTCATCTTTCTTATCATCTTTCTTATCATTATCACCCTCATCACCATCATCTCCATCATCATCTTCATCATCCTTAACCTCTTCTTCATCACTAAAGTCATAATCCACCAAATCCAAATCATTATCATCATTACCAGGCTCAGGAATTGGTAAATCATGTTCAGGCTCCACAAATGCCTCTCCAGTAAAAACCACAGGTTGATCCTTTGCAGCCATAGTATGATCACTGATAAGTGGCTTTTGATAAACATCAACAGTCTCTGTTGTCCTTTCTGTAACAACAAGATCAACATCATGCTCTGTAGTGTCAGCAGGATCTTGCATAGTTTCTTGATCAGCAGATTAATGTCCACTTGATTCTTCAACTTCCGTGGTTCTTTGTTGTGTAGACGAGAGAGGCACACGAGAAGTGAGATCTCTTATGTTCTGCTCCAGAATCTGAACATAACTAAATATGAAATTTTGTTGATGTTCAAGATTCTTTATCCTTTCACCCTTTTCAAATAATTGCCTCTGCATATCATCTATGATCTGAGTCTTTTCTAACATCTCCTACTCCAATGTATTAACTCTCTGCTCAAGTGTAACAGATGTAGGTGAACTAGTAGAAGCACTAGCACCTTGTGTTTGCACAGGAGGAGTGTTAAGAAAATCCTCCATACCTACTGTCTCCTCGAATCCTTGATTTCTGGGTGGAGTACTCAACACATCCTCAGTAGCAGGCATAGTAGATGATGTCTCTAATGTAGCAGCCTCGCTAACTATGGCTGGAGTCTTAGAGACAGGTTCTTCTTCTTCAGTCAACAGAGTGGTCACTGGGGTCCGACGCTTTCTCAAAACACCTCGTCCTCTACCCCTACCATGTGGATTTTCACCAGGTCTTCTTGCCATTCTCTTCCTTCTACCCTGAGTAGTTTGTACATCTTCAGGAACAAAATTCGTATCACGTTCCTCAGCAATGCGTTTGGCTGGCATTTCTTGCACTCTGGGATGTTCCTGAAGGACATATGGCATATTTTCAATTTGATCACTATCAGTTTTTCTAGAACTAAACCATGAATCTATCTCAGCATCTATCAAAGTTCTAGCTGGTTAGGAACTTTCAGGAGCATCTTCAGGAATAGTAGTTGAAGGACCAGCTTGTGTGGCCACTTCTTCAGTCTGTTGAGCCTTTTCCTGATAATCTTTACAAATCTTCCAAGTTTAGAAAAATAAGCTCCATCCCATGCATTACCTCTAGCTCCCATAAGATAAGTGAATATATCCTTCTTCATCATCATCACAGCATAAGTAGATGAATCAGATATTGCTAGCTCAGGATAAGCAGCATTCACTATCAGCTGTATAAATCATGGGTACATAATGAATTTCTTGACAACTATAGCTATAACATTCTTCTGCATCTTCACAAAAATTGCCTTGGATATGCTTATGGTAAATCATCAACTAAGGATATCAGCAGGGATCCAAATATAGCACTTAGACTATCCATTCTAGCTTTAAGATTGCTTAGGCAATGTATAACAACATGACACAAGTACTTCTAGAATGGTGGAAGGTACTTCTTCTCAAGAGATGGATATCTGTGATCATATCCCATCCTCTTCAGGCAATCTCTAACCACGTCATCATCAATTGTAATGGGCGCATTTGATTGATCTTCCAATAATAGAACACTGTTAAATACTTCGGAAGTAATAACAACTCTCTTGCCTTTAACAGTAGCCGATATACATGGTTTGCCTTGTTCATCCCTTTCATTTACAGCCGACTGCCAAAACTGATCAATCACGTCTGTATAAATAGTTAAATTAGTAGAAATAGCATAATGAATCCGTGATGTCTTCAATCCATCAATTAGTGATCTAAATAAACCTTTGTCGTCTGGAACTTCTCCAAGATAAGCTACAACATTATGGTTCTTATTAAAGATCATAGATCTCGCCATCTGAAAATTAAACAAACTTGTATAAGCACACAAGAAAATTTTCACACTTAGAAAAATTTTGAAAAATTAAACTTCTCGCGCAAAAACATCAACTATTCACGCGTAAACATTATGTTTTCAGATTCTACTTTTCGCGCAACAAGAAGGGTTTTCACATGAAACTGAATTTGACCAGGAGTCAACTTCTCGTGCGACAAGTCTACTTTTCATGCGAGTAGTTCTATGCGAATTTGGAAGTTCTCGCGTCTGTTCAGTTTCAACATACTTTTCGCATGCGATACGTCTATGATTTTTTAAATATTCAATCAGCCATTTGTAGAGTGTTTTAACCGAAAAACATATTCATTAGGTGTCGATTAAGTCATTATTAAGGTTTAAGATGTTTAATTTTGTTCAGTTTAATGTGTATTAGTCCTTTAAAATTCTGTCCTGAATCGAACACACTTAAATCTAATCTATTATCATTAAAATACCTTATTAATCACTTTAGTATCCAAATGCGACCACAATGAACACAAATATTGAAGCAAATGAGGTTCTAAAAATTAGAATTTTGAGAGAATTTTTTTCAGGAAGTTTTCGTACGAATAGTATACTTTTCGCTCAACTATTCCTTTTATAGCCTTTTGACTTCTCGTGCGAGAAGTCAGAGTTCTCGCACACAAGACTTTCTGCATCTTGAACTTTTCGCATCTTGAAGTTTTTGCATGCGAGAAGTTCAATTTTTTTTGAACTTTAAAAATTTCAACTTTTCAAATTTATTTATCTTATTAAGCCATTTGATTTGTTATGAGAATGATTATGTTTAACTAAGTATTTACAATTATCCAAGAACCCTTAATATCTGCAAATGTTTGTGAAATTTTTGTAAAATCAAAACAAGTGTAAAAGCAAATTCAACCTAAAAACAAACTGATATTTTTCTTCATACCTATAACTTAAATGTTTTTGGTAAATTTTCAAGTATAGGATCATATTTCTTATGAAATCGATCATAAACATCATCTAACTTTATTCAAATAAGATTGGTTAGGTTGATTGTCAATATATTTTGTCATTTTAAACTTAGACTTCAATATTTTTACTTGGACACATGTTCTGTGATTTTATCATGTTTAGATTGAGTTATATGAAATCTGTGAATCTCAAGAAACTTGTAGAACTCTTATCTAGCTTCAAGACACTTTTGAGAATTCAAGTCATCCCAATTTGAAACCTTTTACCTCTGATTAGACTTTTCAGAATTAGTTTTCTCTATTATAATATCTATTTCGAGCATAACTAGCCAGAGAAACGTTTTTGAACACATAATATTAACAAGTTTTAGGACTTATTAACTACCAGTCGGACTTATATTTTGCCCTCGCAAGACGTTTAGGACTTATATGCCAAATCGGACTTACATGCCCCATCTTTTGATTTTGCCTCCTGTGTCAGAACATATTCTCAAAAAGAAAATATTTATCATATAGTATGTATGTCTATGACATATCTTTTATTATTGTGTTCATTGGCATCTTTTATTTCTATATGGCCTTTTTGGCATCTTTTTGCTCTTTTTGATAAGATTCATTTTCTCTTTTTGTCTTTGCTTTTCATATGTTTTTCTTCTTTTGTATTTATATATACATATTTCATATTTCTTTTAAAAAAATAATGAATCAGATGGTAACTGGCTTAAGTATGACTAAACTATAACTGTCAGTCTGTTTTAGCTTGGAATCAGTGTTACCACAAAACCTTGATGAGTAACCCACTTCAATCATTTTGAGTTACTTTAAGTGTATCACAGATCATAGTGCTTTCCAGTCTTGGAAGTCAAGCCTATCAACATATCAAACATAATCCAAGTCAGTTTTTTTTTATGCTTTAAGATGTAATGAATCAAAATTAAGAAATGTACTATCATTTCCTATATATCCTTGAAAATTTTAATTTTCTTAATATGTAAAACAAAATATTTTTGCAAATTTTCTTTTACTCCCCCTAAGAAAAAATATATTTTTTGAGACATTTCCAAATTTTCTCCCTCTAAAATTGTGATTAACAGTAAGAAAATAACAATTTTACCTAAGAATGAAAACAAATTTTGAAAAAGGGTGTTTGGATAAATGTTAACTAAAGTTAACCATTCCCAGATATTGGACTAAAAAGTCAAATCTGGAATGATCAAACTTCTTAGTAAACAAATCAGCAATGTTGTTTTCTTATGGTACTGATTCCAAATGGATAAGTTTTCGATCAAAACAGTCATGGATAAAGTGCATGCGGATGTCAATGTGTTTTGTCTTTAAGTGTTGGATTGGATTCTTCATAATATTTAACACTGTAGTGTTATCACACAAAATGTTGATGTCATAATGATTAAAGCCATAATCAAGAAGTTGTTACTGAATCCAAACAATATGAGAACAACAACTTGATGTAGCCATATATTTAGCCTCGTAAGTGGATGTGGATATTTTCTGCTGCTTCTTGCATTGCCATGAAATCAACCTGTTTCCAAGAAATTGACATCCACCGGTGGTTGATTTCCTATCCAAGTTACATCCTGCATAATCACTGTCAGTATAAGCATATAAATTGAAATTGGAATTTTTAGGATACCAAAGGCCGAGTGTTGGGTGACCCTTGAGATATTTGAAAATCTGCTTGACAGCTTTAATGTGAGATTCCTTTGGATTACTTTGATAATGTGCACACTAACAGACAGGAAACATGATGTCTGGTCTGCTGGTAGTGAGATACATAAGAGATTCAATCATTGACCTATACAAATGTTGATCAACGTCTTCACCCGTGAGATCTGGAGTTAAAGTCAGACGAGAAGTCATTGGAGTGGAAGAAATCTTGGAGTCTTGAAATTTGTATTTTTCAAAGATAATTTGAATGTATTTTTCTTGATGAATCAGTATTCTATCAGCTTGTTTAACTTGGATAAGCAAGAAAAACAACATTTCTCCAAGAGAACTCATCTTAAATTTCTTTTTCATCATAGCTTCAAATTCCTTGCACAATGCATCATTGGTAGATCCGAAAACAATGTCATCGACATATACTTGAACAAGAATAAGATCATTACCAGTCTTCTATAAGAATAAAGTTTGATTAATTGCACCCCTTGTATAACAATTTGCAAGCAAATATTCAGTAAGAGTGGCATACCAAGCTCGCGGTGCTTGATGTAAGCCATACAATGCTTTGTCTAGCTTATACACATATTCTGGATGATCTGGATCTTCAAAACCAGGTGGTTGACAAACATAAGTTTCTTCTTTGATTTTCCCATATCAGAAAGCAGTTTTGTCATCCATCTGATACACCTTGAAGTTTTTGTATGAAGCATAAGCCAGAAAAATACGTATAGCTTCTAGTCTTGCAATAGGAGCGTATACTTCTTCATAATCAAGACCTTCTATTTGATAGAATCCTTGAACAACAAGTCTGGCCTTTTTGTGAACAATTACATCCTTTTCATCCGTTTTGTTTTTAAAAATACATTTCGTACCAATCAGCAACCTACCCTTTGGTAATTCACACAGATGCCATACATTTAGCTTCTTGAATTGCATCAGTTCGTCTTGCATGGCCTCAACCCAACTGTTTTCTTTTAATGCCATTTCAACATTCTTTGGCACAATTTGAGATATAAAACATGAATACAAACATGTATTTATTGTGCCCGATTGACTTCGCAACTGTTTTGTTAGATTCATGCCAATCAATATTAAATGACTTAATTATTTGTTTAGATCTTCTATTATAAACCCGGTATGCGGCTTTGTTGGCAGAATATCCAACAAAATAACATTCATCAGCTTTTTCATCAAACTTTGATTTAGAATCAGATGTGTTTAACAAAGTACAACAACATCCAAAAGTTTTGAAATATTTGACTTTGGGTTTATGTTTGAAAAATATTTCATAGGGAGTCGTGTTTTGTTGCTTGTTGATTAACACATGATTCTGAACATAACATGCGGTGTTAATAGCTTCAGCCAAAAAGAACGATGGTAATTTGGCTGCTGATAACATTTTTCTGGCAGCTTCAATTAAAGTTTTGTTACATCTTTTAGCAACTCTATTTTGTTGTGGAGTTCCTGCAGAACTAAATTGTCTTTCTATCCCCTTTGAATCACAAAATTCATTCAGTATGTGATTGCAAAATTCGGTTCCATTATCACTTCGAATGCACTTGATGGTTTTGTCAGTCTGATTATCCACTAAGGTCATGAATTTTATCAGCAAGTGAGGCGTCTCATCTTTGTTTGCTAAAAAGAAAACCCAAGTAAATCTGGAAAAATCATCAGTAATAACCAAATAATATGCACGACGTCCTAAACTCAAAACATTAACTGGACCAAATAAATCCATGTGTAGTAGTTGTAGAACTGAGTCAACTTTGGTATGAGCAACTGGTTTATGAGGAAGTTTGTGTTTCTTGCCTTTCGAACATGATAGACAACGTTCTGTGAGTTGAAAATCTTTCAAAGGTAAGCCTACAACATGATTTCCTCTAACCAACTTGTTCATACATTTAATTTTTACATGGCTAGGACAACGATGCCATAACATACATGGCTAGGACAACGATGCCATAACAATGAATCACTTTCTAAGGCTTTAGATAACAAACACGACGCAGTTACAAATGAGTGTGAACCATTCATGTCAAGTAAATACGTGTATTTTTCTCTTGGTGTTCTAAGTAAAATCCATTCTTTAGGAATTACATAGCCAGGTTTCAAAATAAGACATTCTTTATTAGTAAAGTGTGTTGAATATTTTTTGTCACAAATATGAGAGACACTTAGCAAATTATGTTTAGGTTCCTCTACAAAATTGACATCTTTAAGACTTAACACACCATTAGACACTATACCTTTCTTAGTAATCTTACTACCTTTATCTCCTGCAAATATAACATATCCTTCGTTGTAATGTTGTATGTTGTTTAACAGAGATATATTACCGGTCATGTGCCTTGAACAACCACTGTCAACATGCCAAACACTGCTTATAACTTGCCTTGGTTGTTCCTGCACATATCAATAAATTTATTCATGTTTAGGAACCCAAGCCATGGTTGACTTAAGTACTTTGTTTTTATCCAAATATGATACAGACTGTAATATTATATCTCTTTTGTCATCAAAAGGATATTGTTCAACAATATCAGGCTTAGAAAGTTTTTCTTTAATTTTCCATTTTTGAATTGGTTTAATCAGATGTGTAACCATTTTCTTTAAAGTGGTCTGCATTGAAGTAGAAGTGCTATCATTAACTTGTACATATTTCACATTTGACTTTTCTTTATTCAAATCATTACTGTTATTAACAAAAAAATTTGACTTATTTGAATTCCTTTTGAATTTGGAATTTAAAAAGAAATGTTTTCTATTATTTTAGATTAAATTGTGAAATCTTTGTTTGCTCGATAATTGATGCTGATGATGACAATTTCTAGCCTTATGATTTGGCTTGCCACACACATAACAACACATTTTATGATATGCATTTGATGCTTGTGTATTTTGAACAAACTTTCTATGATAACTTCCATAGTTATCATAGAATCTGGCCTTAGTATTTCTTTGGCCTTGCGATTCTTTAATAGTCTCTCTTATCTTTCTATCACTATGAATTGTTTGAGATGATTCTGAAAGAATTAAGGTATCCATTTTAGCTTTTTAATTCACATTTGAAGCCGATGTGGCATGAACTATAGTTATTGGAATTGGACCAGTGTCTTTGATACCTGTTCTACAAACATCTTGTTTCACAGAGCTAGCAATAACAGAAGATTTATTTTTAAAGAAACCGACATTGGTTTCTTTAAAATGATGTTCTTCTTTATCAATGTTTCATTTTGAAATAAATCTATTCTTGAAATCATTTTTAAAGTTAGATACGGATGTTTTGACTTGTTTACTTTCATTGGCCTTAAAATCTATTTTTGATTTCAGTTTCATCTCTTTGTTAGACATTTTTGAGGAAACATTTGTAGTACTAACAATATCTAAAATTTCATTAACAACTGATGATGAATTACATGAAGATTTTTCATTCCAATTTTTATTTTCCTGAAAAACTAATTCATCATCACTTTCCCAATCTTCAACCAATCCGTCCTTCTTCACAATTTCTGCAAGAAAATTGTCATGATTAATTTTGATTTTTATTTTTATGAATGGGTCAATAGTCAGAGAGACATTGACTGGAGGTATTAAGTCTAACTTTGGTTGAAAACCTAATTCATAGATCTCTTCATCAGGATCAGCAATTGATGAAGGCAAATATGTATAATCATTATTAATAGGTGGTGTAATGTTAGAATAACCAACACCAGTTTTTCCACCATTAATTTTCTATGTCATTTAAGACTTAATTATACCTTCAACCATGTTTGAAGATAATTCAAAATTTTCAACAATCAATTTGGCAGATAAGAGTTTACTGTTAAGTTTGTTGATTTCTAAAGATAGTTCATTGTTATGTCTTCTCAAATCCTTAATGTTACAATCTTTATCATGAAGATTCAATTTTGATTGATAAATTGATTTGTTTAATCCATCTTTTCTTTAAAAATTATCTCATCAGTTTTATATTTGCGAGATTGATACTGAAATTTTTCAACTTCTAAGATCAAGCATTCATTATGAACTCTATATCTTTGAACCTTTTTTAAACATATATTTGAGCAAAGATTGGAATGTACCTCTTCAGTTTCTTCCTCCTTTTTCTTTTCTTCAGGTAAAATATTTACCATAAAGGCTTTCAAAACAACCTTTTCTTCTACTTTTGTTGCCGGAGTGGTCTCAACAACATTTTCACTTTCATCACAAGCAGATGCCGGAGTAAACTCAATTGCATTTTCAGTTTCCTCAATCTTGGCCGAAGTGAACTCAACAGCCTTTTCTTTCTTTTCTTCATTCTTCTTCCCTTCATTCATGTTTGATTGAGCTAGAGTAGTCTCAATAGTTGCTTCAATTAGCTTCTTCTCATCTTGCATCTCTTCAGCTTTCACCTCTTCGACCCTTTTCTCTTCAACTTCCTCAACTTCAACCCTTTTCTCTTTGTCTAACACACCACTTATTGGACAATTAGATACAAACTCAGCTAGTGGATTGTCATCAACATGTTCTTTAACGGTTTTAATTTCTACCAACAAAGCAGTGGAAAGCTTGATATCTAGGATCTCCATTTGATCTGACCAATTGTATTCACCGCCAGTCTGAGAAATTAGTGCTTTGTTGTTTTATGAACTAGCTTTGTCTCCTTTTGTTTCTACTTCCACAGTCACCATCTTCTTTCCATTATCTGCTTGATTAAACCTTCCTTCAGTACATTCTCTTGCAAAGTGACCAGGTTTGTCATAGTTATAACATCTCAAGCTTGATTTGTCAAACCCAATCTTACTTGAATTGTTGAGGCCAAACACTTTCCTCCCAGCTCTTCTCGCAAAGTTCTTAGCACAATACACCACCATAGCCATCTGATACTTAATATCATTCTCTTCTACATCATCAGGATTAACTTGTTGCAAGTCATCAACCAAGATGTTAGGTGCACTGAGTCTTCTGGTAGAGAAAGCTTCATAGATGTTCAATAATGAGGTAAATAGAGCCAGATACTCTTCTGCTATTTGAATGGTCTACTTATTAGGTTGAGAGTTTATAACAAATGCTTGTTATGAAGGTTGAGTGGATTGACTTTATGGATAGATCAGAGGTTGTGATAGAGCTTGAGCTAGATTATAAGGATTCTGATGAGAAGCTTGGAATTGAGGCAAAGATGGATCTTTGACATTTGAATGAGCAAGAGTTGCTTATTGTTGTTGTTAACACAACTAGGAGTAGCTGACATAATAATTTGGATTACTAGCCATCTTAGCATATAATGCTGATGCTTCAGCTCCCATCGTGTTGGTGTAATGAGCAGCTCTCTGCTTGTCATCCATATCATAAGATTTGATGGTGGAGATTAGATCACTAAAGGATAAGGTGAATAAATACTTGGATTACTAGCCATCTTAACAGCTTCTTGTTCATTAAGATGTTCTCCAGTGATTCGTACACTTTTCATCTTGGTTATCAGCTTCACAAAACTTGACATTTGAGCCTCAAAGGTTTCACCAAGTATATGATTTTAAACATGTTAAACTCTTGGTTCAGCATGTCTTTCCTGCTTTCCCTCATATCCTTGTTCCCCATAATCTGTTCTTCCATTGCATCCCATAAATCTTTGGCTTTCCTGTAATCCTTTAGCTTCTGAGCGATTTTAGTGGTAAGTGCCATAGTGATGGCAGCATATGCCTTATCATCGAGCTCTATTTTCTTCATATCCTGCTCATCCCAGACATGTTTAGGCTTAGGCACCAAGTGTCCTTTCTCATTGGTATATATCGGAATATATGGGCCTTGTTTGATAGACCTCATCATCCTGGGTTTAGTGTATATGACATGATTCTCAAAGCGATAGACCCAATCAGGATAGTCTTCTTTGCTTAGAAGTTGAGGAGGCTTTGTGCTTGTCCCGATCTCATTATCGAGGTTCAAAGTAGTCGTGATGTGCTTCAAATTTGCCATTGAGAAATCTTGATTTAAATTTTTTTTTAAATCTTCAAAGTTGAAGTTATCGCACGAAAGATAAAGTTATCGCGCGAATAGTCTTAAGCAAAACTAATTTGTACAAGT
Organism: Flaveria sonorensis; assembly: GCA_025506505.1. NCBI lineage: Eukaryota > Viridiplantae > Streptophyta > Magnoliopsida > Asterales > Asteraceae > Flaveria > Flaveria sonorensis. The sequence goes on from CM046428.1 coordinate 44,364,157, forward strand.
TCTCGCACAAACTTATCACGTGGAAACTTTTGAAACTGATTTTTGCGAATAACTTTTCACGCTGTAAGGCCCCGTTCCCGAGACGGTTACAGTTGATCAATCATCGTGTAAATAATATAAAGCACCTCATTTTGCAGTGGAAATATAACTTTTCATTAATAAATAAAAACATATCAAATTATCATATCATTTCATTTACAACCCAAAAATTGTATTAATACATTAACATTTTTGAAATATGGATGCCAGACTCAAATTGTCCCCAGTAGCTTATGCATCTATTCCTGCACCTCCTCAGCATCATCGATTAGTTGCCAACAGATATGCATATATAAAGTCAGCGACGCTGAGTGAATTCTAGTTTATATAATAAAATACTTTACTTTTGATAAAAACCTTTCCTTTACTTTCATTCGTGATCACACATCATACGTACATCTTGATAATAATCATTTATTATCTTTCATCATCGTTCATAATCGTTCGTTTCGTTCATTCGTACATTATTATCTTTCACTTTCATCTAGACCAATGTCGTATGCTATACCCCAAACATTGTGCACGAAACTGGTACTGGGCCAAAGTCTATAAATAGACTCCTAACATTGTGCACGAAGCTGAATCCAGTACCGGGGCAAGCGACAAGGGTCCCGTTTCGTACGTATTAGTCAATCACAAAGATTGATCCCTGTGTGCATCCTCATGGGTTAGCTAAACCACACACAGTTGAGCTAACAACCCAATGGCTGTGAATATCCATTTATTTTGCTTGCAAGACTTTCATTCATTAATTACATTCCACTTTGCATCATCGTTATATTCCACTTTCATTACATAATATTGTACGTACATAAGCACATATCACACCATGTAAAGTCATAACATAAAACATAATTTGGAACATCATCAACCGCCCATAAGCATACATAACATCAACAAGCATAAACCACCATAAAACATCAAGACTTAACACTAAATTCTGTTTCCCAAAATTTCAGAATAAGTCTAAGTGTCTACAGCGCATGAACAAGTGTACAGCGGACAGCTTAAAATTTCCTAAGTGTCCACAGCGGACAGCCAAAGTCCACAACGGACAGCCAAAGTCCACAACGCATGACTAAAACATTCTAGGTGTCCACATCGGATGTACCAAGTCCACAACAGACACCATGCATAATTTTTCTAAGTGTCCACAGCGGACGTACCAAGTCCACAGCGGACACCATGCATATTTTTCGAAGTGTCCACAGCAAACGTACCAAGTCTACAACGGTCACCATGCATAGTTTTTCTAAGTGTTCACAGCAGACGTACCAAGTCCACAGCAGACACCATGCATAATTTTTCTAAGTCTCCACAGCGGACACTATAAGTAACACCTACAATGCATCATACGTACTTTCTAGTCCCCAAAGATCACTCTAACATATAGTTAGCATAGATCTATCAAGATACACACTTAAACATAACAAAACATCATACAACAACATGGAAATCCTTTTAAAAACACACATCAACCGTACACAGTCGTACTTCATGGAAAGTTCATAGTTTGGTACAGAAACAACAGTTTAATATGCATACCAGCCCTAAACAAGCAGAAACATGTAAAAGATGGGATCTAGAACTCACCTCTAACATTTTTCGTGTAAAGACTCCTTAAACCCGAGAGCAACCTGGAGTTCTAGCACCTAAATACACAAAAACAAGTAGCCAAACAGAAAGAAACACATAAAGATCGATCCAGAAGTTCAACCCAATTGAAAACCGAGAAGAAAAAACTAGAAAATCTTACCTTCTTGAAGAATTTCTACTTTCTCTCTCTAAAAACCAGTTAAGAACTTCTTCTTTCTTTTTGCAGCCGAGAGTTATGCATGAGAGAGAGAGGTATGGGCGGCCTTATCACCCTTTTTGAACCCATTATGGGCAAGTTTGCCTCTTGCACACTTTTAACCCTCTGCTTTAAAATAATACTCTTTTTCTCCCTTACTTTCTTTTCTTTTCTTCTTTCTGAAATTTTCCGGGCATTACAAGTCCACCCCCCTTATATAGGTTTCGTCCCCGAATCCTGTCACTCCTCAAACAACTGTGGGTAAGTTGATGACCTGTCGTTGGGGTCATGCAAAAACCAAATCAACCTAGGTAGCTAGGGTAAGTCAGGTATCGTATCCACGGGGAGCATGTGGTTAGTGTTACACGATTCGTTTGATTATTTAATTAAGTTACTTAACTAAAACTAAATTATTGAACTACTTATACTATTGCCTCTTGGCTGTGAAAATTGGATTTTGAAATAATTAACAAGTGAACTAGGAATACAAATTGCAAATAATAGAAATTAATTAAGAAGATAATTATGAGAAATAGTAATCCACCCCGGGATCAAGGATTGATTTTCGGTAATTGTTTAGTCCAAATTGGTGGAAAATCCTTAACGGGGATTCTATGCGTGTAATGATTAAGTGATATCGATAATCAAGACTTAATAGGTCTTAATACACAATACCAATTCGATTAGAAACCAAAACTTACAATCATATAATTTCCGGAAGATTAGATGATATTCAAATCAAAGTTTACCAAAATCATTGTTTAAATAACCAAAACACAAGTTAAACTTATGAAAGAACTTAACAGGTTCTAAAGTTTAATCCCAACAAAGTTAAACATAAACAAAAACCTAATCACACAAAACCTAATACCCGAAGTAGATCACGAGAAGATTAGCCGTTCATTGTTCTTGAATGATCTTCAAAACCGTTGTTGATTTGTATTCCGGATGATTGAATCTTGTTTTTGAGAGTTGGAATGGTGAAAAATCGATCTAAGAACTCCCAAAATTCGTCTCTAAACGTTCTAGGTCGAATAGGGGGCAAGTGGTGGGTGAATCCTAACAAAAACGCGATTTTATAGGTGTTCCACGGAGGCCCTGGCGTAGCCTACGCCAGCCAGCGTAGCCTACGCTGGGGTACATTCTGCTGATTTTTTTCTTGAGCTGGCGTAGCCTACGGTGGCTACAGTAGGCTACGGTGGAAGCCTTTCTGCTGCACTTTAAATCCTTCTTTCTTGACACCTCCAATGACTTGTTTCACCATGTAAGCTTCCAACTTGCTTGTTTTACCTACAAAATCACTTCCAACTCATAGTTAACCTATTCAACTTAATCACATGCATAAAAACGAATAATCATATGTAATATTTGACGTTTAAACACTTAAAACACTATTCCAACACACTCGTATCACATTCCCCAACTTAAACGTTTTTCGTCTCGAAAAAGATATACAATGAGATCATAACTATTATGTTAATCTTATAACACTAATTTCAATCAGAAACATAATAATACATTAACCATGATTGTCAATATATCGTGTTCATTTTAAACTCAGACCCATTTAATCCAGCTAATGCCTCGTGCTTTTTATATTATACAAAATTACCGTAATGGTTTAACCGTCCCCACTTCTAATGCCTTTAGCAAAAACCTACCCAACCTCAAGATTTATTGAATGTTTACTAGAGCACAACTTTGAGAAACCATAGTATGCTATCATGGCATATTATTTTTTTTCTTTTATTTTTGTTCTTTTATTTTTCTTGGGGTCGGGACTTTTCTCCCTTATTTTGCTCTTTTTCCCCAAATAACTATATATACATTTTTTTCATTTTTCCTTTTTTTTTTCTTCTTCTTTAACTAGTATGTCATGATATCATAGATATGGCGTGTGCCAAAGCAATAAATTCTCAATCTGTTTTTGTCAGGACTCAACTTTTAACTATTGGCACTAGAATGGAAAACACTAAACACATATTCATCTATTAGCATTCACATAAGACATTAGTGTTCGTATTCAGGTCGAGCCTATCAACATATCACAAGTTATATGTATTTTTTGTTCTAAAGATTCATTCCATGTATAAGTATCAACATACTAGTTTTATATCATCTCTCATAAATGCTTAAGTTTATTTCAAGGGACATTGATTATTTTTTTTTTTCAAGGGTATTATCACAATCATTTTTTTTATATTTTTTTATTTTTAAGTTTAACATGTAAATACAAACATGTACACATGACCTAACATGCAAAACTATAAATTTAATTATTTTCACAGAATTCATAAAAAGAACAAGTTCACCTGATTATTTCGTTGTGGCAGGATCCTCGTGATTGGTAACGATCTTCAAGTCTTATTCAACAACCTGCAAAACTTTATACAAATCGTGTAGAAGCGAACTTCTTACGTCGTGGTTAACACATAAAATTTTAAAAGTTTTGCAAATTTTTATTTAATCCCAAAACCATAATTTTGAAATAAAGATGTACCCTCTTTCCCCAACTTAAAGCAATGCATTGTCCCCAATGTATCATTTAAGCTAAAATTCTATAAAAATAATAAAATTTTCAAAATAAATTCAAAATTACAAAAATTAAGTCCTAAACTCACTTTCGTAGGAATCACGGTTGCATTTAGCATATGCAACTAGCCTTTTGAACCCTTCGGTAGGCCCGAGTGGACGAGTGAAGTCTCGTGAGGGTTTCTAGTGAACATACCCACAAAGTTCTCCGAGTTGCCTCCCGGAAAGCGCTAAGTTTTAGGTCTTCAGCCAGACCGTAGCTGATACAGTTATGGTGGTTTAAGTGAACATTTGCCTACCGAATTCCCAATAAACGCTCGGTAGTTGACATTCCATTTTAATAATAGTTTCCCACTAATTGACATGTAAGCAAAGTAGTTATTGAGGAGCCACTTCTTGAAAACCCGTCCAATGTCTATTGGTCTTACCTTCTTCATCTTTGTCTTCAAATCTTCTTCCCCAACTTTAATGGTTGAAGTAGTTAGCATAGAAGAAGGTTCGGGATAAACTAGATCTACATTCGGCTTTGACTCCTCCAAAGAAGTTATGACTTCAACTAATTGTAAACAATTATATTCAAGCTCAGGAAGACCCATAACTTCTTTACTATCAACCACGATATCACTAGCCAACTCACCTTGCTCTCGTTTAAGTTCGGCCACATCCTCAGCAAGTTGGCCAACCTGCTTAAGTAAAGACTCGAATGTTTTATCTCTTAGCTTGTCCTCTTTCTTCATTTCCATCATCATGTTCATGATTGTATCAAGCTTAGAATTTATTGAATCTTGAGTATCGTCGTATGTGGACTGAGGGTATTCATGATAGTAGTCGTCATACTCCTCTTGATAACATGAGAAATATGGCATCTGAGGTTCATAGTTGGTAAAATTTCGTTCTTGGGCATAGTGGTAATCCATATCTACATGATAATATTCTTGATAATTTGATGATGGAAGTGGTTCAGAGTGTGAATAATATGACGATATCTCTTCATCTTCACAGTCTGCTCTCACATATCTCTTTTGTCGCCTATATTCAGAACATCCTCTCTCTATGTTTCCATATTTGCTCTCGAACAATGGACAATCTTGAACCCAATGGCAATGGCTTCCACAACAAATACATGGATCATAATCATCATCATAATCCCAATCCATGATTTTACTAAGCCTACAAAGAAATTACCCTTCACAAACAACTACAATACCCAATGTAAAGACGAATAAATAAAGCAAATAAAAAAATACTTTTGATTTTTTTTCGCTTATTTTTTTTTGATTTTTTTTTATTTTTACTTTTTTTTATTTTTTTGAAACTTAAACAAATAATAACACTAAAACCAATCAAATCAAATAACACAAAGCGCACTAGCTCCCCGGCAACGGCGCCATTTTGATGACCTGTCGTTGGGGTCATGCAAAAACCAAATCAACCTAGGTAGCTAGGGTAAGTCAGGTATCGTATCCACGGGGAGCATGTGGTTAGTGTTACACGATTCGTTTGATTATTTAATTAAGTTACTTAACTAAAACTAAATTATTGAACTACTTATACTATTGCCTCTTGGCTGTGAAAATTGGATTTTGAAATAATTAACAAGTGAACTAGGAAACAAATTGCAAATAATAGAAATTAATTAAGAAGATAATTATGAGAAATAGTAATCCACCCCGGGATCAAGGATTGATTTTCGGTAATTGTTTAGTCCAAATTGGTGGAAAATCCTTAACGGGGATTCTATGCGTGTAATGATTAAGTGATATCGATAATCAAGACTTAATAGGTCTTAATACACAATACCAATTCGATTAGAAACCAAAACTTACAATCATATAATTTCCGGAAGATTAGATGATATTCAAATCAAAGTTTACCAAAATCATTGTTTAAATAACCAAAACACAAGTTAAACTTATGAAAGAACTTAACAGGTTCTAAAGTTTAATCCCAACAAAGTTAAACATAAACAAAAACCTAATCACACAAAACCTAATACCCGAAGTAGATCACGAGAAGATTAGCCGTTCATTGTTCTTGAATGATCTTCAAAACCGTTGTTGATTTGTATTCCGGATGATTGAATCTTGTTTTTGAGAGTTGGAATGGTGAAAAATCGATCTAAGAACTCCCAAAATTCGTCTCTAAACGTTCTAGGTCGAATAGGGGGCAAGTGGTGGGTGAATCCTAACAAAAACGCGATTTTATAGGTGTTCCACGGAGGCCCTGGCGTAGCCTACGCCAGCCAGCGTAGCCTACGCTGGGGTACATTCTGCTGATTTTTTTCTTGAGCTGGCGTAGCCTACGGTGGCTACAGTAGGCTACGGTGGAAGCCTTTCTGCTGCACTTTAAATCCTTCTTTCTTGACACCTCCAATGACTTGTTTCACCATGTAAGCTTCCAACTTGCTTGTTTTACCTACAAAATCACTTCCAACTCATAGTTAACCTATTCAACTTAATCACATGCATAAAAACGAATAATCATATGTAATATTTGACGTTTAAACACTTAAAACACTATTCCAACACACTCGTATCAGTAAGGCTGTCTCATTTCTTCCTTAGTCTACCACGTAGACTTGGACCCCTTCTTGTGTCTCCACTATACTCGCAAAAGTGGAACCACTTTATTCCTTAGCCTCTTGTCTTTTCTGTCAATAATGGCCACTGGCTGCTCCACATAATTGAGCAGTTCATCCACCTCGATGTCCTCGAGTTGGACGATCATATACTAATCGGCTAAGAACTTCCTCAAATGAGATGGAACATTGGATGAATTCCACTTAACTCATCAGGTAGCTCCAATCGATAGGCCACCTCTCCTACTCGAGCAATGATTCGGAAAGGCCTTATGTAACTCGAACTTAACTTTCTTCGCTTCCTGAACCGAATGATCCTTTTCTAAGGCGAGACCTTTAACATAACTCTATCACCCACCTTGAATTCGATCGGTCTACATCTCTTGTTGGCATACGACTTCTGTCTATCCTTTGCCGCCTTCATAAAGGCCTTGATCTTTTCCAACTTTTCAGTTGTAGCCTCCATCACCTCAATGCTCCCTAACTCCTTCTGCCCGATGTCACCCCAACATACGGGCGTTCTACGCTTCCTACTATAAGCATCTCATATGGAGGCATAACAATGTTGGCATGATAACTGTTGTTATATGAGAATTCGGCTAACGGTAAGTTTTCGTCCCAACTTCATCCGAAATCAATGACGCATGCTTGTAGCATATCCTCCGGTGTTTGAATCGTCCTCTCCGACTGACCATCTGTCTGGGGATGGTAAGCCGTACTAATATGCAACCTCATCCCCATGACATCATGGAATCTCTTCCAAAACTTTGATTTAAACCAAGTTTCACAGTAAGAAACGTTAGACACCGGTACACCATGACGAGTCACAATCTCTTTGATGAACACATCCACCAACCTCTCAGATGAATACGTCTCACGGATCAGTAGAAAGTGAGCACTCTTCGTCAGACGATCAACTATCACCCATATGACATCGTATCCCCTTGCCATGCGCGGTAACTTCATAATGAAGTCCATGGTGATGTGCTCCCATATCCACTCGGGTATATCCAAGGGCTGGATCTTCCCGTATGGCTTCTGATGCTCTGCCTTCACTTGTAAACAAGTAAGGCACTTACATACTCTTCCACATCGCGCTTCATCAGTGGCCACCAGTAATCTTTCTTCATATCATGATACATCTTTGTAGCACCGGGATGAATTAAGTATCGAGTCTTGTGAGCGTCATCCATGATCTTCCCACGTAGATGCCCATAACGAGGAATCCACATCCGCCCAAAGCGGGTTCTAACACCAAGAGTGTTCTCCCCAAACTCGGCGACTAGAGCTTTCATCCTTTTGGAGTTAATCTGATCTTCTTTCAGCACTTCATCCTGAAATTCCTTAACCTGCTTCATCACATCGGAGTTCATGTCCAACTGATAAGCCTTCACGCGAATTGGCTCGGGTCTCTCTTTTCGGCTAAGGGCATCCGCCACCACGTTGTCCTTTCTTGGATGGTAGTGAATCTCATAGTCATAGTCTTTGATCAACTCTAACCACCTCCTTTGCCTCATATTGAGATCCTTCTGCTCGAAGAAGTACTTTAAGCGTTGGTGATCAGTGAAGATGGTGCACTTCGTCCCGTACAAGTAGTGCCTCCAAATCTTCAATGCAAAGACCACATCCGCCAACTCCAAGTCATGAGTAGGGTAGTTAGCTTCATGGATCTTCAACTGTCGGGATGCATAGCTATAACTTTTCCCCATTGCATTAGCACTCAACCCAATCCCGAATAAGAAGCATCCGAATAGACCACCAAATCTTCGTTCCCACCATGTAACGTCAAAACAGGAGCTTGCGTTAATCTCGTCTTTAGCTCTTTGAAAACATTCTCCTGCTCCCGACCCCATTCAAAATTCACATCCTTATGGGTCAACTTGGTCAATAAGTCTTGGATGAATCTTCTGTAATAGCCCGCCAAACCCAAGAAACTATGAATCTCAAATGGCGTCTTTGGAGACTTCCATTGCATCACCGCCTCAACTTTCTTCGGGTTCACCATGATACCTTCAGGATTAACTACATGACCCAAAAACTGAACTTCACATAACCAGAACACACACTTGGAGAACTTGGCGTATAGCTTCTCCCATCTAAGCATATCCAGAACTTCAAAAAAGTGACCGGCATGCGCTTCTTTACTCTGTGAATAAATCAAGATATCATCGATAAACACAATCACTGATTGATCTAGCATAGGCCGACACACCCGATTCATTAGATCCATAAAAGCAGCTGTTGTGTTGGACCAAAAGAACCAATGAGCCTGATCAGAAAAACCTTTAAGTCCCACGGACATTACAACAACTGAAGTAGCCTGCAACAGCTGAAGACATCAGCTGATAACAAGGTCTGAAGACAAAGTCTGAAGTGAAAGAGCTGAAGACAAAGACTGAAGACCGAGTTTCAGATGATTGTCACAACAGCTGAAGAAGACCTCTTCAGTAGTTGTGATGGTTTCCTTTCAGTAGTTGTATTTTCCTTTCTGTACTTGTAGTTTCAGTAGTTTTATGTTTCTTCGTGTACTTAGAATACTCAGAGATGTTCTCAGTTGTGAACATTCTCAGTAGTTTGCTTACGTTCAGTAGTTTGTAATAATTCTGTTAGACGTCACTATCAAGTGACATCAGCAGACGTCACATTCCTTTATATAAGGAATGCTGACCTAATTGTAATCGGTGCAGCTTAGGAAAACCTAGCAGCCGCCATACCGAAGCATGTGTGCATGAATGTTATTATCCCAATGCAGTAAACCCTATTTCTATATAACCGTGTACTGTTCCATTGAATATTTATTGTGTTCTTGCTATATTTTCTTAATTCTTGCTCTAATTCCGCTGTGATTCAACTCTAATTGATCAAACTTAGATCACTGATCCTAACAAATGGTATCAGAGCTGGTTAATCATTGATCGGTTTAACAATTGATCATTGAAACTGCTATTTGATATCTATAGTTTGATCGAATTAGCATATGTGCAAGAATTGGTTATAAAGATTGATTTTCTGCTGCTTCTGGTTATTTAAATTGAGTTTCTTCTTGGTTCTTATTGAGTTTGTTGTGTTTTTGTGCTAAATCTTTTGAAACTTGATTGATTTGGTTTGAATCTGAGAATGACTACTCCATCTAATGATCCTCACAATACTGGCTCCTCAACCAAGCCTCCGATGCTGGTTAGGAGTGAGTATAACATATGGCAACGAAGAATGCTCCATCACCTGTCTGTTAACAGTTCAGGTTGTTGGACATCTGTGGTTCACGGTCCACACAAGCCTATGGTGAACAATCCGGAGACCAATCAAATGGTTCCGAAGAAGAAGGAGCAATACTCAGATGAAGATCGTAAACTGTTTGAGATTGATGCTAAAGCCCATGGAATTCTGGCCATGGCACTGCCGAATGAAATCTATTCTGGGCTTATGCATCATGAAACTGCTCATGACCTCTGGAATGCTTTGAAGGAACAATTCGGAGGAACTGATGAGGTCTTAGCAAACAACAGAGAAATCCTCGCCCAACAATATGAGACATTCTCTCATAGGAAGGGTGAGACACTGACTCAACAGTTTGAGCGTTTCTCCTGCTTGATCTCTGAGCTGAAAATGGTCAAGCATGAGTATACTAACAGCCAGATGAACAACAGATTCCTCAGATCACTGCCTGAGAGATGGGACACATACACCATTGTCCTACGCTCCAGTGCAAATCTGGATAGCCTATCTCTCACCCAACTCCATGGGAAACTGCTTACATTTGAAAGAGAGATAGAGCAGAAAAGGAAACTGGCATCATCAGGAAAGCTCTCTGATGACTTTGTACCAGGTAACACTGCCTTGGTCGGTCATGAGTCAGAATATGCTGGATCAGAAAGTCATTATGATGAGCATATAGATTTCTCTTCAAACAGTTCTGATCATGCATTTGTTGGTGTTGACAGTCATTCTGGGTGTAATAGTGATAATTTATGCTTTATCATGGATGATTTGCAAGGTATTGCTGATGATGATTTAGAAGAGATGGATATTTTGAGCCAAATGGCCCTGATCAATATCAGATCTCAAAAGTTCTACAAGAGAACTGGTAGGAAATTTCCAGGACTCTCTGGCAAAACCAAAGTTGGTTTTGACAAGAGTAAGTTGAGGTGTCACAAATGCCACAGGCTTGGGCACTTTGCAAGAGAGTGTAGATCAACTGGATCTAACTCCTCTGCACCCTTTGTGACCTTTCCAAGCAATAGCTCACAAAATAAAGGGCAACATCCTGCTAGTTCTGGTCATCACTCACAACCTCAATCTCCTGCATACTTTGTCCCTCAGGGTCCAATGCCATATCCTTATCCCTGCTATTACATGCCACAGCCAAATCCAGTTCATGTCCCTATAGCACAACAACCTCAAGCCCTACCTGAGCCTCAACCATCTCCATCACAATCTCAACCTCATCACAGCTTCTTCACACCAGGAGTTGTTGACTGGAGCAGCTTACCAGATGATCTTTCTGGTTTCAATGAGCAATTATCTGCTGGTGCTGGTCAACATGGTGGTGAACATCCTTTTGGGAATCTTGCTCTCATGGCCCTGGAGTCTACTGAGGGTTCCTGCTCTGATGCTTCATCTTCACAGGTAACCCAGGTATCTTCTGAGGCTAAAGCCAAGTTATGTTCTGAATCATGCATAGCTGCCTTTGTCTCTATTAGAGAGGCAAATGTAGCTTTAATCAATCAAAATCTTGAGCTTGAGAAAACTATTTCCAAAAGAAAAGATGAGTATGTGTCTGCACTTAATGACAAAGATGATGAGATTTACAAGCTTAAATGCCAACTTAATGATGAAAAGGCTAAGGTAGAGGTCATACTCGAGAACCACAGAAGTCTCAAAGAGACACTTGCAGCTACCCAAGTTGAGTGTGACCGCTGGGTAACATCCTGCAAGGGATTTGAAATGCTTCTCAGCAAGCAAACAGCTTCAAATGTGAAGTTTGGAATAGGTTACAATCATACTGCACCACCTACTGATTTTACTTCAAAAGTAATAGTAAAATCTGAAGGTGAAAGTAATTTCCAAACCACATCATCATGTGATTCATCCTCAAATGATAATACAAAATTAGAGGATGAAGTCAGTGTTAAGATCTCAGCAAGTCAATTGCCTGATGGTTTAAATGCTGATAAACACATGAAGCTGAGAAATTCAGATGTTGTCCCTCAAAGTACTCCAAGTACTGAAGGGCAAGTCACAACATCTGAAAAGCATTTCAAATCTGACGAAATAAAAGGATTAACAACTGCTGAGGAATCTATCATACAGTCTTTCAGGACGGATAGAGAACAGCTGAAGAACAAGTCTTCAGTTGTTACCGATCCTTCAGTACTTAACACAAGTACTGAAAGGAGGAAAGTACTGAAGATCACACCTTCAGTAGTTTCCACTTCAGCAGTTGATCAATCCAAGATGAAGAATAAGCCATGTGAAATATGTGGTAAATTCAATCATCTATCTGATGAATGCTGGTACAAAAAGGGTTCCAAACTCAACAGAGATAAGCTCATTAAAGAAGAGATAAATAAAATGAAAAATGAGTTTGAAACCAAGTTTGTACCACAGTCATCTCAAACTGATAAACCCAAGGCCTCACCAAAATCCAAAAAGAAGGATGGGGTTTATCAGAAAACAGCTGATAGTGTTCCTCATGATAAACATCAGACGAAGTCTGTGAATTTCAAGAAGGAGGAAATGGTGGGTCACAGGAACTCATCAAAAACAAGTACTGATGTGTCAAATGAGCTGAAGGCTTTAGCAACAAATCAGACACAACTTGTTATGATGGTTCAGCATTTGTTGGGGAGAGTTAACCAACTAGATGCACCTGTGATCAAACCACTGAAAAGGAAATCCAAGCCCAAATCTAAGAATTCCATTTCAGCACCATCTCCACCTTCATCAGCTGTTAATCATGAGAAACAAGTTATGGTTAAATCTGTTGATGAAAACAGACCCAAAACCAAAAAGGTTTGGGTCTCTAAAGCTAACTAGTTTCTTATGATAAATGCAGGGTTCTTCAGCATGCCAAAGAAGCATCTGGTATGTAGACAGTGGAGGATCTATGCATATGACTGGGAGCAGTTCTCTTCTTAATGACTACTCTCAAGGAAAGAAGGGATTTGTCTCATTTGGAAATGATGCTAAGGGTTACATCATCGGGAAAGGATTTGTGTCAAATGGAGAAATCAGATTTGATGATGTTAACCATGTGGAGAATCTCAAGTATAATCTACTGAGTGTCAGTCAGATGTGTGATAAAGGGCATGTTGCACTTTTCACAAGCCAGAACTGCCGGATTCTGTCTTCCAAAGTTCTGAGGCTGATTGACAAGGTATTGGATGAACATACTCTCCTGAAGGCCAACAGGATAGGAAGAGTATATGCCTTGGATTTGTCAAAGAAGATTGCGTTAAAAGGTCATCCTTGCCTGTTCTCCAAGGCCTCTCCTCAGGAATCTAAACTGTGGCATAGAAGGCTGGGTCATGTTAATCTCAAAAACATGAATCAGCTGATCCACAATAGTTTAGTAAGAGGTCTACCAATAAAGGAGTTCCTCTGTGATGAAACCTGCACTGCTTGTTTAAAAGGAAACAACACAAAGTCTCATTCCCTCCTATAGAAGAACCAAAGTCCACTGCCTGCTTGCAATTACTGCACATGGATCTCTTTGGTCCTGTGAGAGTAATGAGCATGGCAAAGAAGAAATACTGTCTGGTAATTGTGGATGATTACTCCAGATTTGTATGGACCTTCTTCTTGCATTCAAAGGATGAGGCTGCTCAGACAATTATTAACTTTGTGTTGTATGTTGAGAAGCAGTATTCCCTATCAGTCAAGTGTATAAGAAGTGATAATGGAACTGAATTTAGAAACCATACACTTGATGATTTCTACCTTTCAAAAGGAATCAAGAGGCAGTATAGCATCCCAAGGACTCCAGAACAAAATGGAGTAGTGGAGAGAAAGAACAGGACCCTAATTGAAGCTGCAAGGTCCATGTTGGCTGACTCTGGTTTGCCACTGACCTTTTGGGCTGAAGCTGTCAACACAGCATGCTATGTGCAAAATAGAGCTTTAGTGAATCAGAGGTTGATGAAGACTCCTTATGAAGTTCTACATCATTTGGCTCCTCTAATTTCATTCTTCAGAGCATTTGGGTGTCCTTGTTACATTCTCAACACAAAGGATCAACTCCAAAAGTTTGATTCTAAGGTGGATGCAGGGTATTTTGTTGGGTACTCATCCACTTGCAAGGCTTACAGAGTGTTCAACTGTAGAACAAAGATGGTTGAAGAAACCTTGCATGTGAAGTTCAATGAATCTCCTAAGGACAAAATCCCACAAAACCCTGTGGAGTTGTTTGATCTGGACATACTGCAATATGTTCCTTATCAGCCTCCAGCTGTTGCAGATCATGTGAATTCATCACCTTCTGCAGCTAGTCATCCATCTGGTGGTACTGATGTTCATGATGATCCCAGTACTCACCTATTCAAGTTTAGTGATCAACTGCCTGAGTCTACTCAACTTGATGTTCCTGTAGCTTCAGTAGCACCATCCACAACAAATGCTGATGAGATTTCTGAATCCTCTACTTCATTTGACCTGCCATCTAACACTTGGTTTCAAGAATCTGGATCAACATCTGTTGCTGCTGAGCGTGCTACAAACACTTGCACAGATCTCATAGTGTATCAAGAGCTGAAGAATCACCCAACGTCTCAAATCATTGGTGATATCAATGCTGGTGTCTCAACTAGAAGTCAATTGTCCAACTTCTGCTTCTATGCTCTTTTCATCAGTCAGCAAGAGCCAAAGAACTATCATATTGCATTAAGAGACAATGGATGGGTTGATGCCATGCAGCTTGAGCTTCTTCAGTTCAAAAAGCAGCAAGTGTGGGAACTGGTTCCTCTACCCCCAGGTAAGTGTGCAATAGGCACTAAATGGGTGTTTAGGAATAAAACAGATGAAAATGGGCAAATTGTCAAGAACAAGGCCAGACTGGTTGTCCAGGGGTTTTCACAAGAAGAAGGTATTGATTATGATGAAACCTTTGCCCCTGTAGCCAGACTGGAGGCAATTAGATTGTTCTTAGCCTATGCTGCATTCCACAATCTTAAAGTTTTTCAAATGGATGTCAAAAGTGCATTTTTATATGGTAAAATAAAAGAAGAGGTTTATGTGTGTCAACCACCAGGTTTTGAGGATAATAAACATCCTGATTGGGTGTATAAACTTGATAAGGCTCTTTATGGGTTGAAACAAGCTCCTAGAGCCTGGTATGAAACACTGTCAAATTTTCTTCTTCAGAATAATTTCACTAGAGGCTCCATAGATAAAACTTTGTTCATTAAGAAAGTGGGTCAGCATAAGCTCCTTGTTCAAATTTATGTTGATGATATTATTTTTGCTTCCTCTGATCCACAGTTGTGTGATGCATTTACAAAGTTGATGCAACAAAAATTCGAAATGAGTGCCATGGGAGAATTACAGTTCTTTCTAGGTTTGCAAATCAAACAAAAGGCTGATGGAACTTTCATTCATCAGTCAAAATACACAAAAAGTCTTTTGGCAAAGTTTGATTTACAACACTGTAAGCCCTGTTCTACTCCCATGTGCAGCACCACACAACTGGATGCAGATCAGAAAGGTAAAGCTGTTGATGAAACACTTTACAGATGTATGATTGGGTCCTTGATGTACTTAACAGCTTCTAGACCAGATATTATGTTTGCAACTTGTGTTTGTGCTAGATTTCAGGCTGCTCCTAAAGAGTCTCATTTGATTGCAGTCAAGAGGATCTTTAGATATCTGCAAGGTACTCAATCTCTAGGTCTTTGGTATTCCACTGGGCACTCTTGCAAATTAGTTGCTTTTTCTGATAGTGACTATGCAGGGTGTAAATTAACTAGAAAATCAACTTCTGGTGGATGTCAATTCCTAGGCAACTGTTTGGTTTCTTGGCAGAGTAAGAAACAAACATCTGTTGCTACATCCACTGCTGAAGCCGAGTACATTGCTGCTGCAAGTTGTACATCTCAGGTACTCTGGCTTCAGAATCAATTACTGGATTATGGCATTACAGAGACTAAGACTCCATTACTAATGGATAGTGCTTCAGCTCTTTGTATTGTCAAGAATCCAGTCCAGCACTCTAGGACCAAACATATTGAGATCAGACACCATTTTATTAGGGATTGTTTTGAAAAAGGTCTGATTGATCCAAAGTTTGTTCCTAGTGCTGATGAGCTTGCAGACATATTACTAAGCCTTTGGACAGTTCAACTTTCCAAAACCTAGTGTTAAGGCTTGGTATGCTGCAGCTAGAATAAGTGACAACTACTGATGATCTCAGTCAACAAGTACTGATGAGCATTCGTATACTACTGTCACAAATAAGTACTGAAGTTCTTTTATCCTCAGTAGTTTTCATAACTACTGAAGACTAAATTACTTAAAAGTACTGAAGTACTCATCTGTTGAAAAGAACTGATGTGGTTACAACTACTGCTGTAGTTACAACTGCTGATGTCAGAATAACAGATAAGTACTGATGACCTATGAAACATCTGAAACTCAGACAAAGTCTGATGAAGTGTTGAGGTCAGAATGAAACAGCTGATGAGCTAAGAATTGACGACAACAGCTGATGAGAAATTTTTTTTTTTTCAGTTGTTTCTACAACTGCTGCTTCACTTCAAACAACTGAAGCCAAAACCATGTCTTCAGTAGTTTCACAACTACTGATGACTAATACCAAGTCTTCAGTTGTTACAACTTCTGAAAGTTAAAACCAGGTCTTCAGTTGTTTTCAAACAACTGATGACAGCACCAACACTTTCAGTCGTTTTATATCAGTTTTTTTTTTACCCTATAAATACCTAAACCTACTTTCAGACGTTTCATTAGCCGTTTTCCGTCCTTCACTCTCTCAACAATGGCGACCATGAAACTCAAACCCAGACACAACTGTGTTGCCTACCTCTCGAAATCGGCCTTCTGGAACAAATTTGATAACGCCATCGATCTTATGGTAGATTCCCAGTACCGAACCGCGTTTCTTCTGAATCCTACCATCTACCCCGATTCCCTAAGCCAGTTCTGGACCAACGTCTCTGTGCAAACTAGTGAGAATGATAGCCAAATCACTCTCCAGTCGTTGGTCAACCAGAAACAGGTGGTCATCACTCCGGACATCATTCGACAAACCCTAGATCTACATGATGCCACCTGTGTCACAGAATACCCGAAAGGCACAACCGATATGTCTTTCATCAACAACGGGTATGAAGGAGACTTAAGTGCTACCACCATTCTGAAGAAGCACTTCCATGATGCTGAACGTCTTATATTCCACATGGTGAATGTCTGCCTTGCACCAAAAACCTCCTCATGGGATCAAATGTCTTCCCGATGGCAACAGGTATTATACTCTATCTTTGAACGACAAACTTTAAATTTTTCTGAGATAGTGTTTATGGAACTAAAGGATCTGGCCTTGAAACCTGTGGCAAACAGATGGATATTATATCCCAGGTTTCTCATGGCCATAATTTTAACACAGCTAAAATCAGACGGCCTTGTTGGCCTTGGAGTCCCTGCTCCGGCTGTATTGCCTGAAGTATACTCCAGGCACAACTCTGACCCTACATTGAAAGGGGCTGCCCGGCTGCTAAAACCCAAGCAGCGGGAACCCACAGCCTCCACTTCCAGATCCAAAGTCCCCACCAAACCCAAAACCAAAAAGCCCAAAAAGGCTACTCAGGGAGATGAGTCCCCTGAGGATGCCCCTGTAACACCAATACAGGAAACACTTACTGGTTCTAACCCCCCAGTAGTGTCCAAGACTCCACCAACCCTAGCCGCTCAGGCATCCTCTCAACAGGATCCTGATGCAACCAAAATTGGGGATACCACAATGCTGGAACCTATCTCAATTGAGAAGGTTACCATTGAAGAGCACCAGTCACCCCGGGTGCAATCTGCTTCAACCTATCTCCAAATGCAACCGCCCCTCAAAGCCCAACATTTATTGTTGCACAAGTGTTGAGTCAGCTGCATTCCTCTCCTCCTCCCCAGACACCAATTACAATGGGGAGAACCTCCACAGCTGAGGAAGAGGACCAAAATGCTGCTGATAACCCACAGCACAGGGGTTATAATGTTCAATCTCCCCGTGTAGAGGAGGAGGTTAGAACATCTGGTGAGGCTGCCACTTCTACTGATTCAGCAAATGAACAGGATGAAGTTGGTAACATCTCTAAGACCTCACCAGAGGCAACTGCCGATGAAGGACTCAGTCCTGAGGCAGGAAGTCCCCAGAACCAAGAACAAGGGGCACATGCTACAACTGATCTACACTCAGGGCATGTACATCCTGATTCAATCAGGAGGTCAGATGATTCAGCAAAGACTGATGATGACCTGGGCTTTTTCTTTGATGTTTTAGCCCATAACACAATCCTTGAGGCTGAGGTGAGCAGACTCAAAGAACTGCTTGCCAAAATGTCTCAGGATCAAAGTCCATCTGCCCCAATAAACCCACAGATGGCACCTTCATCTGAAGGTTTACCAAACACTCAGCCACTACACTCAACTGAGCCACCAGCCACTGTTTTTGGCACCACCTCTCAGGGACAGAACCCCTCTGAGCAGATGGTTGCTACCTTTCAAAATTCCTTATCTCTCATCACTCCCATCATCAATGAGATTGTGCATAAAGCCATTGATGAGAGGATTTCCTCAAATCTACAAACACTTGTTGATGATGCTGTGCAAAGGAAGCTTTCTGCCATTCAAACCCCTGAACCCAATGCACCCAAAAAGGGGGAGTCTAAGGCAGTGAAAGAACGAAAAAGAAAGAGTGTGGAAAATGAGAAACAAGAGAAAGAAAAGGAAAAACAGCTGATCACATACAAAAGAAAGAAAAGTGCTGAAACTCAAAAGCCTGATGAAGAGAAATCATTGGAAGATCTGATTAAAGAAGCGATGAAGCTCACAGCAGATCAATGGACAGAATAATAGATCAACTCTTCAGACAGGGCTTTGATACAGCCACATTAGACACTGAGATCAGAAAGCTGGAGATTGAAGAGATACAAGAAAGATGGGCCAGTTATAGTGTGATGGAAAGGGAGAGGTTGGAAATAATGATCAGGTTTACTGCAAAATACTTGGGAAGATCATTAATTGAGATTAAATCATGGACCAGAGACAGTATTCTGGCAATAACCACCAGAATCTGTACTTCTGAAGCATTCAACAAGGGGTTAATTATCGAAGCACTAGATGAAGCAGGTGCTGGGAAGAGAACTGATATGGCCAAGCTTTCCAAAGCCAAACTCACCATAAAAATGCTAGATCAGCCTTCCCAAACTCCCTCTCAAAAACAACCAACCCCACAACTCTCCAAATCAACTCAACCCTCAAAACCAACTCCCTTACCCCAAAAACCACCTCAAACCACATCCAGTGATGCACCCAGAAGGAGGAGAAGGGTGTTGAGGATGGTAGAAGATGAAGAAGAAGATGATGAAGAAGATAGTCTGCCAATCTCTGCTGTTCTGAAATTACCTGAGCCCAGAAGTCAACAAATGATCACACCAGACTTTCAGAGGCAAATGGTGAAAGTTAAGATTGAAGAAGAAGAACAGCAGAAACAGCACGATGAGCAACTTTTGAAGATGATTGACAAAGAGTTTCCTCAGTCATCATCTATACAAGCCATGAAGAAACATGCTCAAAGGCTGTATGCTCTCAGGTATACCTTTCAATATCAAAAGGAGAGAGTAAGGATTTGGCCAGACCCCAGGGTTAGTTCTAGAATTCATAAGAAATCCATACCAAGTAGATACAATGGCCAAGTGAGAAAGACCATAGATGCTGCTATTATGTTGGCCATTGTAGTCTCACCCTGGGAAATACTTGAAGACTTCAAGAGAGCCTACAAGTCAAAGATGACCCCTCAAACTCTAATGGAGAACAAAATGGTCAAGAAGGGGTTGTTATACAAGAGGCTTGAAGAGATCAAGAAAAATGAACTCCAGTTGTTATTAGAAGGGACTCACCCAGATGAATTTGCTTACAGAGAGATAACAACTGTTGAGTTGAAAAATGGAAAGACGATAAAGTACTTATCAGAGTACTATGGCCCAGAGTTCTTCTTCGAAGGAGAAGCAGAAGAACTCACTAAGGAGGAACAAGTTGTTCTCCTTGAGGCCTACGTCAGAGAGTCTTATAGACTCATCAATGGGAAGTAGGTTTCATGGTTGGGATAACGGCTCTGTGTCCAGTTCCCCAAGACAGAGTTCCCTTCCATCCTTTGACATTCACATCTACTGAAACCTGTTCCCTGGCCTGTGCTTATCTGATATCTCTAAAGCTGATCAAGAGAGTGTCTGCCAAGAATAAGTGGGACCTCAATAAGCTTAAAGGTTTTGGCTGCATTGGTTCAGGGGGAGTTTGTTGGACCAAAAGAACCAATGAGCCGGATCAGAAAAACCTTTAAGTCCCACGGACATTACAAAAACTGAAGTAGTCTGCAACAGCTGAAGACATCAGCTGATAACATGGTCTGAAGACAAAGTCTGAAGTGAAAGAGCTGAAGACAAAGACTGAAGACCGAGTTTCAAATGATTGTCACAATAGCTGAAGAAGACCTCTTCAGTAGTTGTGATGGTTTCCTTTCAGTAGTTGTATTTTCCTTTCTGTACTTGTAGTTTCAGTAGTTTTATGTTTCTTCGTGTACTTAGAATACTCAGAGATGTTCTCAGTTGTGAACATTCTCAGTAGTTTGCTTACGTTCAGTAGTTTGTAATAATTCTGTTAGACGTCACTATCAAGTGACATCAGCAGACGTCACATTCCTTTATATAAGGAATGCTGACCTAATTGTAATCGGTGCAGCTTAGGAAAACCTAGCAGCCGCCATACCAAAGCATGTGTGCATGAATGTTATTATCCCAATACAGTAAACCCTATTTCTATATAACCGTGTACTGTTCCATTGAATATTTATTGTGTTCTTGCTATATTTGCTTAATTCTTGCTCTAATTCCGCTGTGATTCAACTCTAATTGATCAAACTTAGATCACTGATCCTAACAGCTGTCTTAGGAATATCCTGCTCCTTTACCTTCAGTTGGTGGTAACCAGATCGGAGGTCTATCCTCTAAAACCAACTGGGACCTTGGAGTTGATCAAACAAGTCATCAATCCACGGTAACGGATATCGATTCTTTACTGTCAATTTATTCAGCTCACGGTAGTAGATGCACATCGTCATGCTACCGTCCTTCCTCTTCACAAACAAGACCGGCGCACCCCCACGAAGAGATACTTGGTCGAATGAACCCCTTATCTAACAACTCTCACAGCTAAGTCAACAATTCCTTCATCTTGAAGGGAGCGAGACGATACGGCGCCTTTGCAACAGGTTGGGCACCAGGTATCAGATCAATTTGAAACTCAATCTCGTGGTCAGGTGGCATACCTGATAAATCTTCTGGGAATACGTCTGGGAAATCACACACAACCGGTACATCCAATATTTATGGTACTGTCGCATCCACATCCTTCACATAAGCCAAATAGGCACCACATCCACATATCATACATTTCTCTTCCACAACCATTGAGATTACTTTAGGGATCGTACTAACTCTATCACCATAGATCGTCACCAAACTCCCATCGGGCGCGGTCAACCGAATCATCTTCTTACGGCACATGATGTTTGCCTCATAGGCTACTAACCAATCCATCCCTAGGACTATATTGAATCCGCTTAAGGGCATCACAAACAACCTAGTAGAGAACCTATGGCCTTTCAACTCTATGTCACAATCTTATACCATATCAGAAATCCTGGTAGACTTACCAATGGCAGTTTCTACATCGAAGGGCTCATCAGTCTTTCTGCTCTTAACAGGCAACTTATCACAGAAGGCAGCAGAAATAAAACTCCTACTAGCACTAGAATTAAATAATATAGGCACTAGCATCATTAACCAGAAATGTACTTGATACAACATTGGGGTGCACTCTGGCTTCCTCGCGGGTCATGGTAAAAGCTCTTGCCCCGGCCTTTTGCACTTCCTTCCCTTTCTCGGCCTCTTTTCTGAACTTCAAGCTCTCAGCTCTTGGCCTCATGCACTCTCGACTAATATGACCTGTTTCTCCACAGTTATAGCACCTTATTCCCCCATAATCCTTGGCCATATGCCCTGCCTTCCCGCATTTGAAATAGATGTTCGACCCCACTTACATTCCCCCGCATGCTCCATCCCACACTTATTACACCTCCTCATCCCTATACCTGCGGTCCCCATCTTCTGATCATCCACCCTTGCCTTTTTGTTCTTGGGAGTAAACGCAGCACTACCAAATTTTTTCCCGTTCAAGTTTCTATCACCACCACCTTTCTTACTCACCCCCACCACAGTCACCTCCTCTCTCTCGTCCTACAGTCTCCCTGTCAGATCGTCCACCGACCTAAACGTACTTAGCCGGGCGGCAATTAGATGTCTACGGATATCCGCCGGCAGACCCAAGATGTATCTCTTGATCTTTCGTGACACAGGCTTCACGTAATCTGGCACCAGCCTTGCAATCTCGTTGAACTTGGTTATGTACTGTTGGTGTGTCATGGTTCCCACCTCCAACTGTAGGAACTCTCTTTCAATCTTGTTGAGTTCCTTGTGAGGACAAAACTCCTCGATTACCAACTTCTTAAGTTCACTCCACCTAATTCTCCCAATCTCCCTGCTACCCTCGGCCTGGACAATATTATCCCACTAGCATAAGGTCGAGTCCACAAATGAGTGGGTTGCAAACTTCACCTTCTGATCCTCTCTACATTTGTTGATATCCAACACAGCCTCCACTTCTCTCACCTATCGGTGAGCCGCAGCAGCATTCCCATTTCCATCAAAAGTCAAGGGCTTGCATCTCTGGAATGCCCCATAACTTCACCCCTTTGCAGTTTCCTGCATTGCTTCCTTTTTTGCATCATCACTAGAGACAACCATCTAAGTCTCTAGTTGCTCCCCTTCACCTGAACCTCCCTCCTCGCCTTCTCTCCCAATGGTTTTCCTCCTTACTCTTTCTCTTTCTTTTTATCCTTTCTCATGGCTCTAATAACCTCAGTCACCACAGACGGCAGAATCGTCTGCATGAATTGATGAACTTCCTCCCCAACTGCCTCTTTCATTGAGGCCCTTAGGTTAGCACTCTCATCACTACCTTCATGGTGATGAAGCTCGGGCTCTTCAGGAGCCGTTTCAGCGGTCCTAGCCCTGTTCCTTGTGACACGCGGCCCAACATCGCGTCCACCACGACCTCCACCTCGAGAAGTCTTCAAAGATCTACCACCAGCTATCTCCAAGCACTACAAGATTCAAACACCAACACGGCCATTCAAGGTAATAGCTCAGATTACGTCAAGTATAGTAAGTCCCTAATTACAGTGGCTAGTTATGATTAACCATTTACTTTAATCTTCATTCCTCAAGTGTTTCCTATCCTAACTACATCAGTATCCAAATCTAGTAAGAGCACATAATCACATAGCACACGCACATAATTCCTTTTTCCATTAATTTACATAAAACGTTTACATGAAACATTTACCTGCAGGCATGTAGCTATTAGGACTGGCATCTCTCTCCCTTCCTTGTCCCATTCTCAGTTTAAGTTTAGACTTTTTTTTTGAAAATATTTTATCCAATTCTCATAAACTTTGGCTCTGATACTAACTTCTAAGGCCCCATTCCCGAGACACTACTCCTTATGAACTATGGCACAAAAGGAGACCATTCATTGGTTTTCTCAGAACATTTGGATGTCCTTGCACCATCTTGAATACCAAAGATCAAATAGCCAAGGTTGCTGAGAAATCAGATGATGGAAACTTTGTTAAGTACTCTTCTCAAGCTAAGGCTTATAGAGTATACAATCTCAGAACTAGAATCATTAAGGAGTCAGTCAATGTGACTTTCAATGAACACACACCTTGTGTAAAAGGTTCTGGTCCGGATTGGCTATTTGATCTTGACTTAGTTGCCAACTGTTTTAACAAATCTTGTGAGAATGTTTCAGGATCTACAGATAACAGGTCAACAGAAGATCCGGATCCAAGATTTGAGCTGAGAAGACCAAACAAGAAGACTACTTCAGCTCCAGTGGTGACTAACCCTACAATTGAAGCTCCCATCAGCACTAGCATGACAAATACTGCTGATTCAAAAAAATTGCCTTCAAATTCTAGCTCAGAGGCTCAGAATTCAGGAGAAGGAACTTTAAATACAGGAGGAGGAATTGGAGGTGGTGATAGTAACCAAGAATTTCTTGATGCTGAAAACCACTCCATTGAAGACAACATGAATGATGTAACTCACTCATTAGATCAAGTTTCTCTTGATAAGTGTGCTGATGTGGTTAGGGACTCTTCTTTGCCAGATTAGAATTTCTCTAATTTAGATCTGTCCAACTAACTTGCTGTGATTCCTCAACTTAGGATCCACAAGTCTCATCCCACCACTAATATCATTAGAAATGTTGTCTCAGGGGTGAGAACAGGAGGACAAACTCATGACAGCCATGTTTGTCTACATTCTTGTTTCTTATCCCAATTTGAGCCTAAGAAAGTTGATGAGGCTTTGAAGGATGGAAGGTGGATTGAAGCAATGCAAGAAGAGTTGCTTCAAATCAAAAGACAGAAGGTTTGGAACTTATGCCCTCTTCCTCAAGGGAAGTCTGTCATAGGTACCAAATGGGTATTTAGGAACAAGAAAGATGATAGAGGGATCATCATCAAGAACAAGGCTAGACTGGTTGTCCAAGGATACACTCAAGAAGAAGGGATTGATTACACTGATGTCTTTGCTCCATTTGCAAGACTTGAAGCTGTAAGAATATTTCAGGCTTATGCTGCATCCAAGGATTTCAAGGTCTACCAGCTTGATGTGAAGTGTGCCTTTCTCTATGGGGTGATTGATGAAAAAGTTTATATTAAACAACCACCTGGCTTTGCAGACCCAGATCATCCTGATTATGTCTGCAAGCTTGATAAAGCCCTTTATGGACTGTATCAAGCTCCAAGAAACTGGTATGAGAAACTATCAACATACCTCTATCAACATGGATATAAAAGAGGTACTATTGATGGGACTCTCTTCATCAAAGAAACACGAAATGACACATTTCTAGTTCAGATATATATAGATGACATCATCTTTGGTTCAACTAATCCAAAGCTCTATAAAGACTTTGAGATGCTGATGAAGAATAGATTTGAAATGAGTGCCATGGGGGAACTCAATTTCTTTCTAGGAATTCAAGTGAAGCAGGTTGAAAATGGCATCTTCATAAGTTAGTCAAAGTATGTTCAGGACATACTTGCAAGATTCAAGATGACTGACTGTAAGGTTGCAAAGACACCTATAGCCAGAAACCACTCCCTTGGTCCTGATCTTAAGGGGGAGTGTGTTGATGAACATCTCTACAGGGCTATGATTAGGTCACTTATGTATCTTACTGCTAGCAGGCCTGATATCATGTTTGCCACATGCATATGTGCAAGATATCAAGCCAACCCCAAGATGTCACACCTAATCACTGTCAAAAGGATTCTTAGATATCACAAAGGTGCTCCAAATCTAGGCCTTTGGTATCCAAAGGATTCAGACTTTAATCTGTATGCTTATACAGATAGTGATTATGGTGGCTGCAACATGACTGCAAAGTCCACATCTGGGGGGTGTCAGTTCCTGGGTGGAAGGATAGTCTCTTGGAAATACAAGAAGCAATCCTATGTGTCTGCATCAACTGCTGAAGATGAATACATTTCTGCTGCCAGCTGCTGTGCTCAAGTGCTTTGGATTCAGAATCAGATGCTAGACTATGGGTTCAATTTCAAAGAGACTCCCATCCATATAGACAACAACAGTGCTATCTCTATTATAAAGAATCCTATGCAGCACTCAAGGACCAAGCACATCAACATCAGGTATCATCTGATTAGGGATAATTTTGAAAAGGGTTTGATAAAACTAATCAAAGTTAACACAAATGAACAATATGCTGATCTATTCACAAAAGCTTTTGATGAATAGAGATTTAAATATCTTGTATTAGCTACTAGGATGATTAACTTTGAATAAATTTTTCTTAATAACTTAATCAATATTATTTCTTAAAACTGAGTGTCCTAGGTTGTCTATTAGATCACTTCATAAGCCCAGTTCTTTTGGAAGAAAAATGAACTTTTAAAACGATATCTCTTAGAATGATGAAAATTTACCTTCGGAAGAAGCAAAAGTTGCCATCGGAAGAAAATTTATGTCTTTAAATCGTTTAAACAGCTTATCTGAGATTTACCTTCGGAAGAAATTCTTGAAGTATCTTCCGAAGCTTAAATTTTGGTATAAGTACTTAAATGCATTTTTGGAACAAATTCCTTCCGAAAGCAATTTAGTCTCGGAAGACTCGTTTATTTCTTCCGAAGCCAAAATTTTCAAAACTTTTTGAAATATCTTCCGAAGCAAAATTGCCTTCGGAAGCTTTGATTGCAAAGCTTCCGAAACCAAAATTGCCTTCAGAAGCTTTTACTACTTCCAAGAAAACTAACTTTTTGGGTGCCTTTTTCAGAAGTAGGACCCACTTACGGATTTCAAAGTTTATCTTTTGCATCAACTTTGTCTCAAATCCGGAGTATATCTTTCCAAACGGTTCTATTTCAACTCACTTCCCTCATTGTTCCTTAACCTAAAATTACCCCTAAATTTCATCTTCTTCTTCCTTCCTTCACTACAAAGCTTCTTCAAATGGCCAATCTTGATCGTCGTAACAACCCGAATTTCACCATGCACCTACACAGGCAGCATAATCAAGTTGCCCTGTTAAATTCTGAGAAGGATCTAAGATTCTCAGACGTTTGTAGGTATCTTTCTTTGTCTCACTACTTCACCTCCCTTACAATCGATCCTCCTCTCTATGAGGATCAGTTGCTTGAGTTCTGGCGGACCTGTCAAGAGGTCACCATGGACGGAGAGAAGGCACTGTCTTCCACAGTGCAGGGGAGGACGGTTTTCATCACTCCAGCTATTATAAACACCCATTTGCAGCTGGATGATGAAGCAGGTGAGCTGTCCTTTCCAAAAGCTGCTGTCAACCAATCTGTTGTGCAGATGGGCTATGAAGGTGACTTTTCGGTCAAGACCTTCAGGAAGGGGAAGGTCTCATTCCAATGGAAATACCTCCTCCATGTCGTCATCCACAGCTTATCCAACAAACATAGAGGATGAGACCAGATTCCAGAAGACCTCTCTTTCCTTGTCTATGGGATGGTTCAAGGGGGGGTACTATCAGTTTGTATTTACAAATTTACTAGCGAATTTAGATTCCTTAGAATATTACATGTTTCCCCGGTATGTTCAACACATTCTCAACTGTGAACTGGGACCACAGTTGAGGGGAACAGGCAATGTTCTTAAACTTGCACACATGAGGCCTGGCATTTTCAAGAGATTGAAAAATCCAACTGTTGGGTTCTCAGGGGTAGAAACAGCCCTTGTCCCGAAAATGTTTGAGCTCATTTCTCAGGGTGACATCCTAGCTGCACCATCAAGCGATGAACCAACACCCTCCACCTCTCAACCACCATCAAGGCCAACAATTACCCTCACCTACACTAGAAAATACAAACGAACCCCTGCACTTGCTATTGAGCATGTGTAGGCCCCCATATCACAACCCATATAGGAGGAAGTGGAATCTCAAGCTCCCACTTCCCCTGAGGAGCAGACCACTCTCATCTTTCAAACAATCAGTGCTGAGTTTCCTCATGCTCTGCCTGATGACCTCACAACTCCACAAACAGCCTTAAGCCATCACTCTGAGTCTCAACACTCTAGTGATCAACCTTCAAGGGAAAGCTGCCATCCCCAACCTCTTGATCTCAACCGCCCCATACCCAGCCTTGACTTCTATTCTGATGAAGATTTAGGATTTAGTGAGTACCATGAATCTCTGCTCTCTACCCACACTCAAGGATAGATGAGTGCTCATGTTTCACCCATTTCTAGCCCACATCAGACACCCCCAAACTGAGGTGGATCTTCCTATGATTGTCCAGGAGACACATGTGGAAGAGGCTCTCACTGTTGCCAGTGATTAAATATTTAAGACCTCAACCCTCTTGACATTGTCATGGGGAAGGGGAAATCCAGCAGCCAAGAACCCCATGCTGGTGGTGAAGGAGTAGACCTTGGTTCACCTCCTTCATCCCCCAATGATTCTTCAACTGAAGATGAGGGGAGTCTGAAACTCAGGGTGCACCAACTCGAAGACATCTGCACCCAACTGGTTTCAAAGATAGCTCACCTTGAATCACAGGTGACTATCTTGCAAAGGAGGGTCCATGACCAGCAACTTGAGATCATAGATCTCAAGGGCCAGTTAGCTGAGAAACCCATAGGACAAACTCATCCAGGTCCACAAGAACCTGTGGATGTTATGGATCACTTCCCCAGCTCACCTATGCATGAGGGTGATGCTACCAAAAAGGTGGAGGAAGTTCTGACAGCCACAGAACCTAGGAGTTCTTCCTCAAGTATGGACATACAGGACTCACCATCCTATCTTGCAGTTGTCCATACTTAGCAACCTCCTCCAGACAGTGATCTAGAACTACTCATTCAACAATTGTTTGAAGAGGGAGTACCAAGAGCAATGTATGTCCCATCTGAGAACCCAATCAGGGGTTGGGGGTATGACAGTGATAGGAAAGCTCTTGTACTCTTTAGAGCTCAGGGTCAGCTAGAAATCTTAAACATTTCAAACCTAAGTTTCTATGAGAGTATAAATCTGGTAGATCTGGCACTTGTCAACCCAAGCAATAACAGACAAGCTGTCAGACTAGCCAATCAAATTCAAGAATGGGTGCTGGCAGAATTCAAAAGGAGAACAACATCATATAGATAGAGGCTAGCAGTTCAAGCCTTTGGTCAACTGGATGTTGAGGTAGACCCCAAGATTAGCTTCAAAGGGAAAGCCTTGACTGAAGGCCCAGAGGCTGAGACTGTGAACCTTAAGACAAGATCTCCTCCAGCACCCCATACCCTCAGTGAGGCACCAGCTGGTGATGGTGCTTCACAATCTCTCTCTAGCCAGAGCTTGACTGTTGAATCAACAAATGAAGGACAAAGCTCTCCTCAGGCTGAGTTATCAAGATCTGCAATTGACAAAGGCAAAAGGAAGATGACTCCTGAAGAGATTGAAGAAGAAAAGAGAGAGAGGAAGAGGAAGCTCAGGGGAGAGAGTTCAAGTGGTTCCCCAGGATTCATACAAGCTGCAATTCTGGCAGCCCCTATACCAAACACTCAAGAAGACAAATTAAGGGCAGTCAGGCTCAACTATCTAAGGACCAGGAACTTCAACATAGATGAACTCATCTCTCTCCCCTTAGAGGAGATAAATGAACCGGGCTGATATTAAATTGTCAAAAGAGAGGAAGGAAGCAGAGGATGCAGCCTTGACCCTCAAACACAAGGAAGAAATAAGGAGAAAAAGGCTTTACAAGAACATTCATGTCCTCTCCCCAGTTCAAGAAAGTCCTGAGTCAGAGACTGTGGCTGCTGAACAACCTTAGGTAATTGATGAAGAAGAAAGATTAAAAATGATCAACTATCTGAGTGCCACAGGTCTCTACCAGGCACTTGCACTCCTTTCCTTTCCTTATGATTATATATTATTTGAATACAATAAGCAACTGGAAGAGCAAGCCAAAAAAGAAAGGCAAGCTGCAAAGAAGAGGCAAAGGGAAGAAGCTGCAAAATCAAGAGCCATCATCCAAAAAAGTCAGAAAAAGTCTGCAGATAGGCAGATGATGATGAGCTTCTTGAAGCTGTATGGGTTCTCCAGAAGGAGGCTTGGTCCCATGTCTCTATCCATAATGGAAGAGCATATAAGGATGATCAAGTAGAAGATAAAAAGGGGAGAGCTTGTGGACCTTCATTCATCATCAAGTCAAGCTCAACCTGAAGTTGAGGTAAAGGTTGAACCTATAGAGACAACACCACCTGCACCTGAAGCTGCATAACAGCCAACTTCATCTTTTAACCCATAGTAGGGTTCTCCTCCTTCTCCTTCTGAAACTAGGAGAGAGGAGATCCCAACTGAGAAGGTATCCACTGAAGAACCTGAGACTAAAGACCAACCCTCTCAGTTAAAATCATCAGGGAGGAAAAAGAGGATGGCCAGAAGAAGATCATTAACTAAGAAGAAAAGAAGAAAGGCATCCACCTCCCAACCTCAAGATAAGTCAGAATATCCTAAGGAAGTGCATGAAGAGGACTCTCAACCAACTCCTATCATAGTAGAGCTCCTCTCTATTGGAAGACAAATTCTGTCCTGGACATTTGCTGAAGATCCAGACAGATAGTATGTCACTAGAGATTAGGGAGAACAACATGTCTACTTCACAAGTGACATGCTTGAACTCCCTCTGTATGATCTCTATGACATGAGAAGGTACTTCATGAGTCTGAAGAATCCAGATCTGCTGATGAAGAAAGGAATTCTGAAGATTCTCATGTGGACTATCCCAGTCTAAAGAACCTCTCTGTTATCAGCCTAGGGGGAGTTTGTAGGAACCTTTGAAGTTAAGAGGCTGATGCAACCAAAGGATACCAAAACAACCAAGTCTTCCAACATGCACTTTGGAACAAAGAAGAACCAGCTTCGGAAGTTTTACACACTCAAGAAAAAGGCTAAGGGTAAAATCTTCCGAAGCCAAAGTTCAGAAGAAACTGATACGGAAGCTTTACACTTAACTTGGAAAATATTCTAAGTGTAAAGTCTTCCGAAGCCAAAGACTCAACTCTTCCGAAGGTAAAAGATGAAGTCTTCTGAAGCTCTCAAGACAAAGACTTCCGAAGTTTTGTAAAAACAAGACTGATTTTCTTTTGAAGGGAGAGAAAATATACCTTTTCCATCAACTTTATCATAAAACAACCTACTTTCTACTGCATGCTCTGGTGGTTCACCTGCTATCACTAGTTGGTGAAACTTCCATACTTTATGATAAAGTAGATAAGGTCTTCGTCTGCAAGTTTCTGTTTTTGTTCCTTTTTGGCTTTTTGTAATAGGAAGGTCAGTGAGCTATGGCATGTCATAGTCACTAGTCAAACGGCAATCTGCCTTTTGACTTTAGGCTGAACTTGTTGTCTAGATTAGTCACTTTCAACTATCTTTTTACATATTGATGGTTATAGGATGTAGTATAAATAGTCTTCGTTTCTTGTATTCAAAGATATACTTGTACAACACTTGTAATAGAACTAGAGAAGAAATATACAACTTCCTTGAAAACTTTATCTTGTGTTCTTGTTCTTGTTTTACTTGTGTTTGTCTTGTATCTTCAGTAAAAGTTCACAGTTCCCTATTTGAATTGTTAAATGATCTTAAGATCCACCTAAGTGTGTTAACTAAGTGCAAGCTTAAGTACCATTTAACGGTCCTGCAAGCACATATCACACCACGTAAAGTCACATCATAATAATATGGAACATCATCAACCGCCCACAAGCGTACATAACATCAACAGGCATAAACCACCATAAAACATCAAGACTTAACACTAAATTCTATTTCCAAAATTTCAGAATAAGTCTAAGTGTCTATAGCGCATGAACAAGTGTACAGCGGACAACTTAAAATTTCCTATGTGTCCACAGCGGACAGCCAAAGTCCACAGCGCATGACTAAAACATTCTAAGTAACAAAGTCCACAGCGGATGAACAAAGTCCACAGCGGATGAACAAAGTCCACAACAGACAATTCATAAGATTTACTAAGTGTCCATAGCAGACATGCAAAGTCCACAGCAGACATGCAAAGTCCACAGCAGACATGCAAAGTCCACAGTGGACAGTTTATGTCCACAGCGGACAACATACATAATTTTTCTAAGTATCCACAACGGACGTACCAAGTCCATAGCGGACACCATGCATAATTTTTCTAAGTGTCCACAGCTGACGTACCAAGTCCACAGAGGATACCATGCATAATTTTTCTAGGTGTCCACAGCGGACGTACCAAGTCCACAGTGGACACCATGCATAATTTTTCTCAGTGTCCACAGTGGATGTACCAAGTCCACATCGGACACCATGCATAATTTTTCTGTGTCCACAGCAAACGTACCAAGTCCATAGCGGACACCATGCATAATTTTTCTAAGTGTCCACAACGGACGTACCAAGTCCACAGTGGACACCGTGCATATTTTTTCTAAGTGTCCATAGCAAACACTATAACTATCCTAAGTGTCAACAACGGACACTATAACTAACATCTGCAATGCATCATACGTACTTTCCAGTCCCCAAACAACACTCTAACATATAATTAGCATAGATCTATCAAGATACACACTTAGACATAACAAACAATCATACAACAACATGGAAATCCTTTTAAAAACACACATCAACCGTATATAGTCTTACTTCATGGAAAATACATAGTTTGGTGCAGAAAACAACAGTTTAATATGCATACCAGCCCCAAACAAGCAGAAAAATGTAAAAGAGGGGATCTAGAACTCACCTCTAACAGCTTTCGAGTGAAAACTCCACAAACCTGAGAGCTACCTGGAGTTCTAGCACCTAAACACACAAAAACAAGCTGCCAAACACAAAGAAACATATAAAGATTGGTCCAGAAGTTCAACCCAACTAAAAACTAAGAAGAAAACACTAGAAAATCTTACCTTCTTGAAGAACTTCTACTTTCTCTCTCTAAAAACCGGTTAAGAACTTCTTTTTTTCTTTTTGCAGCCGAGAGTTGTGCATGAGAGAGAGATGTATGGGCAGCCTTATCACCCTTTTTGAACCCATTATGGGCAAGTTTGCCCCTTGCACACTTTTAGCCCTCTTCTTTAAAATAATACTCTTTTTCTCCCTTACATTCTTTTCTTTTCTTCTTTCTGAAATTTTTTGAGCATTACAAACGTGAAAGGAATCTTTCTATAACTGAATTTTGCGAAATATCCAACTTTTTCGCACAAATAGTAACTTCTCGCGTGCGAAACCTAAACTTTGGCCTAGTCAATCTCAATCAACTTTGATGATTCCAGCCTCTAATCAATCACCAATTTGATCAAAATTAACTGAATAATATTTCAATTATTGATTTTAGGTTCAGTTATGATCCTAATTATCTCTAATTGATTGAATTAAGCTCAGTTAATCACAAAATCATGTCAAGTCTTCATTCAATAGCTTAACAGCTCTCAAAATCTTCAAAAATGATCAAATATAGCATAATTTCATTAGATCTTCAAGTTGCTTCAATTCGGATCTCAAGAACACTTCAACAAACAGTTATCTATCTTGATTCAATTGATCTAGAGCATAACAAGCTCTGATACCAATTGTAAGGATCGGTTCATTACAAATAAGATCGATCTCATGAAGAAAATACGGAATGTTAACTTCACGGAAAAAGATTGAAAGTAGGATGAATAACACAAATGTAAAAAACTTATTGATTATATTGCTCTCTAACTTGTAAAGTGTTACAATACGAATGAAATCAATAAAAATGTGAAAGCCCCCTTAATTACATTACAAACAATCTATTTATACTAAACTCTAAAGTTCTCATGCGACTTTAAAGTTTTCGCGTGAGAAGCAAGTTATAGAATGGCAACTTATAACTTTTCATGCGACTTAATCTTCTTCATCTTGGTTTGATTTCCCGAGCCTCTAGGTTCAACCCCTACCTGTTCGATCGGCTCTAGGGTGCCAGTTGGTTCTCGAGGATAGACTTCGATTGGGTTACCATCAACCGAAGGTGAAGGAGCAAGATATCTCTAAGATAGCTTTTCGCATGCGTTATGGACACTACGAGTTTCTCATGATGTCTTTTGGTTTAACCAACACGCTGGCTGCCTATATGGACCTTATGAATCGGGTATGCTAACCGATGTTAGACAGATCGGTGTTCATATTCATTGATGATATTCTAATCTACTCCAAGAGCGAAGGAGAGCATACCTAACATCTTAAGGAAGTAGTTGAGACACTTAAAAACGAGAGGTTGTACACAAAGTTCTCTAAGTGCGTATTCTGGCTACGAGAGGTCCAATTTCTTGGCTATGTGATTAATCCTGAAGGAATCATGGTGGACCATGCGAAAGTCAAAGCGGTAATGCAATGGAAATCTCCAAGGATGCCATCCGAGATTCGTAGCTTCTTGGGTTTGGCAGGTTACTATAGGGGATTCATTCAAGACATCTCTAAAGTGGTATCTCCATTGACTAAGTTGACCTATAAGGATGTTAAGTTCGAATGGGGTTCAGAGCCGGAAGGTGCCTTTCAAGAGTTGAAGACGAGGTTAACTCAAGCCCCAATCTTGACATTGCCCAAAGGAAATGATGACTTGGTGGTGTATTGAGATGCTTCGTAATCAGGCTTAGGCTGCGTGTTGATGCAACAAGGGAAGATTATAGCCTATGCGTCCCGACAGTTGAAGATCCATAAGGTTAACTACCCTACTCATGATTTGGAGTTGGCGGCTGTGGTCTTTGTTTTGAAAATTTGGAGACACTACTTGTACGGGACAAAGTTCACCATTTTTACAGATCACAAGAGCCTAAAGTATTTCTTTAAACAAAAATATCTTAACATGAGGCAAAGAAGGTGGTTAGAGTTGATCAAGGACTACGATTGCGAGATTCACTATCATCCGGGCAAGGCGAACGTGGTTGTCGATGCCCTTAGTCGAAAGGAATGACCTGAACCAATTAGGGTGAAGGCTTGTCAGCTGAATGTGACGCTCGATGTCATGGGTCAGATCAAAAAGTTTCAAAACGAGGCTTTGAAGGATGATAGGATCAACTCTGAGCGGATGAAGGGACAGATATTAGATTTGGGGGAAAAAACTCTTGGTGTTAGAACCGATCCGGGCGAATGTGTATTCCTCAACACAGGGATCTAAGGGGAAGAATTATGGATGAAGCACACAAAACCCGGTATTCCATTCATCCTGGTGCTACAAAGATGTATCATGACATGAAGAAAGATTATTGGTGGTTGGGGATGAAGCGTGATGTGGTGGAGTATGTGTGTAAGTGCCTAACTTGTTTACAAGTGAAGGCAGAACATCAGAAGCCATACAAGAAGATCCAACCTTTGGATATGCCCGAATTGAAGTGGGAACACATCACAATGGACTTTATCATGAAATTGCCTCATACGGCGAGAGGATGTGATACCATTTGGGTGATCGTAGACCGCTTGACGAAAAATGCCCACTTTTTGTCTATCTAAGAGACTTACTCATTGAAAAGGCTGGAAGATCTGTTTATCAAGGAGATTGTGGGTCGTCATGGTGTGCCAGTATCCATTGTTTCTGATAGAGACACTTGGTTCACATCCAAGTTCTGGAAGAAATTCCATGATGCGATGGGAACGAGGTTACACATCAGTATTGCTTATCACCCTCAGACGGATGGCTATTCAGAAAGGACAATACAAACGTTGGAGGATATGCTCAGGGCATGTGTTATCGATTTTATAGGAAGTTGGGATGAACACTTACAGTTAGCAGAATTTTCATACGACAATAGTTAGCATGCCAGCATTAGTATGCCTCCTTATGAAATGTTGTAAGGAAGGAAGTGTAGAACGCCTATATGTTGGGGAGACATTGGTCAAAAGGAATTGGGGAGTATTGAAGTGATCGAGGCCATCATAGAAAAGTTGGAAAAGATCAATGCCTTTACAAAAGCGAAAAAGGATCGGTAGAAGTCCTACGCTGATAAGAGAAGAAGGCCGATTGAGTTCTAAGTGGGGGATAGAGTAATGTTGAAGGTATCTCCTTGGAAGAGGATTATCATTTTTCAAAAGCGAGGGAAATTGAGCTCAAGGTATATTGGGCCATTCAAGATCGTCGCACGGGTAAGGGAGGTGGCTTATAAGTTAGAGCTGCCCGATGATCTCAGAGAAATATATCTGATGTTCCATGTGTCTCATCTAAGAGAGTGTTTGGTAGATGATGACGTAATTGTGTAACTTGAGGATATCGAGGTGGATAAACGGCTAAATTATGTGGAACAGCCGGTGGCCATCCTCGATAGAAAAGAAAAGCGCCTAAGGAATAAAGTGGTTCCACTTGTGCGAGTACAGTGGAGGCACAGAAAGGGGTCAGAGTCTATATGGGAGACTGAGGAAGAGATGAGGCAACATTATTTGCAGCTATTCAAGGGCTGACAGGTTTTGAGGACGAAACCTAAATGAGGGGGTAGAATTGTAACGCCCTGGAAATTTCAAGAAAAGAAGGGCAGAAGAAGTTCTTGCGCGAAAAGGACTTCTCGCACGAGAACCATGAGCAAAAAGTTGAACTGGGTATAAATAGCTGAGAACACCTCTGTGGCCCCATAATTCACACGAGAAGTGCTAGTAGAGCGAGAAAGCGGCTGTGTAGAGAGAGGAAGTGAAGAATTGAAGTGTTTAAGGTATGTAATTCGTGTAATAGCCCGTCTTATGTACTAATAACAGATTATTGATGGATGTTACACGTGAATGTGTAGTTTTTGTTCGAAAAGGACTCTTGGGAAAGTTGTGTTTGTGCTAGATCTTCAAGAGGTGAGTTTCTAGCCCCTTTTTATGCAAGTTTTTACGTTTTGGGGCTATTATGCATACTAAATGCTTGTTTATTCTTGTGATGGTGTTGATTATGGTGTTAAGCATGTTAGAACAGCCTTAGACATGATAAGATGTGTTTAGGCGGGAAACCTGTAGTTTTCGCGCGAGTAGGTAGAATTGTACAGTAGGAAATTTCTATCTGGTGAAGTTCTAGCGCGATAAGTATGTGAGTTCCCTGATGGATGAACACTATTTTTGGTTGATTTCAATCCATACATTGTGTTTAAACATCATTTTCGAGTTGTTCTACACTCGAATCAATCATTAATCATCATCAAAACAACAAAACCGTTTGTTGTTCGTTCAAGTTGCTTAGCCGCAACTGTTCTAGGTATAAACCCTAGTTCATCATCATCTTCAAATATTCAAAATCACGGTGATTTTGTTGATTTAATCATCAAAAAAAGTGAAACGTTCTTCATTTGAGTATTTCAAAAATCATTAAGTTTTTACTTTTTAATTCCTTAGTCGCCTCATTTAAAACATATTAGTTTTCATGAAATATTCCAGCATCACTAAAATATCATCAGTATTCTATGACTAACGTTATCCAGGAGTAATTTAATTAAATTCAATTTGATTAAATTTCCTTTATTCGGTAATTAAAAGTCAATTTTAAAATCAAACAAATCCTAGTGACTAATTGGAGATTGGACAAATTATCACCTTAGGATAAAAACAAATTTAGCACCGAGCTAAATATCCACCCAATTTAACTTAAACAATTAAGTTAAATAATTAACAAACATGTCAGACAAAGTATCCAGATCCAACAATGGTCTCAAACCACCAAGGTTGTAGAACAAGGCTGATTTCAAACAATGAGAAATCATGTTTAGAAATTGGATCATTTTCCAAGACCCAGATTTATGGACTTTCATAACTGAGGGACCATACATTCCGGTGACTTTAGGTCCTAACTACAATATATAAAAACCAGTGAGCTTGACAAGTGTAGCTGGTGATGACTTAAAGAATGTCAAAACTAATATGAAAGCATACAGTATCTTGGCCATGACTCTACCATTTGAGATCTTGACCAGGGTGGAAAATTTTAAAACAACACATGAACTCTAGAAAGTTCTTCACACAATTTGTGAAGGGAGTGATAAGATCCAAAAACTAAGAACATAATATGAAACCTTCCATCATGTCCAGAGTGAATCCATACCACAGCAGCTTGACAGATTTGTACAACTTACGAATGAGATGATAGTATATGGTCTTAAGTATGAATCTGTGGAGATTAATAAAAAGATTCTTCACACTCTTCCAGAGAGTTGGACTCAGTCTGTCTCTCTATTGAAAGCAACATTGTATCTTGAATCATTGTCATTAGATGCTCTAGTTGCGAAGGTAGAGGCACTAGAACTTGATGAAAGATCTAGAACCAACAGCTCAGTACGGCTTGTGGTATCATACAAGTTTAAAGAAATGCAAACAACGGACAGTGCATTCTTGACATGCACTGGAGAAAATGAAAAATAAGAATTTCTTGATTCTAGTGACACGTCATTCTTCTCTACACCTAAATCTCCAAAGCAACGATAAAAGTCTAAAAATACTGGTGTTCATGCTTCCTATGAAGTAACACCTCAAAGTAAATAGAAACACTAACAGGCTTCAAGCTCAAGCAAACAGCATCACTCATAGAGCCAAAACATACATTAATTTGACAAACCCATGGATGCACTCACAATCGTTTTCAGAATGAAGAGCAAAAGGCAGCCTTTGTAGCCTTTTCAACAAGTTTTGAGGCATACCTAGGTGCCAATCTCACACCATCACAAATCTTCCAACAGGATTTGGATGTGTTACCACCAGACATGGTTGAAGAGACGGATCTTCAATGGTCTATGGAAATGATTACATATAGATCAAAAAGATTTTGTTCAAAGGAACAGAGGATTAAAAATGGACAAAAAGACCAAGATTGGTTTTGACAAAACAAAGGTAAGGTGTTATAACTATCTATTGTATGGACAATTATCCAGAGAGAGCCAATAAACAAGAGCAGATAGAAACAATCAGCAACCACAAACATCAAGAGGTTCTCAAGCAAATAGACAAGTTCCACCACCTATCAGCATTCATCTACTTTAATACCACCATAAATCACACAATACAACCCCAATCAACACTTCAAATCATTAGCAATGATAATCAAACAAGATGGAGAATGTGACTGGAGTATGTATGAGGCAGAGATAAAATCACCAGATCATGCCCTCATGGCACAGCTTGAGGAGAAACTGACAGAAGTCCCAAAAGAGATGAAAGAAAATCTCTGCACATAAGCATGCACTAATGAGGTCACTCGATACAGAGAGCATGCAAATCAACTTTCAAAGAAAGTGCTTGAAACAATCATTTTAAATGACAGTGTCAAATCTAAACAGAAATGATATGAAATCAAGATTTTATCACTTAAAAATGACTTAGACAAACTTTTGTCTGAAAAATTAACACTAATAGCATAGGTTGAGTAGCTCTCTGAATCATTGGCGCAATCTAAAACATTACGGGTTGAAACTAAAGTTAAACTTCAAAAGTTTTAGGTCAGCAACAAGAAGTTTAAAGAACTTCTTACTTAACAAAGGGCCTTTAAAGACCCTTTAGGCCTTGGGTATAACAAAGTTAACTAACTATATAATGATAATTATATCCCATTGCCTGAATCCATGACCAACAAAAATGGGGATTCACTTGATCCTCATGACAGTACAGATGACTCAAAGCCATCATCATCATCATCATCAAAGTCATCATTGTTATCAAAATCACTATTGACTAAATTTTTTAAAAGTCAAACTCCATCACAAATTAAATCAACAAATTTTTATCAAGAAGAAAATAATGAATTTGATGTCCATACCTCTGATGAAGATGATGAAGATCTATTATATGATGAGTCTGATCAACCACCTACTAAAATTGTAAAAGTTTCAAATGTGGTTGATCCATCTCCCAAACAAACAAAGCATAAGGAAATGTTTGACATTTACTCTGGTGGAAGAAAAGATAAATCTTCCAGTGCCCCTATCAAAAGACCAACCAAAGGAAAGGGAAAAACCCCCACTCAGCCAAAATAACAAACACTTGCCAGACTGGTTGTGGTTCAAACAATAGTTTCACAGTTGGAGATTATTAACTAAACACACTTACTAGATCAAATAGAGAACCAGGTAGTGAAGCAATGAACAACAAATAAGAACACTCAAGAACAAAAATATAGGTTTTCAAGGATGTTGTATATTACTCTCAAGTGTTTACAAGTATTTCAAAGCTTAGTCCTTAGACTGATACATAAGATACTTTATACTACAACCTACAGGCATCCAAACTTTGAAGGCCAGCTTGACACTAATCTAGATAACAAGATCAATGTAGAGTCAAAAGGCATATTGCCTTGTGACTTCTGGCTATGACAGGCCATAGCTCATATCCTATTTTAATACA
Source organism: Flaveria sonorensis (assembly GCA_025506505.1). Taxonomy (NCBI): domain Eukaryota; kingdom Viridiplantae; phylum Streptophyta; class Magnoliopsida; order Asterales; family Asteraceae; genus Flaveria; species Flaveria sonorensis. Next base: position 44,404,320 of record CM046428.1, read on the forward strand.
ATAAGGATAAACGTACTAAAGTAGGAAATTACAGAATTGAAACCTTATTGTATAGTTGAAAAAAGTAAAAAGGTAATCACCAACTGTATAAATTGGTGAGTCTTCAGAGCTGACAGCGAAAAGGTCTTCTGCTTTTGTCAAAAGTATGTCAGAGTGTGTTTCTTCTGAGATTTCAGACTTCGAAAGAAACGCAAATCTTCTTAGTCTTTGGAAGAGTTCAGTCTTTAAGCTTCGGAAGACTTTGTCTTTAAGCTTTAGAAGAATTCACTTTGGCTTCGAGAGATTTATGTCTTTGGCTTTAGATGATTTGACACTTAGTTATTTTTCTTTGTGCATAGTCAAATCTTCTGAAGTACTTCCTTCATTGTGCTTTATTGCATCTTGCGAGATCATTGGTTAGCATTAGCCTTTAAGATAATCATCTTAATCTTACAAACTCCCCTTAGGCTGATGCTATCAAAACTTCAAGATTACTATGAATTTGGATCTTCTACTTGATTAAAACCATCATAATAAGAGCCATTCCTTTCATTTGCTGGTTCGGATTCTTCAGGATGTCATAGTATCTCCTCATGTCCAAGAGATCATGCTTAGGCAAGTCAAGTATGTTTTGCCAAAAGAATATTTTTTGCCCTGATTAAACTCTTGTGACAAACCATTTGTCTAGATTTGGATAATACACCCAAGATATGAGGGGTCTCTCAGCAGCTAGAGGCTTTACATATAAGGGAGTTGGTTGAGCAGCCTCTTTGGGATGACCCTGAGGATGTCCTGAGGTGTAGAGGTGGATGCCTTAGACTTTTTCTTTTTTGACTTCAAGTCTCTTCTTATGGCCAACCTCTTCCTCCTTTTATATTTTAACTGAGAAGGTTGGTCTTGATCACCTTTTCTTTTTTTTTTTCTTCTCAGTTTGGTCCTTTCCCTTCACATGTTCAAAAGAAGGTTCAGGACCTTACTGTGGCTCAGAAGATAGAGGTGGCTATGGATCAGTAGTAGATCTTGGTTCAATTATTTGCTTAGGTTGAACCTTGACCTTAGCTTCGGGTGCAGCTTGACTTGGAGGATAATGCAAGTCTTGAAGCTAACCCCTTTTGATCTTCTGCTTGATCACCCTGATGTGCTCATCCATTATGGATACAGACATGGGACCAAGCCTCCTATCGGAGAACCCATATAGCTTCAAGAAGCTCACCATCTTTTGTCTGTCATCTGACTTCTTTTTGTTGGCTTTGATTATGGCCCTTGATTTTTCAGCTTCCTCCCTCATCTTTCTCTTAGTAGCTTTTGTTCCTTTAAGAACTTCTTGTTCTAGCTTCTTAAGATACTCGAACTCTATATAATCATAGGATAGAAGTAGTAAAGCTTCTTCCTTGTAGAAAGCGGTGACACTTAAGTAGGTGATCATGTTCTCTCTATCCTGTTCTTTGTCTACTTGAGTTTCTTCCTCTATAACCACAGTTTCCACCTCAGGCAGCTCTTGAACTGGGGAGAGGATAGGAGCTTGATATAATTTTATTTTCTTTCTTTATTCTTTGTTTTTGAGAATCAAAGCAGCATCCTCAGCCTCCTTCCTCTCTCTAGACACCACTATGTCTGCTAGTTCAATCAATACATCCAAGGAAAGAGAGATGAGATCATTAACATTGTAATTCCTAGTTCCCAGATAGTTCAATCTAGCTGCCCTTAACTCATCTTCTTGAGTGTTTGGCCTTTGAGCAGCCTTGATTGCAGCCTACATGAAACTAGGGTTCTCTCTTTGTCTTTCTTCCCATGCTTTCCTCTTCCTCTCCCTTTTCTCCTCCTTAATCTTCTCTTCAGATAGAACCTTCTTTCTGTTGTCAACCACTAGCCTGTGTGACTCAGGGAGGAAAGAGCTTTGACCTTCTTGCACTTGTTCTTCATTAGAACTCTGGCCAAGGAGTGGCTTTGAGACATCTTCACCAACTGGTGTCTCACTGAGAGTGGTTGGTTCTGAAGGAGCAGGAATCTCAAGGTTCCCTTTGAAGCTAATCTTAGGGTCCAACTTAGTGTCTAGTTGACCAATTGTTTTCACTGCTAGCCTTTGTTTGTAAATGCTTGTTCTTCTTTTGAACTCCTTAAACACTCTCATTTGAATCCTCCCTGCTAACCTGTCAGTATGTATGTTTTGATTTGGGTCGACAAATAGCAGATTTTCTAGAGGGAAGCTTTTATAAATCCCAGGTTGTAGATGTTGAAGATTTCTTATTGAACTAGGAATCTAGAAAGCACCAAGGCCCGTCTTTCAATATCATACCTCCATCCTATGATAGGATTTGCAGCAGGATTGGATGGAGGTGACATGGCCCTTGGTACAAAACCCTCCTCAGATAGGATTCGAAAGATGTAATCCATATTAATATGGGCCAGATGAGGTTGTTGAGTCTGGACAATTGTAAGTGAGGGTGGTGTATCCTCAATGTCCATCCTTTGAGCAGTGCTCCTATGTTTTATGATTGTAGTAACTTTCAATGTCATGGCCTAGGAACCTAGAAAGCACCAAGGCCCTTCTTTTAATGTCATACCTCCATCCTATGATTAGATTTGTAGTAGGATTGGATGGAGGTGACATGGCTCATGGTACAAAACCCTCCTTAAATAGGCTTTGAAAGATGGCATCCATGTTAATATGGGCTAGAGGAGGTTGTTGAGTTTGGACAATTGTAAGTGAGGGTGGTGTATCCTTAATGTCCATCTTCTGGGCAGTGCTCCCATGAACTATAATTGTAGTAACTTTCTCCGCCTTTTTAGTAGCATCACTTACCTGCAAAAATGAGTTGGAGGTTAGGTCAACTACATCCATAAAGTTATTGTGGCCATGGTTGAGCTTTTCTAATAGGCTTCTCAGCTAGCTTACCATTGACATCGGTGATCTCAAGTTGCTGATTGAGCACTTGCCTTTGTAGGGTAGCCACTTGAGATTCTAGGTGACAAACCTTTGAAACAAGGTATGTGCATGTAGCCATCAATTCTTGCACCTTTTGTTTCATGCTCCCCTCATATTCATCAGAAGAATCATAGGGGGATGAGAGTACATAACCAAAGTCATCCCTCTCACCACCAGATAATTGTTCTTGGTCTATGGATTTCCCCTGCTCAGTGAAAGTTTCAGAAGAAGTGGCAAGTAGCTGGGTTGTCGTGGTTAAGGTCTGAATGATGTAATCACTTACAGAAGTGAGAGCCTCTTCAACATGGACCACTTGAACATGTTTAGAGACGTCCACCTCAGTAATGGGTGGATGATGTGGGCCAGACATGGGAGTGTCAGGAGCACTCATCTCACCATGAGTAGGGGAAGAGTAGAGAGATTCATGGTACTCATTGAATCCCATGTCTTCATTATCATAGAATTCAAGGCTAGGAATTGGTTGGTTAAGATCTAAAGGCTGGGAACAGTAGCTTTCCCCTGAAGGTTGATCATCTGAGTGTTGAGACTCAAGATGATGGCTTAATACTGGGGTTGTGAGCTTATTAGGCTGAGCATGAGGAACCTCAACACTGATACTTGAATGAATGGGAGTGGTTTGCTTCTCAACAGAAGTAGGAGCTCTTGTTTGCACTTGCTCCTGTATGGGTGTATATATGGGGACCTACTCAATCTGAATAGACTGAGCAGTGGTTTGTTTGGTTTTTCTAGTGTAGATGATAGAGATTTGAGGCTGTGTAGGTGGTGCTGAAGAAGGTGTGGGTTCAACATTGGCTGAGATTGCCAAGTCTTCACCTTGAGTAGGTTGCTCTAACATTTAGGGGACAAGGGCTGTTTCTACCCCTAAAAAACTAGTAGTGGTTTTCCTTATTATTTTAATAATGTCAAGCTTCATCTGTCCCAGCTTTAGAATATTACATGTTCCCCTTAACTATGTGCCCAGTTTATAGTTGAGAATGTGCTGGACATATGTACGGAACATATAATATTTAATGGAATTCAAATTTGTAAGTAAATCTGTGTAAAAAAATTGAGAGTACCTAAACTTGATCCCGTTGACCGTTCTATGAACTATGTAGGATAGTTCTTCTGGTACTTGGTCCCATCCTCTATGCTTGTTAGATAATGAGTGGATAACCACATGGGGGAGGTATTTCCATTGTGAAGATACAGTTCCCTTCTTGAAGTTTCTGACTATGTACTCACCTTCATAGACCATTTGATGGAATGATCCATTATCTTCCTCCTTGGTGAAGGACAACTCACCATCTTCATCATCCAGTTGTAGATGTTGGTTTATGGAGGCTAGAGTGATCAAAATTGTCATCCCCTGCACTGAAGCCGAGAGTGCCTTCTCACCGTCCATAATAACTTCCTAGCAACTCCTCCTGAACTCCAAAAGTTGATCTTCATAGAGTGGAGGGTCAATGGTAAGGGCGGTAAGGTAGGAGGAGTGCGAAAGAAAGTTGCAAATCTCTAAAAAATCAGGGTCATTTTCAGCATTTAACAGAGCAACTTAGTTGTGTTGCCTTTGTAGATGCATGATGAACGCTGCTTGCTGGTTTTGGGTTTCAGGGTTGGTAATTTTTGAAGCTTTTAGGAGAGATATTGGAAGAAGAACGAGGGTTTATAGAAATGTTTAGGGCTTGAAAGATTAAGATGAAGAAGAAGAAAAGAGAGTGAGACCCATTGGAAAGGCCTTGGATTTGAGACATAATTATTTTAAAAGATAAACTTTGAAATCCGGATGTAGCTCCCAACCTTGAAAAAGTACCCAAAAGAGTAGTTATCTCAGAAGTTTAAAATATTTCAAAGGTAATTGTCTTAGGAAGTTTAAAGAAAGCTTCTAAAGCTAAATTGACTTCAGATGATATTCTTTAGTTTGAGAAGAATTGCTTCTGAAGAAAATGTACTTAAAGTAATTTGTTTCCGAGACAGATTTGGTTTCTGAAGAAATTAAGTTTTAGAAGTTATTCTCAAGGAATCATTAAAACTTTTGAGACTTAATTGCCTTCAGAAGAAAACTATCTTTGAAAACATATAAGTACTTAGAAGCAGACTTAAGCTTCGGAAGATATATTAGAATTTCTTCCGAAGTTAAATCCCTTAGTAAGTAGTTATTAGTTTTGAAGACATAATTTTCTACCGAAGTCAAATCAATTTCTTCCGAGAGAAAGTCTGTCCATACTTCACAAAATTCTAAGGGATATTTACTTAGAAACATTTCTTTTGAGATTAACAGTGCTTATATTAATGATAAATTAGACAATAGTAAAGACACACACCTTTTGAAAAACAATCTTGAAACTAGTTTAATAAAATCTGCACAAAGTTAATCATCCCAATAGATGATACAATATATTTAAATCTATGTTCATCAAATGCAATTGTGAACAGATTACCATATTGTTCATTTGTATTAACTTTGACCAGTTTAATCAATCTTTTTCCAAAATTATCTCTAATCAAATGATACATGATATTAATATGCTTTGTCTTTGAATGCTACACTAGATTCTCTATGATTGAGATAGCACTATTATTGTCTATGTAGATATGAGTCTTTATGAAGTTGAATCCATAATCTAGCATCTGAATCTGAATCCAAAGCACTTGAGCACAGCAGCTTGCAGCAAAATTGTATTCAGCTTTAGCAGTTGATGCAGATACACAAGATTGATTCTTTCCTTGCCATGAGACTATCCTTCCACCAAGGAACTGACATCCTCCAGATGTAGACTTGCCAGTCATATTGCAGCCACACTAGTCACTATCTGTATATGCATACAGATTGAAGTAAGAATTCTTTTGATACAAAAGTCCTAGTTTGAGAACTCCTTTAAGGTATCTAAGAATCATCTTGACAACAACTAGGTGTGACATCTTGGGGTCGGCTTAATATCTTGCACATATGCATGTAGCAAACATGATATCAGGTCTGCTGGCTGTTAAGTTCATAAGAGACCCAATCATAGCCCTATATTGATGTTCATCAACACTCTCCCTCTTAAGATCAGGACCTAAGGAGTGATTTCTGGCTATAGGAGTCTTAGCACTTACAATCAGTCAGATGAAATCTGGTTAGTATATCATGTACTTACTTTGACTAGTTTATGAAGATGCCATTGTCAACTTGCTTCACTTGAATTCCTAGAAAGAAATTGAGTTCCCCCATGGCACTCATTTTAAATCTATTCCTAATCAGCTTCTCAAACTCTTTATAAAGCTTTTCATTAATTGGCCCAAAGATAATATCATCAACATAAACTTGAACCAGCATCATGTCATTCCCTGTTCTTTTGATGAAGAGTGTGCTATTAATAGTACCTATTTTGTAACCATATTGAACTAGGTACTGTGACAGTGTCTCATACTACTTCATTGGTGCATGATGCAGCCCATAAAGAGCTTTGTCATGCTTGTAGACATAATCAGGATGATCTGGATCTACAAAGCTAGGTGGTTGACAGACATACACTTCTTCATCTATCACCCCATATAGAAAATACACTTGACATCAAGTTAGTAGACCTTGAATTCTTTTAACAACACCATTTTGTTAAGGAGTTCTAGGAGCACTATATTGTCTTGAAATACCCTTTTAATCATAAAATGAATCAAGGATTGGGTTTTTGAATTTAGTTCCTTGATCATATCTTATGATCTTAACCTTATGATCATATTGATTCTCCACTTTTAGAATGAAGAATTTTAAGATTTCAATGGTCTCATCCTTACTTCTAAGAAAGAAAACCCAAGTATATCTTATAAATCATCTGTGATCACAAGACAGTATGAAGTTTTACCTAAACTTATTACACTGTACGGCCAAAGAGATCCATATGTAATAAGTGAAGAGGAGTAGTGATGGAGTTCATTTCCTTTGGCTTGTGTGACACTTTTTGTTGCTTTCCTTTCAGGCATGCAACACAATGATCATCACTTGTAACTTTTTCTTTAGCATTCTATTTATGAAATCATTCTTAATTAGTTTATTCATGTTCTTAAAGTTTACATGGCACATTATTTAATGCCAAAGGAAAGACTCATCACTATTTTCTTTGGATATAAAGCAAGAAACTTCTCCAAAAGGGGAGATTTCTTACAAATATATCTTGTACATGTTCCCTTTCCCAGAGGCTCTGAGCAAAATATGCTCTTGAGGAATGATCACCCCTAGTTTGAGAAAAATGCACTCATACTCAGTAATGAGCATGTTATGTCTCTAGTTACAAAATTGAGACACACTCAAAAGGCTATACTCAAGCTCCTTGACCAAGTATACATTTTCAATGCTGAGCTTACCATTTGTGACCTTGCCCCATCTAGTAATATAACCTCCTGATTCAGCTCCAAAAGCAACTGGCCCTCCATCAAGTTTTCCAAAGTTTTGAAGCAAAGACCCATTGCTAGTCATGTGCCTAGAACAACCACTATCAATGATCCGTACATTGCTTTTGGTCTTCAACTTTTCCTGCACATGAAAAGAGATGATTAGTTACATTTGGAAACCCAAGCCTTGCTGGTCTTGGGCTTATCAAGATGAACTGAAGATACTTCAATAGTCATTGATCTTGTATTCAAGCTTATGGGATCCTTGGCTGTTGTTGATGAAGAAACTTCAATCACATAGCCTTCCTTCATCTTCCATGCCATCTTTTGAAGATTAGACTTGGCTTTTAAAACTTTGGAAATTTTTATGACTTCAGAAGTTTTGGAGACTGATCCTTTGAAAGTTTTTGCATCCACTGCAGCAGACTATAGTGTTGGAAGCATTCCTTTCTTCCGAGTCCAAACTTGCTTCCGAAGATAGTTTTCCACCTATCTTCTTCTGGATCACCTTGATGCTTCAAAAGGAAAATGATTTTACTTCCAAAGCTATTTTCTTTTTCTTCTCAGAGGTCTTCTTCTTGTTCATGAGTTATACCACAACATATGATATAATCTATAGGCTTTCTTCTAAGAGTCTTGTCCTGAGGAGAAGGTTTGTCCTGATCCTTTTCTAGCTTCTTCTTCATCTTCTTGGATGATGCATCATGCTTCTAAGGGTGAAGCTTGCCTTTGGATTTTAATGGTCTAGCCTGTGCAGTAGTGGTGCATATTGGTTCAATCTTCTTCTCCTTACTAGAATGGGTTAGACTTGAACTAGGACTCTTCGTACTAGAGTTCTTGGTTAGGTGTTCAATCTTCCTCACCTCAAACCCAGCAGAGATGAAAACTTGTTTTTGCCTGGGGTTAAAGGTGGGCTTGATCTCCTGCACTTTTTTGATATTCTTTTTGTAGCCCTGATCAAGTTCTTTCTTGCAGACTTGGTCATCCCTGGTCTCTTATTCTTTCAAGGATATAGTAACCCTTCTTAGAATGAACCTCATCACTTATTTCCTTTTCACCCTTCACTATATCTTCTTCCTCAGTTTCATCTTCATCACCCTCTAGGATAAGATCAATAGGAGGCAGTTAATCTTCACAAGTTCTACACCTTGGTTCTCTGACTGATAGTAGTGTGTGTGGAGGAGCTATTTTATTTGATCCAAGTCCCTTCCTATACTGGTAAAAAACTTTTGCATGCAAGGATGAAGATATAATGTTCTTGAAGGTTTCCTCTTCAAGAACACATTTTTCTGCCTTGCCTTTGCTGATCATAAGCTCAGGCTAGCATTCTGTGAACTTGTAAACAAGATCTTTAATCTGAGTCCTGTAGTTTGTATGCTCATGTTTTAGAGTAAAAATGGGTTTCTCTAAGTCTTCTGTTTTAAGCTATTAATCATTTTCTGCTCTTTTAAAATCAGCTTTTAAAATGTTTAAGGACTCAAGATCAGATCTTACTTCTAATTTGTAGGACCTGTACATATTAACTTTAGCAATGCTTGGTTTGGGAAGACATCTTCCACCTAAAAGCTCCAATCAAAGCCTCCTTCTTCAACAGCAACTGCAGCTTGCTGCTTTGGTTGGTTGGGCTTCTTAGCTCTTGGAGTTGCCTTAGTGTAGTTTGGCCTGGACTATGTATGGCCACCATTTGTTCTTGGTGCCTTACACTCCCTAGCAAAGTGGCCTATTTGGTTACAGTTATAACACTTTACTTTGCTCTTGTCTAGCCCAAACTTTTCACTAGACACATTGCTTAGAAACTTCCTCCCCATCCTCTTATAGAACTTCTTGGCTCTGTGAGTGAGAAGAGTCATCTGCTGGACTATTTCCATGTACTCCAAATCATCTGGATGGATGCAGTACAGGTCTTCAAGGGTGAAGAGAAAGTTGCAAGAACTTTCATCTGAAGACACAAAGGCCTGAGAAGAGTTGGGCTATTAGAATGGACTTCCTTGAGTATAGCTCTCTGTAGGTGTTTCTAGGATGGTGATGAAAAGACCCTTTGGTGAGTTGTCAGGGTAGTAGATGAGATGATGATGTGGTTCTCTGTTGTCCCTTTCAACTAGATGAAGGGCCGAACTCTTTTGGGTGCTGGATGAGCTGGGAGAAGGATTTTGCATGTTCCTCTCTATTTGGTAACCACTCAGGATACCATACAGCTCAGTGAGAGTATGGGTAGAGAGGTTCTCAGTACTCTTAATGGCTACATAGTAGTGTGTCCATTATCTAGGAAGAGAGAACATGAACTTCCTCACTATATCCTTGTTCTCAAGACTGACACCAACATCCATTAGAAAGTCTACAATCTCAACATACCTGAAGTATTGTTGAGTCAAAGTTTCACCTGTCTTGTAGGACTAGTTGTGGTTCAAACAACAGTTTCACAGTTAGAGATTATCAAATAAACACACTTACTAGATCCTATATGGAACCTGATAGTGAAACATTGAACAACAAGTAAGAACACTCAAGAACAAAAAGATAGGTTTTCAAGGATGATGTATATTGCTCTCAAGTGTTTTACAAGTATTGCAAAGCTTAGTCCTTAGACTGATACATGAGATACTTTATAACTGATACATGAGATACTTTATACTACAACATACAGTCGGCCATACTTTAAAGGCCTGCTAGACACTAATCTAGATAACAAGATCAATGTAGAGTGAAAAGGCAGAATGCCTTTAGACTTGTGACAATGATAGGCCATAGCTCACTTCCTATTGTAATACAATAAGGATAAAAGTACTAAACTATGAAATATAAAAAGAGACCTTATTGTACAATTGACAAAAGTAAAAAGGTAATCACCAACTTGTATAAGTTGGTGAGTCTTTAGAGCTGACAAGGGAAAGGTCTTCTGCTTTTGTCAAAAGTATGTCAGAGTGTGTTTCTTTGAGATTTCAGACTTCGGAAGAAGCACAATTCTTCTTAGTCTTAGGAAGAATTCAGTCTTTAGCTTTGGAAGACTTTGTCTTTAAGCTTCAAAAGACTTTACTTTGGCTTCAAATATTTCTGTCTTTGGCTTTGGAAGATTTGACACTTAGTTATCTTTCTTTGTACATAGTCAAATCTTCCGATAATCATCTTTAAGGGGCTGTTTGATTTGCTTCAGACCCGGTCAGACATTTTGGCCGGTCAGCGTGTTTGATTTTCACTCTTTCGCTCCTGACCTGGTCCAACACTACTGACCCATGCATATTTTTCCCCTTACCCGGTCAGTTTTGGAACAACCCCTTACCCGGTCACCACCTTCTAACTGAGTAAGGGGTTTCAAACAGCCCCTAAGATAATCATCTAGATCATACAATAGTAACTTTTGATATTCCACCAAAATCAAATCTAAAATGAAAAATTTTCAACAAAAAAATACTTCAAATTTACCTTACTGTGAATGGTGTGATCAATACACACACAACACAAACAAGTATAAATATGAGAAGTATTGCAAATACTGTGAAATGAGCAATCACAATACTAAAAATTGCTATTTTCACAATTATTGTTCAATTTGTGATAGAAATAATCCCAATACTGCAAATTGCTTTTTTAACAAAAAGAATAAAAAGCAAAACAATCAAGGTCAGGTTGAGAAATCAACTGAGAAACAAATAGTTGTTCCTAATAAGAAAAAGAGTGGAGTACCAAGACAGACGCCACACACCAAAGTTGTTTTGAATAATGACAAATCATTTTATGAAAAATCCAAATAAACAAACAGAATACATAAGTCTCAAAATAGACAACAAACAAACCTTAGCACTCAAAGGAGAAGAGCTCAAAGCACTTCTCCTGATAGAGTTAAAAACAATCAAAGGAAGTCTAGTGTGCCTAGAGTTCCTAAGCCAGCTGACAATGCATCCCTTGAGGAAATTTGTGTACTTGGAAAAGATGGAAAACCCAAGACCATCTTGGCTTGGGTTGCACCGTCTAACTAATTTCATTATTTATGAAAGAAGGCCTAACATCATCTGTTATGTTGATAGTGAGTGTTCCTGCCATATGACTAGAAACTGTTCCCTCTTCTAAAATTTTAAAAGCAAACATAGAGGAAATGTAGCTTGTGGAGGAGATAAGACAAGAGGAAAGATTACTGGCGAAGGAAAGGTATCAAACGGGTTGATCAGCTTTGAAAATATTAACTACTACTCCAATCTCCAGTTTAATCTTTTGAGTGTATCCCAAATGTGTGACAAGGGATATGCCACACTCTTCGACTCCAACAACTGCTACATCCTCAAGATAGGTTTTCAAATACCAGAAGATTATATTCTTTTGAAAACTCCCCGTCAAAACAACATATACATTGTTGATATGAATATAGTTTCAGCATCAACCCATGAAACTTGTTTATTATCAAAAGCATCAGAAGATGTTTCCCAATTATAGCATAGATGATTGGGACTCTCTAACTTTAACAGAATGAATCAACTAGTTAAATGCGATCTAGTAATAGGTGCATTGCATGTCTAAAAGGCAAACAACATAGAGTGTCACATAAGTCTAAATTGGTAAACTCTAATCAAACACCACTCAAATTGCTTCATATGGTCCTATTTGGCCCAACAAACATTTTGAGCATAGGCAAGAAGCAATACTGTCTTGTGATAGTAGATGATTACTCCAAATTTACATGGGTATTCTTTCTTCTGCACAAGTCTTAAACAACAGAAATCATCAAATCACTTATCACTAAAATTGGAAATCAATTAGATCTTAAATTCAAAACTTTAAAAAGTGATAATGGTACTGAATTTAAGAATGACATTATTTCTTCCTTTTGTATACAGAAAGGAATAAGTCTATAATTCAGTGTAGCAAGGACTCTTCGGCAGAATGAAGTTGCTGAACGAAGGAACAGAACATTAATAGAAGCTGTCAGATCTATGCTAGCAGACTCTCTATTGCCCATATCATTTTGGGCAGAAGCAATAAACACAGCTTTCTACATACAAAATAGAACATTAATCATCAAAGAACACACTAAAACTCCTTATGAATTAATGTTTAAAAGAAAACCATTTATTGGATTTCTCAAGGCTTTTGGTTGTTCTGTATCTTTATTAAATACTAGAGAATGTCTATCAAAGTTTTCTCCAAAAGTAGACGATGGGTTCTTTGTTGGATACTCTGGAAGCTCCAAAGCTTATAGTGTATACAACCCAAGACTAAACATAATGAAAGAGACAAATGACGTTGTTTTTAATGAACATTCTTTCACTAAGAAAGTCATTGGATGTGATTGGTTGTTTGATATAGATTCACTAACAAAATCATTTGACACATCTTATTTTGATGTTTCATGTACCATTAAAGAAATTGAATATCCCATGGTTCCACCAACAAACATTGATTTCCATTAACTGCTGATCCATCAAGGAGAACAACCAATACTCCATCAAGTACAACAGTTACAACTCCACCAGATCAAGCAAACACTTCAAGAGAAACATCAACAAACACCCTATCATCATTATCACCTATGACCACTCAACCACAAGTTTCAGTTAACCCTCAACCAAGCAAGCAAACCAGGTCACATCAAGAAGACACAGCTAAAGAAGATGATGATTACCATTTACTACCAGACACACATCATGAGGATGAAATCTTAGATTGCTTCCATGATTCCCCCCCCCCAAACATTTTATGATAATCCACAGCCAAATGATCCAACCACATCCAATACTCTTGCTCAACCATCAACACCCGATCCAACCATCAACAATCTTGATACAACAATCCCTGTTGATTAGATTGAAACAACCAGTGCTCGTAAATATCATCCATTAGAAAATATCATATGTGAGCTCAATGTCAGATTGACAAGAAGTCAATCTGATATAGCAAACATTTGCTTGTTCTCCTGCTTTTTATCCCTCACTGTACCTAATAACATCACCGAAGCTTTTAAAGAAAAAAGTTTGATAGGAGCCATGCAAGAAGAACTTCAGCAATTCCAAAAGCAAGAGGTGTGGCAGTTGGCTGATCTTCGTTAGGTCAATATGCCATTGGCACCAGATGGCTGTATAGAAACGAAGCAGGTGACAAAGGGATTGACATCAGAAACAAAACAATGCTAATTGCCCAAGGTTACACTCAAGAGTAAGGCATTGACTATGATGATGTCTTTGCTCCGGTAGCTAGATTGGAAGCAAACATAGTATTCCTTGCATATGCTTCATCTGAGAAATTCACTGTATTCCAAATGGATGTGAAATGTGCATTCTTATATGGGAAGATAGATGAGGAAGTGTGTGTTGCATAACCACCAAGGTTTGAAGATCCAGACTTCCCTCATATAGTTTATAAGTTAGATAAAGCTCTGTATGGTCTTCATCAGGCACCCAGAAAGTGGTATAAAACTTTGTCAAAGTTTCTACTATAGAATGGAAACACACTAGGGTAGATAGAGCAAACATTGTTCTTGAAGAAGCAAGGACAAGACTTGTTGGTTGTACAAGTCTATGTGGATGACATAATATTTGGATCCATAAACATCCAATTTTGTAGAGATTTTAAAACCCTTATGCAATCCAAATTCCAAATGAGTTTAATGGGAGAACTTACATTCTTTCTTGGGGTTCAAGTACAATAGTCAACAGAAGGGATTTTCATCAATTAAAGCAATATATGAATCAGATCCTAAAGAATTACAACATGGCTGATTGCACATCAAGCAAGACACCATTTACAATTGGATTGAAGTTTGGACCAGATCCAGAAGGAACATGAGTAGGTCAAAAGCTGTATAGATCAATGATTGGCTCACTGATGTACCTTACTGCAAGCTGACTAGACATCATGTATGTAGTCCGCATGTGTGCAAGATGTCAAGTAGATCCCAAAGAATCACACATCAATACAGTGGTCTTCAGATATTTGAAAGGCAAACCAGCACTTGGCCTTTGATATCCTAAAGATGAAGACTTCTCATTATTTGCATACACTGATGGTGAATATGGTGGCTGTAACAATAATAGAAAATCCACAATAGGAGGATGTCAGTTTTTTGGATCAAGATTGATCTCTTGGCAGTGCAAGAAACAAACAAATATGTCTGTGTCAACAGCTGAGGCAGAATACATAGTTGCTTCTACTTGCTATTCTTAAGTGCTTTAGATTCAAAACCAAATGCTTAACTATGGCTTTAATTTTCTAAAATACCTATACACATAGATAATTCTGCTTCCATGTTCATAATTGATAATCTTGTTCAACATTAAAAAACAAAACATATAGACATAACATATCACTTTCTACTAGATTGATCAGAAAAGGGTTCGATCAAATTGATCAAAGTGCATACTGATAATCAATTGGCTAATCTTTTTACCAAACCATTTGATTCAACAAGATTTGAATTTTTGGTTCAGTCACTTGGTATGATAAGTTATGAACCTAACAAGTAATGTTTTTCAAAACATTAACATCATTCAGGCTTGATTTTGTTAAAGTCCAAGTTTCATACCAAACAATCATTCTTTTCAAAATCAAGATATCAAATAAAAACATTCATGTGTTTTATCAGATCAAACAATTTTGAATCACACATTGCATAAACATGAGAAATGATAGTACGCTAGCTACTTTCTTCACTTGAATCATTTTCCACCAACAAAGACTGGCATACTTTGTTTGATGTGTGGATAGGCTCAGCATGGGACATATAACATCATATTCAAAAGTGAAGAACCTAATTCCTGTGATTGTGTGGTACGCAAAACACCCATCTTGGTGTATGGTAAGTTTTGATCTATCCAACATGGATTGCTTCTAAAAGTAACTCATATACACCAAATGAAATAGTTTATAAACTGCTCAATCAAACACAAGTGTCTCATTTGTTATGATTCTCACAAACTAGGCGTACATTGAGGCATCCTTTGTTGTGCTAAGCACAGACCTAGACGACCTACATCATGATCTAAAAATATTCCCAATGCGGAACACATCCATCTTGGATGCAACATCAATAAAGTCTTTCATAGACTACATTCCTTGTGAATGAATCAAAAGAATCCCAAAGAGAATCACCTTCCAAAGTGAAGTGAAAAAGAATCCTAATGTGGATCAATCAATAAGGATCAACTTGAGCATTTATACTCCAAAGTAGCTAGGTTCTAAGTATTGAAAGTGCTTTCTTGCATATCTTGAGGAGGGTTGATCTTAACTTACAATTAGGTGTGGGGTACATACAAATCATCTAAATATACCCAAAACATGATAATTACTCACTATTTAAAACAACCATTAGTACCATGCATGAGTTTAAGTGGACAACAATATCTGCAATAAATATTGTATTAGTCTATGTCTATTTTCAAAATCATCAAATCAACTCAATGAAGACTTAAGACTAGTATGATTTCATGGCATGTGAAAATGATTCATGACAAACCATACAAATTAGTCATTTGCTAGGTAGATTAAGTTTCATCTTTCTAATGTTTATCATTCATCATGCAAAAAGACAAGTTCGACTTTGTTGGTTTCAAGAATTGATAAACTGAAGCTTTCCAAACCATAATGAAAGCCAATTGAATATCTCATTGTACAAGTTCAGAGACCAAGTTGATAAACAGAACAAAACAAACACAATACAAAGTCAACATGACAAAGTCAACATCAAGACCACAAGAAAAGTCAAAATTAGGTCATGATGTAATAACATTATAAATAGAACAACTAGTGCCACTTGTAATGGGTGGTTATTGCAAAGTGTGTGAGTGGCTTGTAGTTCTTAAGTGTTTGTTTTTCATGGTGTAAATCACCGCCCAAGGAGAATTTCTCTCCTTTGGGTGGGTTTGATGTTCATCCATCTTTGTATATGTTTCTTCATTGTAATTTGTTATTCAACATCAATGAAATCATAACATTATACGTTACACACACATCTTTGTTCTTCGATTCATACACTTCCACCCGCCTTTAATTTTGAATTCTCGGATCTTAAACTCATGAATCCTAAGATCCAGGCTCAATGAATCTGAAATATTGATTCATTAAAATGGTATCAGAGCTGTTGGTTGCTGGGTTCATGTATGTTTCAGATCTGTTTTCATCTTTAAAGATGTTTACAACAAAGAAGAAAATCAGAAAAATAAAGAACACGTCTCTGTTCATCTTCATCATCATCTGTTCTTCAACAAAATACACAGAACTTCTACAAATCTGTTCAAAATGGGTTCGAATTGAAGATGATAAAGCATTCAACAGAAGACATTCGGTTCGAACATTTATTTGATAAGAACATTCAGATCTCGAATTGGTTGATTCAAAATACAAAGATCTCGAACTGGTGGTTAATCAATGGGTTGTTGAATCAAATCCAACCATAAATCCGAGACCACTAGTGTACAATTAACATGATTTTGAAGCTAACTACAAAGATCTCGAACAGAAATGATTCGGATTGAACCTGAATTCAATATTCTCAGATCGATGATGAACAGGAAAGACAAATGCGGATGAAACACAAGCCATACGCATTTCTCTCTTGCATCCGCATTTCCTATTGAAGTCATCCGCATTTGTCACTAAGGCAATCAAATATGGATGTTCAAATAGAACTAATGCTGATAAAGGGCATACAAATGCGGCTGAGAACTAAACGAATGCGGATGTGTTGAAATGTAATGCGGATGAGAATCTTCAATGCAGATGTGTTAACTACACAAATGCGGATGAAGTATCTGAAACCAATGCGGATGATTTGTGCTAAATGCGGATGAAGTGTTCATACGCATTTGGAACAGTAAAACTAATGCGGAAAAAAAGTGTTCATCCTCATTAGCTACAGTAAATGCTGACAAGTCTTTTGTTCACCCGCATTTGTCTCAGTAAATGTGGACAAGTCATTTGTTCACCCGCATTTGCTACAGTAAATGCTGATGTTAACTTTGTTCACCCGCATTTGCTACAGTAAATGCGGATGGGAAAAATTACTTCCGTATTTGTTATAGTAAATGCGCTCAGAAATTCTCTATGCGCTGGACATAAACCTAATGCGGATGTTCAACAGAACTAATGCGGAAAATGGGCATAACCTGGGCTACGAGCCTCCATTTCCGACGTGCTACCAGTCAAAACGACCGTGGAAACGAGGGCTATGCATTGGTAACCGCCGTAGGTGGGTTATCCTGTTATTTTTCCAAAATAAGGCCTCTAAATAGGTTTTTGGGCCACTTTTATGTTTGGTGTTACAAGAAATGCTTGTTGATTCAACAAATGCTGATGGTACAAGATCAAATGTGGTTGAATAAACATCTAATGCGGATGTTGTATCCAAATTTTAGCCTTTGTTATAAACAATGCTGATTCCATCAACATAATGCACAACATAAACATCAACAACAACATCAACATCAACAACATCAACATCATCAACAGAATGCTCATCCAACAACAACAGAATACACAACATCAACATCAACAACATCATCAACAACATCAACAACAACAACATCATCAACAACAACAACATCATCAACAACAACAATATCAATGAACAGATGCCTACAATAAACAGAAAACAAGAAACATGATGAATACGGATGATTGCAACCAACAGGCACATCCAATTTCACATTCAACAGAAAATAAGATATCAACCTTGGTCATATAATCACTGATCCATTCAAGGATTTGTACAACTGTTAGAAACTCTTTCTAAAGTACTTGCAACCATCCATTATCAAGTTAATTCAGAGATTCAAAGAGTTGAAGTGTCTTCAAGACTGACTTATGTTCCTGATGCTGTTTATTAAAGTTCTATGCCTAATACATTCTAATCCTTTGAGTGTGATATGAACAAACAGTAATCCAAAAATGATACACCTCATATCCAATACGTTAAGTATTCTCAAAGTGATTCTATCCTTTATCAGAAATACATTAGGAGAAGCTTAATCTGAGGGGGAGAACTACAGTGAACTGTGTCAGAACATCAGTTGATCAAGAAGACATGTGACAGAGAAGATCTTCAAGTCAAAGTTTGGCAAGCATTAGTTTAGGGGGAGTATTGTTGGGTTCAACAATTGATAAACTGAAGCTTTCAAAACCACAATCAAAGCCAACTGAAGATCTCATTGTACAAGTTCAAAGACCAAGTTGATAAACAGAACAAAATAAACACAAGACACAGTCAACATGACAAAGTCAACATCAAGACCACAAGAAAAGTCAAAATTAGGTCATGATGTAATAACATTATAAATAGAACAACTAGTGCCATTTGTAATGTGTGGTTATTGCAAAGTGTGTGAGTGGCTTGTAGTTCTTAAGTGTGTTTTTCATGGTGTAAATCACCACCCAAGGAGAATTTCTCTCCTTTGGGTGGGTTTGATGTTCATCCATCTTTATATATGTTTCTTCATTGTAATTTGTTATTCAACATCAATGAAATCATAACATTATACGTTACACACACGTCCTTGTTCTTCGATTCACACACTTCCACCCGTCTTTAATTTTGAATTCTCAGATCTGAAACTCATGAATCCTAAGATCCAGGCTCAACGAATCTAAAATATTGATTCAGCAGACTTTGATAATTTCCATCAAGAAAATTCAAATTTTTGACATTTCATAAAAGTTTTTATAAATATGTAAAAATTTTGGGGGAGTAAAAATAAACATGAAAATATCAAAGATAGCATATAATGTCAACCATCATACATGTTAAAGTTTGAAATATTAAAATTTTGAGAATTTTAAAATTTTAAGCTATTTCATATTTTAAACAAGAAAAATCAGCCAAGTCAAGTAAGCACTCAATAATAACTGGTTGACATATATACATGCACGTTATTACTTGTGAGTGATAATCAAATCATAGATTAATCATGTTAAAATTGTAAAATTTTAACAAACAAACAAATTTTTGAAAAACATTTCATAATTTTGTTAAGTATGGGCAATGCATGCACAAACACATATGCGTTGTAAATACAAACTAAACAGAAAATTAAGTGTTGACAGCGTATGTATTAAGTTACATAGCTAATGAGCAAAATTTTCAAAAACAGACAAAAATTTTAACCTGATGGATTCAACCTTCCTAATGAAATCAGCTTTGTTCTTAAGAACAATGTTGAATCCCCCAAGACTCAAACAGTCATGGTGCGAAAACTCATGATGTGTGATATGATCTCTAATGTGAGTGTATGATTGTGTAATTGTGTTTTGTATGGTATGAATGCTAAGATGAATACAAAATGCTTGATTGATTGATAATCTGTTCAAAAGCCTACAAAGGATTTAGGGTACACGGCTATTCATAACCTATGTACATACTATGTACAATTACAAAAGTACCCTTATGAAAAGAATTTTTTACATATAGTCCCAAGTCTAAGTATTGTCCACTGTGGATGATGACTTGTCCACTGTGGATGATTGGCTGTCCGCTGTGGATGATGAATCTGTCCGCTGTGAACACTTTGTTGTCTATTGTGAACACTTGGATGTTTGCTTTGTTGTTATCCACTGTGGAGTGTTCATCCATTATGGATATTGAACATCCGATGTGGACTTGTTCATTAGTTATGAGTTGTTTGTTCATCCGCTATGCATATGTTCATCTGCTGTATACACTTGGACATCTTTATACTTCATCCGCTGCTGACAAATAGTCGTCCGCTGTGGGCTTGCCTTCATCCACTTCCAACACTTGCAAAATTTCTTTATCTACAAAATCTGTAAAAGAAATCTAAAATAACAATTAGTGTTTGATTTGGATATTACTAATGATTCTATGTTAGTAAAATGGTTGTTTGAATGTTTGAATATATTTGATTGATTATGGCAGGCGTTATCCTTCATTGAGCTTGTTGAGTCCAATAACAATTAACATAATTTGTTATAAAGTATCATTTTAAAACTGTGAAGTGCTATTATTATTAATTTCTACTTTTACGAAGGTAGCACCATTTATGTTTCTTATGTTCTATTTTTTGAACTTTTTAAAAACTTGTTATTATTTTTTAAGTAAAATAGCAATATTATACATATATTAAAGATAAAAAATACTTGATTTTATGGTATAATTTTAAAAAAAATAATAATAAAGTACATAAAAGTTATTTTAGTTTAAAAAAATTGATGAAAGTAGTTATTTCTAGAGAAAAGTCAACATTTATACCAAAAATTACGGATCGAATAAATGATCTAACGTCATAAAAAAATATTTATAATATAATGTAACTATCGATTATATTAGTAAATCTCAAAATATCATACGATATATAAACTTTAAAAATAAAGTTGTGATTATTAAAAAATCAATTTTTTGACTATTAAGATATTATTATCATAGTAAAAGAAAATTACTTATTCAAAAATATTAATAACTTTATAAAGTTTGATCTAATTGAATTTTTATTTATATTCTTCAAAATGGAAATATGAATTTGAGATTAAGTTTGGAAATTTTGACACGATTAATTTTGTTTAAAATAATAGGTTTATCGTGGTAAGTACATGTGGACAAATCCTAGGTAAACACTCTAGTGAAAAGCAATTTGATACTCAAGTTAGTCTTTTATTAGAATTAATTACATGAAAGGTCTCTGTGTTTAGGCATGTTTTTACTTTCGGTTTTCAAGTTTGAAAAACTATAAAGTCGGTCCACAAGTTTAACAAAACATAACATAATCGATCTCCAACTTGGATGGGTCGTTAACTTTTCTGTTAACTGCCTGTAAAATGACAAAATTACCCCTCCTTATTAAAATATAAAATAATTATAATTCAAAAAAATAATATAATATATGCTTAGTGGACCCTCACCCCACCCCACTCCTCTCCCCCATTTCTTTTCCATGTTTTTCTTCTAATGCCAGAACACCACCGTCGGCACTCGGCAGGAACACCGTCTCTGGCAAGAGCACCGTCGCCGCTAAAGTACAACTCACCACTGCCACCACCATCCTCCATCATCGTCTTCTAACCATTGAAAGTCCAATAATCTCTCTCGCTCTCTCATGTGGCCACTAAGGCCACCACCGCTGCCACCTCTAGCTATCACCGCAACAACCTCCGATTTACATCTTTCTATACTCGATCACTGCGTTCCGGAAGGTCAGTGACTAAAGGGTTATGGATGGTTGTGTAGGTGTGATTAGTCAGTGGTTACGACTGGTGGTAAGCGGCAGTGATGGGTGCTGGAGCGTTTGGTGAGCGGTGGATGACGAGGGAGATGGTGGTGGCTGGAGCTATTGGTGGTCAAAGGGGGTGGAGGGTGCGGTTGCTGGAAATCAATTAACCAGAAGTGGAAAATGAAGAGAGGGGATATAGGTGGTGCGATGGTAGTAACGGGCGGCGGTGGCGGCAGTAACGAGCTGTGGTGGTGGTTTGGGGTTTGGGGTGGTCTGCAATTTGGGGAAGAAGAAGTGGGTTATATGTGGTAGTGGGCCCCATTAATGCGTTATTTTGCTTTTTTATTTACAAATAACTTTAATTTTGTTTTATTTTTTAATTTAAGGTTATTTTCGTCATTTTAAAAAAATTAACAGAGAAGTTAACGGCCCATCCAAGTTGGGGACCATTTGTGTTATAATTTGACAAACCATTGGATCGACTTTGTAGTTTTTCAAACCTGAGGATCAAAAGTGAAAACAGACCTAATAACAGGGACCTTTCATGTAATTAAATCTTTTTATTAATATATATATATATACACACACACACATACACACTAGGTTAGAGCCCATGTGTTACATAGGTGGAATAAATAGAATATATTAAAACCATTAATTTTATGAATATCTTATTTTCTAAATGTTATTAGCTATTGGTGAAATAAAAATATAATGAATATATAAAAATTATAACAAATGAAATTAGAAATTATTACTCTATATTTAAAGATAAAATATTTCTGAAATCATATAATTAGTATGTATTAATAAATTAATAAAATGAAATTATTTATATTTTAGATATTTGATAGTTTAGTTTTTTTGTTTTAGCATATTTTAGTAAAAAAGGAAATTTCAAATTGATTGTTTTTATAATTTTCGTATTTATTACGAAAGAGAGACGGGAAAATAGTTTTTTATATGTTAAAATCAGGGCCGACCCAATAGTATTTGTGGCCCAAGCTAGGGCTTTAGACCTCCAAAATATAGGGCCTCAAATTTGAAAAAAAAAATTAAACGTATATGTGTAATGGGCCTCAAAATTCAACAGCTCACTTGTGAATTCGAATTAGGGTTGCTTCTTTTTCACTTTCTCATAAAAAATGAAGGGTCATGGTAATTTTCAAGCCTACGACGATTACAATTTACAAGTTTAATAGCAGCGTTGTTTTGATCGATAAATCCTCACTCGCGACTCACTCTATAATTTCAATTAAATCGAACGATTACGGTTTTCTTTCTTTCTGATTCAGCTTATAATCCTTAAAACAATGTTGTGACCACTGTTTCTTATTTTCTGTGATTGTGTATTGCTATTTCAAAATTTCAATTGCGATCGGAGTCACCAAAACTTTGATTTTCTTTATTTGATTTGAGCGACGAGCACAGGGCCTGCAAATAGATATCCGACGAGATACTCTAATCGGGTTAGTGTTTCTAGTTTGCTCTTTTTACTTGAATACAAGCCAACAATTTGATTGGGTATTTGATTAATAGGATTGGGATTTGATTTGTTTTTAAATTACTTGACTTTGATTCTTTGAATTAGTGGTTTTGTGATAGTGTGTTGATCTGAATTTATGTAATTACTTTATTACTTTTATCTAATTTGTTTTGATTACTTAATAGCTTGAGTTTGATTTATTTGATTAGTTTATTGGTTAATATGATTTATTTTGATTATTTAATAGCTTTAATATGATTAAGTGTAGTTCATCTTGAACTAGTTTTTCCAAATAAAAATTCTTAACCACCACAACTGTTCCTTTAGTAGAACGTCACTTTTTCAAATAAAATTTTAAAAAAATTATGTACGATCTACCATATAATAAGAAAGGTTAAACGTTTTTGCTTTTTGGTAGATTGAAAATTTTTTCAAAAGAAATTGATTATGAAGAATTCATTAAAAAGTAGCATCAAATAAAGTTAGAAAAATAAATCTAATCTGAATATATTTATACACTATAAGAACCTCTGAAGTTAAGAGGCTGATGCAACCAAAAGATACCAAAACAACCAAGTCTTCCAACATGCACTTCGGGACAAAGGTGAACTAGCTTCGGAAGTTTTACACACTCAAGAAAAATGCTAAGTGTAAAATCTTCGGAAGCCAAAGTTCAGAAGAAACTGCTATGGAAGCTTTACACTAAACTTGGAAAATATTCTAAGTGTAAAGTCTTCCGAAGCCAAAGACTCAACTCTTCCGAAGGTAAAGGATGAAGTCTTCCGAAGCTCTCAAGACAAAGTCTTCGGAAGCTGTTTAAAGACAAGACTGATTTTCTTCTGAAGAGAGAGAAAAGATACCTTTTCCATCAACTTTATCATAAAGCAACCTACTTTCTGCTGCATGCTCTGGTAGTTCACCAGCTATCACTAGTTGGTGAAACGTCCATACTTGATGATACAGTAGATAAGGTCTTCGCCTGTAAGTTTCTGTTTTTGTTCCTTCTTGGCTTTTTGTAATAGGAAAGTCAGTGAGCTATGCTTGTCATAGTCACTAGTCAAAAGACAACCTGCCTTTTGACTTTAGGCTGATCTTGTTGTCTAGATTAGTCACTTCCAACTGTCTTTTTGCATATTGACGGTTGTAGGATGTAGTATAAGTAGTCTCCCGTTCTTGTATTCAATATATACTTGTACAACACTTGTAATAGAACTAGAGAAGCAATATACAACTTCCTTGAAAAATTTTATCTTGTGTTCTTGCTCTTGCTTTTACTTGTGTTTGTCTTGTATCTTTAGTAAAAGTTCATAGTTACCTATTTGAATTGTTAAGTGATCTTAAGATCCTCCTAAGTGTGTTAACTAAGTGCAAGCTTAAGTACCCTTTAACGGTCCTGCATTTGGTATCAGAGCATTCCAGGCTCTTGATTGTAAGATCTCACCATCTTCAAATCCTCTTAGTTACACACATCACTTAACTCTTCAAATGGCAGCTATCTCCAAATCTAATATGGAAACTGGAACTATGACAAAGTCCCCACTGATCACTCCTGAGGATTTTGACACTTGGTATCAAAGAATGGAAGGCTTTATCAAGTCTCAAGATTCCAGGATATGGGAGTCTGTTGTTAATGGACCTCATGTACCATGCACCTCTTCAGCTACTGTTGGTGGTGGCATGATACCAAAGGAGAGGGCTGACTTTTCTGATAAAGACTGGAAAAAAATTGACATTGATCAGAAAGCTATCACAGCCCTCCAAACTGCTCTTACAAACTCCATCTACAAAGGTTTCAAGAAGTGCAAGACCACTAAACAGCTATGGGATGCACTGAAACTAATGTATGAGGGTTTAAATGAAGCCAAGGAGAACAAGAAGGATCTCCTGAAGCAGCAGTTTGAAAATTTCACCTTCAAGACAGGTGAAACCATGACTCAACAATACTTCAGGTATGTTGAGATTGTGGATACTCTGGCTGATGTTGGGGTAACTATTGAGAATAGGGATATTGTTAGGAAATTCATGTCCTCTCTTCCAAGACAATGGACACACTACTGTGTGGTCATTAAGAGGATTGAAAACCTCAAGACTCTTACTCTTACTGAGTTGTATGGGATACTTAGTGGATACCAGATGGAGATGAACATGCAAAATTCATCTGGTAACTCGAACACTCACCAAGTTCATCCCTTCATGTGGTTGAAAGGGATAGCAGAGAACCACAGAATCATCTTATCTGCTACCCTGAAACCTCACAAAAGGGTCCTTTTATCACCTTCCCAGAGACACCCAGAGAGAGCTACATCCAAGGAAGTCCCTTCCAAGAGACAAGTTCTTCTCAAGCTTTTGTCTCTACTGATGAAAGTACAGGCAACTTTCTCTTCACTCTTGAAGACCTAGACTGTATCCATCCAGATGATCTGGAGTACATGGAGATAGTCCAGCAAATGGCTCTTCTCACTCATAGAGCGTAGAAGTTCTACAAGAGGACTGGGAGAAGGTTTCCTAGCAATGCTGCCAGTGGCAACTTTGCTGTTGAAGAAGGAGGCTTTGACTGGAGCTTTCAAGCTGAAGATGCATCTCCAAACCAAGCACTCATGGCTGATCATGATGAAGCCAAGGTACTTGAACATCTTTGCTCTCCTGAATGTATTGCTAAAGTAAATAGATATAGGTCCTACAACTTGGAAATAAGATCTGATATTGAGTCTTTAAATATTTTAAAAGCTGATTTTAAAAGAGCTAATAATGACTATAAACTTAAGATAGAAGATCTAGAGAAAACAGTTTCAACTCTTAAACATGAGCAAACAAACTACAGGACTCAAATTAAGGATCTCATTACCAAGTTGACTGAATGCCAGGCTGAGCTTGTGATCAGCAAAGCCCAGGGTAGAAAAATGTGTTCTTGAAGAAGAGACCTTCAAGAACATGATATCCTCATCTCTGCATGCAAAATGTGTTATCAGAATAAGCAGGGACTGGGATCTAGTGAGATAGCTCCTCCACACACTCTACTATCAGTCAGATCTCCTAGGTGTGGAACTGGTCAAGATGATCTGCCATCCATAGACCCCAGTGATGAAGATGATGAAGAGGAGAAGGTGAGGGATGACTCTGAGATGAGTGAAGAGAGTCAATTCAAAAAGGGTCACCATGCTCCTAAGGAGGAAAAAGAAGCTGGTTTGAGCAAAACCAAGAGAAAGAACTTGATCAGAAGAGCAAAGAGAAGATCCAGAAAAGCTCAAGAGATCAAGACCACCTTTGATCCTAAACAGAAACAAGTATTTATCTCTGCAGGGTTCAAGGTGATGAAAGCTGAAGATCCTGTCAAGAATTCTAGTACCAAGAGTTCTACTTCAGCTTCAACTCACTCCAGCAACAACAAGAAGACTGATCAGCTGTGTGTCACTGCTACACAGCCTGAACCATCCTATTTCAAAGAGCAAGCTTCACCCTAAGAAGCCTGCTGCATCATCTGAAAAGGTGGAGAAAGAAGAGGAAAGTGTTCAAGCTCAGTCTTCTTTGGGAAAGAAGACTCTCAGAAGGAAAGGAATTGGATTGTGTTATGTGTGGTAGTACTTCACATCTGGCTAAGGATTGTCAATACAATCCCAAGAGTACTATCCACGTGATCAAGAAGAAAACTTCTGAGAAGAAGAAGAAACAAACAGCTTCGGAAGGAAAATATGTTTCCTTCGGAAGCTCCAAAATGAAGAAGAAGGCAAGTAGGAAATTGCCTTCGGAAGAAAAGTTGGTCTCGGAAGAAAGGAATGCTTCCGAAGTACTGAAGCTTGCTGCAGTGAAAGCAAGATCTTCCGAAGGATCCGTCTCCAAAACTTCCGAAGCTACAAAAGCTTTCGAAGTAGTGAAGGTCAAGCCTAATCTTCCAAAGGTGGTGTGGAAAATGAAGGAAGACCTTGAGACTGAAAGCTCCTCTTCAGCAACAGCAAATGATCCTCAAAGCCTGAACATAGGATCACTTACTGTTTCATTGCCTTCATCTGAACTTTATAAGCCCAAGACCAATGAGGCTTGGGTTTCCAAATGTAACTAAATCATCTCTTTTATGCAGGGACAGCCAAAGGCAAACAGAAATGTGTGGATCATTAATAGTGGCTGCTCCAGGCACATGACAGGCAATGAATCCCTACTTCAAAACTTTGAAAGAATGATGGAGGACCAGTTGTTTTTGGAGGAGATGCAGGAGGTTACATTACTGGTAGGGGCATGGTCTCAAATGGTAAGCTCAGCATTGAGAAGGTAAACTTTGTCAAGGAGCTTGGATACAATCTTTTGAGTGTGTCCTAATTTTGTGAACAAAAACATCACATGCTCTTTACTGAGCATGAGTGCATTGTTCTTAAGCCTGGGGTTGACATTCCTCAAGAGCATATTTTGTTCAGAGCCTCCAGGAAAGGGAACATGTACAAGATGGACTTGCAGGAAACATCTTCCTCTGGAGAGATTTCTTGCTTTCTATCTAAAGCAAATAGTGATGAGTCTTTCCTTTGGCATAAAAGAATGTGCCATGTAAACTTTAAGAACATGAATAAACTGATTAAGAATGATTTGGTAACTGGAATGCCAAAGAAAGAGTTTACAAGTGATGACCACTGTGTTGCATGCCTGAAGGGGAAGCAACACAAAGTGTCTCACAAGCCAAAGGAAATGAACTCTATCACTACTCCCCTACACTTGTTACATATGGATTGTTTGGTCCCACCAGTGTAATGAGTTTAGGAAGGACCTCATACTGTTTGGTGATCACAGATGACTTCACAAGATTCACTTGGGTGTTTTTCCTTAGAACTAAGGATGAAACTCCTGAAATCTTAAAGAATTCATTCTGAAAATTGAGAATCAATCTGATCACAAGGTCAAAATCATAAGATGTGATCAAGGAACCGAATTCAAAAACCAAATCCTTGATACATTTGTGATGAAAAAGGGTATTTCAAGACAATACAGTGCTCCCAGGACTCCTCAGCAAAATGGTGTTGCTGAGAGGAAAACAGGACACTTATTGAAGCTGCAAGAACCATGTTGTCTGACTCTAAGTTGCCCATCACCTTCTGGGCAGAGGCTGTCAACACAGCCTGCTATGTGCAAAATAGAGTTTTGGTAGTTAAGACACATGGTAAGACTCCTTATGAACTGTGGCACAAAAGAAGACCATTCATTGGTTTTCTCAGAACATTTGGATGTCCTTGCACCATCTTGAATACCAAAGATCAAATAGCCAAGTTTGCTGAGAAATCAGATGATGGACACTTTGTTGGGTACTCTTCTCAAGCTAAGGCTTATAGAGTATACAATCTCAGAACTAGAATCATTGAGGAGTCAGCCAATGTGACTTTCAATGAACACACACCCTGTGTAAAAGGTTCTGGTCCGGATTGGCTGTTTGATCTTGACTTAGTTACCAACTGTTTTAACAAATCTTGTGAGAATGTTTCAGGATCTACAGATAACAGGTCAACAGAAGATCCTGATCCAAGATTTGAGCTGAGAAGACCAAACAAGAAGACTACTTCAGCTCCAGTGGTGACTAACCCTAATTGAAGCTCCCATCAGCACTAGCATGACAAATACTGCTGATTCAAATGAATTGCCTTCAAATTCCAGCTCAGAGGCTCAGAATTCAGAGAAGGAACTTCAAATGCAGGAGGAGGAACTGGAGGTGGTGACAGTGATCAAGAATTTCTTGATGCTGAAAACCACTCCATTGAAGACAACATGAATGATGTCATACACTCATTGGATCAAGTCTCTCTTGATAAGTGTGCTGATGTGGTGGGAGACACCTCATTGCCAGATCAGAATTTCTCAAATTTAGATCTGTCTAACCAACTTGCTGTGATCCCTCAACTTGGATCCACAAGTCACATCCCTCCACAAACATCATTGGAAATGTTGACTCAGGGGTAAGAACAAGAGGACAAGCTCATGACAGCCATGTTTGTCTACATTCTTGTTCTTATCCCAGATAGAGCCAAAGAAGGTTGATGAGGCTTTGAAGGATGGAAGCTGGATTGAAGCTATGCAAGATGAGCTGCTTCAAATCAGAAGACAGAAGGTTGGAACTTATGTCCTCTTCCTCAAGGGAAGAGTGTCATAGGAACAAATGGGTATTCAGGAACAAGAAAGATGATAGAGGGATCATCATCAAGAACAAGGCTAGACTGGTTGTCCAAGGATACACTCAAGAAGAAGGAATTGATTACTGATGTCTTTGCTCCAGTTGCAAGACTTGAAGCTGTAAGAATATTTCGCTTATGCTGCATCCAAGGATTTCAAGGTCTACCAGCTTGATGTGAAGTGTGCTTTTCTCTATGGGGTGATTGATGAAGAAGTTTATATTAAACAACCACCTGGCTTTGCAGACCCAGATCATCCTGATTATGTCTGCAAGCTTGATAAAGCCCTTTATGGACTGCATCAAGCTCCAAGAAAGTGGTATGAGACACTATCAACATACCTCTGTCAACATGGATACAAAAGAGGTACTATTGATGGGACTCTTCATCAAAGAAACAGGAAATGACACATTGCTAGTTCAGATATATATGGATGACATCATCTTTGGTTTAACTAATCCAAAGCTCTGCAAAGACTTTGAGATGTTGATGAAGAATAGATTTGAAATGAGTGCCATAGGGGAACTCAATTTCTTTCTAGGAATTCAAGTGAAGCAGGTTGAAGATGGTATCTTCATTAGTCAGTCAAAGTATGTACAGGACATGCTTACAAGATTCAAGATGACTGACTGTAAGGTTGCAAAGACACCCATAGCCAGAAACCACTCCTTTAGTCCTGATCTTGAGGGGGAGTGTGTTGATAAACATCTCTACAGGGCTATGATTGGGTCACTTATGTATCTTACTCTTAGCAGGGCTGATATCATGTTTGCCACATGCATATGTGCAAGATATCAAGCCAACCCCAAGATGTCACACCTAATCACTGTCAAAAGGATCCTTAGATATCTCAAAGGTGCTCCAAATCTAGGCCTTTGGTATCCAAAGAATTCAGACTTCAATCTGTATGCGTATACAGATAGTGATTATGGTGGCTGCAACATGACTGCAAAGTCCACATCTAGGGGTGTCAGTTCCTGGGTGGAAGGATAGTCTCTTGGCAATGCAAGAAGCAATCCTGTGTGTCTACATCAACTGTTGAAGCTGAATACATTGTTGCTGCCAGCTGTTGTGCTCAAGTGCTTTGGATTCAGAATCAGATGCTAGACTATGGGTTCAATTTCAAAGAGACTCCCATCAATATATACAACAACAGTGCCATCTTTATTACAGAGAATCCTATGCAGCACTCAAGGACCAAACACATCAACATCAGGTATCATCTGATTAGGGATAATTTTGAAAAGGGATTGATAAAACTAATCAAAGTTAACACGAATGAACAATATGCCGATCTGTTCACAAAAGCGTTTGATGAACAGAGGTTTAAATATCTAGTATCAGCTATTAGGATGATTAACTTTGAGTAAAATTTTTCTTAATAACTTAATCAATATTATTTCTTAAAACTGTGTGTCCTAGGTTGTCTATGAGATCACTTCATAAGCACAGTTCTCTTTGGAAGAAAAATGAATTTTTAAAATGATATCTCTTAGAATGATGAAAATTTACCTTCGGATGAAGCAAAAGTTGCCTTCGGAAGAAATTTATGTCTAAATCGTTTAAACAGCTTATCTGAGATTTACCTTCGGAAGAAATTCTTGAAGTATCTTCCGAAGCTTAAATTTTGGTATAAGTACTTAAATGCATTTTAGGAACAAATTTCTTCTGAAAGCAATTTAGGCTCGGAAGACTCATTTATTTCTTCCGAAGCCAAAATTTTCAAAACTCTTTGAAATATCTTCCGAAGCAAAATTGCTTTCGGAAGCTTTGATTGCAAAGCTTCCGAAACCAAAATTGCCTTCGGAAGTTTTTCTACTTCCAAGAAAACTAACTTTTGGGCGCCTTTTTCAAAGTAGGACCCACTTGCGGATTTCAAAGTTTATCTTTTTGTCATAACTTTGTCTCAAATCCAGAGTATATCTTTCCAAACGGTTCTATTTCATCTCACTTCTCTCATTGTTAACCTAAAATTACCCCCAAATTTCATCTTCTTCTTCTTTCCTTCACTACAAAGCTTCTTCAAATGGCCAATCTTGATCGTCGTAACGACCCTGATTTCACCATGCACCTACACAGGCAACACAATCAAGTTGCTCTGTTAAACTCTGAGAAGGATCCAAGCTTCTCAGACGTGTGTAGGTATCTTTCTTTGTCTCACTACTTCACATCCCTTACAATCGATCCTCCTCTCTATGAGGATCAGTTGCTTGAGTTCTGGCGGACCTGTCAAGAGGTCAACATGGACGGGGAAAAGGCACTGTCTGCCACAGTGCAGGGGAGGACGGTTTTCATCACTCCAGCCATTATAAACACCCATTTGCAGCTGGATGATGAAGCAGGTGAGCTGTCCTTTCCAAAAGCTGCTGTCAACCAATCCTTTGGGCTACGAATATGACTTTTCGGTCAAGACCTTCTGGAAGGGGAAGGTCTCATTCCAATGGAAATACCTCCTCCATGTCGTCATACATAGCCTATCCAACAAACATGTAGGATGGGACCAGATTCCAGAAGACCTCTCCTTCATTGTCCATGGGATGGTTTAAGGGGTCAAATTCAGGTACTCTCAGTTTGTATTTACAAATTTACTAGTGAATTTGGATTCCTTAGAATATTACATGTTCCCCTGGTATGTTCAACACATTCTCAACTGTGAATGGGACCACAGTTGAGGGGAACAGGTAATGTTCTTAAACTTGCACATATGAGGCCCGGCATTTTCAAGATATTGAAAAAGCCAACTTGGGTTCTCAGGGTAGAAACAGCCCTTGTCCTGAAAATGTTTGAGCTCATTGCTCAGGGTGACATCCTACAGCCCCAGCTAGTGATGAACCAACACCCTTACTTCTCACCCACCTCAAATACAACCTACCATCAAAATCACCTACCAAAGAAAATCCAAGCGAACCCTGAACTTGCTACTGAGCATGTGCAGGCCCCCATATCATAACCCATACAGGAGGAAGTGGAATCTCGAGCTCCCACTTCCCTGAGGAGCAGACCACTCCCATCTTTCAAACAATCAGTGCTGAGGTTCCTCATGCTCAGCCTGTGAGCCATCACTCTGAGTCTTAACACTCTAGTGATCAACCTTCAATGGAAGAGGCTCTCACTGTTGCTAGTGATTACATCTTTAAGACCTCAACCATGGCAACCCAGCCTCTTGACACTGTCATTGGGCAGGGGAAATCCAACAGCCAAGAACCCCATGCTGGTGGTGAAGGAGCAGACCTCGGTTCACCTCCTTCATCCCCTAATGATTCTTCAACTGAAGATGAGGGGAGTCTAAAACTTAGGGTGCACCAACTCGAAGACATCTGCACCCAACTGTTTTCACAGATTGCTCACCTTGAATCACAGGTGACTAACTTGCAAAGGAGGGTCCATGACCAGCAACTTAAGATCACCGATCTCAAGGGCCAGTTAGCTAAAAGACCTATAGGACAAACTCATCCAGGTCCATAAGAACCTGTGGATGTTATGGATCACTTCCCTAGCTCACCTATGCATGAGGGTGATGCTACCAAAAAGGGGGAGGAAGTTCTGACAGCCACAGAACCTGGGAGTTCTTCCTCAAGTATAGACATACAGGACTCACCATCCTATCTTGCAGTTGTCCATGCTGCAACTTCCTCTAGATAGTGATCTGGAACTGCTCATTCAATAACTGTTTGAGGAGGGAATACCAAGAGCAATATTTGCCCCATCTGAGAATCCAATCTGGGGTTGGGGGTATGACAGTGATAGGAAAGCTCTTGTGATCTCTAGAGCTCAGGGTCAACAAGAAATTCTCAACATCTCCACCCTGAGTTTCTATGAGAGTATAAACTTGGTAGATCTGGTACTTGTCAAACCAAGCAGTAACAAACAAGCTGTCAGATTAGCCAATCAAATTCAAGACTGGGTGCTGGAAGAATTCAAAAGGAGAACTGCATCATATAGATAGAGGCTAGCAGTTGAAGCCTTTGGTCAACTGGATGTTAAGGTAGACCCCAAGATTAGCTTCAAAGGGAAAGCCTTGACTGAAGACCCAGAGGCTGAGACTATGAACCTTGAGACAAGATCTCCTCCAGCACCCCATACCCTCAGTGAGGCACCAGCTGGTGATGGTGCTTCACAACCTCTCTCTGGCCAGAGCTTGACTGCTGAATCAAGCAATGAAGGCCAAAGCTCTCCTCAGACGGAGTCATCAAGATCTGTAATTGAAAAAGGCAAAAGGAAGATGACTCCTGAAGAGATTGAAGAAGAAAAGAGAGAGAGGAAGAGGAAGCTGAGGGGGAGAGAGTTCAAAGTGGTTCCCAGATTCATGCAAGCTGCAATTCTGGCCCCTGTACCAAACACTCAAGAAGATGAATTAAGGGCAGCCAGGCTCAACTATCTGGGGACCAGGAACTCAAAGGAGAGGAAGGAAGTAGAGGATGAGCCTGACCTCAAACACAAGGAAGAAATGAGGGAGAAAAGGCTTTACAAGAACATTCCTGTCCTCTCCCCAGTTCAAGAAAGTCCTGATTCAGAGATTGTAGCTGCTGAACAACCTCAGGTAGTTGATGAAGAAGAAAGATTAAAAATGATCAACTACCTAAGTGCCACAGGTCTCTATCAGGCACCTGCACTCCTTCCCTTGCCTTATGATTATATATTATTTGAATACAATAAGCAGCTGGAAGAGAAAGCCAAGAAAGAAAGGCAAGCTGTAAAGAAGAGGCAAAGGGAAGAAGCTGCAAAATCAAGAGCCATCATCCAGAAAAGTCAGAAAAAGTCTGCAGATAGGCAGAGGATGATGAGTTTCTTGAAGCTGTATGGGTCTCCGGAAGGAGGCTTGGTCCCATGTCTCTATCCATATGGATGAGCACATAAGGGTGATCAAGCAGAAGATAAAAAGGGAGAGCTTGTGGACCTTCATTCATCATCAAGTCAAGCTCACCTGAAGTTGAGGTAAAGGTGGAACCTACAGAGACAACACCACTTGTACCTGAAGCTGAACAACAGCCAACTTCATCTTCTAACCCATAGCAGGGTTCTCCTCCCTCTCCTTCTGAAACTAGGAGAGAGGAGATCCCAACTGAGAGAGAATCCACTGAAGAACCTGGTACTGAAGACCAACCCTCTCAGTTAAAATCATCAAGGAGGAAAAAGAGGATGGCCAAAAGAAGATCATCTTCAAAGAAGAAACGAAGAAAGGCATCCTCCTCCCAACCTCAGGATGAGTCAGAACATCCTGAGGAAGTGCATGAAGAGGACTCTCAACCAACTCCTATCATAGTAGAGCCTCTCTCTGATGGAAGACATATTCTGTCCTGGACTTTTGCTGATGATCCAGACAGATGGTATGTCACTAGAGATCAGGGAGAACAACATGTCTACTTCACAGGTGACATGCTTGAACTCCCTCTGTATGATCTCTATGACATGAGAAGGTACTTCATGAATCTGAAGAATCCAGATCTGCTGATAAAGAAAGGAATTCTGAAGATCCTCATGTGGACTATCCCAGTCTGAAGAACTTCTCTGTTTTGGTAGCATCAGCCTAAGGGGAGTTTGTAGGAATCTCTAAAGTTAAGAGGCTGATGCAACCAAAAGATACCAAAACAACCAAGTCTTCCAACATGCACTTCGGAACAAAGGTGAACTAGCTTCGAAAGTTTTACACACTCAAGAAAAATGTTAAGTGTAAAATCTTCCGAAGCCAAAGTTCAGAAGAAACTGCTACGAAAGCTTTACACTGAACTTGGAAAATATTCTAAGTGTAAAGTCTTCCGAAGCCAAAGACTCAACTCTTCCGAAGGTAAAAGATGAAGTCTTCCGAAGCTCTCAAGACAAAGTCTTCCGAAGCTGTTTAAAGACAAGACTGATTTTCTTCTGAAGAGAGAGAAAAGATACCTTTTTCATCAACTTTATCATAAAGCAACCTACTTTTTGCTGCATGCTCTGATAGTTCACCTGCTATCACTAGTTGGTGAAACGTCCATACTTGATGATAAAGTAGATAAGGTCTTCGCCTGTAAGTTTTTGTTTTTGTTCCTTCTTGGCTTTTTAATAGGAAAGTCAGTGAGCTATGGCTTGTCATAGTCACTAGTCAAAAGGCAATCTGTCTTTTGACTTTAGGCTAATCTTGTTGTCTAGATTAGTCACTTCCAACTGTCTTTTTGCATATTGACGGTTGTAGGATGTAGTATAAGTAGTCTCCCGTTCTTGTATTCAATATATACTTGTACAACACTTGTAATAGAACTAGAGAAGCAATATACAACTTCCTTGAAAAATTTTATCTTGTGTTCTTGCTCTTGCTTTTATTGTGTTTGTCTTGTAGCTTCAGTAAAAGTTCACAGTTCCCTATTTGAATTGTTAAGTGATCTTAAGATCCTCCTAAGTGTGTTAACTAAGTGCAAGCTTAAGTACCCTTTAACGGTCTGCATACACATACTGTAAAACTTCAAAAAAAAAATTAATTCTGCCAAATTGTAAACTTATGAGTTTTTATTGCGGATCTCAAGCCCGGATAAAAGTAAGGGTTTATAAAAATAGTTTTAAAAAGGCCTCATTTTTTTTGGATTGCTTTGTGCCTCTAAATACGTTAAGCCGCCCCTGGTTAAAATGATAACACGTGTCATTTGATATGTTAGAATGATGACATGTGTCTCAAAAAACTTTTTTTATATGTTATAAATTATAGATATACAAGCACACACACGTACACATACATACAAGGGTCACCATACGCAACTAGAGTTTTCATTATCAACGTATAAAATTTTCAACAATTATTGTCCCAATATCCTTTTTGTCCATTTCCAATTTAGAACACCAAGGTTTTTCTTTTTCTTTTTTCTTTTCCATTAAGCATTAACATTAAACGCACGAGAAAAAGTTGACATCTTAGTTCCACTGACCAACTTTGTCTCATGCACATAGTCCTTTATATAAACGCCTCGTTTTGATTTTCCAACCATCCCATTCCGACACTATGGCTAGTCTTTCCAAATTCACCCTTTGCATGCTGTAGTTCTGTGGATATGTGTATCATATTCGCAAGGCGTACGTTTATCAAATAGGCTCTCCGTTGATATAAATATCAAAACAGATTCGCGTAGCATGTTATATAAACATGGGTTTGATGAGCGGGCACTACAATATTAGTGGAGGAGGGCAATGTCTAAGAACAAGGTTGAACATGATTCGAGTGATTGCTCTAAAAAGAACAAGGTTCTAACGATTAGAAAAAAAAAAAGATTCATCAAGTAGAATGAAAATTAAAGTAGAAACCTATGCAGCTAGAATACGTCTATTAGAATAAGATGTTCAATAAAGCAAGTATAGGAGTTTGAGCAAACAAAAACATACCCAAGAAGTACATATCGAATTCGGAAAACTCAATAAGAATTTGAGATGAAATCTTAATTGTAAACTCAAAGTTGACCACATATATTTTTGAACTTATAGATAGTGGAAATATAAAATTTGTCCGATTAATCAAATTTGTATCTAATAAATAAGTAAATAGTCGTGATATGTGTCACAACTCTATAAGCTCAATATTTTTTTTGTCATATGTATCTCATTAATTAATAATACGCATTACTTAAATTGTACTTATTAAGATTTTTACATTTGAATTAATATGTTTATTACTTTATTTTAAATTTCAATAATTTTCTTTATTATTTGTAATATATTTTATTGATCTATATAGGTGTTTTAAAGGTTAATATTTCATATTTTTTAGGTTTATTACTTATTCAAGATAAATTAATAACTTGACTTTGTTTGAGATTGAAAATGTTTAAATATTTTATAATTGTTCATTAGTAGCTGCTTAGTGTTTTTATTGTTATAACTCATGATATATGTGTGTGTGTGTTTATAGCCTAGTTATTAATGAAAACTGACTAGTTTACATAATATTAAACTTTGTGAAATTGATGAGAAATGGACTTCCTGTTTTGGTATTACGATTAAGAAAGTGGGAGTTTTTTTTCCAAAATAGTGTAATTATAAAAAGTATTTACCAAAAAGGTGTACTTTAAAAGTTATTTACCATAATGGTGAAAACCTAATTTTTTATTTTTCACTTTTAATTTGCGTCAAACGGCAGTCCTTTGACGATTCATGTGACCTTCTCCCTCCCACGTTCAATCTACTCTGCGCTTTGATCTTGACTTGATTCATTGTTCGATTGCCTTTAATCTCAACTTGTTCCGTGGTTCAATCAGCTTCAATCTTGACTTGATTCGTAGTTCTGAAAGTAAAAATGAGTTCACTCATGAGTTGGAAAAAGATTCTTTTGATGATAAGAAAGAATTTATTAAAGCCGTCAAGCTGTACAATATCAAGATCCATAAACATTTTGGTTGTTGAATCACGACCAACCATTTGGTTTATAAAATGTAAGCTATATGAATAAGGTTGCAAATGGAAATTTCGTGCAAGTAAACATAAACGAAGTAGATCTTTGGAAATCACAAAGTATATGGGTCCACATACTTGTTTGCATGACAATATTACTCAAGAAATTCAACATCTTATAAAAGAGAACCCTTCTATTAGTATCACTGCTTTAAGTGCCGAAGTAATTGATAAGTTACGCTATACTCCTTCGAATTGGTGGCTTTGATACGGATTTTCTAGATTTGTGCTTGTATTTAATATGCTAAATACCTTTGCTCATTTGTCTAAATATATTTTGATGTAATTTTCCTTCATTTTTTGCACTTACAGTTGGATATATATGGATTTTTTTAATTGTGATCTCGTGACGGAAAAAACAGAAGACAACCATAAAAAACTGAATTTTGCATTCTCTATTTTTATTTTTGATTAAACAAAATAAAAGAAATTAATTGATTAGCTAAAAATAAAGACAATAATAAAATACCCAATTTAATAAATAATTTTTAAAATATACTAGATTGGTAAATATTTTTTATAACTATATCTATTTGGTAAAAAACTAAAAAATGAGATCTATAATTCTTAATTCACATCTGCTTTTTCTGACAACGGTGCAACGTGACATGTATTGAATAGTCTCTTTTTCCGTTTTTACCCGGTTTTTTATTGTGTTTATGTATAAAAGGGGCAGTAGAAAACAACAAAAAAAAGCTCCAACCAACCGTAAGGCGTGCAACCTACATTTTAATTATACCTATATTAAATTATGATGGAGATGAACAGTAAAAAATTATTTGTTTATTGGATCAATTATTTTGTTTTTTATTGTTAGTAAATATTTGTTTATTGTTCGAAAAATCACATTGGGTTAAATATAATTCGTTTTATTCGATTTATACCTATATTAATTATCATGGAATTGAACAGTAAAAAAATTATTTGTTTATTGATCAATTATTTTGTTTTTTATTGTTTGTATATATTTGTTTATTGTTTGAAAAATCGCGTTGAGTTACAAGCTGAGTCAAATATAATTCATTTTATTCTACGGTAGAAATATGTTTTGACGTAAATTTAAATCGAAATGAGTTGGGTTGCATATATTATGTTTTATACAACTGTATAAATAGGTTTTGACATAAATTTAGTTTAGAATAGATTATTTGTTTATTGAATCAATTACTTTTGTTTTTTATTGTTTGTAAAAATTTGTTTATGGTTAGGAAAAAAATATGTCAGGTTAGATATAATACATTTTTATTTGACTATATGTTTCGACGTAAATTTAGTTCCGAAATGAGCTGAGTCAAATATAATTCGTTTTAGTCAAAGGTAAAAATACGTTTTGACGTAAATTTAGTTCGAAAATTAGTTGGGTTAAATATAATACATTTCATTCAACTGTATAAATACGTTTTAACGTATATTTAGTTCAAAATTGAGTCTGGAACGATTGTTATATATACTTTACCACGTCGCATACTTCGTCACTGCACGTGTTTTTTTATGTACATTTGAGTTGGTCCATGTTTCGACATAAATTTGTCTAGAGGAGTCGGGTAAAATATAATACGTTTCATTCAATGGTATAAATTAGAGTTATCCTACATGTTAACGTAAATTTAGTTCGAAAACGATTCGGGTCGATTGTAGTATATATTTTATCACGCCAGGTATGGTGACGTCGCATAGCGGCGCCCGTGAAAAACTAGTTGTATTAATAAATAAACGTGACATGTAGTGAATGTTCTCTTATTAATTCTTTTTGTTATTTCATGTTTCAAAATATATACAGAGCAGCTTACAACTATAAGTGCAAAAAAGAATTATAGCCTGCTCGGGTCCACGCCGGGAGATGCGAGTTGCAATCCAGTCCTTTATAATCGTAGTGTATGACACGCATTAGTATTATTGGTCTCTAAGGTTTAAAGTGATTTAAAAATGAAGAAAAAAACTTCACACATATATAGCCAACATCATCATCACCAAGAAATATGTGATGCAAAGTCTAGGCTTTCGTGTCTCTCCGTCACCTATGAAGAAAAAAGAAAAAAGAAAAAAGAAAAATAAATAAATCAAAATAATAATAATAATAAATCTTTTTTCTTTTTTCAAATTTGAGTGATTTTTAAAAGAGAGAAAAAGTAGAAACAAAGAGTACGCTCTCTAGAAGATTTGCCCGGAACTGTTCATTTTCACTCGGTCGACTGGTATCTTGAAACCTCTTCACTTGTGGGGGCAGGAGTGGAAACATCTGAGAGAGCGCTTCGCGAAAGAATCATGTGGCGCGGTGAAGGGTTCCCGTTGGGGTTTCCGGCTCTATATGTGTAATATGTAATTTGGGTGAAACTTTCATAGAATGTAAATTATCATGAGAATAAAAAAAAATAAAGATAAGACATCTATTTTTATATAATCTTAAAACGTTTAAAAATAATTACAAATACAAATATAATGTTTATTGCTTATCTGTCCTTTTAATTAAAATTCAAAAAAAAAAGTTTAACAGATTAATTTGTTTGATTTTTCATTTATGTACAGAACCAACACAAAGTATAGATAATATAACCTACATGTGTTTAGATAAACTTTATGAAATTAAAAGGTATATGAACAACTAGTTTGATGGTTTTACGTGATCATATAAGCAAGAAGCATAAAATTTTAAAA
This sequence comes from Flaveria sonorensis, assembly GCA_025506505.1. Lineage (NCBI taxonomy): Eukaryota > Viridiplantae > Streptophyta > Magnoliopsida > Asterales > Asteraceae > Flaveria > Flaveria sonorensis. The sequence continues at coordinate 44,444,415 of CM046428.1, forward strand.
ATATGAATTATTTGTCAAAAAAATTCAACAATTTAGATTTGTTATTTTGATTATCATCAAAATTTAGAGTTATGTGATCCTATGAATCCTGAACTAGTTTATCACCAGGGAACTTAAACTCGAAAGTATCTCAAAATCATCTTAGCTTTTAAAACTCAAAAACTTATGTGCTGGAACCAGACCGGTTGAACCGGGGGTCGAACCGGATGAACCGGGGGTTGGACCTGTTGAACCGGTTTTTCATATATATTTTTTATTTTTTTAATATTTTTTACATATATATTTATAAAATAATTATAATTTTATCCGGTTCTTATATCTGGTCCGACGGTTGAACCGGTACGACCAGTGAATCAGTAAGACGTCCGGTTCACTGTCCATCCGGTTCTGAAAACATTGCGAGTATGTGACAAACTTTATTTTTCTTAGATGTGATAATTTGATATGCTTTAAATTTATCCATGATTTTATATGTTAAATTAGTTGTAAGTATGGAGTTTTTAAGTAAAAAACTGTCGTATTTGATTCTTATTTGCCTTATATGAAATTTATATGTTTATTTCTACCGCAAATGATAAAGAAATAATTCAATTCAAGAATCTAAAGATTGAAGATTTCATAAACACATGACTTGGTAATAAAAAATACCTGAATGCGTACGGCTAAAGAACACAACAAAGACAAGTAGGCGTGTGAAAGCATAAACATGTATAATTATGAAGAGCACAAGTACATGGGTATGTTCCTCGAGTATTTAGTCATGTATTGAAAGCTAAAATGATTTGGTAAGTCTAACTAAGGGGCTGTTTGATTACTATTGACTCAATAAGATCTGATTGAGTCAGAAGCTGACCCAGTTAAAAGTTCTGACTAAGTATACATCTGACTGAAATTTGACTATTTGATTCAGTATCTGACTGTGTTGAAAGTCAGTCTTGATTTTATAATATAATAATTATGGTGCAATAACTTCTTTCATAAATTATTTCAACACACAAAAGAAACCATCAAAAAACAAAACTCACTATCATCATCATCTCTAATCTCTCTCTCACCCACTACCATCACCATCAAAAAACAAAACCCACTACCCATCACCATCAAAAAAACAAAACCATCTCTAATCTCTCTCGATCTGAACACCAAATCACCACCCTTTTCTCTCAACTCCGATCCTTCAGTCAGCCACATGGCGGGGGAGGGAGGGCAGTGCGGCGGAGGGAGGGCAGTGCGACGGAGGGAGGGAGGGCAGGAGCGGCGGAGGGAGGGAGGGCAGGAGCAAGTCAGCTAGTCAGGGAGGCCGATTATGTGGTCTCGGTCAGACCCTAACGACCAGGTCAATCGCCAAGACCGGACAAATCAAACGCCCTGACCGGCTGACCGAGTCAGCGAGTCAGTGGTCAGCCCTTGATCAGCGAAAATCAAACACAGCCTAACTACATACCCATGTAGTTTATTAGGGTACGTAACCTCGAAAGTCTCTCGAAATCATTTTTGCTTCTAATGCTGAAAAGCTTATATCCTATGAATGTGAGGGATTCGTAGCTGCTATTAAGGATACACCAGTCAATACGCCTCGATTTATGTATGTATGATGAGTTGTGCATCTTGTAGTCTCATGAAGGAATGGTTATTGTCATTTAATTTTCTTATAATTAGTCGGGTATGGGATGAACTCTATTTTTTGGAGGTGGCAATTTGATGTGCTTCCAATCATGCATGTTCTATTTGCTGAATTACTTTCAATTATGGAGTTTTTAAGTAAGAAGCTGTTGTGTATGATTCTTATTAACCTTATATGAATTTTGAATGCTTTGTTCCAATAGATCAACTAAAACACATAAACAAACGATCGAATCATATGATTTCACAATTTTAATGAATTACATTAGTCGGATGATTACAAACGAAATATTCAAATCATACAAGCATCCATAAATACATTGATTAAGCTCAATCCTACCCTACGAGAGCTCATCCTAGGGTGTACCACTCACACCATAGAAGCACACCCTCTAAATGTAGAAGTTTGGTCTTGTTATATGGGTCTTGGTCTTTTATAGCCTTCTCTATGATAAAACCCATTTGATTTGGTCAAAACACTTGTATTAAGTCTTTGATTTATTTAATTCTTGAATAAGTTAATATGAAGTCTGAGTTTGCACTTGAACTTTGACTTGGTCTTCATATTGACTTTGACTTTACGCAAATGTTATAAACTTCATGTCAATCAGCATAGTATTTGAATCTATAATATGTGATATTTAATAGAAAATTGTTAAGTCTGATAATTTTGGTAAGCTTGGTCTCAAGGAATAAACCTAACATTGCTTATTACCAATGTTTTTAGAACCAAATCAAACGTCGAACCGGACGTTTTACTGGTTTGGTGGTCGGACCGGTTGAACCGGATTTAATAACCGAATGACGTCATAATTATATATATAGTATATTATATATATAGTTATACATATAATTCAATATAAGTAATTTATGTGTGTATTTTATAGTTCTATATAAAACTTAAATCTATTTTTATGCCCAACACACTAATTTATTGTTCATCACCCCGTTTTTACCCATTAAAATCCAAAAAAAAAATCAAAATTCGACCCCCGGTCCGGTTCCAGGTCCGATCACCTATTCTGTACGAACCGGCCGGTCGAACCCCTCCAAAACAAATTGATGCGAACTGGTTCGGCCACATCTCCGATTCCCAAGTCGGATCGGTTGGACCGGCCGATCCGATCCGATCTCAACAACATTATTGTTTAGCTTCGTACCCATCAGTCTCTACCGACAGCTACTTTTTGTTGTTGTTTTTGGATTGTTCGATTAACACTTGTTTTTGGTTTAGTGTTTTTGGACAACCATTCAGCAACATTTAAAACTATAAACCGAATCAAGCACAACTAAACCATGTCTAATTTAATCCATCTAAAAGTAATTGACAATAGAGTGTACGAGAATACTTTGTTACGTAACTAAACACGAAAATCGATCAAAACCTAGTTAGTGTTGTATATGTATAATAATATCTATTAAGGTTTGTAGCTTAATGGTACTCTCTTTGATTGCCTTTAAAGAGATCACTGGTAAAAAATCGGACAATGACCTATATTTTACTAGGATACCATTTGCCGAAGAAAAAAAAAAGAAAAAGAATTCAGAATAATGAATATAATGTTGTTTTAGAGTTTGAATAATGAAAAACTATCTATATTCTCTATGGAAAAATTGAAGGATGTTGTATAGAGTTAAGGTAATGGGAAGTCACCAGACCCGAATGGTTTCTCGTTCAAGATCATCAAGCAATACTAGGATTTATTGGCTAACAAATTCTTTAAAATACTTCTTGACTCTTTTGAAACTAGAATCATCAACAGTAAGATTAACACGACATTTGTAACTTAATTTCCAAAATCTAAGGGCTGAATAGTCTTTCCTGATTATCGCCCTGTCAACCACATTGGTTGTGTTTACAAGGTAATTGAGAAAAACATTGGCAAAAGATTAGAAAGGATGGTGGGTTCCGTGGTAGTTAAGTACAAAGTGCATTTATCTCGGAAATAAACATTATGGATGGTCCCCTTAGTTCTTGATGAATTATTTTCATAGCTTAAAGGGAAAAAAAAGGCTATGTTTTTAAAAGTGGATTTCTAAAAAGCAATTGATACAATTAATTGGGAGTTTTTGGATTCCATTATGGATCGAATAGAGAGAAAATGGATTACTAGTTGCTTATCCTCGGCTATTACATCGATCTTAAACAATAGCTCGTCTTCAAGTAAATTTTGTGTTAAAAGGGGGCAAGGCAAGGGGACCCTTTATCTCCATTCTTGTTTATAATTGTTATGGAGGTTCTAAATGTTGTAACGAAATTGGCTTGTTAATTGGGTTTCATTAACGGAGTGACGACGAATTTAGATGACGCCATTTTTGTGGGTGAATGGTCCTAACAAAATGCCATGTGTATGGCAAGAGTGTTAAGATGTTTCTTCATTGCCTCGGGTTTAAAGGTTAATCTAAACAAGAACATGTCACATGGAGTTGGTGTGCATGAAAATGAAAAGATATAGTTGGTCAACTGTGACAACTGGTAAATTTCAGGTCAATACCTGACCCTGACCTGTCATAATTACACATATCATACTTGATTTTCAATTTTGTTTCATTTATTGAAATCATTTCATGCATTGCAAAATTTCATGCGTACATCTCATGCATCGGTGATTCGGCGTAATTACCATTTTTACACGCGATACATCTGGCACACATGAACGTTGGTGCTAATTAATATATACATACTAATAAATATTTTAAAGTGTCTCAAAGTATTTTAGATCCCTGCAGGACCGTTAAAAAAAGGGACTTTGCACTTAGTTAACACACTTAGGAGGATCTTTAGGATCACTTAACAAATCAAGTGGGGATCTTAGAACTTTAACAGATGATATAATGCACAACACAAGTAAACTAAGAGCAAGAACGCAAGAAAATAATTTTCAAGGTAGTAGTATATTGCTTCTTCAGTTCTATTATAAGTGTTTGCACTGATATTGAAATACAAGAACCTTTGACTCTTTATACTAAACCTACAACCGTCAATATGCAAAAAGACAGTTGGGTGTGACTAATCTAGACAACAAGATCAGCCTAAAGTCAAAAGGTAGATTGCCTTTTGACTAGTGACTATGACAAGCCATAGCTCACTGACTTTCCTATTACAAAAAGCCAAACAGGAAACAAATACAGAAACTTGCAGACAAAGACCTTATCTACTTTATCATAAAGCATGGAGGTTTCACCAACTTATGATAGTTGGTGAACCACCAGAGCATGCAGCGGACAGGAGGTTGCTTTATGATAAAATTGACAGAAAAAGTGTCTTTTCTCTCTCTTCTAAAGTAATCAGTCTTATCTTTATTCAGCTTCGGAAGACTTTGTCTTGAGAGCTTCGGAAGACTTCATTTTTAACCTTCGAAAGAGTTGAGTCTTCGGCTTCGAAAGACTTGACACTTAGTGTAAAGTCTCCTCAGTAGTTTCTTCTGAACATTAGCTTCGGAAGATTTTACACTTATCATTTTTCTTGAGTGTGTAAAACTTCCGAAGCTAGTTCTTCTTTGTTCCTTAGTGCATGTTGGAAGACCTGGTTGTTTTGGCATCTTTTGATTGATCCTTTGGTTGCATCAGCCTCTTAACCTCAGAGGTTCCTACAAACTCCCCCTAGGCTGATGCTACCAAAACAGAGAGGTCTTCAGATTGGAATAGTCCACATAAGAATCTTCAGAACTCCTTTCTTCATCAGTAGATCAGGATTCTTCAGACTCATGAAGTACCTTCTCATGTCATAGAGATCATGCAGAGGGAGTTCAAGCATGTCACTAGTGAAGTAGATATGTTGTTCTCCTTGATCTCTAGTGACATACCATCTATCTAGGTTTTCATTGAATGCCCAGGATAGAATTGGTCTTCCAACAGAGAGAGGCTCTACTATGATAGGAGTTGGTTGAGAGCCCTCTTCATAAACTTCCTCAGGATGTTCTGACTCATCCTGAGGTTGGGAGGAGGATGCCTTTCTTGTTTTCTTCTTTGAAGATCTTCTTCTGCCAATCCTCTTTCTTCTCCCAGATGATTTTGACTGAGAGGGTTGGTTTTCTCTACCAGGTTCTTCAGTGGATTCCCTCTCAGTTGGGATCTCCTCTCTCCCAGGTTCAGAAGGAGAGGGAGGAGAACCCTGCTATGGGTCAGAAGATGAAGTTGGCTGTTGTGTAGCTTTAGGTGCAGGTGGTGTTGTCTCTATAGGTTCCACCTTTACCTCAACTTCAGGTTGAGCTTGACTTGATGATGAATGAAGATCCACAAGCTCTCCCCTTTAATCTTCTGCTTGATCATCCTTATATGCTCATCCATTGTAGATAGAGACATGGGACCAAGCCTCCTTTCGGAGAACCCATACAACTTCAAGAAGCTCATCATCTTCTGCCTATCTGCAGACTTTTTTAGACTTTTCTGGATGATGGCTCTTGATTTAGCAGTCTCTTCCCTTTGCCTCTTTCTAGTAGCTTGTTTTTCTCTTTTAGCTCTCTCTTCTAGCTGCTTGTTATATTCAAATAAGATGTAGTCATATAGCAAGGGAAGAAGTGCTGGTGCCTGATAGAGACCTGTGGCACTCAAGTAGTTGATCATCTTTAATCTTTCTTCTTCATCAACTACTTGAGGTTGTTCAGCAGCCATAGTCTCTTCCTCATGACTTTCCTGAACTGGGGAGAGAATAGGAATGTCCATATAAAGCCTTTTCCTCCTCAATTCTTCTTTGTGTTTGATCCATCTGTATAGATATCACCATCTACATCCAGAAAGCCGTATGCTTTGGAAGAAGCTTGTACAGTTTGGGAAGGGTTTAAGGCTGCATCCTCAGCTTCCTTTCTCTCCTTTGACAGCTCTATGTCTGCCAGTTCATTTAACTCATCCAAGTGGAGAGAGATGAGTTCATCAACATTGTAGTTCCTGGTCCCCAGATAATTGAGTCTGGCTACCCTTAGTTCATCTTCTTGAGTGTTTAGAATAGGGGCAGCCCTGATTGCAGCTTGCATAAATCCTGGGGAACCACTAGAACTCTCTCCCCTTAGCTTCCTCTTCCTCTTTCTTTTTTCTTCTTCAATCTCCTCAGCAGTGAGTTTTCTTTTGCCTTTGTCTGCCACAGGCTGAGGAGAGCTTTGGCCTTCATTGCTTGGTTCAGCAGACAAGCTCTGGCTAGAGAGAGGTTGTGATGCACCATCACCAGCTGGTGCCTCACTGAGGGTATGGGGTGCTGGAGGAGATGTTGTCTTAAGGTTCACAGTTTCAGCCTCTGGGCCTTCAGTCAAGGCTTTCCCTTTGAAGCTAATCTTAGGGTCCACCTCAACATCCAGTTGACCAAAGGCTTCCGCTGCTAGCCTCTATCTATATAGTGCTGATCTCCTTTTGAATTCTTCCAGCACCCAATCTTGAATTTTACTGGCTAGTCTGGCAGCTTGTCTGTTATTGCTTGGGTTGACAAGTGCCAGATCTACCAGATTTATACCTTCATAGAAACTTAGGTTTGAAATGTTTAAGATTTCTAGTTGACCCTGAGCTCTAGAGAGTACAAGAGCTTTCCTTTCACTGTCATACCCCTAACCCCAGATTGGGTTCTCAGATGGGGTAGACATTGCTCTTGGTATTCCCTCCTCAAATAGTTGTTGTATTAACAGATGTAGATCACTGTCTAGAGGAGTTTACTGAGTATGGACAACTGCAAGAGAGGATGGTGAGTCTTCTATGTCCATACTCTGAGAGGAACTCCTAGGTTCTGTGATTGTTAGGATTTTCTCCCCCTTTTTGGTAGCATCACCCTCTTGCATAGGTGAGCTGGGAGATTGATCCATGACATCCACAGGTTCTTGTGGACCTGGATGAGTTGATCTCATTGGTCTCTCAGCGAGCTTACCCTTGAGATCGGTGATCTCAAGTTGCTGGTCATTGATCCTTTTCTGCAAGATAGTCACCTGAGATTCCAGGTGAGCTATCTTTGACACAAAGTAGGTGCACATGTTTGAAAGTTTGTGCACCTTTTGTTGCAGACTCCCCTCATCTTCAGATGAAGAATCATAAGGGGATGAGAGGATTGGACCTGAGTCTTCTCCCTCATTACCAGCATAGGTTTGTTGGCTGCTGGATTTCCCCTGTCCAATGACATCTTCAATAGAAGTGTCAAGAGGCTGGGCTGCCATGGTAGAGGTCCTAGTGATGTTATCACTGGAAATAGTGATAGCCTCTATCATATGGATCTCCTGGACAATCTGATGGATCTCCTGGACAAACTGAAGATCCACCTCAGTTTGGGGCGTCTGATGTGGGCTAGAGATGGGTGATGCAGGAGCACTCAACTCCTTGAGTGTGGGAAGAGAGGAGAGACTCATGGTACTCACTGAAACCCAAATATTCATCAGAGTAGAAGTCAAGGCTAGGAAGTGGTTGATTTAAATCAAGAGGCTGGGGATGGTAATTTTCCCCTGAAGGTTGATCACTAGAGTGTTGGGACTCAGAGTGATGGCTTAAGGTTGTTTGAGAGGGTGTGAGCTCATCAGGCTGAGCATGAGGAACCTCAACACTGATAGTTGCAAAGATGGGAGTGGTTTGCTCCTCAAGGGAAGTGGGAGCTCTAGTGTCCACTTCCTCCTGTGTAGGTTGTGATATGGGGGCCCGCACATGCTCAAGTTCGTTTGGATTTTATGGTGTAGGTGATGGTAATGTTGGGCCTTGATGGTGGTTGAGAAGTGGAGGGTATTGGTTCATCACTAGCTGGTGCTGCTAGGATGTCACCCTGAGCAATGAGCTCAAACATTTTTGGGACAAGGGCTGTTTCTACCCCTGAGAACCCAACAATTGGCTTTTTCAATATTTTGAAAATGCCGAGCCTCATATGTGCAAGTTTAAGAACATTACCTGTTCCCCTCAACTGTGGTCCCATTTCACAGTTAAGAATGTGTTGAACATACCGGGGAAACATGTAATATTCTAGGGAGTCCAAATTTGCAAGTAAATTTGTGAAAACAAACTGAGAATACCTGAATTTGACCCCTTGAACCATCCCATGGACAATGAAGGAGAGGTCTTCTGGAATCTGGTCCTATCCTCCATGTTTGTTAGACAAGCTGTGGATGACAACATGGAGGAGGTACTTCCACTGGTATGAGACCTTCCCCTTCCTGAAGGTGTTGACTGTGAAGTCACCTTCATATCCCATCTGCTCAAAGGATTGGTTAACAGCAGCTTTTGGGAAGGACATTTCACCTTCTTCATCATCCAGCTGAAGATGAGTGTTAATGATGGCTGGAGTGATGAACAGTGTTCTCCCCTGCACTGTGGCAGACAGTGCCTTCTCCCCATCCATGGTAACCTCTTGACAGGTCCGCCAGAACTAAAGCAATTGATCCTCATAGAGAGGAGGACCGATTGTAAGGGAGGTGTAGTAACGAGACAAAGAAAGAAACCTACAAACGTCTGAGAAGCTTGGATCCTTCTCAGGGTCTAACAGAGTAACTTGGTTGTGTTGCCTATGCAGGTGCATGGAGAAATTAGGGTCGTTTCATCAATCAGGGTTGGCCATTTGGAAGCTTTGTAGAGAAGGAAGGTAAAAGAAGATGAAATTTAGGGGTAAGTTAGGTTAAAGATCAATGAGAGAGGTGAAAGGAAAGAGAACCGTTTGGAAAGATATACACTGGATTTGAGACAAAGTTAATTGAAAAGATAAACTTTGAAATCCGGATGTGGGTACTACTTTCAAAAAAGCGCCCAAAAAGTTAGTTTTCTTGGAAGTAGAAAATAACTTCCGAAGACAATTATGGCTTCGAAAGATTTGAAACAAAGCTTCCGAAGGTAAATTATGCTTCGGAAGATATCCTGCAAAGAATTCTAGTACCAAAAGTTCTACTTCAGTTTCAACTCACTCTAGTAACAACAAGAAGATTGATCAGCTATGTGTCACTGCTGCACAGCCTGAACTATCTATTTCTAAAGGCAAGCTTCACCCTAAGAAGCCTGCTGCATCATCTGAAAAGGTGAAAGAGGAAAAGGAAAGTGTTCAAGCTCAGTCTTCTTTGGAAAAGAAGGCTCTCAGAAGAAAAGATATAGACTGTGTTATGTGTGGTAGTACCTCACATCTGGCTAAGGATTGTCAATACAATCCAAAGGGCACTATCCACATGATCAAGAAGAAAACTTCTGAGAGGAAGAAGAAACAAACAGCTTCATAAGGAAAATCTGTTTCCTTCGAAAGCTCCAAAATGAAGAAAAAGGCAAATGAACCATTGCCTTCGGAAGGAAAATTGGTCTCGGAAGAAAGGAATGCTTTCGATGTACTGAGGCCTGCTATAGTGAAAGCAAGATCTTCAGCTTTTATCACCTTGAACCCTGCAGAGACAAATACTTGTTTTTGTTTGGGATCAAAGGTGTTCTTGACCTCTTGAGCTTTTCTTGATCTTCTCTTTGCTCTTCTGATCAAGTTCTTCCTTTTGGTTTTGCTCAAACCAGCTTCTTTTTCCTCTTTAGGAGCATGGTGACCCTTTTTGGATTTACTCTCTTCACTCACCTCAGAGTCATCCCTCACCTTCTCCTCTTCATCCTCTTCATCACTGGGGTCTATGGATGGAAGCTCATCTTGACCAGTTCCACACCTTGGAGATCTAATAGATAGTAGAGAGTGTGGAGGAGCTATCTCACTAGATCCCAGTCCCTGCGTGTTCTAATAACACACTTTTGCATGCAGAGATGAGGATATCATGTTCTTGAAGGTTTCCTCTTCAAGAACACATTTTTCTGCTCTGGCTTTGCTGATCACAGGCTCAGCCTGGCATTCCATAAACTTGGTAATGAGATCCTTAATTTGAGTCCTGTAATTTGTTTGCTCATGATTAAGAGTTGAAACTGTTTTCTCTAGATCTTCTATTTAAGTTTATAGTCATTTTCAGCCCTTTTAAAATCAGCTTTTAAAATATTCAAAGACTCAATATCAGATCTCATTTCCAAGTTGTAGGACCTGTATCTATTTACTTTAGCAATACATTCAGGAGAGCAAAGATGTTTAAGTACCTTGGCTTCATTATGGTCAGCCATGAGTGCTTGGTTTGGAGATGCATCTTCAGCTTGAAAGCTCCAGTCAAAGCCTCCTTCTTCAACAGCAACTGCGGCTTGCTGTTTTGGCTTCTCATTCTGGTTCCCTCCTTCAGTGTAGTTTGGCCTGGATGAAGCTTGGCAACCATTTGACTTAGGTGCCTTGCATTCTCTAGCAAAGTGTCCCATCTAGTTACAGTTGTAACACTTGACTTTGCTCTTGTCTAGTCCAAACTTGCCACTGGCAGCATTGCTAGGAAACCTTCTTCCGGTCCTCTTGTAGAACTTTTGGGCTCTGTGAGTAAGAAGAGCCATTTGCTGGACTATCTCTATGCACTCCAGATCATTTGGATGGATGCAGTCCGGGTCTTCAAGGGTGAAAAGAAAGTTTCCTATACTTTCATCAGTGGAGACAAAATCTTGAGAAGAACTTGTCTCTTGGAAGGGACTTCCTTGGATGTAGCTCTCTCTGGGTGTCTCAGGGAAGGTGATGAAAGGACCCTTTTGTGAAGTCTCAGGGTAGCAGATGAGATGATGTTGTGGTGCTCTGCTATCCCTTTCAACCATATGAAGGGCTGAACTCTGGTGAGTGTTGGAGCTACCAGATGAATTTTGCATATTCATCTCCATCTGGTATCCACTGAGTATCCCATACAACTCAGTGAGAGTAAGGGTCTTGAGGTTTTCAGTCCTCTTAATGACCACACAGTAGTGTGTCCATTGTCTTGGAAGAGAGGACATGAAGTTCCTAACAATATCCCTGTTCTCAATAGTTACCCCAACATCAACCAGAGTATCCACAATCTCAACATACCTGAAGTATTGTTGAGTCATGGTTTCACCTGTCTTGAAGGTGAAATTTTCAAACTGTTGCTTCAGGAGATCCTTCTTGTTCTTCTTGGCTTCATTTGAAGCCTCATACATCAGTTTCAGTGCATCCCATAGCTGTTTAGTGGTCTTGCACGTCTTGAAACCTCTGTAGATGGAGTTTGGAAGAGCAGTTTGGAGGGCTGTCATGGCTTTCTGATCAATGTCAATTTTTTTCCGGTCTTCATCAGAAAAGTCAGCCCTTTCCTTTGGTATCATGCCACCACCAGCAGCAGCTGAAGAGGTGCATGGTGCATGGTACATGAGGTCCATCTACAACAGACTCCCACATCCTGGAATCTTGACACTTGATAAAGCCTTCCATTCTTTGACACCAAGTGTCAAAATCCTCAGGAGTGATCAGTGGGGACTTTGTCGTTGTTCCAGTTTTCATATCAGCTTTGGAGATAGCTGCCATTTGAAGAGTTAAGTGATGTGTGTTACTAAGAGGTTTTGAATATGGTGAGATCTTGCAAACAAGAGCCTGGAATGCTCTGATACCAAATGCAGGACTGTTAAAAAAAGGGAATTTGCACTTAGTTAACACACTTAGGAGGATCTTTAGGATCACTTAACAATTCAAGTGGGGATCTTAGAACTTTAACAGATGATACAATGCATAACACAAGTAAACTAAGAGCAAGAACACAAGAAAATAATTTTCAAGGTAGTAGTATATTGCTTCTTCAGTTCTATTATAAGTGTTTGCACTGATATTGAAATACAAGAACCTTTGACTCTTTATACTAAACCTACAAATGTCAATATGCAAAAAGACAGTTGGATGTGACTAATCTAGACAACAAGATCAGCCTAAAGTCAAAAGGCAGATTGCCTTTTGACTGGTGACTATGACAAGCCATAGCTCACTGACTTTCCTATTACGAAAAGCCAAACAGGAAACAAATACAGAAACTTGCAGACAAAGACCTTATCTACTTTATCATAAAGAATGGAAGTTTCACCAAATGATAATAGTTGGTGAACCACCAGAGCATGCAGCGGACAGTAAGTTGTTTTATGATAAAGTTGATGGAAAATGTATCTTTTCTCTCTCTTCAGAAGAAAATCAGTCTTGTCTTTAAACAGCTTCGGAAGACTTTGTCTTGAGAGCTTCGGAAGACTTCATTTTTAACCTTCGGAAGAGTTGAATCTTTGGCTTCGGAAGACTTGACACTTAGTGTAAAGTTTCCTCAGTAGTTTCTTCTGAACATTGGTTTCGGAAGATTTTACACTTAGCATTTTTCTTGAGTGTGTAAAACTTCTGAAGCTAGTTCTTCTTTGTTCCTTAGTGCATGTTGGAAGACCTGGTTATTTTGGCATCTTTTGATTGATCCTTTGGTTGCATCAGTCTCTTAACCTCAGAGGTTCCTACAATCCTAAATTAAATACATTGTAAAAGCTTAAATTTACAAATAAACCTATCGCGTAAGTTGATATTTTACCTGGTATTAGGGCTGTTCACGAGCCGAGCCGATCCGAGCGAAGGTATGCTCGAGCTCGCTCAGATTTAAAATCGAGCCGCTCGGATCAGATCGAATTTATAGAAGCGAGCGGAAAACTTATACTCGTGCTTGGATCGATTTTAACCGAGCAGCTCGGTTTCGCTTGATTTCGCTCGGTTTTATAACAAATTTAGCATAACAAAATACATACCGGCTCCGTTTAGCTCGGTTTTTCATTCATTTAAGAGTTTCAAGTTCCAATAATAAACCTAACAAGTTAACAAAAAACCATACGAAATAAAAGTAACACAAAATACAAATTCAAACACATTAAGTTCTAAATCAAACTTGAAATTCTTAGAAAGACAATATATCTAATCTCCAAAAAGTCCACCAATGATAATTTCCACGACCATTTCCATATCCACCTAAAAAAAAGCCAAAAGCAAAGTATAATTAAACATTTTAGACTAAGCATTATAGTATATATTGTAGGCTTCAATAGTATTGACAATGTACATACAAAGGTTTTATAGAAGTATATACCTTTCATATCTATTAGTTGTTACCATACTCATCTGGAATCAAGACATCAATCTCCAATTTTTCTTCTTCTTTTGCAGATTTCTAGATATTAAAAGATATCAAAAATATTAGTCTAAAGTATAAAGTAGAAATGAAGAAAAATATGAATATAAACTTACTTCCAATGTTTGTATGGTTGTTTTTTAGATGGCCTTTAACCAATCGCTTCCACAAACAAGAAGTTCAACCATATCCTTTGTAAGAGAGCTTCTGTAGTCATCCAATATACGCCCCCTTGCACTAAAGGCCGATTCAGAAGCCACAGTTGTGATCGGGATGCCAAAAATATCTTTAGCCATTTTACTTAAAACGGGGAACTTGCTTGAATAATGACTCCACCATTTCAATTTTCAACACATCAAACTTTGACTCCTCACATGTATAATTAGGCTCTTCCAGATACAACTCAAGTTTAGTTTTTTGTCCGGTCTCGATTGGTCTTGATTTGAGGTAAGTTAAAAAATCATCTGCGTGTAAATTTTGTTCACTAAAAGAAGATGAGGCCTTTGAGCAACTTTGTACATACCATCAATGTTTACAAAATGTGGATGCACATCAGAAGAATTCTTTCTCTTCTTTGTACATACATCATTCTTATCTTTCAGTTCATCAACTAGCTTAACACTTTCTCCATCACTTAGCTCAACATTAGAAGCCTCAATTCCATTCGATTCTTTTTTAGAAGACATTCTACAAAAAATACATATATTAAGTTTAAACAAACAATACATACACATATGACATACTCTTAAATATGACTTTTGAATAGTGTAAGTGTGTAACCAAAATAACAATTATTAGGTTTGAAGTCACAAATAATCAGTTTCTAGTGTTCGAGAACAGTGTAATTGTGTAACCAAAATAACAATTCTAATTATCTGATAGTTTAGGCATCAAATAATATTTTAAGAGTAACTGCAAAAAAAGTTAACTCATAACCTATTTAATCATAAGAGTTTTAAAAAAAATAACACATCCAAACACCAACTCCTGCAGCCCATTTTGTCACAAACAATAACATATCACATAAACTACTTTCAAAATGCAGACATGCACAAGAAGGGGTTAGCAGTTCTTGTTTTCCTTGCATACCCATGGTGCTAAAATATTTCTCATCAACTCATGAAAAGCATGTGCACCTATTTGCAGATTATTATAACCGATGATGAGATAAATCCACGCCAATTTACAGATTATTCAAACCCACTGATTTGATTGACTACGAAAATTTAGAGTAAGAACACCTTCTTCTCACAGATTTAAGCATAGTAGCATACTAATATTAAACACAATAACAAACTTAGAAATCATTAAAACAAAATAATTAAAAAAAAGCTAGGGTTTGAATCTAATATAGACAAATAAACTAAAAACAAACTTAGAAATCTAACCTTACAACCTTCAAATCTTGAATGACGGCCGACGGGGTTGTGAGGGACCGGAGTTGTAGTCAGTTGTCGGTCGCCGATGGGGTTGTGGATGACGGCGTTGTTGTCCTTGTGGATGCCGGCTGACGGGGATGCAGGGTAGAAGGGAATGCCGGTGTCCTTGTGGTGTCACCGGTGGGGTTGTGGATGGCGCGGCCGCGTAGAGTGGAAGGGTTGCCGCCTTGCCGGTGGCTGTGAAGGGTTGTAGGGTTGTTGATTGTGGAGACTGGAGGTGGAGCGTGGAATCGTGGATGGTCTTGTGAGTTGTGGAGTTGTGGTGAATTAAGGGAATGGGTTTTTGAATTAGGTAATTAGTTTTGTAATTTTAACCAATTTAAATATTATATATATATATATATATATATATATATATATATATATATATATATATATATATATATATATATATATTTCTAGCAAAACCGAGCGAGCGTCGAGCGAGCAGACCTTTGCTCGTGCTCTGCTCGTTTACAAACCGATCCGAGCCGCTCTGCTCGTTTAGAACCGAGCAGAATTCAAACGAGCATTTTCCGAGCATTTTTCGAACGATCGTCGAGCGATCCTCGAGCGTCGAGCAGTTTGGACAGCCCTACCCGGTATGAATACTTTTAACGCGATTACTAGATACGCGATATATGGTTAACATACCATCAATGTTAAAATATATGATATTTTATAATTTCTTATAATATTTATATGTATAGTAAAAAGTAAAAAGTACAAATACATAAATATGTAAAAATCTTCATAGTGTAACAAATACCACCCAATCTACCTAATACCACTCAAAACTAAAAACAAATATCTTTCTACCCACCTCATGCACGTCCACTATATCCCATCCATCTCTTTTGCACTTCCCCATGAATTTTATTTTTTTAAAATCTTGTTTGACTTTGCTAGCTTGCAAATGTTGAAGAATACCATTTTCATGAAAAGACTTTTGCATTGAAAAAAATATCATGTCTACTTACCACAATTAAACACCCTTCTCTTCATGTAATACGTACACAAGAGTATTCAAATTCAAAAGAGAATATTTCAAATAATTGGTTAGTTCTAAAAGCAAGTATTCACTTGACTTTTTTTTCACCTACACCAAAATCACCACATTGCTCCTCATTCTCCCTTGAAATCGTCCCCCATCCTTATCATCCCTACTATATCACATTTCAAATTAGATGTCTATAAATTTAGTAAAATCAAGTGTCATTGTTGAAGATCAAGTGATTTTTAAACTGTTCAAACAACCTACAACAACCTCTCCATCTAATTTTGTTTGATACAAGTGAGAACACTCTCTTCTTGTTTATATATATTTTCTTTATCATATATTTTTCATCTATTAGTTCATATGAAACTAGTTTCATCCACCAAAGATGTTTTTGTTGAAAATAATACTTTTACAAACAAAAAGTTTCAAGAATAATATTTCACGCAAAACATTTTAACATAACTAAATAATGATTCTTGTTCTTAAAATGTAAATATTAATAGATTCATGTTGACTAAGTTAGTAGTTGGTGATTTTATAAAAAGTCATAAAAGTTTATTAAAACTCAAAAAAAAACTTTCAAATGGGTTATATTATGGTTATGAAATTTTAGATGTTTTGCAAGTATTATTATGGACATATATATATATATATATATATATATATATATATATATATATATATATATATATATATATATATATATATATATATATATATATATATATCTTACAAGTTACAATTAATTAGTAAGTTGTAATATGTTATTATAAAAGTTGGGTTATGACTAGATGACAACTTAACTAAGTGTACAAGTGTGGTCACAAATATAAACATGAGACTTTAAATAAAAAAGTATGAACTTCATAACTAAATATTATGTTAGTCTAAAGGGATGGTTAGTAGGTGACTTTTAACAAAAATAACACATGACTTAGCTATTTTGGACATGAGACTTAAAATATGAATTTATGGATTTTATAATATTAGTTACTAAGTCAGGTTGGGTAAAGATATGTTGGTAAAATGACTAAATTAGTTAAGTACTTCATTCAAGGGAACTTAAATTTATAATATAATAAAATCACTTAAATGGAGGAATCCTAACTTAATATGTGCTAAGTTTCATAATAGCTAAATAAAATAAAGGAATAATCCTACTAAGAAAATAATTAAATAATTATTTTATAAGTTAATATATATTTATTTGTGGATTGTAAAAATATAAAAGATAGTGATTTTACTTAGATGTTAATATTTCAAATTATATTCCAATTACTATAATTCAAATGTTATTTTACCTAAGAAAAATAAGATTATTTCAAAACCCTGGTTTCTATAATTTCATAAGTAAATTACATAACTAAATTACTAAACACTTGAGTCACGTCTCGGGTCGAGTCAAAATAATATTTAATTACCTAAACAATATGTCAATCTTAAAATACAAGGGTTTGTGTACACTTTCAAGTGAAATATAATTTATTAATATTTTCTAAGTAATATATATATTTCACAAATATCCATCTCGTGTCACCAACTGGTCGTCGGGTCAAACCTTTTTTTGTTACCAAGTATGTGGATGAAATAGTTACATGCTCATATTACACGTAGGAGCAATTACTTAGACATAAGTTGCCTTGATTGTTTTAGGGTGAACTTAGTTTGGATTTTCCCGAGCACTTGCGATACTTACAAATTTTTCATACTCGACTCACTTCACAGGTGAGTTTCATGGCCCCATTTTTACTTATTTTTAATTTGGGGGAGATTACATGCAAATTACTATTTTCATAGACACAATTACTTGTCAATGGTTCCACATGTTATATAAGTTGTTACTTACCGTATGAAGTCCCCTGTTATTGGACCGTTAATTTATTTCCCAAAGCGAAGTAATCATGGATAGTACTATTGGGTTTGACTACCCCCACTCGGGGTTAATTACCCTAACCTTGACTGGAGGTCTAAACGGGTGCATTATTAGCCTGTTCACCCTGTGCTTACGGTAGGCACAGGTAGGGGCAATCTATTACAGTTACAGTCTAGCTTCGGTTGCGATGCTTATATAATGTTGTAGAATTGTATGATCGACAATCAAATCATGGAAAGAATTATGGTCCATTACACTGTTTACTATTACTTTAAAACCTGTGAACTCACCAACTTTATGTTGACATATTTCCGTGCATGTTTTCTCAGGTATTTGATAATTGCATCAAGTTAAGCTAACGTGGATCACATCGCATTTAGGACCATTCTCTTTTGGACATTTATTTCTGTATTTGTCGAGTTTGGAAAATGACTTGCATTAGTTCCTTTGCTTCCGCAATTTGACTTTGAAAACATTATGTATTTTAAACTTATTTGCAACGTATGTTTCACCAAATCATGTATTGGTCGATCAATGACTATGATTCCATGATGATCATGCCCCGCGGGAAACTGTTATGGATTTGGGGTGTGACAGACTGATATCAGAGCCATTGGTTATAGGGAATTAGGTTGCATCTAGTGGGCCTAGACTATAACCGTGGTTCATTGCATCACCTTTGCATTTTATACATTCACGTAACTTACGATAGTTGTATTGATGTGTTTTCTTGTCATAGATATGTCATCCGCATCCCGACTTATCTACGTATTCGACTCTGACGAGGAGTACGAGTTCAAGTCACCAGCATCATCTGCAGGATCCACATCTGCCCCTTTGATCCTTACACATGACGATTTGACCCAGCCGACTATTCCCACCGTATTAGAGACTCCTACTCCTACTTCTGATCCCGCTCCCTCTGACCCTGTCCCTATCCCTGCTCCCGATACCACGAGAGGCTTGCATGAAGACCATGACTATGGATTACCCCCTCCTACTCCGGGCATAGTTTGGTGGATACCCAAACATTCACCCCATGCCACACTACTTTATGAGCTTTTTCCAGGATGCGTTCGTCGTATTGGCCCCGACATGTCGATGATCATCTCGGCGAACGAGGCTCATTACTACATCGGGACAATAGTCGGACCCTGTCATACCACCACCGACCCACAGCCAGCTGACCCTCTTCCCGAGCCAGTTGACCTTACTCCCGAGCTTGCTGATCCTGCCCCATTGTCCGACGACACTGCGCTAGTGGATTTTGATTCTGAGTCCACCGACTCCATCTCCCAGACCAATGATACTGAGCCTGTAGGTCCTAACTCGGAGTCTGCTGACTCTACCTCCCAGTCTGCTGATCCCATTAACCAGACTGCTAACCAGTCCGTTGATCCCATTCCCCCGCCTGACGACACTGATTCTCTAGACCCCACCTCTGATCCTACT
Organism: Flaveria sonorensis; assembly: GCA_025506505.1. Classification (NCBI taxonomy): domain Eukaryota; kingdom Viridiplantae; phylum Streptophyta; class Magnoliopsida; order Asterales; family Asteraceae; genus Flaveria; species Flaveria sonorensis. The sequence continues at coordinate 44,463,693 of CM046428.1, forward strand.
GTTATTGCCCTTGTTGCCGCTATTCCCGAGACAGTGGCTACGGATGCCCACCGTGACGTCGCTCCGACGTTACCACCACCATCATACCGCAGATATCGGACCCATCCTGGAGGTGCGCTTTATGCACACACACCTAGGAAACGGGTTCGTGTCCCGACTCGCCCTACTACATCTACTCGTGACCGTACCCCCGAGCCTGCTCCTAAAAGGTGAAGAATCGATATCCGCCGATAGGAATGGATGCCCATCCGGTTGGAGGAGTGGAGGGATATAGAGGGTATTCCCTCTACCTTTGAGGTGGGAGAGTCATCATATACCCCACGTCCGATACCACTCACACGAGATCCGGTGGAGCTCACCATGCCTCTACTTGTGGCACGATCTGCAAGGCATGACCAGCAGTTACATAAGATGCATGCCGAGCTTTCTGGACTTTAAGAGACCATTGATATAGAGGACGTGGAGGGCAGAATTTTATCGATCGAGGAGAGCAGATACCTCGATGATCAGGCCCTGCACACGATGCATGACTGACTCACTAGGGTACAACGGGAGATAGCGACCGTAACACAGAGAGTGGAGGCGGCTGAGCAGAGGGCTACACTCTTCGAGCAGCGCGCGACAGTGGCTGAAGAGAGAGTGACCATGATAGAGGAGCGTTTGGAGTCCTCCACTGCACTTGCGGCTGTATGTATGCTGATGGCTTTGGCAGCGGTACCGACAGGCATATTTACTCGCTTATTTCGTTGATTGCCTGTTGTAGGAGTATGTACTCTTAAAATACTTTGTAATTCGTAAAATTTATTATCAAGTTATATTATCTTTTATATTGCGTGGTTGCTTGGTTGTTATGATTGTTTACTTTTGGTGCACATGTGTTTGACATTGTTACATATTGTCTTATCTTACTTATCATTATGATTTGAAGAAAGATGCCACCACGAAGGAGAAACGTCCGAACCAACATGGGAAACAGTGCCCCCATGACAGCTAAGGCCATTGAGCAGCTAGTGGCACAACGAGTACCAGATGCCATTGCACATAATGAGGCCAACCACAGTGTAGGAGGATCCAAGGTGAACGGAGGAAATGGAAGTGGCGTAGGAGGTATCATAATATCTAGCGTAATTAAATACTTGAGATAAAAAGGTCATTGTTAATGTTAATTGTTATTAAAATGATTAAACCTAAAACACAGGATCTGATGCCAATACCAAGGGATGCTCCTACAAGACTTTTTTGAATTGCAAACCACTTAACTTTCACGGTAATGAAGGAGCTGTTGGCTTGGTCTGCTGGATTGAGAAGATGGAGTCAGTTCAGCGAATCAGCAACTGTGCTGAGGAGAACAAGACGAAATTTGCCACGTGTACCTTTAAGGGTCAGGCACTAACTTGGTGGAATGCTCATGCCCAGACCTTGGGTATTGATGCTGCTTATCAAATCACAGGGGATGAGTTGAAACAGATGCTGACTAACGAGTACTGTCCTCGGAATGAATTACAAAAGCTTGAGGTAGAATTTTGGAATCACACCATGAAGGGCGCGGATGTGACCGATTACACCACCCGATTTCATGATCTTGCTTGTTTGTGCCCTCACATGTTTAACCCAGAATTCAAACGGATTGAAAGGTATATTTAGGGCCTTACACCCCAAATCCAAAGCATGGTGACCTCATCCAAGCTTGCCACCATCCAAGAAGCAGTTAGAATAGCTCATGATTTGACTGATCAAGCTGTGCGCCAGGGAGTGTTTGGGTAAAAGACTATGGTAGAGAGGAGTTATGAAAAAAAGAGAAAGTAGGACAACAACCATGGTAGGAATACTCCACCTCAAACTCAAAACAAACAAGAAGTTATTAGGGCTTTCACTGCTAGCCCATCTGAGAAGAAAGCAAAAGGTGGGTATGATGGTACCCTACCTAAGTGTAACATGTGCAACTTCCATCATTTGGGCACATGTGTGGACTCAATGTATCAGAAATGTAAGCGTTTTGGTCATGCAACTAAAGATTGTCGCAAGAGGAATCCTACACCCAAAACAAGAAACAATCGGGGATGTTTTGAATGTGGTGTTGTTGGACATTTTCGCAAGGATTGTCCGAACTTGAAGCAAACTGGTGGGAACAACGCACGTGGTCGAGATTTTGTGATTGGAGCTGGAGAAGCCCCACATGACCCGAACATTATCACGGGTACGTTCCTCATAAACAATCACTATGCCTCTATTTTATTCGATACGGGTGCTGATAGGATTTTTATGTCTAGTGAGTTTAGTGCACTGCTTGGAATTGCTCCCATGTATTTGACTTCTAAGTATATAGTTGAATTAGCCGACGGTAAATTAATTGAAACCGACAAGATCATACAAGGGTGTATTCTGAATTTGGCGGATTACTCGTTTGACATCGATTTACTACCTGTGACCCTCGGGAGTTTTGATATCGTTATTGGCATGGATTGGTTGTCGAAAAATCAAGCAGAAATCATTTGTCGAGAGAAGATTGTTCGCATTCCACTCCCGAATGGAGAGACTATATCGATTCAAGGCGAAAGTTGTGGTGCGGTGCTAAGGATCATTTCATGTATGAAGGCCCAGAAGTACTTACGAAAAGGCTATCATGTAATCTTGGCACACGTGGTAGAGAAGCAAGCGGAGGAGAAAAGAATCAAGGACATACCCATCGTGCGAGACTACCCGGAAGTCTTTCCCGAGGACTTTCCCGGACTTCCACCCCAAAGACAAGTCGAATTTCGTATTGACTTAGTACCTGGAGCTGCTTCGGTAGCACGATCACCATACCGACTAGCACCATCAGAGATGCAAGAGTTGTCTAATCAATTACAAGAATTGTTATATAAAGGATTCATAAGGTTGAGTTTCTCAACCTAGGGAGCTCCGGTCTTGTTTGTCAAGAAGAATGATGGATCATTCCGAATGTGCATTGATTATAGGGAATTAAACAAACTCACTATCAAAAATCGGTATCCACTTCCACGAATCAATGACTTATTCAATCAACTTCAAGGTTCTAGCTATTCCTCGAAGATTGATTTATGTTTTGGATATCACCAATTACGAATCCAAGAGGAGGATGTCCCTAAGACCACTTTCCGAACTCATTATGGTCACTACGAGTTCATGGTCATGCCATTTGGGTTAACCAATGCACCAGCCGTATTCATGGATCTTATGAACAGAGTGTGCAAACCCTACTTGGATAAATTCATGATTGTCTTCATTGATGATATTTTGATATATTCACGAACCAAGGATGAGCACGAACAACATTTAAGGTTAATCTTGGAACTACTTAAGAACGAGAAATTGTGCGCAAAATTCTCAAAATGCGACTTCTGGATTCGAGAAGTGTAATTTCTCTGGCATGTGGTCAACGAGAAGGGCCGAGGACTCCGACCGAGGTGCGACGATTCCTAGGTCTTGCAGGTTATTATCGACGTTTTATTGAAAATTTCTCCAAAATAGCCCAACCATTGACGACCTTGGCCCAAAAAGATAAGAAGTTTGATTGGGGTGATAAGCAGGAAGCAACATTTCAATTGTTGAAGCAAAAACTATGTTATGCACCTATTCTGTCCCTTCCAGAGGGAACTGATGGTTTTGTGGTGTACTGCGACGCATCACGACAAAGACTCGGCTGTGTTCTGATACAACACAATAAGGTTATTGCTTACGCCTCTCAACAATTGAAAGTGTATGAGAAAAATTACACTACTCACGACCTCGAATTAGGAGCGGTCGTTTTTGCACTTAAAATTTGGAGACATTATTTATATGGCACCAAGTGTACTATATTCACTGGCCAGAAAAGCCTTCAACACATCTATGACCAAAAGGAACTGAACATGAGACAACGCAGGTGGGTTGAGTTACTGAACGACTATGATTGTGAGATTCGTTACCACCCTGGCAAGGCGAATGTTGTAGCAGACGTTTTGAGCAGGAAGAAACAAACCAAAACCTTGCGAGTGCGAGCGTTGGGGATGAAGATCCATATGAGTCTAACTACTCAAATTCGAGACGCTCAATCTGAAGCACTAAAGGAACAAAATTTGAAGGAGGAATCTCTTCGCGGCATGGATAAATAATTTGAGATCAAGACTGATGGAACTCGCTACTTCATGAACCGAATTTGGGTACCAAATTTTGGAAACTTTAAGGATCTTGTGATGAACGAGGCACACAAATCCAGATACTCCATCCACCCAGGCTCCCATAAGATGTACCAGGACCTGAAGGAGTTATACTGGTGGCCTAACATGAAAGCTGACATAGCCACCTATGTTAGCAAGTGCCTCACATGATCGAAGGTTAAGGCAGAATATCAGAAGCCATTAGGACTACTGCACCAACCAGAAATTCCACTGTGAAATTGGGAACAGATCTCCATGGAATTTATAACAAAACTACCCAAGACATCCACCAGGTGTGATACGATTTGGGTAATTTTAGACCGACTAACGAAGTCTGCATATTTCCTACCAATTAAGGAAATTGATAAAATGGAAAGGCTGACCAGGATCTACCTCAAGGAGGTTGTCTCAAGACATGGTGTGCCAATCTCCATTATCTCATATCAAGATAGTCGATTCACCTCTAGGTTTTGGCAATCATTACAAAAAGCCTTGGGTACACGAATAGATATGAGTACCGCATACCACCCCCAAACAGATGGTCAGAGCGAAAGGACTATCAAAATATTTAAAGACATGCTTAGGGCTTGCATGATAGACTTCGAACACCGTTGGGATACTCATCTACCTTTAGCTGAATTTTCTTACAATAATAGTTATCACACTAGTATCAAGGCTGTACCATTCGAAGCATTGTACGGGGAGGAAGTGTCGATCACCATTATGTTGGACTGAGGTAGGCGATAGCCAACTTACTAGCCCTAAGACCATACACGAGACCACAGAAAATATCGCTCAGATTCGAAACCGACTCAAAGCCGCGTGTGACCGCCAGAAAAGTTACGCTGACGTGAGACGCAAACCATTGGAATTCCAAGTGAGAGATAAAGTTCTACTTAAAGTCTCACCGTGGAAAGGAGTTATTCATTTTGGTAAACGTGGTAAGCTAAACCCTAGATACATTGGACCATTCAAAATCGTAACTAGGATTGGTCCTGTAGCTTACAAACTCAAACTACCACAAGAACTTAGTAGTGTTCATGACACTTTTCATGTGTCAAATCTGAAGAAGTGCTTGTCAGATGAAACCTTAATTATACCACTCGACGAGGTTCAGATCGATGACCAACTCCATTTTATTGAGAAACTAGTGGAGATCATGAATCGAGAGGCAAAGAGAATGAAACCAAGCCGCATCCCTATAGTGAAGGTTCGGTGGAATTTCAGACGAGGACCCAAATTTACTTGGTAATGCTAAGACCAAATGAAACTAAAATACCCTTACTTGTTTGAAACCCTAGCGACTACGGAAGACACTAGCTGAATTTCGGGACGAAATTCTTTCAAACATGGGGAGTATGTGACAACCAGAAAATTTCAGGTCAATACCCGACCCCGACCTAGTCATAATTACACATATCATACTTGATTTTCAATTTTGTTTCATTTATTGAAATCATTTCATGCATTGCAAAATTTCATGCATACATTTCATGCATCGGTGATTCGGCGTAATTACCATTTTTACACGCGGTACATCCGGCACACACGAACGTTGGTGCTAATTAATATATATATATATACTAATAAATATTTTAAAGTGTCTCAAAGTATTTTAGATCACAAATTAAATACATTGTAAAAGCTTAAATTTATAAATAAACCTAATCGCGTAAGTTGATATTTTACCTGGTATGAATACTTTTAACTCGATTACTAGATACGCTATATATCGTTAACATACCATCAATGTTAAAATATATGATATTTTATAATTTCTTATAATATTTTAATGTATATTAAAAAGTAAAAAGTACAAATATAAAAATATTCAAAAATCTTCATAGTATAACAAATACCACCCAATCTACCCGATACCACTCAAAACTAAAAACAAATATCTTTCTACCCACCTCATGCACGTCCACTATATCCCATCCATCTCTTTTGCACTTCCCCATGAATCTCATTTTTTTTAAATCTTGTTTTACTTTGCTAGCTTGCAAATGTCGAAGAATACCATTTTCATGAAAAGACTTTTGCATTGAAAAAAATATCATATCTACTTACCACAATTAAACACCCTTCCCTTCATGTGATACGTACACAAGAGTATTCAAATCCAAAAAGAATCTTTCAAATAGTTGTTTAGTTCTAAAAGCAAGCATCCATTTGATTTTTTTTCACCTACACCAAAATCACCACATTGCTTCTCATTCTTATCATCCCTATTATATCACATTTCAAATTAGATCTCTACAAATTTAATAAAACCAAGTGTCATTGTTAAAGACCAAGTGATTTTTAAAGTGTTCAAACAACCTACAACAACCTCTCCATCTAATTTTGTTAGATCCAAGTGAGAACACTCTTTTCTTGTTTATATATATATTTTTTATCATATATTTTTCATCTATTAGTTTATATGAAATTAGTTTCATCCAGCAAAGATGTTTTTGTTGAAAACGATACTTTTACAAACAAAGAGTTTCAAGAATAATATTTCACACAAAACATTTTAACATAACTAAATAATGATTTTTATTCTTAAAAAGTAAATATTAATAGATTCATGTTGACCAAGTTAGTAGTTGGTGATTTTATAAAAAGTCATAAAAGTTTATTAAAACTCAAAAAAAAGCTCCAAATGGATTATATTATGGTTATGAAATTTTAGATGTTTTGCAAGTATTATTATGGACATTTATATATATATATATATATATATATATATATATATATATATATATATATATATATATATATATATATATATATATATATATATATATATATATATATATATATATATCTTACAAGTTACAATTAATTAGTAAGTTGTAATATGTTATTATAAAAGTTGGGTTATGATTAGATGACAACTTAACTAAGTGTACAAGTGTGGTCAAAAATATAAACATGAAACTTTAAATGGAAAAGTATGAACTTTATAACTAAATATTATTTTAGTCTAAAAGGTATATTAAAATGGTTAGTAGATGACTTTTAACAAAAATAACACATGACTTGGCTATTTTGGACATGAGACTTAAAATATGAATTTATGGATTTTATAATATTAGTTACTAAGTCACCTAAAAGGTTGGGTAAAGATATGTTGGTAAAATGACTAAATTAGTTAAGTACTTCATTCAAGGGAACTTAAATTTATAGTATAATAAAATCACTTAAATGGAGGAAATCCTAACTTAATATGTGCTAAATTTCATAATAGCTAAATAAAATAAAGGAATAATCCTACTAAAAAAATAATTAAATAATTATTTTATAAGTTAATATATATTTATTCGTGGATTGTAAAAATATGAAAGCTAGTGATTTTACATAGATGTTCATATTTTAAATTATATTTCAATTACTATAATACAGATGTTATTTTACCTAAGAAAAATAAGATTATTTCAAAACCCTGGTTTCTATAATTTCATAAGTAAATTACATAACTAAATTACTAAACACTTGAGTCACGTCTCGGGTCGAGTCAAAATAATATTTAATTACCTAAACAATATGTCAATCTTAAAATACAAGGGTTTGTGTACACTTTCAAGTGAAATATAATTTATTAATATTTTCTAAGTAATATATATATTTCACAAATATCCATCTCGTGTCACCAACTGGTCGTCGGGTCAAACCTTTTTTTGTTACCAAGTATGTGGATGAAATAGTTACATGCTCATATTACACGTAGGAGCAATTACTTAGACATAAGTTGCCTTGATTGTTTTAGGGTGAACTTAGTTTGGATTTTCCCGAGCACTTGCGATACTTACAAATTTTTCATACTCGACTCACTTCACAGGTGAGTTTCATGGCCCCATTTTTACTTATTTTTAATTTGGGGGAGATTACATGCAAATTACTATTTTCATAGACACAATTACTTGTCAATGGTTCCACATGTTATATAAGTTGTTACTTACCGTATGAAGTCCCCTGTTATTGGACCGTTAATTTATTTCCCAAAGCGAAGTAATCATGGATAGTACTATTGAGTTTGACTACCCTCACCCGAGTTAATTACCCTAACCTTGACTGGAGGTCTAAACAAGTGCATTATTAGCCTGTTCATCCTGTGGTTACGGTAGGCACAGGTAGGGGCAATCTATTACAGTTACAGTCTAGTTTCGGTTGCGATGCTTATATAATGTTGTAGAATTGTATGATCGACAATCAAATCATGGAAAGAATTATGGTCCATTACACTGTTTACTATTACTTTAAAACTTGTGAACTCACCAACTTTATGTTGACATATTTCCGTGCATGTTTCTTAGGTATTTGATAATTGCATCAAGTTAAGCTAACTTGGATCACATCGCATTTAGGACCATTCTCTTTTGAACATTTATTTCTGTATTTGTCGAGTTTGAAAAACGACTTGCATTAGTTCCTTTGCTTCCGCAATTTGACTCTGAAAACATTATGTATTTTAAACTTGTTTGCAACGTATTTTTATAAGAAATTTTTACTCCTAAACAACAAGAAGGTCTAGGTATTGGTAGCATTCGGACAACAAATTTGACTCTTCTATCAAAATAGTTCTGGAGATTCAAGACAGAAACAAATTCGCCATGGACAAAACTCATCTCAGTTTTTCATTCAAGCAGAAGAAAATGGGAGTCTATACCTTTCAAGAAATCAATTTGTGGTGTATGGAACAACATATCAAAAGTGGCAGAGGATCTTTGATCAGAAACATAGATATTCAAATGGGGTTGAGTTGCAAGATAAGAGACGAAAGAAACACACTTTTTTGGTTAGACAAATTGATGGATCAATGTGTGCTAAAGGAACGATATCCATATCTTTTCAAAAAAAAAAAATAATAATAAAGGCTATAAGATGGCGGATCGCATGAAAGAAAATGGGCTAGAATGGGAATGGAGGAATCCTATTGTTCTAACAAATAGTACAAGAGGAATCGAGAAAGTGTACTAATGACTTCCTCCATTATCAAATACAAGGGATAGCAAAGACCAATATTGTTGGGATGAAGATGCTTGAAGTGACTTCTCGGCTCATGCCATTAAAGACTTTATATAAAAACAACTGTTTATCAAGTACATTTATTCAAGATTGGAATAGTTGGGCAGTGCTTAAAAGTTAGTTTTTTTTATTTTTTTGTTGAAGAACAGGTTTGGATAGAACACGTACAATTATGGGTGTCAGTTGCTTTGGGTTGGTGGGTTGACGGATTGACGGGTCGGAATATCGAACGTGAACCCGACCCATATTATTATTCGTGTCAAAAAATTCAACCCTAATTTGAAAGCATATAGAATCATGTAACCCGAACTTAACCTATTTACTTTATTTTTCTAAAGATGTCAAAATGATCAATGGTAATTTAATATCGAAGTTCTACTTTCAAATTGCATATACAACTAGACGTTAAATGTTATAGTTTTCAAGTTCAAAATATATGTTTTTGGTAATCAACATTTTTTAAAGCTTTGAATTGAAGTTCAAAACTAAATTTTTATACTTGAAAAAAAGCTAAAAATAATTTATTAATGCAAAATTTAAAAGGCCTATATTAGATTATTTACAACATATATTATTAAAACAGTTAACGAGTTGTATCCCACAACTCAAAACTTGTTTCTTCGTGGTTTAGGTTCGTGTCAAAAATTACCATTCATACCCACAATGGTTGATTCGGTAAAAAAGAATATGAATCTACCAAGTACAAAAAGCTTGTTATGTGGTGTTCATGATGAATCTTGCGATCATGTAGTGTTAAATTGTCCATCGACGAAAGAAGTCTGGGAGTGTGTAGGAGTTGTTTGATGCATCAACAAAGGTGTAAGGTGATAAAAGAATATAAAAAATTCATTCATATTATTATTATAGCCTTGTTATGGTTCATAAAGAAGAGAAGAAATTATTTAGTTTTCAATTCGATATATCAAGCCTCAAATGTGGTATTGGAAGAAATAAAGACTTGCATGTTTCTTTGGATAAAAATCAAAGGGAACGCTCATTTGTTAGGCTAGTAGAGTTGCTATTTTATGGATGGAATAAATTGAATATATTAAAACTATTAGTTTTTATAAATATTTTGTATATTAAACATCATTAGCTATTAGTGAATTAAGAAATAATGAATGTTTAAGAAATTACAATTAATATATAATAAAAATTAATAATTATGAAATTATAATTTAAGATAAATATAATTATAATCTTATAATTTACTATGTTTTACAAAAGTTTTAAAATAAAAAAAATTATGTTATACATTTTTTTAACAGCTAATTGGATCACTGACAGATCACTAGCCTACCCGATCATCTTTATTACTCAAATACAAAACTTGAGATTATCAGCAGAAGAAAACTCACATTAGATAAGAAAACCCTCTAGCCCATCTTAAACCCTCTTTATTTTTGTAACAGGTGGAACTTAAACCCGAGACCTCCACATATTTTTATGAGATTTTGAGATACCTCACCTTAAATACTTGAACTAAGGACCATCGGTAGAATTTATGTTAGATAAATGTTTACTTTACTTGTTTAAATTATGATCATTTATTTGAACGACTAATTGGATCACTAACGGGTCATTGGACTATTCGATCATCTTCATTACTTAAGTACGGAATCTTGGTGTAATAAGTTGGTACGTCCTCAAATGGAAGCTCGTACATCAGTATATCTCCATTAGTATCGAACCCAAGACCTTTCCCAAGAAGAACCTTATCATAAGTGAGAAAATTCACTGAGTCAACTTGAAACATTTATTATTTTCTTAATCCTAGATAAGAGTTGAACACAAAACTTTCACCCATCTTATTACAATATTAGGGTATCCCACATCAATCATTTTAACTAAAAATTATTAGTGATAAGAGAAGGATGAATCCAATAATCCTTAATCCAAATGATTAAAATAATATACCTAAAACATTTAAATATGAAAAGATCTTAAATTCAAATCTTATTTTTAACAAAAATGCTCAACGTTGTTACAATAAAAGATTTTTTTCAATTTTGATTTTCTTCTTACAATCATCGTTAAAAAACAAATAGATATATCCGATTAAAATAATATTTATTATCAAAGTAAATAAATAAAAGTACGGACAGTAATAATTTGGCAAAAGGACTAAATGGCGCGTCTAGAAAAGCAAAAACCCGCGTAAACAAGTTCTTTATGTTGTTGGGGAATAGAGAACACTTCACCGCCTTCCATCAGTCGCAACCAGAAGCGCGTGTTCTTCAAACTCACCTTCGTCAGCAAGAATCACGAGCCATCAGAGTTCCAAATCTTTACTTTTTTTGCTAAATCGTTGTTTGATTTTGTGTCCTCAACATCTCCAAACCCTAATTCTGCAGAAAATTAATCTTATTTTTTCAAAATTCTCATTTCCCTCTTTCGTTCACGATTAGCTACACATCAAACCGTAGTTACCTCTGTTTTCCTTCAGATTTGAAGGTCCTTAGGCCCAGATCTGATGCTATCGTTCAATTGTTTGTGATTTTAGGGCTTCAATTTTAGGGTTTGGAAGCTGGAACAACTGTTCATCGTTTGAAACCCTAGCTTCGAGTTCTTTTGAGGATATTTGATATTAGGGTTTGAATTGAGGAAATTGATGCTAGGGTTCCGTTTATTGGAACTCTAGGGTTTGAATTTCTGTAAACTTTTTCTTTTTTGCTCCGGTGGTGGTGTTCGTATATGTATGGCTTCAGTGTTATTAGATGCGGATAAAATAAGCAAAGGGAAGAGTACACTGTGTGATAAAGTTTACACAAGAAGGTTCAAACGAACCACCACCAACGCCGCCGTAGCCACCACCGCTACTGAACACACAAATGAAAATTCCTATCAAAATCGACAGCCCACCGGAAACGGGGTGATAAAACAGGTTGTGAGTTTGGTGGATGGTTTAGTTAAGATTAATCTAAAAGCCGCGAAGTCGAATAATGAAATTAGTGAGCTTATAGAGACGATGAAAGCGGAGCTTGAACAGGTCCGGCGATTAGCTCAAAAGCTTGAGGATAAAGAAGCTGAGCTAACTGCATTTTCAACCATTGTTAGTGACAATGAGGCGTACAATCATTTGCGATATTCGGTTAACGATATAGCTTTGACGAGACTAAATTCTGAAGTGGGTTTTGTTTCAAATGGTGATATGAGGCCTTTTGGGCGGTTAACTGTATCTGTTGGGAATGATAACCATGGTGTTCGTGAGTTCGTGGAGAAAGAGAAGAGAACACCAAAGGCTAACCCTTACTATCGAAACTCGGAGTTTCTTCTTGGGAAAGATAGATTACCTGTTGAGAGTAACAAGAGGCAGAAATCGAACACTGGTAGAAAGCATATGAAGGAATTGGATAATGCAAAGAATCGAGTGTTCAAGAGTTGCAGCAATTTGCTGCAGAGATTAATGAAGCATAAACATGGTTGGGTGTTTAACGAACCTGTTAACGTGAAGATGTTAGGGCTTCATGATTACTATGACATTATTAAACACCCAATGGATTTGGGCACGATTAAGAGCCGTCTTGCACAGAACTTTTACAAGTCTCCCATGGAGTTTGCAGATGATGTGAGACTCACATTTCGTAACGCCATGACGTATAATCCAAAAGGGCATGTTGTACACGTTATGGCAGAGCAGTTGTTAAATATTTTTGAAGAAAGATGGGCTGTTATTGAATCTGAATCTAATCCAAATTTGAGATATGGAATGATTTATGATGCAAACAGTCCTACTCCCACTTCAAGAAAGGCTCCTCATTTTGCGCATCCTCCTTCAAGAATGCTCTACAGGTCAGAATCGATGAGTGCGCCTGTGATGACGGGTCAAAAACCCTCTATTTCTGTGCCGATAAGCAGGACACCTGCACCAAAGAAACCTAAAGCCAAGGATCCAAATAAGAGGAACATGACATATGAAGAGAAGCAAAAACTTAGTACAAATCTTCAGAGTTTACCTTCTGAGAAGCTTGACAATATCATCCAGATTATCAAAAAGAACACATCACTTTCTCAGCATGATGATGAGATTGAAGTTGATATCGACAGTGTTGATATAGAAACTCTTTGGGAACTTGATCGGTTTGTCACTAATTACAAAAAGAATTTGAGCAAGCATAGAAGGAAAGCTGCACTTGCTCAACAAGCAAGGTTAGAAGCCGGTGATGTGAATCAGACCGTGGTAAATGTATGAATGATAATGTCTTCTTGTTTGTACTTTCATACATCAAAGTTTTCATTTTAAAGATAAATGTTTTGACCATTTGTTTTTGTTAATGCAGGACCTAGCAAATTCACTTTTGAATGCCCCGAAAGAAGATAAAACAAGTAAGATTCTTCAAGAATCTCATGATTTAGTGTTAATCATGTTTTCTGTGGTATAGATTGTTTAAAAACTAGTGTTTTTTTTTTCTTTTTAAGCAGAGGAGAAGACTCTTGCTAGTACACTTGATAATGCTAGCAGTTCAAGCAGCTCTAGCAGTGATTCTGGATCCTGTTCTAGTGGTAAATTTACTGGTTACTTTTGATTTGGTGGATTATTTTTCAAACTGTTTTAAATCCAATCTGTTTGATGATGCTATTATACAGATACAGATAGTGACAATACATCTGAAGATGGATCAGGTGCAGGGCATTCGCCTAGAAGTTGATCCAAACAGGTTAAGGTAAGCAAACACGCATTAGCTAACAATTGCTTTTACTGTTACTGTTTCATACATGATGACTTGGGTTCTTGACAATTTTCCAATGGTTGTGTTTTTCTACAGTTTGTTGCAGGCTTTATCAACCAGATGCTATCATCCTAGCAAAGCATGTTCTAAAGAAAAGGTGTTTCCAGGTGGTAATATGCTGATTTGTTATCTAAAGAAAGAGTGTGGCTTTTTATTAAAAAGTAAGGTTTATGAGAAACCTGTATGGGTATTTGAATGGATCCAGAATGCATATCGTCGGTTGATAAAGTAGACATGGAACCACAAATGTATTTGTTGTAAGGTGCTAACTGAATAGGTCAGGTGTAGATGCTTATAGTTGCTCCTTAGTTTCTTTAGTTGGTTAAAATTTGATGTAGCTTTGTTCTTTGTTTTGTTCAGCATGAATAGCTGCAATATGGAAGCAATAGAGATTAACATTAAATGGATTACATGATGCTGCTAAACTATACAATATCATAATAACTTCATAACCATGATTACCAGATTCTCAGATTTGTTTGTCTCCTCACATTTTATTCATAGTTCCCATGTCATCAACTGAAAAGACTACCAAATGACCAATTTCCTTAAATTTAAACAAATTGGCCTTCCGACATATTGTTTCCACCACCTATGTGGTTAGGAGCACTATTAGGCATCCCTTGCGGCTGCATTCCTCAAGTGTTTGATGGCCCTCTAGTGTCGGGCGGGCCAAGACTGTTTTGCTAGGTGTGAAGGTGTATGACTGCTACAAGCATAATAGCATCTTGTTGAAACCTGGTAGAATTTCGTCATTGCTTCATGATGGCTAAACATAATAGAATAATGAACTCAATCCAATACAGAGGGAGATAGCACCCACAAACCAATACAAAGACAACCAAGAACATATATAAGCATACACACAAGGTAAGATTACCTCCATGATATCTTCTTTTTCATAATAATAAGCGCGTAAAGTGACATTATCAAAGCGATGCATATGGTCAAGCTTATAATCGAAGAGTGTATAATCAATCTTTCAACCCAAACATACACTGATTCAATGTAAAAATTTCTTTGTTGAGTTTTAATGAACTAACATGATTAATGTGTATTGTATGAATGATTAAAACTTAACATACAACACAAGCAACCTAGAATCGTTCACACCTGCCCACAATCTTAGTCAGGGTATTGATATACGATTCAATTATCTCATCTCATGTTGGCTTGCCTTAAGGTTTCTCCATCACGACAAAGCTAGTGCTCAAATCCATATCCGTCAAGAAGAAACGTCAAGAAGGGAAAGGGGGGTGGGGTTGTTAGTGTTTGCAACGGTGAAAAAGAGGATGAACTTGTGAATGAGTGGCGGATTAGGGTTTGATTGGAGGAGGAGAGAAGAGTATGCAGGAGGACGCGAGGCGTCATTTTTATTGGGTTTGAGTGACCTTGGCTTTGGGACGTTTAAAACCCTAGATCTTTTTGAACTACTCCCATTAACCTTTATATCCGAATCTTATAGGATTTGAACCTCAAGCCCTTGGCTAAAGAAGAGCCATCTTACCTCTGGCATGTCTCTTTGGAAAGGGGAGTGAAGCCGTTAATAATATCTTTAACAGAGTTGCATAAATAGCCCTTTAACTATTTTGTATTTTCCTTTTTTGTATAAATATAAGTAACAAGGAATTTCATTGGTACAAAATGTATTTCATCTACTTTGAAAAACTATATTCCATTAATTGAAAAACCTAGTTTTTTTTCTGTATACTGTTTTAATACTTTATACTTCAGTTTTATTCTTCATTTCACCACATCCCAAATTGAGCTAAAGCAAAAGCATCAATTTTGTCACCGGTTCAACCACTCGACTCAAACAGAGACGATTAATGAATGCTCTAGTGGATTGTTGTGTAGGCGGTTTCTGGTTTGATTCATTTCTTAAGACGTTGCATTTATCATATTCAACGCATACATGATAACTCCCAAATGTCTAAACTATACTTGTTCATAAAAACACAAAACCGACATCAACATTGATAATAACTCATTGAGTGGTTAGATTTCAAGAACAAGATGAAAAAGAGACCAATCTGGTTCAAATTTCTGCTATCTTTCCAATGCAAAGTGCAGTATTTAAAATGAAACACATGAAACAACACATGCTTGGTATACGATTGCAATGTTCATGAGATGTTTCTGCTAAATTATGGAATAATTTAAGAGCGGGAGAGTTTCTAATTAATTGCATGCAAATAACAGTTCAAATATAATATCGAAGTGGCCTCTTGACTGTAGTCTAGTACTGTGCAGGAGCTCGTCTCAGGGCGCCTCAACCATTTTGTGACCCAAAGCAAACCATATATACGAGGGCCCATTATGCAATTCCATTTCAGCTTCTCATTTTTGTTTCGTTTTCCTTTTTTGTATTTATTAGATTCATACTTTCTAGTTGACATTATAGATTTACAGATTGTGGTAATAGTTTCCAAAAATCACTTATCAAATGCAAGACCAAATGAAAGCAATTAATAACTCAACAACACTATCAGATGCAAGAAAAGTTTATGTTCCATTACAGTTTATGTTAGGGATCCGGGTATAGATCAACAAACAAACACAATCAAACTGCGAGAGAAAATAATAACAAAGAT
Source organism: Flaveria sonorensis (assembly GCA_025506505.1). Classification (NCBI taxonomy): domain Eukaryota; kingdom Viridiplantae; phylum Streptophyta; class Magnoliopsida; order Asterales; family Asteraceae; genus Flaveria; species Flaveria sonorensis. The sequence continues at coordinate 44,480,187 of CM046428.1, forward strand.
GAACACGCGAGATTTAACGTGTTTTGTTCGATGTGACCTACGTCCACGAGCTGCAACCAGGATAATATTTTTATTGCTTTCTGCCACACTCGTGAGGAATTACAAGTACAATACATGATATAAATATAAAAAATTAGGTTTTACAACTTAATCCCTAAGAAACCTTAATGGGTTACAATTAAATAAATATGGGCTAGGTCTTTAATTTTATTAATCTGCCACTGAGTTGTCTTCTAACTCGAGCCCAAATCAAGACTCCACAAACCCAACAATCTCCCACTTGGAAGCTTGATCATCGTTAAACTGCCTTCCACTGTGAACACTGAGTGAATCCAATGATCGATATAGGAATTATCAGATTTGATTTTAACAAGTATTGATCGTGGAATTATCAATACTTGCTGTTTAATTGATTAATGAAGTTGAAATCGATCAAACAGTATAATGAACAATCAAAATATAATACTAAACAAACCACGATTGCTCAATAATTACAATCAATCGATTGTAATGCTTCTTCTGCTATTGATTCTATTGTTATGATTGTTATATGATCTGATGTTGCTTGATCGTATGTTAATCATCCTTTCTTTACATGTTCTTGATCTCTTGTTATATAGAGATCTTATTCTGTTCCTAAAACATTGCTAATCTTTCGCTATCCTGGTGCTATAATTAAGCTAACTTCCTATAGCTATCCGAATCCTTACCACATTTATCGGTATAGGAGTTCGTGATTTACAATGTAATAAATAAAAATAATGTTGTTGATGTGACGTGGTATCTTCGCTTGAATTATATGTCTTCCTCCGCCATTAATGTTGTTGTTCTGCCACGTTGACTTGTTGACTTTCTGTTGGCTACTTGATGATGCGAAATCATACGTGTTAAACAGTCTTCCGTAGGAAGTTCTTCTTCCGCAAAACCTTTGTCTTCCGCAGGAACACTTAGTCTTCAGTGCTTGTTTTTCAGTGATTGTGCTTCAGCAGGAGTTCTTGTACTTGTTCTTCAGCAGTAAGCTCTCCTTCAGTAGCTTCACTTGTTCTTTAGACTTGTTCAGCTGATGTTGTTATTCTTCCGTAGGAGATCTACAGAAGCACAGACTTTAGTTATGCTCCGGAGAATATCTACGGAGGAACACTTATTCATCCGTAATTTGTTCTAACACTTGGTCAATTTTCCTAATTGATCAAGTCTGATGTTTACTGCAATCATTCACATATCAACACATATATTATGAGATACATTATAAATTAATGCACTATAGTATATCATGCAATTCATAAACTCAAAATGTAATCAATGCATTATATTATATCATCAAAATTATAATTACAAAGACTGATTATAAGAGTTGGATCTATCATCTAAACCTATACATGAGATCTATACCTATCAAACACTTGTACCTCTTATAATCTTTCTTGTCTTCTTGGTTGCAACGGCCTTTTCATTAGTTAACCTGAAGGCCCGTTGAAGCTCCCCCGAGCTTCAACACATCAGTTCCGGCTGTATCTGCCCCTGACCCATTCTCAGTCCCTACCGGCCCCCACTGAAACAAACCACCGGATCCTGGAACACCATGAGAACAAACATTCTCCATATTTAGCAAGTAATCCTCTAGAGAGATTTTATTAAATGAAATATTAGTTCTTTTAACTCACTGTCGTCTAGGAACTGTAACTAAAACACGACCTGTGCTCCCACTGCCACGATATCCTCTAACTGGTTTTTTGAACTCTTCCATGCATATTCACTCTGAATCTTTCCTTTGACTTTAGGTTTTTTACTTGCAAAGCAAGCCTTCTTCTGCCAATGAGATTCTGTGAACTGGACTTTAGTCTTTTTATGAACTGGAACATCACTTCCTTCAGATGGTAATCTAACCATATACAATGAACCCATTTTCTTTCCACGAGCAATGACAATATTTTGTTTAACAACTTTTCACTACTTATCCCCGAACTTAACCTTATGTCCCTGTTCATACAACTGACCGACAGAAATCAACTGTTTCTTCAAATCAGGAATAACCCTGAAATTTTTCAAAGTCCATGAACCAGCTGAAGTAACTAAATTTATGTCACCCATGCCCGTAACATCAAGAACATCATTGTTCGCCAGTCTTACCTTACCAAAATCACCTTCTTCTAGATTCTACAATGCTTCGCTGTTGTGGGTAGCATGAAACGAAGCTCTAGAATCCATGACCCAAGAATCCACACTACTCTCCACGCTACAGATTAAAGCATCATCATCTGAGTAGTTTGTTGGAGTGTTGACTTCTTTTTGATCATTTGGACATTGATTACTGAATTGTCCCACCTGTTTACAGTTCCAACAAGTCACGTCACTTCGAGCCCTAGACTGACTCCTTTTCTTGTTCTTGCTCCCACTACTATGTTATTCTTTCTTTATCTATCAACATTCAATAATTCACTTGATGATTAATTTGAATTTCTTCGTCTGATGTCTTCGCCCGTAATAATATCCCAAATTCCATTTAAAGTGAACGCACTGGTGGAACTAGTAATCACTGTAATAGTACCATCCCAACTATCAGGCATTGATGATAACAGTAGTAGAGCCTGAACCACATCCTCGAATTTAATACCAACTAACCAAGTCTTGACAAAATCGAGTTCAAGTTGTTGATGTGTATCATAACTGAACTTCCATCTTTCATCTTTGCATTAACCAACTCTCGAATCAAGAAAACTTTATTTGCTGCCGAAGGCTTCTCGTACATATTAGATAACACACCCATGATACCTTTCGCTGTAATTTCCTACAGAATGTTGAACGCAACATCCTTTGTTAGCCACAACCTAATTACCGCCTTTGCCTTGTTATCCAAAGTTTCCCACTCAGTTGGTTCCATCTTTTGTGTTTTCTCACCCAAAACAACGTCCAAGTCTTTCTTAACAAGCCAATCCTCCATTTGCATTTTCCACCAACCAAAGTCTTTTCTATTAAACTTCTCAATCTGAAGTTTTCCGCTCTCAACCATTATCTCAAACTACAATTTGTTTACTAATCGAGTCAAGATTGCAAGTAGTGTCAAACAAAACTGTGGCCGTCTGCCTGAACTTGAGTGTTGTTCTATTGGACACTACCCTTTTTCTTTAGTCTCAAAAAACAGTAAACAAACGAGTTCAACAATGCACTTGAGAATTATCGACTTTGGATCTCAATAATATATTAAGAATACTTGGATAAACAATAATAAACTCCACTTATCTTGGTTACACTACCACAGATCTCAACAATCACACCAAACGAACCAATGATCATAGCGAAATAACCCGAGGCAAATCAGAACTTCTCTTTGTGCGACACACAAAAAAGTTACTTTTTTTTTTTTTCTTTTTGGTGTGCGATGGACCAACAACAATAAATATTGTTGCTACTTTTTCTTGAGAACCACAAAAGACAATATAGGTTGCATCCTTCTTTTTTTTCGATCGAGAATAATGTGAAGCCAGCAAGCAAGCTGCTGCCTTGTTTATTGTTCTTTCTTTTTATTCGATAAGCCCAAACAAATCAAGCACTCACACACCACACAGAAAAAAAAAGAAAAGAAAGAAATCTTGACCTGCTTCCTTTGTTTTTTTTGACGGCAATGCCGATACAAAATAAAACAGGTTTTTTTTTTCTTTCTTTGAATGCACGAACAAAACAAAAAGAAAAAATAAATAATTAGGGCGTTGACCTTTTGTGACTTTTGGTCGATTGCTGAATTATGACGAATACCTGCTGACACTGAAACCCTAGATCGACAACCTCTTTCTCTCACGTTGTGTTTCTCTCGTGTGTGACGAGCCGTAGCTCTGATATCACTTGTTAAAGATCCGGGTATAGATCAACACACAAAAACTATCAAACTATGAGAGAAAATAATAACAAGGATGAACACACGAGATTTAACATGGTTCGGTAAATATAACCTACGTTTACGGGCTGTAACCAGGATAATACTTGTATTGCTTTCTGCCTCACTCGTGAGGAATTACAAATATAACACATGATATAAATAGATAAAATTAGGGTTTACAACTTAATCTCCAAAAAAAACTTAATAGACTACAAATAAATAAATACAAGCCAGATCTTTAATTTAATTAATTTGTCACTGAGTTGTCGAGCTCACAAACCCAAAAGTTTATCACTTACATGAAGCAAGATGGGAAGAATCACTTTGAAAAAATAGTTTGCACACCGTTTTCAAAAAATTAAAACAAATAAAGTAATCAAGTAATGAACTTCCTTGGCAACAACAGAACAATCAAAGCAACAAATCAGAAAATACTATCCTTGAGAGTTGCGATTTGAAGCCTCGAAAACTCAGTAAATACTAACCTTCAGTTGCAACCTTTGAGAGTTCAAGACTTCGAATATCACTTTGAAGCCGTCAAATTCCAAAACTCAGGATGATTTTGAGAGAATTCGGAAGAGATTGTCATGACTTCAAAAATCAAAAACTCTGAAAATACTAACCTTCAGTTGCAACATTCGTGCAATAGATCGTGCTGCCTGATTTCTCCTAGGTTGACACCATCAACTCTTTGATTGCCATTCAATCATTGTATTCTTCTCAAGTTACAAAAACTTTTTCAGAAACTTGAGGTTTTATCTAAATGGGTCCTACAGCTAGGATTTTACTAGCTTTGAGCTTGGGCCACCCCTAGTCCTTTTGACCTGCCTTTAACGTATGACGTATGACGAATCTTGCTGGATAAAAAAACATTGCTTCACGACACTACCACATGTTCTAACAAATGGATTCCACATTTCTCTTATAAACTAGAATATAACATGCCAACAATAATGTTTGCATTTTCATATATACTCACATCTACAAAAAAATGACACCTCCACAATACTTTCAAATTGAGCAACTCTCACTATAATCATCTTTCAGTGATTGTTGTGAAGGTCATAGCGGCATATGATGTTGTCGTGTTTCCATATGACTGGGAATCGTCATCTCCTCTTGTGCCACTAGACGATGTACCCGACATGTGAGTTTTCTTGGTGTTATAGGTCATTAGCTCAGAGAGTAATCCTGGATTAGACAAATCCTTTTCATCAAAGTCCATGTCGTCATTTAACATTTTCATGACATTTGACATGGATGGTCGGTTTTTGGGGAGACTTTGGGTGCAAAGAAGACCAATTTTTAGATATCGACAAGCTTCATTAATATCAACATCTTCTATCACTGAAGCATCGACCAAGCTTTTTAACTCCCCTTCCCTATATAGTTGCCATACCTGAACAGATTGACGGAGTATATTAGTCACGTCTTCCACATGTGTATGCCATGTAGGGGTGTGAATTTCACCACATGAATGTAACATGAGATTTGCGGGTTTGGATTTAGTCTAAATGGATTCAGATCGGTTTTGGGTCGTGTCTGGTTGATCCGTTTGATTTTACACTTATTTTTTTGTTTTACCTAAACTCATTAGGTGTATTATACCAAAATTTGCAAGATAAAAGAGATATGTGTTGGATCAAATTTAACCCAAAGAATAGGCCCACACAAACACACTTAACACCGTAAGTAGTTATGTTAGTTATGGTAGTTATATTGATGGTGTGACGAAGTTACCGTTAGTTAGTTATTATGGTTGACTATAAATACCATTGTAATCTTCATTTGTAAACTAACAGAGAATGATCATTCAATAGCATTATCCCAAATCTTTGTTCATATACTCAATTCACTGTTTTTAATGTTCTTGATGGTGTACGATCCTTAATCCTGTGACTAGAATATGAGCATCATATTTTATAGTTAATATGTAAATTTTATACATACATACGTGTTTTTGTTGTAAATTTATAATTAGACTAGTTTAGGGATGGAAAAGTTGAAAATTAATTTACTTCAAGGCGAAGAACTGCATACCCGTTCAAGAAGATATTGTTCTTCAACTGGTAACCGTTTGTTTTGGTTGGGTCTTCCGGAAACAATTTCCAAAAGCAAAATACCAAAACTGTAGATGTCTGCTTTCCTAGTCAACTGACCTCTTATTGCATACTCAGGGGCCAAGTAACCTCTGCAATGAGCCATTAGAAAAAATATTAGAGGTAATAGATAAAGGTTTGTAGATAATGTTGTTTAAAGGTGTTTCTGTTGTTTGAAGTTGAAATGATCACATATTCCAATTTTTGAATGTTCGAATATCAGAAGTGTTTATGTGGCTGATAGATAAATTTTGTGAATACAAACAAATCAACGAGACATTTTGCGAATTCGGAATATAAGTTTAACTGAATTAGAGTAAAGAAATGGTTTCTAATATTATTATATTAGTACACTTGGATAATCAATTTTGTTGCAGCCACTATGAAAATGACACTTAAAAAATCAAATAATGAGAAACATTATCTGTTAATTCAAACATTATAAATTAATTATTGCAAATCAGATAACTGGTTCCAAAATACTGCCAAAAGAATCAAACATATAGAGAGAGCCACCTTATGATGATGAATCATGTCTACTAACAAATAATGAAAGGTGATGAGCTTACTGAGTTCCTGCAATACGCGTGCTAACATGAGTCAAATGAGCTGGGAAAAGCTTTGCTAGACCAAAATCTGAAATTTTTGGTGTAAAATCTTCATCAAGCAAAATATTGCTCGCCTTGATGTCCCTATGAATGATATGAGGTTGCACTTCCTCATGCAGATAAGCAAGCCCCTTTGCAACACCTATGCATATCTTCCTTCTAATTTCCCACGTGAAACTAATGCTACAGTGACCATTTCCTACACATGATAAAACCAAAAAAAAAATCATAAGATCATGAAAATAAGAATGCCGCATAACAAATGAAAAGATGGTTTGCAATTTGTAATTACCAAGTAGGGTTTGATCTAGACTACCATTTTTAAGGAAACCATAAACCAAGATTCTATGATCTCCTTCCACACAATAACCATGCAACTTTACTAGGTTTTCATGCTGTATATCTGAAATAATGGTTATTTCAGTCAAGAATTCTCGCAAGCCTTGCCTTGAATCAGCAGAGAGAACCTTTATAGCAACTACTAAGCCATCTTTTAGTATTCCCTAAAAATCATTTAGTGTTTTTTGTAAAATATCAGTATGTATTGTAATATCTAAACACACGTAAAGAGAAGAAATTTAAATGCTTGATAGTTACCTTGTAAACAGAACCAAACCCTCCCTGCCCTATCTTATTTTCTGGTCTAAAATCTGCCGTAGCAACTTGCAGATCTTTGTATGTATATAATCTCATATTCTCAACATCCAAAAGTTCTGCAACAAAATAACATATAATTGAAACTCATACCATCAAATAAAAGTTCATGTGCAGAAAATTTCATTTCGATTGTCAAGTAACAGAATATCTCATAACAAAAAATAAAAACATCCCAGTATGATTGATATATCTCCAACACAAAAGACATAGATCAATGCACCCTCACGAATGGAAGGTTATTAATATGAGCACATGCATAGATTATGAAATTAGTGCATACAGCAAAAGATTAGTCGATGGTCACTGGTCTTACCTATACTAACATCAAGGTTGCGTCCCAGATTGTTTGCTGAAATATTCCAAGAAAACAGTTAGCATTGAAGACGTGTATGTAAAAAAGAAGCTGATGGAACTCTACTTAAAACATGAATAAAATTCAAGTTTATATTTAACTATGTACCTCTATTAACACCCTGAGGTGCGGAAGCTGCCTTTCCAAAACAGCAACTGAACCTAGTCATAGTAAGGTTCTCTCTATATTGACTAGTAGATTATGTCAAATGCTACTGATTCTAAAATTAACTGTAATCACAAAAAGATGTAACACATCATTTAAGATGAAAACACAAATCAACCTACAAAAGTATGCTACAAAAAAGTCAAAATTAGGGCCACAACAACATAAACACGAGCACCAACACATCTCTAACATTCATATAAGCAAAGTAAACTTAATTGCATTAGCACCTCAAAGAAGATCACAAACTATTCATTCAGTGTGAATACATAACATCTCTTTAGTACAAATACTAATCATGCAGTCACATAACGTTTCTTTAAAATTCCCCAAATTATAACTAAATTTCTTCTGATAAAGTAAGAGCTCCCAAAAACTGACCATATCAAATGATCTCACTTAAACATAAAATCAACTGAGCATACACTATATCTACATAAAAACATTTCACATGAGTGTGAGCAAATGAAGACGATATATGCATACACACACTACTACAAACAAATTTGACATGAGTATGAGGAATTGGAGACGAAGTATGCATACAGTGAGCTCGTTTGCATCAATTTCGGGATCTGGATCAAACTAAAACCAAAAACGATGGCAGATCAAATTTTGTAGGAAATACGTAGAGCTGAAAGCCGAAATTAGCTCCAATTGTTGAAATGATCCAACACAAGACGCCATGGATCAAGTTATGCAGAATTACGAGAAGATGATCATAAACCGATCAAGTACAACAGAGCGAATGAAACAATGATGAATTAATCAATGGAACAATGAACAGAGCACCTCACGTCTGAAATTTTGGAATCAAGGGTGTGAATAGAGAGATATGTCAACGGAAAAGAAAGAACAGCAGGAGAAATCTTTGAACGGGTGAGGGTCAATTGACTTTTGGCAGGCGACCTGTTTGCTGAAAGAGGCGAATTTTCGGAAAACAAAAAATTTAAGTTTATTTTTTGTACGAGTAATCTAGAATTCGGACAAGTGGACAAATGGTTTCCACTTTCGAGTATCGTATAGTCTCATATCTCTTAAAATAATTTAAAATTATATACACCGTCTCATATCTAAATACTTGTCAACATACATGTCCCGGCTCCGGGTTTTTTGAGTTTCGTATAAAAGATGAAATTTGTTACAGAATGTCGTTATATATTTAGAATTTGAATAGTGAAAAATTTAAAAATAGTTTGTACCTGGCATAAATTATATAACATCCTCAATCTAATTATAGTTTGAAATATTCTCCAACTTATAATAGATCATCTGATGTATTTTAAAACCTATTCACCGTATATACGTTACATCGTCTAATTTATCTTCTTTCACTCCACTTCTTTCTTTTACTAAACCAAAAATGGTTTTACCTACTTTCACTTTAACTTACCCATATTTATAAATTTAATATTATGTATTTTAAATACTAACTTATTTTAAATGAAACAATTAATAAAAGCTAATATAAAAAATAAAACATTATTAAAATAAACAAAATTCATTAATTAAAACAAGAAAATGCAATTTATTACTTGATAAAAACAAACCACTCTTCTAAACGCTTAAAAATATAATCAATGAGGACTGACAAAAGCTGCGTATACATTTCTCAGAGCATTCACAGCCCGTTCCTCATATTTATATGAGTGGGTACCATATATTATAAGAGATGGTTGTGAATGATTGTTAGTGAAAAATATAAAAATTTAATGGGTATTGTACAGTGTTTCCTCATATTTAGGGAAACACGGTACAACCCTCATAAAATTTTTAATATTTTTTAAAGTGGTTGTGAGTAGATGAGAGAGAAAAACGTAATGTTAAATGTATGAAAAAAAATATTATTTAATTGAAAAAGAGAGAAAAAATATTATTTAATTAAAAAGAGAGAAAAAATAGTGATGTTTAATGTAATTAAAAGAATAAGTATGAGGAATGAATTGTGAATGCTCTCAGTTTCATATCTTTTGCTTGTTTGTGCTCTTCGTCAACTTTTTCAATCGACAATCCATTTAATCTTCATTTTATTGACAAGTCTTTTACTACTTGTCGATTAAATTTATGAAGAAAGGTTACGGTACAAAGTGTTTTTTTCGTGCAATGCGTACGAAGTTATTACGCAAGAATGAAGGTTGCAGGTGGAATTATAAGGCAAATGTAAGAATTAGTCATGTAGAGATGGAATTATCACGCAAAGATGAAATTATTACGCAAGAAGGTATTCTTGCGTGCTAAATCCATCTCTGTGTGATAATTTCATGCGAGTGTAATTCGTCTTGCGTAATTATCACTTTGTTCTTGGGTGATTATTATTGTTCTTACGTGATTATTATTGTTCTTACGTAATAATTCCACCCTCAAACTTCGTATTCTTCGCACGAAAAAAACAGTTTGTACAGTAACCGCCCACTGAATTTATATTATGCATAACTATAAAAGCATATGTCATCTTCTAATTTGGCTGACGAACAAGCTTGTATCAAATGTTTAATGATATTCTAGTGTTGCTTCAAGATTGTGAATGCTCATCTGATTTCTTTTTTGTTGACATGTGAGTGGATGTGTAGGTGTTACGTTTCTCGTCTATTGGAACATTAAACTCATTGACTAGTGTAGAATATTCGAGATATATTACATTGATAAGATAATACCTCCACTTATGCGTTCTTCCTCTAAGATGAAATGATTAATTTGGCGCGATTCCATATATCATATCGTCAAAATAAGTGAGTGTTCCAATACCTTAATATCGTTAGATCTAGCAACATTATAGAATGCATGTCATATCTATAGATCAATAATACCATAGCTTCAAGAATTATGAAATGATAGGGATGATCACCATGCATATTTTGACCTCGCCGAATAGTAGGGTAATCGATGTTATCGAGCATCCCTCGAAAGTTGTGTCTAACTTCATATGTTTTGTATAACGCTTGAATGCTATTTGACATTGACTTTTTAATATCTCTTGTCATATAAAGTAATTATAGTTTTACTTTATTTGTAAATGCATAAACTTATTGTTCTCTTGGACACCTTGAAGCATTCGTCGAACACATTAGGCGCGGATATATATCTCATTCGTTATAAAGCTAAATTACAATATATAAATTACAAACTGGATCAACAGTGATTTACCACTTATACAACACATGGTACAAGGGTTTATGCCTGGTTACAACAAGTAATGCATCTGTTACAGTTAGTTGATGCATGACTAACCACATGTAACATTATAAACAAATCACCTTCCCTTGAGTTCCACGTTTCCACCTAAAGCTCATTCTTCTTTTATGCCGATTTTAGATTTTAGCCTTTGGAGCTAAAGGTATGTCTTCTTCTATTCTGATTCTAGGGTAAATGAACACGCCTTCGACTCACATCTCTTCTCCTTTTGATTTCAGGGTAAACGAATGTATAGTACCTGTGACTCCTATCTTCTTTCTTTCATGATTTTAGGGCAAATCATTTGACATTGCATGGGTTGAAGCTGTAGTTTTGAAGTTGCTTGAATGGTCAGACGTTAATTCTGTTCCATTTTGAAGTGGTGAAAGGTTTGGAAAAACATTATCCTTATTATCTCAGTGAAGGTATGACATAATCTATTTCTTAAGTTCATTAACCGTTTATTAGCATCTTTAGGACCAAAAGCTAAAAGTTATGCAATTGATGGTAGTTCATCCATTGAGAAAAAGATATAATAGCATGTAGCATCACTTTCGTGACCCGTTGTAGCTAATGAATTTGTCAATTTAACATATTTCACAGACCATTGTATAATAAAATTTAAAAATAATACAACAGTTGTTCAATATAATAAGTATTACGAGTGATATTGGTAATCTTATATTTGCTTTCTACATGCAGGTATATATGCATTATATGAAAAGAAACTTATGTATTTGAATCCAATGATGAGAAACATAACTCATGACAGAAGTAGATATGTAACCAAGTATAATGCAGACAATAATTTTTTGGATTTGCTTATGTAGTAACATGAATAACCAAAAGTTCAAGTGTTTGGCAATTTCCTGTGTTTAAGGATATAAAAATAATACAGATTCCATAAACATTTAATCTGCATGACCCGCCGCGAAGCGCGGGTACAAATACTAGTTAGCTAACAAAGCTCACTTCCTAATACAAATCTTTTTTTATTGATTGCACGAGTTGACCAGCAAGCCATCAGAGCCCCCGATGCTTAGTTACTTCATTTAGGCACCCATTGGCACTAAAACAGTTCACTTGTGCGGTTAATTTAGTAAAAACTACTTTATGTATATTAGGACGTCGCCTACATGAAGATACTTGTAATAAATTTGAATAATATGTGTCAATCAAGACTTCTCTTTCACAAAAAGGGTATATTTGGGTAAAAGAAATTTAGATATGATCTGTTCATATTATACAAGAGGTCTATATGGGTCGGCTTTAATTATTTGGAGATAGAATTAAAGGGTACGTGAGTTACATGTGAGTCAACTATATGAAAAACAGGCCCGTGCCTTAGGCCACCAAATCCTATTAGGCTACCATAATCCTAAAGCTTAATAGCACATAAAAAGTAATATTAATTGAAGTGGAGGGACTCGGGAACATAAGAAATTCAATTTGCATTCTCTCTAATATCAATCATCATCGAAATATTAATCTTCATTCGATCTTTGATCAACCATTTGACTCAAAATCATCATCGAGTGCAGTCGGCCACCAATTTCAACATCGATTTCATTATATGAGTGCATCCGCTACATATAGCATCATCGATTTCAATCGGATTGAGTAGATGGAAGGCCTAATATGTAGCTTGATTGACTCAATTTGAGTCAGTCATCATCAATTTCACCTTAGTTACAAGTTACAAATCACAATTCCATCATATCATGTCAGGCCTGTTGAGGTTAGTTTGACGCGTTGGCTGGTTCAATTTGGTTGAAGTACTTATTCATTTCATTACATTAGTTGTTTTTAATGTCGTCAAAACTTTGAACATCAGGTTTGTTCATACGATCATCTTTACATTCCCTAGATAAAACTCTCTGCTTAATGTCTTTAGTTGGTTTTTGCTATACCTGGTAAAATGGGCGGGTCAGGTCGGGTATCGGGTCAAGACAGGTTTGGGTTAGAGCAGGTTCGGTTCAGAACGGGTTCGTGTTAGAAACGGGTCAGGATGGGTTTGGGTCAAGATGGGTTCGAGTCGAGATGGGTTGGGTCAGGACGGGTCGGTTCAAAAAATTACAAAATTTTCAATTTTTCAACAAACACCATAAAAACATATAAACTACAAATAGAAGTTATTTCAAACATTGATAAAACTCCCATGTAAGGTAGTAAATTAAGAGCGTTTTAACATACAAAAGATGCATATCATTGAAGCTTCTATTAAAAAGATGAAAATAAAAACAATTTAATAAAAACCAATATGAAACTCTACCGTATCACTTCATCACCTACCATAATACAAAATTATGATCAAGAAAATTCATAAAAAATTAATATACAAAATTAACAATATTTGTACAATAAAATAGAGCCATAAATATGCTAAGATCAAAGTTTAAAATGGACTCCAAATAAAATGAAGCTAAATTTGTACAATAAAATAGAGCTAAACTTAGATCTATTGGCTACAAGCTCAAGTTCCTCCAACAAATCCATTCGTCAAGGTTTCAACTTACAACAGAAGCTCAGAAGCCAGCATCTATGCAGCCACAAATATGAATTCAATCTGAATTATGAATTCTGAACCATAAATTGAATTCTGAACCATATGGCAATAAAGAACAAACCTTTTGACCTCCATTACAAACCTATAAAGAATTTCCATAACCCTTGTAATATTTTTTTTTCATAAATTAGCATCTCAAATATCCTACAATGAGCATAAACTAATCATTCCGCTAGCAGCAACACAACTAACAACAATGCCAAAATTGTATTTCATAAAAAAGTACATTTAAGAGCATTCACCAGCCAAAATCAGTAAAACCAACAACAAAAAATCTCCAAATGCAAACCTCAAACGACAAGAATCGGAACCAAAACCCTTATCACCGGCACGCCCCTTCACCTTCCGCTCAAGCAATGACTTCCGATCCTTATCAAGCTTCAGCTTCTAAATCACTACTCGCCACTGCTTAGGGTTTCGATTGTTGCCTTCGTAGGGCTTCTTAGTCGATGTACGATGATCTTCTCGTGACTACTAAGAAGGGATGTTGAAGAACTCAGTGAGAACTCCGGTGATTTAACAAGTGAGGATTGGACTCGGTGACCCGTTTTCTATATATCGCCAATCCTCACTCGTGGGTTTATAATTATTTGAATTTTGTGGTCCATCCTGACCCATGAATAAATTTTTTGGCCTCTGACCTATTTATTTTTCAAAAATAATTAATTTTATATATATGCTTACAAACTTAACAAATATTATATATATCTATACAAAAACTTAAATATCATATATAT